>OY744525.1:18842842-18862842 GCA_963556195.1 Sepiola atlantica | reverse complement strand
GGGGAAGGGGGGGGTCGGGGATAAGTGAGACAAGCTGTTCAATGTTTTTTATTTCACAAAATTTTACAAACAACATAAAAAGAACATTTGCTGACTCTAAACTAGATTCTTGCACCAAAATACCGCATTCACTCTGTGGGTGGATCCCTACTTAAAATATCCCCAAAAAACATCGATGTAAAAAAGAATTATCGTGGGAGTGGGAAAAAATATTAAAAACACCCAAAAAGAAAGAAAAATAAAGAACGAAATAAAATTGTAAAAAAGTTAGTATGGCCCGGCTTTCCCTCATGACTAAGTGTTAGACCGCCCCCTGTTTTCCGGCACGAGACCGAAAACAAGCGGGTCGGTCACTAAGTGGGAGTGGAAACTTAAGAGAGGAGTGTTCAAAAAATAAATTCATCGGGAATGGAATCATGGGGTGGATGGCGTCTTCCAAGATAGTAATGCCAAGGGTTTCAAAAGACCGGGGACAAAATAAAACAGTGGAAGTGGGAATCTCTGGAAGCTCTCTAGTGCCGGCAAAAATAAAATAGGGACAGGATAACTTTCATTCCTACTAGTTTAAGAGGTTACCAGTTTTTTTAAATAAATCAAAAAACTCTACAGGGGTGGGTTCCGTAGAACCCAGTACCGCGTGTGCCATAACTATGGAGGGAACACGAACTCAAACTTGGCGTCTCGTCGGATGCACAAACTAGTGTCATGCACCCATCTCCTATCGAAATCCATGCGATGTAATCGTTTCCAATCGCATCTGATCTTCACTTTAAGTTGGTGTTTAAAGTAAACTACCAGATCCCGATCCGAAACAGATCCAACCCCATGAACCTCATTAAGACGTGTAACCCACGTCACTAGTCTTGCTACGGCTAGGATGGCTAGAAACACCATTCGTTTCTTCCCAGACCACGGCGGTGCTGCGTTGTTGATGACAGATGCTACATTCAGGACCATCGGCTGCTCGGCGTCGATGCGGGCCGTCACCTCCCTGACGTATCCCCAGAGATGTCGAAGTTTGCTGCAGGTGAAGAAGGCGTGCTCGGCCGTTTCTTCTTCGTCGTCTTCACAGCGCGGGCATAAGGGGACGTCCCTTAAACCATCTCTGCATAATCTGCCATAGAGGGGCAGTGCGTTCCGAACCAGTCGCCAGGTCAGAGAATACTCAGAATTGTTGAGATAACTCTGGCCTGGCGCCCAATTCCACTGGGAGCGGGCCTCCTCCCTCGACAATCCAAGCCGCTCCTCAAGTGGGTCTGAAGCGGTACCCTCTGCAATGCGAAAGCCATCACTCTGTAAGCAAAAAGAGTTGTCTCACAAATTGGACTCATTTAGAGACTTCTAAAAGGGAAAAAATACTTTGCCTATTACGTCCATATATTCCGTTTCGGTTTATAATGGCGATATTCAATCTCCCTGTTTTTTTTTATTTCCCTCCACGTTACTCTTTTCCCCGTTTTTAAGCGATATTCGCCGACGTTTCCCTAGAAAATGTGTCGGTTGAAAGGTACCTTAGGATTTAGTCTGTTAATTTTAGTCGATCTTTTTATTATTTTTAAAAGTTTTTAATCGAATGTCTTCCGACGATTAAATATATTACTATAAATTTCTTCTCTTTTTTTTTCTTGTGATATTGTCCTCGACTCTCTATGACTCCGTTCATCCTATTTAATACATATATATATATATATATATATATATATATATATATATATATATATATATATATTACTATTTCATGTATCCACATAAAATTTTATAAGGGGATATCATTTTTTTATGTGTCAATTTTAAGTATTTACTTCAACAGTGCTGGATACGTAAGTAGAGGTAGGTAGTAAGTTATGAATATATATTTATGGCAATTAAGCTACACAGAGGCTCTGACGTTTCATCCCCGGGGGGGAATCTTCTGGCTAAAATACATGGAGTTAGTTTTGCCGGGTGTTTTATATACACGGCTAGCTAGTTAACCAATCAGATTCTTTGTTGTTCTCTTAGCCAATCGTTGGGCTCTCACCCGGCAAAACTAACTCAATACATCTTAGCATGAATATTTCCCCTAGGGGATGAAACGCTAATACCGAAATTAAATATAAGGAACATGACACCAATAATTATAATAAAATTACAAATTAAAGAAAAAGAAATATAATCTGGTATACATCGATCTATAAGTAGATGTAAAACACTGAACTAGGCTAGAAATTCCTAAATTTGATTTAAAAACACTTCCCCATGACCAATCCCCTGCATAAAACATTCAATAAAAATAACCTTAAACTGTTCTACAGCTGCTGCGAAAACCTAGAAATGAAATTTAAGGCGCACAGTAACAAAATGCTGAAAGAGAACATCAGAGAGGAAGAAAAAAATAACAAATTACATAAAAAAGTGACAAATATAGCAAAAATAACACTAAGAAGAACAAAGTTGAAAGTTAATAGGTATAAAAAGAGTTGAAAGTTAATAGGTATAAAAAGAGTTGAAAGTTTAATAGACATAAAAATAGTTGAAAGTTAATAGGTATAAAAATAGTTGAAAGGTAATAGACATAAAAATAGTTGAAAGTTAATAGGTATAACAATAGTTGAAAGTTAATAGGTATAACAATAGTTGAAAGTTAATAGGTATAAAAATAGTTGAAAGTTAATAGGTATAAAAAGAGTTGAAAGTTAATAGACATAACAATAGTTGAAAGTTAATAGACATAAAAATAGTTGAAAGTTAATAGGTATAAAAATAGTTGAAAGTTAATAGGTATAAAAATAGTTGAAAGTTAATAGGTATAAAAAGAGTTGAAAGTTAATAGGTATAAAAATAGTTGAAAGTTAATAGACATAAAAATAGTTGAAAGTTAATAGGTATAAAAATAGTTGAAAGTTAATAGGTATAAAAATAGTTGAAAGTTAATAGACATAAAAATAGTTGAAAGTTAATAGGTATAAAAATAGTTGAAAGTTAATAGGTATAAAAAGAGTTGAAAGTTAATAGGTATAAAAAGAGTTGAAAGTTAATAGGTATAAAAATAGTTGAAAGTTAATAGGTATAAAAAGAGTTGAAAGTTAATAGGTATAAAAATAGTTGAAAGTTAATAGACATAAAAATAGTTGAAAGTTAATAGGTATAAAAATAGTTGAAAGTTAATAGGTATAAAAATAGTTGAAAGTTAATAGACATAAAAATAGTTGAAAGTTAATAGGTATAAAAATAGTTGAAAGTTAATAGGTATAAAAATAGTTGAAAGTTAATAGGTATAAAAAGAGTTGAAAGTTAATAGGTATAAAAATAGTTGAAAGTTAATAGGTATAAAAATAGTTGAATGTTAATAGGTATAAAAATAGTTGAAAGTTAATAGACATAAAAATAGTTGAAAGTTAATAGGTATAAAAATAGTTGAAAGTTAATAGGTATAAAAATAGTTGAAAGTTAATAGGTATAAAAATAGTTGAAAGTTAATAGACATAAAAATAGTTGAAAGTTAATAGGTATAAAAATAGTTGAAAGTTAATAGGTATAAAAAGAGTTGAAAGTTAATAGGTATAAAAATAGTTGAAAGTTAATAGGTATAAAAAGAGTTGAAAGTTAATAGGTATAAAAAGAGTTGAAAGTTAATAGGTATAAAAATAGTTGAAAGTTAATAGGTATAAAAATAGTTGAAAGTTAATAGGTATAAAAATAGTTGAAAGTTAATAGGTATAACAATAGTTGAAAGTTAATAGGTATAAAAATAGTTGAAAGTTAATAGACATAAAAATAGTTGAAAGGTAATAGGTATAAAAATAGTTGAAAGTTAATAGGTATAACAATAGTTGAAAGTTAATAGGTATAACAATAGTTGAAAGTTAATAGGTATAACAATAGTTGAAAGTTAATAGGTATAAAAATAGTTGAAAGTTAATAGACATGAAAATAGTTGAAAGGTAATAGATATAATAATCGTTGAATGTTAATAGATATAAAAATAAGGATTTGAAGCCGTGCTATATTTTTCTTGGCTATTTTAAGTTATAAAGTCATTATTTAAACTTTTTTTTAAATCGAAGATCAAAAAGAAAATATAAAGCGGAAATGACAAGATTTTATATTATTTTAACTGCTATCAGATTTCAATCAGATATTGTTTCAATCAGTTTATATTTGGAACAAAGCACCAAAAGATGATTCAAAGACAATTAAAAATAAAGTATCTAAATATGTCGTTGACTTTATACTACAATAGCAGGGTTACCTGGCGTTCCCCGGGGTCTTATTTGCATAAATTATGTAGATTATAGAAAAAAAGAAAAAATAAATAACTGGCTTAATATTATAATTTGAAATGTCTACTTTAATTCTGGTACAAAATTAAAATATTATGCTTCAGGTGAGGTTCGAACGTGTAAACTTTATCTCTTATTCCATGAAAAATGCCTGTTTTTCTGTTTTTATTTTTTTTAGTGACTTTTTGATTTGTTTGATGACTTTTGGACATTTTAATTTCATTAGTGATTCTTTAAACTTGTTTAGTAAATTAAAAATTTATTTTTGAGTTTTTTATTTTTATTAATAAATTGATTTTTAGTGACTTTTAATATTATTATCAATAAATTATTGGTTTTTAAAGACATTTTGACTATTTTACCTTTTGCTTTTTTTTAATGATTTTTTAAAATCATTATTGGTCTGCCTTTCTTTATTCATTTTCGGGGTGAAATCTTTTTGAAAGTATTTCTGACTTTTTTGTCATTTTTTCCTGATTGTCACATAGAGTGTACATGATTTCTTCAGTGATGAATCCTTCAGTCTAATCTATGATCCATAAGTGGAACAGCTGAGAGCACAGACAAAGAATTCACATCCGGTTTTGATGTTATGTGTCTTAAAACGTTTATTATTCTGTTGTTGATTCCGGGCCTCCTCAAGTTTATGCAATCCTTGTTGAGAAAACTTGCCAGACGGATCATTGAATCGTAGTGTCTTTAAGCTAGAGTGGATTCAGGCGGCATTCCTTTATGATGTACACACACATATGATCTATCTATGAAAATAAGGAGACTGATTATGTAAACATGCCTATTATCGACTCGTCCTTCAAGCAATCTAGACATTGCATTCAGGCTGCAAACAAAGCAAGGAGAACCTTATTTTTCATTCGACGCTCCTTCCTTTCTCCAGAAATATTTCTCCCACTTTATGTCTCCCTCGTCATACCACTGTTAGAGTATGGTGGCTAGGCTTCTGATCCATATCTAATAAATGATATCCATCATCTGGAGAGAATCCATCGATTGGCTACTCAAATGGTGCAGGGACTATGGGATCTGTCCTACAAAAGCCGGCTCAAAAAACTTAACCTTTTCTCCCTTGAGCACCATTACGATCTCCCTCGGCCCCTATTATTAACCAGAAACTGTTTCACCACTAATTTCGATTGAACTGGACGAGGGGTTCTTTCTCAATCAGGATCCCTGGACCTTGAAATCGACTTCCAGGAGATGTAGTAAATGCACCAATGACACAGCAATTCAAGGCGAAAATTGGACAGGTGCTGGGCTACTGTATCCTCTTCTGTATAAATTTCTACCACCATTTCTTTACATGGCAACTGAAACATGCTTGTTTTATTTTTGACCAAATTAATTGAATTAAATTATCAACTTAATGATTATTTAAAATCATCTCCTTCAAAATAGTTCTCTTCAGAGTTCACACACTGATAAATCTATTTCTTCCATTATTGGAAACAGTAGTCAAAGTTTTTAAGAGGGACATTCTGTAGCATGAATCAGGTGGGAAACTCAAACTACAGAATTATCTTAAAAATCTTAATGATGTCTTCTTTTTATGATAGTTCCTTTATACACGTGGGAGTATATATATATATATATATATATATATATATATATATATTTATTATACACGCATCGTTGAAGATCACAGAGTTTTCTTTCTTCGCTATCTTTTTGGTTAATTTCTCGACGCGGCAAGCGATTCGTCGGTTTTCTGGTGTTAAATTGGTGGAGTATGGCACCTAACGTTGTATCATGGGCCACAGCGCATCAAGAAATTAACAAAAAAGATAGTGAAGAAAGAAAACTTTGTGGTCTTCAACAATGCGTGTATAATAAATGACTTGCTGCCGAAATATATATATATATATATATATATATATATGCTAATGAGTCTCGATTGAAAAGGGACGAAACGTATACGTACATAGATAATAAACAATAACAAATATTTCATATGTATATATATCAATACATATCTTATTAGAGACGACAGAACTTTCTATTTTCTTCATTTTTTTAATCGTTTTCTCGATTCTGGAAGCTAGTTTCCGAATCTCTGGTATTAATTCATGGAGTATGGATCCAAGAGTTGTTTTTTTGCCCATCTCAAGCACTTTCGATCGCCGTCATCACCAGAGACTTGGTAACTAGCTTGCAGAGTCGAGAAAACGATTAAGAAAATATAGAAAAGAAAAAAAATTCCCTCAACTTTATATATACATTCTCACAAAATATAATGGCAATATACGCATTAAATTTTCTTAACTATTTTATCAGATTCACAAAATGAGTTTTGTTATTCATTCTGTAATTATTTTTAATCCATCCAATTTATTCTGAAAATATTCTACACTGGTACTATTTTAAACTTCATTAGGTAATTTGTTCCAAAAATATATTACTCTATTATAAAAAAAAATCTGACGGTGTAATGAATGTATATTTTTGAAGATCTCAATTAAATATTAAATAACCCTTCATCTTTCTATCTAGTAAAGTAGTAAAGCCTAAGGATTCGAACTTATTTTTATCATTGAGATCATTTATTCGACTTATTAGTTTACTTACTTTTCTATATGTTTTCTTACTTTAATATTATATTCCAATGCTTTCTCATGTTTAAAGATTTCTGCTTAGGCTGGAGTACAGGATTCTGCATGAGGTCTTATTAACTATTCTTATCTATTCTTATAATAAAATTTACCTCCTAATTGGTTGGATATGTTTTCCTTTCCGAAAATTGCAACCCAGCTGTTTTGTTTTACTTTTGGAAATAGAAAGTAGTCACAAGGACTCAAATCAGGTGAGTAAGGAGGCTATATTATTTCACCTTTCCTTAGATTGATACAGCTATGGAAAGAGTAGTTTAATGTCAGTGAGTTGAGTGAGGATCAAGTTTATACCTGACAACTCTTTCCATGGATAAGATTTTCTATGAAATTTTTTTTCCTTTTAACTTAGTTCAGCCCAAACAAAGCAAGTTGTCGCTGTAAATGTAAGGGGTTACTGAGAATTAAGGTGAAAGTTTTGGCGGCCATCTTAAATTGGGAGCTGTGCAGTGAGATGCTTGTTCACATTAGTTTTAAATTTCTGTATGTCGGTACAGTCGAGGAAACATATTGTCAAATGGAACGCCTGTCTTGCTAGCTAGACAAACGGTGTCTGTTCAACACGGCTTGTGACGTCACAACCTCACCTCCAGCAAAGAAGATTTTGCAATGCAAGGGAAGACAACTTCAAACAAAAAGAAACTACTAATTCAATTATTTAAACAGTTACAAAATTGGTTAATTTCTATTTGTCTTGTTTTCATTACAGGGTAAAATGAGTTGACAGTTGATGCTAGGCACACGCGGGGGAAGAAAGTGATAAAAAAACTAGTTCTTGCTGTGAATGTCTTACAAGAAAGAATCAGAGATTGGAGCTCAGTCGAGCAGCTTCCATGGAAATAACAACAGAATAAAGACTAGCAAGGTCTCCTCTGTGAGAAAGGGGTTGTAGAGAAGAGAAGATATTTCCCCTCCCCCGCTTGATTGCTAAGTCGAATCTTAAAAAAGAACCTGTTTAAAGAATTATCATCGAAGTTAATCTATACTAACATGTGAAATGTGAAATGTGAGTCTGTCTGTTTGTTTTGTGGTTTGTTTGGAGGGAGGGCCTGTGGACGAGTGGTTATAGCACTTGTCTTTGGGCTGGACGACCTGGGTTCGATCCCACTCACGGCATGCAAATTTTCGGGTCTGAAAACTCCCTCTGTCCACCCAGCAGTAAATGGGTACCTGACTAAAACTCAGGGAAGGTTCAAGGCAGCGGAAGTAGAGGGATGGGCTTAGCCTTCCATATGCTGTGCCCTAGACATGGTGATTCTTAACAAATCACCGCCGCTACGGCCATGGGCAGTGTGCGATGTCGGCAACGACACTCGTGCGCGTCCAGGCTATGTGACCTTTACCTTCACTTGCTAACCATGTTTATTTTATTTACTTTCAATATGGTTTAAATTTCATAAAATCATTTTCAGTTTTGGATTTCATGGACTCTCAAGGATCTGTTTATAAATAAATATATATGTGGGCCCCTTATCACAATCTGTATACATTTCGGGACTTGATTTACGCCGGTCTATGGGTCTGTCCTGTGCAGTTCTAGGAGGTCCACCCTCCCAGGCTTTGTGGAGGAGTAAGTTTATTGCTTACTGCCTGAGGCGGCCTTACCGGGGAATGCTGACGGGGCTGTCCAGGCAATTTTTAAACCCCACTTTCCCGACCCGACCTTGGGTCACATCTTACCTTGTGGGAGTAAGATAAAATTGGCCTTGTGCCTAACCTCCTGAAGAGGAGGTAAATAATACATAGGGATCATTTCTACTAAATTTCAAGTTCGTTTTTTGCACATTTTTGAAGTAAACGTATGTCTGTACACACCAGAAACACGTATGTAAGTTAGATGGCAACATAATTTGTCTCTTTACTTCTATCCTTCATCTTCCACTCTATAATAAAGACCAATGTGTATTTACTTGTATATAAATATGAATCCGTCCCATCACAAAAAAAGGTAGCGAGTAAAAACATGCCATTTTTTAGCCTCCAGACGAAGCCATTTCAAGTGGTGAGGGGAAGTGAGAAAGCAAATTGCAAGTTAGTCAACCTCGCCGCCTGAAATAAATTTGGAAAGGAATCCTCTACTATAAAAAAAAAAAGTCAACGGTAGGTGTTTTTCTTTCTTTGGATCATCAGAAATTATAATAATAATTTAGACATGAAAAATTAAATTACTGATGTAATTCTATGATTTTATATGAATATCAATGCGAACACTGGCAAAGCATATTTTTTTTGTCAGGGTATACACTAGGATAAGAATAATAAAGAATGATAATACTTCCTTATATATAACAACACTAGTAATAATCGTCTTCTTCGTCATCCGATTTATTTTTGAACAGACCTTTGATTAGTCCTTTATAAGAGGGTGGGGGCCTGTCTGTCAGTCTTGATCGAAGTCTTTCACTCCAGGCTCGGCGGTCGCGAGGATCTAAGTTTGTAATCCCTAGGGCCGCACGGTCACATTTACACAGCTCATCTCAAGAAAGCCTCGGTCTTCCAGCCTGCCGACTTGATGCGACGGATATGCTTCTGAATAATAATAATAATAATAATAATAATAATAATAATAATAATAATAATAATAATAATAATAAACATCACCTCATGAGCCCCCACCCCAATAAATTACACCGGCCTCAGCTGACACCACACAAAAATGAACTAATGAACAGAAATAGCAAGAAACACCATAAGCTGTCCCCCACTCTCCTCCTCCGCTCCCCCCTCTCCCCCTCCCCCCCCCCCAAAATTAATTTTTTTTTAAATGGTTCCAGCCTAGGCACCACACAAAATAGTCGTAGAGGGTCAAGGAGGATGAGAAGACCGAGGAGGGACAGCACAAACCAGACCTCCACTGGAAGTGCAGAGACTGCTGGGACCTTAGGGAGGCTTATTGCCACCCAAATTCCAGAGAAGACCAATGGTCCTTACCAGCGAGAAATCAATGGTAAACGGCTGTTCCGATACTGCAAGGTTATTTGCGGTGGCTATCGAAAAGAGGTGGAGAATACTGGAAATCTGGGGAGACTTGTTATCACTCAAACTCCAGGGAATACCACTGGTTGTCGGTGAGCGATCACTGACGACCTGTGTGAGAACTCCTAGTGAGTACAAATAATAATAATAATAAGGATAATAAGGATAATACAAATAATATTATATATGATAATAATACTTTTAAATAATAATAATAATAATAATAATAATAATAATAATAATAATAAGGATAATACAGAATAATATTATATATAATAATAATAATAATAATAATAATAATAATAATAATAATAATAATAATAATAATAATAATAAGAAGAAGAAGAAGAAGAAGAAGAATGGTTAATACAGAATAATATTATATATAATAATAATACTTTTAAATAATAATAATAATAATAATAATAATAATAATAATAATAATAATAATAATAATAATAATAATAATAATATTAATAATAATAATAATAATAATAATGAGGATAATATAGAAGTAAAGAGACTAATTATTTTTACTTATACACGAAGAATGACTTAAAAGAAATGTCTCCGTTTATTGATTATCAAATGAAATGAATAGTGGTATTGGTTGTGACCCAACGGGTCAACGTCCATTTAGTAAATCAATATATATCGGCCACTTAAGACAATTTGCATACATAGAGACAATCATCCTACTGAATTTCAAGTAAAAGGAAATAAGATTGAAGTCGTTCTTTCGGGTTTCGCGTTCTGGCGTTGTCTGTGTGTGTTCATTTCACATCCATGTCTAATATGATTTGGAATCATTTACTGTTATAATTATGCATCTTCAAAATTTAGTCACCCTTTAGTTAGCAAGTGGTTAACAACCCCCAAAGCAAACAGACAGACGCATATTTCTCATATTATTATAGCTTAAGTTTGATGATCATTTTTTAGACAAATTCTTTCTTAAGATTCAGCTGAATCATTGCATGGAACTTTTATTTGACATTTTGGATTATTTGGACTACTGTTCTTATCTTGGGCGTTATTCTTACAAAATGTTATTCTTACAAAATGTTATTCTTACACAATGTTATTCTTACAAAATGTTATTCTTACAAAATGTTATTCTTACAAAATGTTATTCTTACACAATGTAACCAACGATCTTGTCAAACTCGGGAATCTGTACGAAATTTCGAATGAAACCCTTTATTTGATCTACCACGAGGGTAGATTGTTCTCATCCCATCAGCCATGACTGTGTAGAATTTCTAACTAATTCATAATTGTAGTCTTAGTATCGTCCGTACTGAGGATTGGACTGATTATTGGTAAGCACTTATATCCCTTGCGCCACGTGTCATTGTGGACAATTCTAGTATGAATTTTAGGAAGCTTAAACCTATTCTCGTTTTAGATGTGTAGTCTTATTACTTATCACTATAGATTACTATATATATATATATATATATATATATATATATATATATATATATATATATATTGTTTATGCAAGCTTCATTGAAGACCACGGAGCTCTCTCTTTTCACAATCGTTCGTGTCAATCTCTCGACGCGGCGAGCAATTCTGCGGTTCTCAGGTGTGCACCGGTGAAGAGTTTGACACGAAATATTGTGAAAAGAGAGAGCTCCGTGGTTTTCACTGAAGCTTGCATAAACAATGACTTGCTGCCGAACTACACAGACACACACACACATACACACACACACACACACACACACACACATATATATATAGTAATATTTTTTTCATGACACTTTTGAACATATATTTATAAAATACTCTTTTATAATATCTTTGAATATATATATATATATATATATATATATATATATATATATATATATATATATATAGTCTCGGAAGTTCTTTAACCTTCAAAACTGGGAAGAAAAAAAAAAAAAAAAAAAAAAAATTTTGTTGAAAGATTTTAGTCTAGTAAGTCAATCAATTTACTGCAATCACTATTTTAGTTTACTTCCAAGAATATACTCTAATATAAATATATTTTTATATATGTTTTTATATATAAGGGATCGTCAGTTGTTTACCATGAAAACTGTTTCGGGATTTTAAAAACAAAACAGTATTTCTTTATCATGGCATCCCAGCAGTGTTGATCAGACACCACCTCCCTATTTAATAATTATTTTTTAATTTAAAAAGTTTACAAATATTTAATTTAGTTTTGCCTCCAGATTTGTTTTTCTAAAGTATTAAAATATAGTTTCCTTACCTGTGTTGTTCCTTTCAAAGTGGGTATTTACTATTTTACAGAACATCTATTTTATAGAGTTAGATGATTCCATTATAATAACCCCCCTTTTTTCCCTTGGTTATTTTCTTTGTCTACAAATGTTTTAAAATTAAAAATATATATTTATAAAAATATTTCATATATACATATATATATATATACATTTATCTATTTATTTTATCATGGACTATTTACATATGTTATACATTTTTATAGTAGAGTTTTGGATTTCTTTTATCAATTTCTTTTGATTTATTTCATATAATTTAAAAGCGTCAGGATAGCGTGTTATTGCCTTATTTAACTGTCTAAATATTTTATTTTTATCTCCACCTTGTTTAAGCATTCTTATTACTAATGAAGTGACTGGAGGTATAAAATCCATTAACCTTAAAGTAACGCGGGCTATTCTTAGAAATTCGGACATTATACTCCCATAAAATATATACATAGGACAGGTACTACTTTTATGCGGCATACGAACGATATGAAAGGGAAAAGAATTTCTTTTATCAAACATTTTATAAATAAATCTACCATCCTCAATTTTTATATCTAAATCTAGAAAGGTAGCATGTATTCCTGTATGTTCACAATTTAATTTTAATTCCCTAGGATATATTAAATGTTTAGTATTTTCAAACTCCTCTCTATCATTTATACAGACCAGGTCATCAATAAACCTCCTGCAGCCGTGGTAACTATACGTTCTAGATATATCATTTTTTATTAATGCTGACATATATATGTATTCATATCTATGTAAATAGAGATTTGCCCAAAAGGGGGCAGGGTCCAAACCCATAGGAATACCTATTGTTTGTATTAGTGTATTATTTCCTATTTTAAAATAACTTTCTTTAATCAGGTGACTTATAAGTATTTTAAGGCCATTTTTTGAAGTACTAGTTTTACTGTTTTTAGTCTTACACCAAAAGGCTTTAGATTTTGAAAATTCTATGTATTTACCTTTACCTCCGGCAAAAGCTAAATCTATAATGTTACCTAATTCTTTAATTAGTTCATTATGTGGTATTTTAGTATATAAGGTACTAAAATCATATGTAGAAATTGACTTAGCCTTTTTACGGGAATTTATATGATCTAGTTTTTCTTTTATTGGATATGAATTATTTACTACCCAAAATAGGTTTATATTACTATAGAACTTTCTTTTATTATGAAAATTATTTATCTGATTAATTATTAATTTAAACACATTTGATATAGCCTTACTCAAGGGTTTAGTAATACACATTGTGGAGGCAACAATAAAACGGGCCCCAACTGGTTTTTTATGCATTTTCGGTATCCAATACATACATGGAAGTTTATTATTTTTCTCATCTAATTTTAGTCCTAATTTTTCACAAATAATGGTGTTATTTAGAATAATACTTTCTTTTTCACAATTACTTACTTTATAAGTATCTGATTCTATACCTATAATTCCTACTTCTGACAATAATCGTTGTATGTAATATTTTTTACATATAAAAGCTATATTATTTGCTGCCTTATCAATAGGAACTATTACAAATTTATTTTGAAGTATTTGAAGGTCCATAATTATTTGTGAATTTCTAAGGAGAGGATTCGTCTTTTTAGGATGTTTAAACATTTTTAAACGTTTATATATATATATATATATATATATATATATATATATATATATTAGTTCGAATAATCCAAACAATACACATTATCAATCCTCATCTAAAAAAATTCCAAAACTTTATTTGAAATCTTTTAATAAAATTTTTCTCATGAGAAATATTTTAAAGATTTCTAAGAAAAATTATCAATTTCTTGGAACTAAACTTGTCATATCTAAAGCTATCTAAATTTTTGTAATTAATTATCATGATTTAAAAGAAGCTGTATATCATATATCATCTTTACGTAGATAGAAATGCGATATTCTGACTGTCAATAAGAAAATAGCAAACTGCAGTGGAATGCGTCTCATTATGAGATTAAATCCTCCGTTTTTTTTTTGTTTTTTTTTTAAATCGAGAATGCTTAGTTTTTGGCTCTTATTTGATTCAATGCTATTTGATACGTTGATCAGCAGATTTCAATTATCTTTTCTTGCTATCTTTGGAAAACTATAATCAAATTTAATGTGTAATAAATTGGAAAGGAAAGGAGGAAAGAAAATCTCTTTTTATTATTATTAATTTTGTTACATTTCTAACCTTTTCATAAGATCAAATTTGAAAGCTAATTTTAAAAACAAAAACAAATCTCATTCTTTTTTCAAGATTATTGACCGTTTCAATGAAATTAATATAATCAATTTTTTTCAATATAAGGCTTTGTCAGTCAGTCATGCTGAAGTTTTCTGTATTATTTTTACTCTCTCGTTAATATGTACTATCACTGCCAGCCATTACACACGGATAAATTGTTTATTAAGATACATTATTTTTGCTTCACCAGTTTAAAATGCTACGGATGTGCATTACAATAATAATTTTAATGACATATGACTTACAAATGGTTTTAAAAGGTCCATCACTAATTATCCAACTTAAAGCAAGCATCAAATATTTATCAGTCGTATTTTTTACATTAATTAAGTTTATAAAAATTACAGGCATCCACAAATAAAAAATCTCAAATCTCATTAATTTTCAAAATTATTGACAATTTAAGTAAAATTAATATAATCATTTATTTTTCTACGAGGTTTTGTCAGTCAGTCTGTCATGCTGAGGTTTGAAATAGCATTTAATGTATTATTTTTACCCTCTCATTAATATGTACTATTACTGCCACCCATTACACCGGGATAAATTATTCAGAAAGATAGATAATTTTCACTTCACTGATTGCAAATGCTATGAGTGTGTATTACAATAATAATTTTTGACAGTTTCTCACATTATAGCATATAACTTACGGTTTTATGGTTTTGAAGGTTCCCATCTAATTATCTAACTTAATGCAAACACCCAATGTGTATTAGTCGTAATTTTTACATTAATTAAGTTTATAAAAATTAAAGGAATCCACAGATGAAAATTTCAAATCTCATTCTTTTTCAAGATTATTGACAGTTTAAATAAAATTAACATAATTATTTTTTTCTCTATGAGGCTTTGTCAATTAGGCTGTCATACTGAGGTTTGAAATAGCATTTTCATCAACATGTTACACTAAGTTTGAAACAGTATTTTCGTCAACAGGTTACACTAAGTTTGAAATAGTATTTTCGTCAACAGGTTACACTAAGTTTGAAATAGCATTTTCGTCAACATGTTACACTAAGTTTGAAAAAGCATTTTCGTCAACATGTTACACTAAGTTTGAAACAGCATTTTCGTAAACATGTTACACTAAGTTTGAAATAGCATTTTCGTAAACATGTTACACTAAGTTTGAAATAGCATTTTCGTCAACATGTTACACTAAGTTTGAAATAGCATTTTCGTAAACATGTTACACTAAGTTTGAAATAGCATTTTCGTCAACATGTTACACTAAGTTTGAAACAGCATTTTCGTAAACATGTTACACTAAGTTTGAAATAGCATTTTCGTAAACATGTTACACTAAGTTTGAAATAGCATTTTCGTAAACATGTTACACTAAGTTTGAAATAATATTTTCGTAAACATGTTACACTAAGTTTGAAATAGCATTTTCGTCAACATGTTACACTAAGTTTGAAACAGCATTTTCGTAAACATGTTACACTAAGTTTGAAATAGTATTTTCGTAAACATGTTACACTAAGTTTGAAATAGCATTTTCGTAAACATGTTACACTAAGTTTGAAACAGCATTTTCGTAAACATGTTACACTAAGTTTGAAAAAGCATTTTCGTCAACATGTTACACTAAGTTTGAAACAGCATTTTCGTAAACATGTTACACTAAGTTTGAAATAGCATTTTCGTAAACATGTTACACTAAGTTTGAAATAGCATTTTCGTCAACATGTTACACTAAGTTTGAAACAGCATTTTCGTAAACATGTTACACTAAGTTTGAAATAGCATTTTCGTAAACATGTTACACTAAGTTTGAAACAGCATTTTCGTAAACATGTTACACTAAGTTTGAAATAGCATTTTCGTAAACATGTTACACTAAGTTTGAAATAGCATTTTCGTAAACATGTTACACTAAGTTTGAAATAATATTTTCGTAAACATGTTACACTAAGTTTGAAATAGCATTTTCGTCAATATGTTACACTAAGTTTGAAATAGCATTTTCGTCAACATGTTACACTAAGTTTGAAACAGCATTTTCGTAAACATGTTACACTAAGTTTGAAATAGTATTTTCGTAAACATGTTACACTAAGTTTGAAATAGCATTTTCGTAAACATGTTACACTAAGTTTGAAACAGCATTTTCGTAAACATGTTACACTAAGTTTGAAACAGCATTTTCGTAAACATGTTACACTAAGTTTGAAACAGCATTTTCGTAAACATGTCACACTAAGTTTGAAATAGTATTTTCGTAAACATGTTACACTAAGTTTTAAATAGCATTTTCGTAAACATGTTACACTAAGTTTGAAATAGTGTAACATGTTGACGAAAATGCTAAGTTTAAAAAAGCATTTTCTGTATTATTTGGAATTTTTAAACAATTATTCTCATCATGGTTGTTATATTCACGTTTCGGCCAATGTAACCTCCGAACTTCTTCAGGTGCATATTTTCAGACTTGGAAATCTTTCTATTGAACTCGTAAACCTAAAACGAATTTCGGGTACTTTAACAGATTAGGACCCATGCTAACTTTGACCCTAACCTTAAACCCTAACTCTAAAGCCTAACTCAAACGCTAACCTCAACCTTCACCCGCACCCTGATCCTGACCTTGATCCTAACGATGAGGTCAAAATTAGCATGGGTCCTAATCTGTAAAAGCGCCAATTTCGAACTGAACTCATTATTTAATCCACAAAAGTAGATTGTTGTCCTTCTGTTATGGTATGATGATGATCTACCCTATTTCAGGAATAGATGGACTCTTCCAGAGCTTACAACGAAGTGTCATGACAGTCTCGGATGTAGTTTTTCTGTAACATACTATTCTTGTACTTGTGTAAATACACACTCTTGTAAATCTACCACCGTGTTGTCTTATTTATTATCGGCTCTTCAAAACCACAACACTTTCCATCAGCCATGACCGTGTAGTAATTCTTGTTATTCTTAGTTATTATCGCCTGTAGTAAGAATTGAACCTTCAACCTCCATAAAACTGTCACTAAGAACTGATTGTAAAACAACATCTTTAACTGGTGCCCCAAGGGTCAAATTTATACTACTACTATTACTACTACTACTACTACTACTACTACAATGATGATGATGATGACTATTGCTAAGAATGATGCCAATAAACATTTAACACTATCACATTATACACTTACTTAAAAAAAACAACTATACGGAAATTTCCATCCCACACGTACAAATGAATATGCTTTATTTTCATAATTACACCAATTAAATGATCTTCATAAAAACTTTTATCTTTAAAAATTTTTTTTTAAACATATTTCACCCCAAACAAGGCAGGACGCCACTGTAGACGTAAGGGGCTACTGAGAATTAGGGTGTAGGTTTTGGGTGTCATCCTAAGTTCGGAGCTGTATAGCGTGATGTCTGTTTACATTAGTTTTACACCTCTGCATGTCGGTACAGTCGGGGAAACAGGGAGCAGGGAGGGAGTTCCAGAGGCCGGCAGCACGAGGAAATAAGCTATTGGAGTAGAAGACTATCCGGCATTTGGGGACCTCCACAGTGAATGGATGGGATTTTGCTGATTGTCGAGTTGGGCTAGTGTATTTACGTCGAGGGGGTACTAGAGCAGCCAGTTCATCGGGGCACAATCCATTGAAGTATTTGTAAAACAAGCACAAGGATGCAACATTGCGGCGATAGTGAGGGACCTATTAAGTTGATGACTATTTTTTGGACCTTGTTTAATAGGGAGAGACTAGTGGTGCACCAGCCCAGATGTGGCAACAATACTCCATGCATGGGTGGATGGTGGCTTTGTAGAGATACAGGATAATATCAAAAATCTATCTATAAAAATCTATCTATAAAAAAATCAATCAAACTTCATACACTAGGGTAAGTGTGTACTTAAGAAAGCAACCTATAACACTTGGACAAAATAGGTTTACCATTTATTATAAATTTGAATGCGTACAAAAAATATTTGAAAAATTAAAATACTGCAAAGCGCTTCATAAACATATTTTTACTTTATCATTATTATTCAAATATTTATATATTAAAACGCACTATGACAACTTAAATAATATTTGACTTACATGTCACTTTAGCGATAACTTTGATTCTGTTCATCGTAGAGACTCACTACTTGGCCCATATTGTAGCCAATGAAGTCCCGCATCTCATATGGCATTAACAAGTTAAAATATTTGATGCATGAATCTGATGCTCTTTCATAACAGTAACCACATGCAAAATTTCAGCCTTATCACATAAGTATTGATTTACTCCTCTCCAGGAGTTAGGCACAAGGCTAGGTTTTATCTTACTACCACAAGTAAGATGTGACCCAAGGTCGGGTCGGGAAAGTGGGATTTAAAAATTGCCTGGACAGCCCCGTCGGCATTCCCCGGTAGGGGCGCCTCAGGCAGTAAGCAATAAACTTACTCCTCCCCAAAGAGGGGAGGCAAAGCCTGGGAAGGTGGACCTCCTAGAACTGCACAGGACAGACCCATTGACCGGCGTAAATCAAGACGCGAAGGCCAAGACAACACCAGTATGGGGTGCAGTATCCATTGGAACAGATACTACACTTTGATCTTAGCCAAAAAAGTAGTTTAAGTTATCAATGGAAACCATCGCATAACCGGGAATACTTCATACAATATGGAGAAGTTAGGTCCAGATAAGACTTTAGCCCATCCTAAAATTTTCAGGTGGACGTATACAGTCTGATGACTGATTTATGTCCTTATTAGCATTATAGTATAATTGAAAATCCAATGTACTTGTAAGGAATAAGCATCCAAAGGATTTCAGTTCTTATGGAATCAGTTCAGAGTTTTCAATTTGAAAGCCGCAAAAAAAAAGGGCAGACGACACGAAGCATGCGAAGGGTTTGATTAGGGTTAAAAAATTAAGATAAATACAAAAATTTATATACAACTTATTGTTGTGGGGTACAAATCACCCCTATTGAAGAACTGATGGTATCAACCAGGTATAATAAATACCACTGGTTGTAGAGACTCAGAAGAGACTTTCATACCATGTGAGAGACTTTCATACCATGTGTAGTATCTGTTCCGATGGATACTGCACCCTACAGACCGGTATTGTCTTGGCCTTCGAGGCATGATTCCGCCGGTCTGTGGGTCTGTCCTGCGCAGTTCTAGGAGGTCCACCCTCCCAGGCTTTGCCCCCCCTCTTTGGGGAGGAGTAGGTTTATGGCTTACTGTCTGAGGCGCCCCTACCGGGGAATGCCGACGGGGCTGTCCAGGCAATATTTAATGGCTAGAGCGCTCACCTTCTCGGGCGCTGGCTTTTCAAATTCCACTTTCCGACCTTGTGTCACATACTCCTATTGTGGGTAGGCGTTAAATAACGACTTTAATACCATGTTTTACCGCATGTTATGAACCCGTTCATCTCCTACCACATTAGTGGCGTTCTGTATTGCTTCATGATAAATACATTGTTATATTTTAACCCTGTCACTATTTGTGGTTTATTTCTTTGAGACCTCTAGCACGGGTCTACAACACTTATAAAAGTGGGAAAACTAAAAGCCAAGGCTTTTCAATCACACACCTACAAACGAATGCAGATTAGTTGACATTTTAAAATATTGAGTTGGGTTGGGTAGAAAGTATTT
>OY744525.1:18837842-18840342 GCA_963556195.1 Sepiola atlantica | reverse complement strand
ACTAAATCTGTCTGTCTGTCTGTCTGTCTATTTCTCCCCCTCTCTCTCTCTCTCTCTCTCTCTTTGTCTCTCTCTCTCTTCGTCTCTCTCTCTCTCTATCTATCTATCTATCTATACATACTTACCTCTCCTCGGAACGTCCGTCGGTTGTTGGTCGGTTGATACGGCCGCTTCACGTCTGTTGAACTGTTGGGCATGAGTTAGCAAAAAATACATGGACGCTGATTTTTTGGCTTTAAGGGGTTTTATTCAGACATATACAGGACTGCGACAGGGGTCACGTATGTGTGCATGCGAGAGTGAGAGATAGATAGATAGATAGATAGATAGATAGATAGATAGATAGATAGATAGATAGATAGATAGAGAACAAGTCGTTCGCGTCTAACTAGTTTGAGTGTTAGCAACAAAAAGGATCGAATATAATCCCAACGGAAGTGACATCACCCGACTTCCGATTCCACTCCTCCCATCTCTTTCAGGAAGCTCTCCTACTCTCTCACCTCCCACTACCTCCTGGGGCCATCCTCCCGCGCCCCCACTATCCAACATATCAGGTTGGAAAGAAAGTAATGTCGTATTTTTTACTTCATCACTTTCCAGCCTCCTAAGTTGTACACAGTTCTAGATTTTTTAGTGAATTGGTGTCTTAATATCTTGCTTTGCCTTTCAGATATATTAATATTAAGTTTAACGGTCTCAGCCGTCAAAAAATGGATATTAGTGAGAAGCATCTGAGACATTGCATGCTCTATAAATTCTAAAAAAGGAAACTCAGCTGCAGTAGCTACAAGGAATATTGGAACTGTCTATGGGATAAATGTTCGCAAATGTCGACAGTGGTTTGCAAAATTTTATTCTGGAGATTTTAACCTGTCAGATCGGCGACGTTCGAGAAAACCAAAATCAATTGATAAAGACGCCATTAAAGACGCTGTGGAGGTCAATCCAAAGTTAACCAGCAAAGAATTAGCTCAATAATTCAATACAACCCATACAACAATTATTTCATGCCTTCACGAGTTAGGAAAAGTTTCAAAACTTGGACTCTGGGTTCCCCACGACTTGACTGACGCTCAACGAAATCAAATATTGACTGTTTGCAGATCTTTGCTTTTCAGGAATCATCGAGAACCATTTTTGCAAAGAATTGTGACTGGAGATGAGAAATTGGTTCTTTACAAGAATACCCAACGCAAAAGACAATGGTTAGACCGAAACCAAAGTCCTCAGCCTGTTCCAAAACAAGGACTACACCCAAAGATGGTTATGCTATCTTTATGGAGGGACATGAGAGGACTGATTCATTATGAGTTACTAGAGCCTAATCAAACAATCACAGCAGTAAAATATTTTTCGCAGCTGGATGATCTAAGAATTGCTCTATCAAAAAACGACCAGCATTACTCAATAGGAAGGGTGTACTGCTTCAACATGATAACGCGAAACCTCACACAGCAAAACTACCCCAAGAAAAGGTTATAGATTTCAATTGGGAAGTTTTGCCTCATCCGCCTTATTCACCTGACATTGCTCCATCCGACTACCATCTTTTCCGGTCGTTGCAGCATCACTTAAACAATAAAATTTATGAAAATGACGACCAACTAAAAAATGACCTAAATTTGTTTTTCTCTCAAAAATCAGAGAAATATTTTGAAAAAGGCATCAAGAAGCTAGTTGATCGTTGAACAGAAGTAATAGAAAATGAGGGAAATTATTGTAACGATTAAAAATGCCCTGATGTGAATGTTTCAGATGAAATAAATGTGTTGGACAAAAATGACATTACTTTCTTTCTAACTTGATATACATCTGTCTATTTATGTGAAAAGTTGCAAGTTTAAAAAAGAAAGCGAAATTGAACGATTTGCACATCTTTAATCAAAGCGATTGAAAGGAAGTGCTATATTTTAAAAATGATTGTTAAATCGAAATATTTTTATTAAATAGCCCGTGCGAATACTTAAAATTTTGCATCATAACTAAATATAACAATGTGCGAAACTTAACCTCTCTCTCTTTCTCTATCTCTATCTCTCTCTCTCTCTCTCTTTCTTTCTCTCTCTTTCTCTCTCTCTCACGTCATGTATCTCTCTATATCTCTGTCTGTTTATGTGTTTATTTAAAACGCAAGAAGTTGCAAGCTAAAAAGAAAACTAAATCAAAGATCCTTTCATCTTAAATTGATGCGATTATTATTATTATTTTTTATTTATAATTGTCAATTTTTTAAGGATTAAATATGTTTATTTACAGAAATATTTAATAATGAAAATAATTTATTTTAGTAATATTAAATAAATGAAATAAAAATAAATATTTTATGTAATAATGAATTATTATTTGGTTTATGTTTAGACAATGTCAATCGTATCACAGTCAATAGTTTTCTTCGAATATCCGGCTAGCTTGGCAGGCCGAGAGCAGACTCAAGGCGTTGGCACGAATAATGGCGATAGAGAGGCGCCCATAAAGTCAAGTCAATTCTGCGAGTATT
>OY744525.1:18830342-18832842 GCA_963556195.1 Sepiola atlantica | reverse complement strand
AGAATTATTTGTTCTTACAGTAATATTGTTTTAATCGGTATTTATGAAATCATTGGATGTGAATAGCTTCCAAAAGGGTCCATATATGAGGATTTTAGCTATGCAATAGACTAACACGTGACAATGTTTCCCTCTTACACTGTCAACGGGAAAATAAAAGAGATTCTATTTATTTGCACTCTGGAAAAATATAAGAAATGTAGGGGGGGCCTAAATAATAGTTTAAATCAAGTAAAAAAAGAAAATAGATATACAAGAAACTAACACAACTTATACTGGTCAAGTTTGTATTTTCTTCTGTGTATACGTGAAAAAATATTTCGGATCTTCTATTTAAGAGGTTGGAATCAAATTTAAAATGGTTATGGTCTCAAATTCAGAGATCAGGTAAGTTCTTAAACAAGGTTTATATGATGTAGCTCTCTTCGGAATCTACCATTCAATCTGGTATGGTATTTGCCTGTGTTTCAAGTCCCAAATGTATTCAGAAAGTGAGGTAGCATTATTGTATCATAGATTTGTAAATGAATTTCTGTCTGTTGAGAATCTTTGCTTAATTAGTGTGGAGGTCGAACCTATATAGGTGAAATCATTTTTATCGGCATTACTATTGTCATAAGTGTAATTATTATTATTATTATTAGCATTATATTCCAAGTTGGTTATAATTGTGTAATTGTTATTTGATTTATTAATATCGCTGTTATTACTTATATTACTATTTTATAGGCTGATGTTATCTGTATTGTCTGGGTTATTAGAGTTATTGTGCGCTGGTCTAGCTCTGCATTTATAAATTACGTCCTTATGTATGCAATTATTTCCAAGAGGGCATGCGCTTTTATAATTACAATTATAGAGGTAAGTTGGTGATGTCGGGTTAGTATTATTTTGTATATTTTGTATTTTGTTATTGGTAGAGGTTATTAGAGATTGATTTAAATTAGGAACAGTTGAGTATGATAATCTAATAACGTTTTTGTTTATGAGTTCATTGTGTTCATGCTAGGCTTTAAAATTATTGAAGATAATTTTAAAGAATACCTTAGGAGTTTTTGTTTGGATATTATGCAAAAATGGAGAATTAAACCATGTAATATTACTTCATCTAATTTTCTTAAATCCCTTATTTTCCTTTGAGTTTTTATCGTGTCTATAATTTGTATTGTCCTTAATGGATGGGGAGTTATATATATTTTAATGGAAATAGCTCCAGATAAGGCATAAAGCCACTTGATGTAAGGAACTAAAAATACTACTTCAAGATCATCAAGAAGCCAACGATAAGTGTTTGATGGATAGATTCTGACCAAGAGAACAGCAATTCTTCCCCTGTAGACATTTAAAGAATTAGTATTATTGGATGAGCGTTTTATTTTATTTTAGTTCATAGCAATTGTGTGGGTTATAATATTTGACTTTTCAAAGGGTATAATCATCTTTTTTCATAAAACTAACTTTTGTGTAACCCGAGTTACCTAAGTCATTGTCATAAAACTCAGCGTTTGGATCAAAGATTTTTTTTCCTCGAAAGTTTTGAAATCTTATCTGATACTACGAGGACAACAAAATTGATTATAGAGTCGATAGAATTTTTATGGACATAGTATAATGATAAGTTAGGTTTATGATGTGGTGAAAATGTATTATTGCTCAAATCTAGTGTGACATCTAAGTCGTTTTTTGTTACTATCTATATTTAATGCATATTCCTTGACAAATTTATGTAATTGTGTTTATTTTATTGTAAGATCATCTATGTTCTCTAGTGGCAAAAAAGGACATTGTCTCTACACAAGCCTCTCTATATTAATCTCCCTCAACAAGAATCCCCCCACCAAATCTGTAACTTGTATGAAATCCAAAGCACCCATCAGGATGTCAAAGTTCTCCGGCATATCAGACCTGATCCAGTATTTACTGTCAAAAGATATGAAGGATCTTTTTGCTAGGAGGATTAAATTAATTTCTTTAGGAGTAATGTTTGTAAGTTTTCTGGCCATTAGTAGAGCCTTATTACGGTGAATCGATGATATTGTTTTGTAGTATAAGTCAATATCGAAATTCATAAAACGAAGCTCTTGTATATGCTATAATTAAGACATTAGATCGGTTGCAGATATTTTGTATCTCTGCACTTTTATATAATTTTATGATTTTAGTTCTAACGAGAAAACTCGTTACAGAAAGTAAGGCCAAAGTTAAAACAGATTCAACAGTATACATTTTGGAAGCAACTGTAGCAGGATCAATCGACTTTTCGATGCTAATTCTAAATAGACACCCATAGATTTACAGTCATGATGTAAGCAGTTCTGACTACAAATGAAGAAAGCCGAAGCAGTTCCGACTTTTACCGAGCCTGAAGACAGACGATACAAATAAAAACACACGGTTATATTTTGACAGTTGACTCATTTTCAGTCAAATTGAAAGTGTTAATGCGACAGTTATTATTTATATCACTTATTCAGCCAAATAAAAATATTTAAAGCTGCCT
>OY744525.1:18812842-18825342 GCA_963556195.1 Sepiola atlantica | reverse complement strand
TCAAATTCAATGTCAGTGAATATTTTTATGAACCGTCCTCATAAGTGTTCAAATTTTATTCTATTCGATTTATCATTTTCAATCCTCTCATTATATTCTTCATCATTCAACTAACATTCTATCCATCTCATTAACTGTTATCTATGGGTGACTTCTTATCTAGATAAGTGGTGACTCATTGTTAAACAAACAAAAAAACACAACTATTCTGATCTTGGTTGTTATATCGACAACGTTTCGGTCGATGTAATCTCCAACCTTCTTCAGGTGCATCTATTCAACATAATCAAAGTGTCCATGTTTAAAAAGATGCATCTGAAGAAAGTTGGAGGTTACATCGGCTAAAACGTTGTGAATATATTAACCGAGATGCGAATAGTAGTCGAAATAATAATCCAACTAACACAAAACACACAAAAATGCAGAAGAATAAAGTGAACTTCCGGTTTTATTCAAGACAAAAAATAAAATAAATGAAAGAAATTAATTCTCTTCATTAACGAGGTATCTTCATCAATTTATAGGGCAGCATCATCACTATTATTATTATTATTATCATTATTATCATTATCATCATCATTATTATTATTATTATATTTTTAATATAACTTTTACAGCCAGATGCCCTGCCTGATGTGAATCCATATGTTATAGACTGAGATGTGTCTATGACACTGAGCTTCTCCGTTAGTCGCCTTTTACAACCAACAGGGTGAGCCATTTTACTATTCTCACCCAATCACCATCAACAATGTTCCCTAACACTGCATATGTATGCATGCGAGCATGTGTTTCTATATGTGTATATATGTTCATTTGTATATGTGTATATGTGTGCGTTTCTATATGTGCATATGTCTGTTCATTTGTATGTGTGTGCACATAAGAAAACAAACAAGAATTTTTGATTTTGTGTAAATTTCTTTATATTCTCTTACTCATAATAGAACTTTCTTCTGATATATATATATATATATATATATATATATATATATATATATATATATATATATATATATCCTTGATTTTTTATACATGTAACTCTTCAAAAGTCCAAAGATCGAGTCCAGAAACATCACAAAGCAAAAATAGAAAGAAAAAATACTTCCATTGGAGTAGAATGTATGAAAATACCGTTCCAATGAAGAACATGTGTTTTCCTAATCGTTGTTAGACGCCATCTTGTTTTTAAATGCAGAGTTAGGAAAAATATGTATAAATTACTTAAGAGTCCTGTAAAAATAGCCAATATTTAATAAAATTTATTAAGAATTTTTATAAGTATATAAAAAATAAAAATATTTTTAAGTTAACAAAGAGAAAAAAGTATTTCAAATTTAAAGATATGAAAAAACAAAGATAGTTAATGAGCTGAAATAAAATTAATGATTTAGCTAGCAATCTATAGATGAATAATGAAAACAATAACGAGTAATTTAGTAAATTCAAATAGATAAAACTAAAAATGAAATAAAAATAAATTTGAAAAATAAAGATATATATATACTAGTGTACATGTTCTGTCAAAAATGACAACAAAAAATTATACTTCACCAGTGTTCACACCTCGCAATTTATCTACATAAATTGCTAAAATATTTATATAAAATTATAGACTTACATCAATAATTTAATTTTTCATATATCAATTATTATTATCATTTTATCAGAAGAAAAAAAGACCTACTGTCGATTGTTTATTACAGAGTGTAGGATTTCTTTTCAAATTCATTTCACACGGCAGGGAAAGTCTGCGGTGGTTGTCTAACTTTCTATTTGCTTTCTTGTTTCCTCTCACCACTTGAAATGGTTTCGCTCTGGAGCTAGAAAAAGGCACATGTTTTACTTGCTAACCTTTAGCTAACATGATCGAAGTACACACACACACATTTATATATATATATATATATATATATATATATATATATATATATATATATATATATATATATGATCATTGGAAAGTAACGCCCTATCATTAAGTGCTTGTATCATTTTTTCAAGAAATGGGGCTAGAAAAGGCACGTGTTTTACTTGCTAACCTTTAGCTAACATGATGGAAGTACATATATATATATATATATATATATATATATATATGGATATACAAATAAATACACATTGGTCTTTATTATAGAGTGGGAGATATATATTGGATTGATGCATAATTATTGCGGCATTTTGTTTTCAAAATTTTCAGCAAATCGGTAAAAATTCAGACACGTTCAGGTTGTTATCATCGAGTTTCCAACCAATTTCCATACTTTTTCAAATCTTTTGGCCGACGAACAAATTTCGAATCATATACATTCAAGTCTTCGGCCAACATTCTCGTGGTCAAACTTTTGTCCTCTGCCAAAATTGCCTGATCATTGAAATTTGATGATTGACTCCTTCCTTTATCATCTGGAAGGTTTTTATCGCCCAATTTAACTTTCTGAAACGTCTTTCAACGTGGATTTTGCTGATTCACGAGAAAGTTCATTGAGATCACGAAATGACTCCGCTGCATTCGAAACCTTCTCGAAATTGTTGAGCATCATATGACGAATATGGATATGATTTTTTAATTTGTTATTGTTTTTGTTGAATAGAATTTTTTGAAAAAAAACCTGCACTAATTACGTACCAACCCAGTGTGTATATATATATATATATATATATATATATATATATATATATATATGCATCGTTCCTTTCCATAAGTTGAACGCTCTTATTACATCAAGTCGCCGGGTAAAGTGTTAAAATTATCACTGTTTGTTCGCTATTCAACGTTGGTCGAGTGGTTCTAGATGTCAGGATTTGAGTTGCAAAATACTCGGAATCCGGGGTTTCGAATTGCATGACCGATAGTGAATAGTTATATCTCTATGCTGATGAGTCCCGATTATAAAGGACGAAACGTATATGTACGTAGATAATAGACAAAACAAATATTTATTATTTGTAGCTCCTAGAAAACCATCTAGATGGGCACGGTAGGTGCAGTATTAACACAGCATGATGTCGCTAGCTATAAATGTATCGTTCCTTTCATTAAGTTGAACGCTGTTATTACGTCAAACCGCCAGATAAAGTGTTAAAATTATCACTGCTTATTCGCTAGTCAGCATTAGTCGAGTGGTTCTAGATGTTGGGATTTGAGTTGCAAAATACTCGGAATCCAGGGTTTCGAATCACATGGCCGGTAGTGAATAGTCATATCTCTATGCTGATGAGTCCCGATTATAAAGGACGAAACATATACGTAATAAACAAAACAAATATTTATTATATATATATATATATATATATGTATATATATATAGTTATCCACAGACTGTTTCGCTGTATTACAGCTCTTCAGTGCTCAAGCCAGATCGAAACTCGACCGTGTAGACGACAATCGGCGCTTCTAACCATTTGGCCATCATCTGGCTGCTGCGAAATCACAATGAGAAGCAAAGTATGATTTGTCAGTTGAAATGCTATTCCACATCAAACTTTGCTTTTGATTACCCAATTTTCATTTGTTATTGTTGTATCATGTTATTGGCAGTACAATAATAATGTAATCGATTAAAAATTATTTTTAAAAATTACTTAGTTTAACTGGTAAAATGATCTTTAAAGAGCAACAACAATACATTTGTTGTTAATTTTTAGTAAGGGTGACAAGAATTTCGAACTACCCTGTATACTATTTAAATGAATAACTTTAGAATAAGTGTTACAAATGCATCCTTATATTTTGTAAGAACACCTGTGCGATATTTGATGAGACTGTGTTTTGGTGATTGATCGTGTATTGATGTTAATTTTTAGTAGGGATGACAAGTATTTCGAACTAAAAAATTCCAAAACATAATAGCAAAGAACGTACAATGGATTCAGTTTATTCACTTAACGGGGACAGAACATACACTACACTTTGATCCTAACCCAAACATGCTCAGGGAAGGTTTATCGTTATGCATATTAATATATACACGGTGATCCGACATTTTGTTAACCCTACGAAAAAGTAATAAAAAAGAGGAACAAGTAATACAGCAATATAAAACACATGTTCTGGATTCAGTTTATTCACTTTACGAACAATAAAACAAAAAAGAACAATTGGTATTGTTTGGATTATTCAAATGGCTATTCTAATCTTGGTTTTATATTCACAACGTTTCAACCGATGTAACCTCCAACCTTCTTCAAGTGCATCTTTTCAAACTTGAAGCTTCACAGGGAGGTTACATTGGCAGAAACGTTGTGAATATAATAAACAAGATGAGAATAGTAGTCCAAATAATCAAAATTGCCAATCATCATCTAAAAAATTCCAAAACATAATAGAAAAGAACGTACAATATATTCAGTTTATTCACTTTCATTGACAGTCAAACATCGAGTAGATCTGTATGAAGATCATCATTTTTGAGACACAGAATGATGCAGCGCCGTGATCTGTGCGATATTTTATGAAGCTCTGTTTTGGTGATTGATCTTGTATTGCTGTTAATTTTTAGTAGGAATCACAAGAATTTCGAACCACCCTGAATGAATCTTAGAATAAGTGGACAAACGCATGCTTATATTTTATAAGACCACTTTTGAGCCACCCTTTTTGGTAGGGATGATAAGACTTTTGAGCCACCCTTTTTGGTAGGGGTGACAAGACTTTTGAGCCACCCTTTTTGGTAGGGATGATAAGACTTTTGAGCCACCCTTTTTGGTAGGGAGGACAAGACTTTTGAACCACCCTTTTTGGTAGGGAGGGCAAGACTTTTGAGCCACCCTTTTTGGTAGGGAGGACAAGACTTTTGAACCACCCTTTTTTGTAGGAATGATAAAACTTTTGTACCACCTTTTTTGGTAGAGATGACAAGACTTTTGAGCCATCCTTTTTGGTAGGGGTGACAAGACTTTTGAGCCATCCTTTTTGTAGGGATGACAAGACTTTTGAATCACCCTTTTTGGTAGGGATAACAAGACTTTTGAGCCACCCTTTTTGGCAGAGATGACAAGACTTTTGAACCACTCTTTTTGGTAGGGATGACAAGACTTTTGGGCCACCCTTTTTGGTAGGGATGACAAGAATTTTGAATCACCCTTTTCGGTAGAGATGACATTACTTTTGAACCACCGTTTTTGGTAGGGATGACAATACTTTTGAACCACCCTTTTTGATAGGAATGATAAAACTTTTGTACCACCTTTTTTGGTAGAGATGACAAGACTTTTGGGCCACCCTTTTTGGTAGGGATGACAAGAATTTTGAATCACCCTTTTCGGTAGAGATGACATTACTTTTGAACCACCGTTTTTGGTAGGGATGACAATACTTTTGAACCACCCTTTTTGATAGGAATGATAAAACTTTTGTACCACCTTTTTTGGTAGAGATGACAAGACTTTTGAGCCATCCTTTTTGGTAGGGATAACAAGACTTTTGAACCACCCTTTTTTGTAGAGATAACAAGACTTTTGAGCCACTCTTTTTGGTAGGGATGACAAGACTTTTGTAGTTACCTTTTTTGGTAGGGATGACAAGACTTTTGAACCACCCTTTTTGGCAGAGATGACAAGACTTTTGAATCACCCTTTTTGGTAGGGATGACAAGAATTTTGAGCCACCCTTTTTGGTAGGGATGACAAGAATTTTGAGTTACCTTTTTTGGTAAGGATGACAAGACTTTTGAATCACCCTTTTCGGTAGGGATGACAAGACTTTTGAACCACCCTTTTTAGTAGGGATGACAAGACTCTTGAATCACCCTTTTTGGTAGGGATGACAAAAATTTGAACCACCCTTTTTGGTAGGGATGACAAGACTTTTGAACCACCCTTTTTGGTCGGGATGACATAACTTTTGAACCACCCTGTATACTATTCAAATAAATCAATGTGTAATGGATTCAGTTCATTGACACTGTCACACACCGTGAAGGTCTGTATGAACATCATGATATGATATCATGTGACATTTTTATGAAGCTTTGCATTGGTTATTGTTCCTCAATTTTTGTTAGTTTTGGTATGAGTACCAAGATTTTAGGACCACCCTTTTTGGTAGAGGTAATAAGAATTTCAGTTCACTCTATCTAAATGAATAAATGCGAAAGGTTTTTTCTCATTTATCTTTCTTAGATTATCATCAAAATAGGTTACCGTTATTTAAATCAGCAATACAACAATACTTTGAAATACAGTATATATAGTACTGATAAAATACATCTAGACATTCATAGATCTGTCTAATTTGCACAATTGTTTTTAAAACTGTCTATGATAAATTAATGTTTACTGTTATTCATTTTAATTTTTTGTGTTATTTTTCCTATCTGCAATAGTTTTGTCGATATTAACAGTAATAAATTAAAGTAATTAAATGAAAAGAAAAGAATAAATTTCAAAATCCTTTCTTAAAATAATCATTATCAAGGGAGATAATTTAAAGGAAACTAATACGTCTTAGCTAGCTAGAAAGATATACCGATGAGGCACAAGAGAGTATTGATTTACTCCTCTCCAGGAGTTAGGCACAAGGCCAGTTTTTATCTTACTCCCACGAGTAAGATGTGACCCAAGGTCGGGTCGGGAAAGTGGGGTTTAAAAATTGCCTGGGCAGCCCCGTCGGCATTCCCCGGTAGGGGCGCCTCAGGCAGTAAGCAATAAACTTACTCCTCCTCACAGAGGGGAGGCGAAGCCTGGGAGGGTGGACCTCCTAGAACTGCACAGGACAGACCCATAGACCGGCGTAAATCAAGCCCCGAAGGCCAAGACAATACCAGTCTATGGGGTGAAGTATCCATCGGAACAGATACTACACTTTGATCTTAGCCAAAAGGCAAGAGAGTCTGAGAGGGCTGTTTAAAAACAATAAAAAAGACAATATGGCGTTCTCACTGTCTCTTCTTCCTCTTCTCTCTCACCCCCTCTCCTCCCTCCTCTTTCTCTAGCGACGCCAATGTTTTTTAAAATTGTTTTTAAGCACATGTTTACGAGATAAAAGGGCAAAAAATTATAAATTTACATCGTCTGAAATAAAAACGTCTTATATTACACTAAAATATATTAAATTGTCTGTTTAAATTGTAAGTTTTTTTTATTCAAAGTTTTTTCTACTTAATAAATTCTGTTATCAACATTTTTTAATTAAACCATGTTTTAGTAAAAAAAAAAAGAAAACAATAAAAAAAACATTAACAACCCTAAATTAAGTTGGGTGGTTGGGGTAGTGTAGTATCTTTTATGTTGCCATGATACCATACTCGCAGGCATTACCTTCTCCTTTTATGGGGGTGTCGTCCCAGGTATTACCTCCTCTATTTTTGCGAGGGTATTGTAGTATCTGCTCTGTTATCATGATACCATCCGAACATGCATTACCGCCTCCTTTTATTTAGAGGGGAGTCCTCCCAGGCTTTACCTCCTCCTTTGACAAACGCATGCTTACATTTTATAACAAAACTTTCCAACCGTCCTGTGTTCTGTTTGTATTGCTATTGTCTTCTATAAAATAAAGGATATTTTTTATGTAATTCACACATGCAATCTTACTCCCCCCCCCCGTGTTCATCTTTGTTCCAGTGGTTATTGTTTCATCGTTGTTTTGTCTTGTCTCTTCCCTTAAAAATGACATCTACTTAGCAGATATCCTTTTTAAAGATTTCCCATGCAAGTAACTCTATACAGCAACACCTATCCTCCACTCTCTCTAAACGGCCAATCTTACAAGGGGAATAACCCAACATTACTTTTGCAGAACCGTCGACCCTTCACATTTTGTAAAATGCCGATTTCACACTGGGAATACGCCAAGGGTTATTAAAACGGTTTTGCAAATGGAATAACACCAACATTATTCTTACAGCACCATCTATCACTCACTTTTTCTAAAATGACAATTTAACAAGAGGAATAACTCAAGAATTATTAATAAGTTTTTTTCAATTATTCAACATTACTCTTGCAGTGACACCTATATTGCATCTTCTTTAAACTGCCAATTTAACAGCGGGAATAACTTAACGGTTATTACCAAGATTTTGCTTGTATCATTTTTAAATGAGATATAATTTTTGTTTTTTTATTTCTCAATAACAAAAATAAAACCGTGGGACCTTGTTTTGGTCTGATATGGTATTGACTGCACTCTGACTCTCACAATTATACCGACCATTAGTCACTACCTCTTCGCCCAATACATCAAAGTGTGTCATTTGCCCGTGAAACGATTGGGAGAGAAGTGAAGAACTCTCTAACATAGACTTGTCTCTTATTTTGAAGCACTTCAAGTTAAGGTCTACGTCATCAGATTTATTTGGAACTCCAAATACAGAATAAATAAAATTTCCAAAAGTTTCATTGCAGATCTTGATGGTATCTCTTTCTGTGAGATAATCAGACCCCAAAAATGCCTCCCATTCAATTGTTAATAGAATTCACAATTCTTTCGGCAATTAAACCATTTTTGGTACAAATAAACTTCAGTCACTGTCTGACTTGTCCACCAAGTTTCAGTCATGAATGTCCACCAGTCTTTGTTTTATCCTTGTTCAAATTATGAAATAATCAGACACCCCTCCAAAACAAAACAAAATGCCTCCCGTAGAATTGTTAATAGAATTAACAATTCTTTCTGCAACTCAACCATCTTTGTTATAAATAAACTAAAGTCTATGCTTGACTTGTCCACCAAGTTTCAGTCATGAATGCCCAACAGTCTTTGTTTTATCCTTGTCCAATGATAACTATGCAGGGACATCAATGATTATCTCATCAGTAGGTGGTGTGATCTTGAATGGGCTTCACTCTCAGCAGACCATAATTTTCCACATTTTTATCTGTGGTGTTATCTCAAAGATAATGCTTATCCACACATTTGTGAACTGAATTTATGTATCTACCTCCCACAAGGTAAGATGTGACACAAGGTCGGGAAAGTGGGATTAGATAAGCCAGCGCTCGAGAGGTGAGCAGTCTGACCATTTAAAAATTGCCAAAGGCCCGGACGATACCGGTTTATTAGGTGGGGTAAAAATCCCTGGCATTTGTGAAATGAAGACAGCAATGACAGACCAAATCATAGCAGTGCCAAAAGAGTTATTGACAATTTTGCACATTGCGTGTGTATTATTGAAAAGCAATAAAACAAAAACTGTTGAACATTCATGAGTGAAACTTGGTGGACAAGTCAGGCATAGAGTGAAGTTTATTTGTACTAAATATCCTTGGAGTGTAGAAAGGACTGTGAATTTTATTAACGACTAGTGTTTGCATTAATAAAATCAGTAATTTTGAATATATGAATTATCATTATCATTTCTGATGACCTTAAGAAAAAAAGTTCTTACCATTGACTTTTTATTTAGAGTGTAAGATTTCTTTCTGAATTCATTAGACTGTGGGGGTTGTCTGACTTGCTATTTGCTTTCTCGCTTCCCTTAACCACTTGAAATGGTTCGTCTGGAGGGTAGAAAAAAAAAACGTTTTTTTACTAGCTAACTTTTGTGTGATGGGACGCATATATAATAGTTATTTATATAAAAATATACAAATAAATACACATTGGTCTCTGTTATAGAGTGAAGGATTCCATGGGTGGCATGGAATGGAGTTGGTATTTTAGACTATTTATTGCGCTCATTTTTTAGTTGTCGGCTTGTGTTTGGTGAAAACCTGTAAGATCAAAGCGGTATCACCCGCATATCTAACGTCGGTAGATAAACTCTCATCTTAGTGTAATTCATTTTGTAGACTGCCATAAAGCATTCTAGAAATACGTTGAATAGTTTTGAAAAAAAAAAAAAAAGAGCAAACTAAAAAAGTTATCGTCTGCCAGGTGTCATCGAGTGCCTCCATTAGAAATTCATATAAAAACTGTAACTTTTAAAAATAGTAAATTTCATGCTAAAAATATCGCTTGCGCCTTTGAAGCTGATTCACACTAATTTAAGTCATTCGTGATGATGTTTCTCTCATAGCATCAGTAATATTAACTGAATTATAACAATCTAATTATGTTCTCTTCAAAAAATAATGATTGACTCCGGTCTGCCGAGAGACTTCGAAAAAGGCATGACGACAAATTGCATTAAAAAATAGCTGTTATAATTGATCCACCTCTGCTTTTTTTTTGTTTTTTTCCTTATTTAAAAAAAAACAAAAAAACAAAGCAATTTTACAGAGCTAAAAAAAGAAGGGGGTGCTCTCTGATATTTTTTTTATTTAAACCCCAAAAGAAGACTTTTAATCTAGCTCATGTGCGGGGGGGGGGGGGGGGATGGGGTTGACTTATTTCAGCATATCTCTATTTATATAAAGTTAGGTATGCGCATATGGTTATATATTTCTATGCGCAGGATTCACTCCTTAGCTAGTTAACCAATCATTATGAATTTTGGAACACAGCTGCTAGGCGTAAGGGTGGGTAATGTGGGATACGTTTAGTTGGCTTTAGTTTTACGAAAAGTGGGCAAACAGGGCAGTGTGAAAATTCAGATACCTCCCGTTTTTTTGTGAAATTTTATCAATCGGCATTATATATGAATTAATAAATATTCCCCAAATTTAAATTTCTTTGAAAATGTTTTCAAGAGATTTTAGGGGGTCATAATATGGGTAAAATATCCCATTTGAAAATTAAAATATTTCAGATTTGCATCAAATTTGACTTATAGCTAGTAGACACCAATTAAGCAAGATTCCCTGAATTTTAATTTCTTCTTAAGACCTCTTAAGCTCAAACCTTAAATTTAAGACATATTCTAGAATCAAAATCATGTAATGGATTTTGATCAAAATTTGAATAAGGACTCTAGACATAAGGTTTAGTAGCAATATATCTTGATGTCAATGTTTGTAAGGGGACATAAAATTGGTGCAGAACTGTTCGTGGAATTAATTTTACCCATCCTGGGACGGGTATTCTTTTAGTTTACCTATATAAGAGAGATATGTCCTAGGATGGAGTACTGCTGTCACATCCGGGGAGGTGCCGCTCAGAGGACTCTTTCTTGCATTGAGTACAAAATCGACTTTGCAATCCTCTACACCCCCTTTATCACAGAAGAGACGTTGCTAGTCTTTCTCTACTCTATCGTTATTTCACTGTAAGGTGCTCGACTGAGCTCCAATCTCTGGTTCCTCCCTTATAAAACATTCACGGCAAGAACTCGTCCTACTACCACCACTGCAAAAGAACTTTCCATTCTTCTTCTGTGTACCTAGCATCAAACGGAATTTCCATGAACAGAGTTTCTTTCCAATCACTTCCCATCTGTGGAACACATTACTCTGGTACTGCTTCCCTGCAGACTACAACTTGTCATAAACTATCCCAATAAGTAATCAAACTTTGTTCATTCATTTCATTTATCATTTTCAATCTTCTCATCATATTCTTCATCATTAAACGACAATCCATCCATCTCATTAACCCTTATTCTCGAGGGGCTTTTGGCCTTGATATGTGGTGACTCATTAGTAAAAAAAGGGGGTTTATATACAATAAAACAGACAAAGCATACTGATCAATTAATTGCCTCTAATATGTATGTGTTTCGACATTAAATAATCCAAAATGGGTGGATAAAAACAAAACATAAAAACAGAAAACAGAAAACGTGTACACGATTTATTGGAAGATTAACTTGAATTTAAAGAGATCTGTGTTACATGCAACACTTGGTATTACCCAATGGTCACCCATCTTGAACTGGCCAGACTCAACGTTGCTTAACTTACTCTTAATCTTACACGAGAAACGGTACGTCGTATCATCAAAGCTATCTGTTTAAATGTAAAGGCATTATAAACATTTAAAAAGCATTTTTAGTCATTTTTTTGGCAATTTCTTACAGGATTGAAGCTATAGTCACATTAACACCGAAGTTAAGCAATGTTCAGCCTGGTCAGCACTAGATGGGTGACGATTTTGGACTACCAGGTACTGTATGGGGGAGAACGATTACGCCTTTACAAGGCACTCCCTGCAAAATCTTATGTTGTCAAGACGTACAGACTGACAACTGCAAACATATGCTATCCTCTACATAATAACTACTTGTCTTAATGGCTACGGCTGTAGGAAGACTGAAGATGAGTAAACATGTTGATTCATGACCTCAATATACAGGTTGTTGTTTTTTAGCCGACTAAAGCTCTGAACTTAGAAAGTTTTCAACGGGATGTTAAGAGTTACTCGATTTTCAACCTTAACATTGAACCTAAACATAAGGACCAATCTAGGATAAGAGAAAGAATTCTCTCTTTTAAACCCAACATAAAAAATAGTTTCCATTTTTGTTTAGCAAATACTTGACTTTTCATATTTAAATTTGAAAATTTACTTCAGTTTTATTTGATAGTAAAAGTAAAATGTTGGTACTTCTGCAGTTTATGGACCGTGCTATTTTTATATTTACTTTTTTCTGTTAAGAATGGGTTTCTAAATAATAACGTTATTAATTCAGCACGGTCTGTAAACTGCAGAAGTACCAACATTTATTTCTTTGGTGTTT
>OY744525.1:18795342-18807842 GCA_963556195.1 Sepiola atlantica | reverse complement strand
CGGAATCAGGAATTTAGAATAGAATCGGTAATTGTATTGGAATCAGGAATTTAGAACAGAATCGGTAATTGTATCTTAATCAGGAATTTAGAACAGAATCGGTAATTGTATCGCAATCGGAGAAAAATATTGGAATCGTTATATCACTAGTGTGAACATTACAAAAATTTAAAAAACTTATTTTTGTACAAAATCGGCTCCAACACTTTCGACAGTAATGGAATCGGTGACAAACACTGGACATGTAACAGCGTCAGTGAAGGACCGCAAGTGATCTAAATATGCCGGTCTTATCAAAAGATTTGTATTCCAACTGATTGTTGTGGAGGCGAGTAGAATTTTTTGAACTGCCTCAGTCTATTGATGACGCACCACACCAGGAACCATCGTGAATTGAATTGGTTCTATTAGCGACTCGCCATCGCCATTCTTCGAGGTAACGTCTTGAGCCTGCTATCAGCCTGCCAAGCCAACAGAACATCCGGTGATATTCCGAATGTACACTTTTAAAATTTGGTGGTCGAAAAAGATTTTCATGAACTTTTAAATTTAAATCTAATTTGATTCATATTTTGTCAAATGTTGAATTATGTATTCAGTGAGTCAATTTATCATTTACTTTTCAATAAAATAAATAGAAGAAAATACATATTTTTTTAGCCAATGAGAAAAGTTTAAAATATCGTCACCAAAAACAATAAAACTAACCGTTACAGATTTGGTGGTGACCTGTGAGAGTCGATCCCTACACTATATAAACAAAGAGCACGGGTTATCATCAGTCTAGACTTGTATCAACAAATTGCCACCACAACAAAATACGATGCATAGCAGTTTTAACAATGTACACCCTCTCCACGTTAAATAATCACTACCTAAAACAACTTGTGGGAGAAATATGCACACACTTAACTCTTTATACGAACGCTTAACTATTCATACTCACAGATTCAGCAGAAGCTTCAGACGTGCTGAAAATTTTTCAATCAAAATATTTCTGGACTCACTTTACCGTCGTAAATATTTTTAGATCCTTCTGCTGTTTTATAAATACAACATTTATAATTTATTTGTATGAATTACGTAGTTAATTTATTGGATGTTCGTTAATTCCTCTACATGGGTTTCGGTTGAATTTCATTGCTTCCAAAAAAGCTTATATTTACTTAAATCCATGTTTTATTAAAATCATAAATAACATTAAATACGCGTTCGCTACACAAAATGGTTTACTAAATAAACTGGCACTGAAAATCTGGATTTTGGGCTCTTATATAAATTTGAAATTAATAATAATTATGACTTCCACAGTTTCCCCGAGCAAAATCGGGACGTGAGTTCCGCTAGTTGCATATAAACCTGTTATTGTCTCCCCACTCTCCAATGTATATTTGGGGTTTTAATTACTTAATTCACGAAGGCTAAAAGCCATTTAAGGATAAGTGTCAATGAGATGGATATATTTTCAGTTGAATGATGATGAATATTATGAGAGGATTGAAAAGAATGAATGGAATGAATAAAATTTGATTACATATGAGGGGCGGTCTATTGACATTAGATTTGAGCTCTTAGCGAAGCAATCTTTTGGCAACGTGTTCCACAGATGAGAAGTTTTAGTAATTTAAATGCTTAGGTCTATGACTAAGTTAAGATAAGAAATAGCCTATACTTACTCATCTTTTTGGCCTTGTGCCACATTTTCTATATAAAATGTTACTTATTTTGTCCACAACTTGCGATAACTTTTTAATCTTTAACGTTATTTTTATTTTACTAAAACATCTTTTCCTACGCTACAAGGATGTCTGTAGGCAAGACATGAGGGCAGGTTGCATCGACTCAACAAGCTGGGAGTCCATGGCTGAATACCGCAGCCGCTAGAGAAGAGCTGTAAAGGCATGCTCCAAGAGAAGTGAGGAGAGGAAAGACCAGCAGTGGAGGGAGAGGATAGAGCACAGACGGCAGAGGGATGCAACAGAGCTCTCGCAACCAGACACCACCTACATCTGTGGCAACTTCAACAAAGTCTGTCGATCCAGGATAGGCTTGCACAGTCGTAGCAGACCCTGCAATTCGGCAACGGACTAATCTGAGGTGTACAAATCCATTGTCTCCTGAGACAGACGGATGCCAACTATATAAAACATGGTTTTAAGTAAAAATAAGTAGTTTGGGAGCAATGAAACTCTAGCGAAACCCATTCTGCTGCAAATAATAAGCGACTATACATTGGGATATTAGAATTTGAATATCTACGAGAGAGAATTTCGATGCCTTATAGACACTATCTTCAAGTGTCTTTGGTCTCTCTGTACAGAGGTTTGTCAAAACAGCCTGGCAAACCCTGTCAATAGCGCTGGATATATCCAAAGTCTTTGACAAGGTCTGGCATAAAGGTCTTTTCATGAAAATTAATTCATATGGTATTTCTGAACTAATATTCAGTATAATTAGATCCTTCCTAGGCAAAAAAAAAAGATCTAGGTTGTCCTTGATCCAAACAACATGACATTGATGCGGATGTACTGTAGGGGTCGATCCTTGAACCTTTATTGTTCCTGATTTTCATAAACGACCTTCCTGATGAAATGATGTCAGAGATGGGTATGTTTGTTGATGACACCATGCTCTACCCTGGACATGTGGGTAAAACGGATGTGCACATATGTAAGGCAATGGCTGAATCCTTAGAAAATGACCTCCAGTCTGTAGTTGAATGGGGACATAAGATCTAGGTTGTCCTCGATGGCCATAAATACAAACATGACATTAATGCGGATGCAATCCAGGGGTCGATCCTTGGATCGTTATTGTTCCTGATTTTCATAAACGACCTCCCTGATACGATTGTGTCAGAGATGGGCATATTTGCTGATGACACCATGCTCTACTCTGGACATGTGGGTAAAACGGATGTGCACATATGTAAGGCAATGGCTGAATCCTTAGAAAATGAAATAGGGACACAAATGGATAGTAACATTTAATGCAACAAAGATAAAGCTCTCTTCTTTTAACAATTATAAGAAACCATTTCAACTACCTATTGCCATGGCTAATAGCACCCTATTCGAGAGTCCAACATTTAAACTCCTCGGCCTAACATTCACAGGCAATATGAATTGAAACAAATACATAGAAGATACTGCCACGGCTGCTGCAAAGAAAGTGGGATCCCTCTACCGGGCTAAAAATACTTTTCATACCTACCTGCCAGTATCCTATATTTCTACAAGGCCACCATCCGCCCATGCATGAAGTATTGTTGTTACATCTGTGTTGGTGCACCATCAACTAGTCTCTCCTTCTTAGACAGGGTACAAAAAAGAGTCTGTAATCTAATAGGTCCCACACTATCTACCAAGCTTCAACCCCTGTCCCATCGCCGCAATGTTGCACCCCTGTGCTTGTTATGCAAGTACTTCAATGGAATGTGCTCCAACGAAATTGCTGTTCTAGTGCCCCTTCGACATAATTACACCGAACCAACCCGACAATCAGCTAAATCCCATCCATTCACTGTGGACGTCCCCAGATGCCGGAGGGATTTCTATTCTAATAGCTTCTTTCCTCGAACTGCTCGCCTTTGGAATTCCGTCCCTGCTCTCTGTTTCCTTGACTGTACCGACATGCAGAAATTTAAATGTAATGTAAATAAACATCTCGCTGCTCAACTCTCCACTTAGGATGCCCCTATAAATCTGGCCCCTAATCCGCAGGGGCAATTTACTTTCTTTGAGGTGAATTAAAGTAAAAAGAAAAAGAAAATTACATAGTATTCAAAGCCCAAATAATATCCTCTCGGTATGGCTACCTCACACTGGCTAATACGAGGAATGGTTCACCTTTTCCAAGTGGTATTGCCTCTAGTAACATCACTAAGCTGGATACTCCACCAGACTAGATGAATTCTTGTCCTGGAATCCGGTAAGACTAAGGGACCACAAGAAAGATATACTATAACATAGTTAACTGGTCAATTAGGGAAAGAAAAATTATGTTCTTCATTTCATTACTAACTCAACGTTTGAGAATTGACCACTTGAATATCTATGTATCTCATATAGAGATCAAGTGTTAGCCCCAGAAAGGAGCCCCTTAGATTTCTGAAATCATTTAGAGAAATCCTTTCTTATGGCCCCTTTTTCCTTTCTTCTTTTTATTTTCTTCCTTTTTTCATTTCTTTTCTTTTATTTCTTCGTTTTTTCTATTTTTTCTTCAATTTTACCATCTCTCGTTCTTTTTATCCCTTAATTTCTTTTGTATTTTTTAAAATCCTTTTTTCTTGAATTCTTTCTTTCCTCCAGGAATTTTCTTTCTTTTCGTTTTTAATTCTGTCTTCGTTTATTTTTTTGTTTCTTCTTTCTATTTTTCTTTTATGTTTCGTCTCTATATATGTTCTGTTGTTTCTTTATATTTATTTCTTTGTTTTCTTTTTCAGTTTTCTTTCATTTCTTTTATCTTTCTTTCTTCATCATCCTTTTTATCTAGTTTATAGATATTTCCCCATCGATTTGCCGATTAAATTACTTTTACTTTACCTTTAAATCAATTATATTATCCTGTTACATTTTTCAATTTTTCTTTTACATTTTTCTTCTCTTTTCATTTAAATTCTGTTTCCTTCTTCTTTTCAGTCAATTTCTTTTCCTCTTCTTTTTATTCGACTTCGTTTTTCTTCTTTTCATATAATTTATTTTCTTCTTTTTATTCAACCTCCTTTTCCTCTTCTTTACAATCACTATTTTCCTCTTCATTTTAGTCAACTTTTTTCTTTTCTTTTTTCTGTTTTTCATTGGACTTCGTTGTTTTTTTTATTTTTATTCAATTTCTTTTTTTCTTTTCTTTTCTTTTTATTCAATTTCTTTTTTCTTTTTTTTATTCAACTTTTTTTTCTTTCTTCTTTTCATTCAACTTCTTTCAATTTCTTTTTTTCATTCAACTTTTTTCATCTTCTTTATCATTCAACTTCTTTCTTCATTTTCTTTACATTCACTTTCTTTTTCGTCTTCTTTTCATTCAACGTCATTTTTCGTTCAACTTCTTTTTCGATATTTTTCCTTTTCTTTTCTTTCAACTCCTTTTTGTTCTCCTTTCCCATTCAACTTCTCTTGCTTTTCGTTCAACTTCTTTTCTGTTCTTTCAACTTCTTTTCTTTCAACTTCTTTGCCTTCCTTTCTGCACTTTCTTTTCCTACCACTCATGTATATTTATGCAGCTGCTTGTACCTCGAAGTAACATTACGTCTCGTCATCGATAAAAGGGCTGTCTTTGTCACCCCACCCTTTAATTTGTACTGGATGCGTGTGTCCATGTGCATTGTGCAATCCTGACGGAGGGCACTCACTCACTCACTCACTCACTCACTCACTCACTCACTCACTCACTTCTCCCCCTCCCCAATCTCCCATTTTCAATAGCAGACCCGGTTCTTTGATACGACAGAGGTGCATCTGAAAACTCATGTGTTCCTTTGATTTGGAAACACAAATGAACAGAACCATAATATTCGATCATTGCCTTTAAACTTGAAACGAGAACTTACATTTAATCAACAGTTTAAAAACTTCACCTGTCAACTTTCAAATGTCGAAATTTCACGATACACTCAACAAGTCGGACATCTTAAGCCATTATCTCTATCTTTATATTAATAAAATGGTGTGACTATTTCTCTTAATGTTTAATTTTACTTCAGTCGAAGTTCTCAGAAATCAAGGGGCCCCTTCCTGGGGCTAACACTTGATCTCTATATGAGATACATAGATACCCGAATATTCTATTAAAATTCTCCTTTATTTCTCAAACATTGAGTTAGTAAAAAAGTTAAGAATAATAAATTCCTTCTCTCCCAAACTGACCAGTTAAGTATGTCATAGTATATCTTCCTTTTGGTCTGTTGGTTTTACCAGATTCCAGGACAAGAATTCATCTAGTCTGGTGGAGTATCCAGTTACGTGGTGTTACTTGAGGTAACTTCACTAGGAGAAGATGCACTATTCCTCGTATGAGGGGATCTTATTTGTGCTGTGGGTACTATGTAATTTTGAATATTTGGTCAGGGTTTACTTGTAGGGGGTAAGTATCCTCATGTCAGGTTGTCCTGACAAACCCTTGTACAGAGAGACCGAAGACACTCGAGGATAGTGTCTAGTAGGTAATTTTTCTCACGTCAACATAACTTGAACAATCACACATTGAATTATTATTTTTAGTTATTTACTATTAAGCAATTATTTATTGAAATCAAAAATGCAATGGTATAAAGTACAAAAATGAAATTTAAAAAAATCATATTTCAAAAACATAATTTAACTACGAAATTAAATCCACCAGAATCAATTTCCGTTTCTTCATAAACAAGTCAGCCATTTCAATCTTTTGTTAATAGTTTCTCTTTAATAAAAACTTTTTTAATTAATTCGTGCCACCTTTGAAATTAGAAGCATTTAAACTGTCGAATAGAAAGTCATTTAAACTGGTTTTAAAATTCTTAGCAAATCCTGATATATTTAAAGATTGAAAGTTTTGGAATAATTTTATAAATAAAGATGAAAACTAATGAAAAAAAAAATTAGTTATAGTTTTATAACAATTTGATTCAAGTAATAATTTATTGATCAAACGATATTGAAATAATTCAATTCAACTTTGATTTTATTTTTTTTAAATAATAATAATTTGGTAAAAAAATGCCGGAGAGGTATACCTAGTTGTTACATGGAAATTTTGTTACTACGCTAGCACTAACCTTATCCCTCCAAAAGAGGAGGTAATGCACAGGAGCATGGTCTCATGAGAGAGAACTGATACTACACTATCCTCTCAATTGGGGGAGGTAATGCATTGGAGGATGGTATCATAATGAACGAATAGATACTATGAGGAAAATATCATGAGGCGGTCATTAAACGGAAAATACCCCTAATATTTGTTGTATCTTTACTTCGTGACCCTTAGAAATTTGAAAGTAATTTTGAAGACTTTAAACTGGCTTGGATTGAAGATTAAAGGCAAAAGTCCTGATTTACTTGTCTCCTCACGAGGGCAGAGTTAGATACAAGGTCGGATTGGGACAAAAATAATCTTCCCTCGTCTAAAGGGATCTCTCCTTCACTGACTGAGGACAGAAAAGATGAAGTATAGTATCAAAACAGATACTACACTTTGCTCTGAAGCAAAAGTCAAGTCACGTATTATGGTTCTCTTGTGCCCCTAAACCAAAAGAAAAAAAAATTTCTCCTGCACAAGTGTCGTATCAAAGAACCTATTATTGCCTTACTTGGCCCTTTGGCTAGGAGCAAAATGTAGTATCTGTTTTAACACTTCGTTGTTTCTATCCTCGATCAGTGAAGGAGAAATCCTTCGAGACTGAGACAATTTTATTTTTTATCCGAATCCAGAGTTCTCCTTTGTGCGGAGGTGGATTTTCTTCACATTAAAAACCGACTTTACACATAACTCTGTCCTCGTAGGGAGGCAAGTAAATAGGTATATATGAACTGCAGAGGGCACTCGCTCCTTACTCGACCTAAGTGTAGTATCTGTTCCGATGGATACTATACCCCATAGACTGGTATTGTCTTGGCCTTCGGGGCTTGATTTACGCCGGTCTATGGGTCTGTCCTGTGCAGTTCTAGGAGGTCCACCCTCCCAGGCTTCGCCTCCCCTCTTTGGGGAGGAGTAAGTTTATTGCTTACTGCCTGAGGCGCCCCTACCGGGGAATGCCGACGGGGCTGCCCAGGCAATTTTTGATGGTCAGAGTGCTCACCTCTCGGGCGCTGGCTTTTCAACCCCCACTTTCTCGACCCGATCTTGGGTCACATCTTACTTGTGGGAGTAAGATAAAACTGGCCTTGTGCCTAACTCCTGGGGAGGAGTAAATAAAACTCGCTTCTTCATACGGCGTCCCCTTTCTTCTTCTTCTTCTTCTTCTTCTTCTTCTTCTTCTTCTTCTTCTTCTCGCTCCTTTTTTTTTTTTTTTTTTTTTTGACAGCGCATCCGATGTTGTCAGCCAGTCATCCGTGCAAAGGAAATAAATCCGTTCTTCACCAGTTAGGAGTACAGAGGTTTCACCTTGCGCCGCGATGCACACACGCCGCTTGCCCGGCACGTGTAGAAACTTGTCATAAGCGATCAGCGGCATCATAACAGCCACTCCTTGGCAGATCCTTTTGAACTCTTCGCTTGTCAAAGACTGCGCTACAATCACCACCCGCACGCCACCCCCTCCCCCTGCCCCAGGTGCCATGCATCCATCATCGATTCCTCTTCGCAAATGTATTATTTGTTGTTAGCCCAGCTGGAGGGAAGAGGAGTGTGGGGGGGGGGGTTCTTCAACATTCGACGAGCACCTCTCCCGCGCATTATTTGGACACGCACTTCCTCTCGATAATGCACAGGCACTTGAGAAGAAAGAAAAGAAACCCGTAGATAGATGAGAGAGAGGGGGGATATACATGTATAAATAGATAGTTGTATAAATATATAAATAAGGATAGGGGGATGGGGGGGGGAGAGTAAGAAATATAGAGAAAAACAGAAAAAGGAAAGTGAGAAAAGAGAAAGTAAGAAATATATCCATCTATCTATATAAAGTTATGTATGTGTATATGTTTATTTAAATATTGAATTGAATTAAAGATAATTGAATTATCGTTTAATAATAATCTTTCGTTATAATATAAAGCTCAATATATTGAATAGAGCAATCAATTCTAGAGATGAAAGATAAGAATAAGAAATTGTAAAGATACAATATTTATTAGAACATCAGAAGTTCAAAGCAAGGAGTTTCATATGTATATGTTTATATATTTCTATCTACAGAATTCATTCCTAAATTGATTAAACGATCATTACGAATTTTGGAGCACTTATGCTAGGCATAATGGTGGGTAATGTGGACTATATTTACTTCAATACAAAGGGGGCAAAGAGGGGGTGGAAACCCTTTATGAAAATTCAGTTACCTCTGTTTTTGTGAAATTTTAACAATAGGTTTTAAACATCAATTCTTCCTTTCATTCTCACTTTTTCCCCAAAAGTTTTAGTTTCTTTGAAGTATTTTAAAGGGTTGAAGGGGCTATAATATGGGCACAACCTCTAATTTGAACATTCAAATATTTCAGATTTACATTAAATTTGATCCATAGTCATCAGCCAACAATGAAGTGAGATTCTCTGAATTTTAGTTTCTTCTTCTTAAAACCTCTTAATCTTAAGCCTTAAATTTTAAGCATTTTCTAGAATCAAAATCATGCAATGGATTTTTATCAAAATTGGAATAAGGATTCTAGACATCAGGTTTAGTAGCACTATATTTTGATTTTAATCTTTGGACATAAAAGTGGTGTGAAACTGTTCTGTTCGAGGAATTAATTTTCCTATTCTTCTAGTATATATATATATATATATATATATATATATATAATATTTATAAATAAATATTAATTATTTATTACCTACAGACATCGATGTTTCATGCTAACGTAATCTTCAGTGCAGGAAGTTAATTCTCAACGGTCGGCGGGCTCGAACTCCGATCACAAATCGCCACTGATTCGTAGTCAAGAGCGTTAACCCCTCGACCATAGGGGAATTTAACTTTGTAAATAGCGAGTCGGCGGCTAATTTACACGAGCAGTTTAAAGTGATCAACAAACTGTGTTTGGATCTTGCATGAATATATATATATATATATATATATTTATAAAGATAAAGATGAAGATAGATGAAAGAAGAGGGATAAACATGTACGAATGACAAATTTATTTCAACTTCGATTGTTCAATGCAAAATGTACTCGATAAAAACATGTTTATTTTTCTTTCCTTAAGCCAAGGTTTTTCAAAGATTAAATCTTATCATCAGAGGAATTACATAGATGGATAAGTTAGCAGTGGAAAAGCCAAAATTCAAAATTTGAAAAAATATAAACTAATGGAGAGTAAGAGTGTGCGTGTAAAAAAATATGGAGTCTGTCCAGTTGGCGAATGTCCGTAGATAAGGTGTCCGGTGAAAGGAGATTTAAAGATGGAAAAAAAGGTTTCGTGAAGGCAGCGTTATTTTACTATATATATATATATATATATATATATATATATATATATATATATATGTATGTATATATATATATATATATATATATATATATATATATATATATATATATGTGTGTGTGTGTGTGTGTGTGTGTGTGTGTGTGTGAGAGAGAGAGGAGGAGGTAAAGACATAGAGAAAGAGAGAGGGGAGAGTGAGAGAAATTAAAAATAGAAAGAAAGAGAGGGCGGATATATAGAGAAAAAAGATAGATAGATAGATAGATAGATAGATAGATAGATAGATAGATAGATAGATATATATACAAACAACGAGAGAGAAAGAGAGAGACAGTCAAAAAGGGAGAGAAAGAGAGAGAAAATAGAAAGTGAGAAAGATATAGAAAAAAGATAAACAAGAATCAAAGAAAGAAGATGAAGAGATAAAGAAAGAGAGAGAGTATAAGTGAAGGGGGAAAAGAAAGATGGAAAAAAGGCGAGAAAGAAAGAAAGTAATAACTCCCCAAATCTAAAACCAATTACGAAATGGCCAGCTCAGAGTTCAAGACGAACAACCGATTCATCTTTTGTTATTGACATTTTTAAACAAAATTTTCTTTTTGTTTACAATCGACTGAAACACTTGAAATTGCGATTATATATAAAAACACTGTTTAAATGAATGATTTGTCTACATTTCACGGGGTCAAAGTTTAATTCGCAATTTAAATTCATCAGAAAATGGTCCCTCAACAGTGAAACAATTTTCTAGTAGCTGGTGTAATGAATAACACTGTAAAGAAAACAAGGCTGCAACGATAGAAGGTTGTTTCAGATAGTTCAGAAGAACAGTTACAGTATGACACCAGGGAGATACACACACACACACATCCTCTACTCTATAATAAGGACCGATATATGTATATATATATATATATATATATATATATATATATATATATATATATATATATATATATATATATATATATAGGGTGGGCAAAAATAAGGGTCCTATTTTTAAAAATTCATAACTTTTTTATTTATTGATTTAAAAATTATTTTTTTTTAGAATAAGTAAAGGACCCCTTCCGAGGCAAGCATGAGCCGTATTAGCCCTAAGGAACGTACCCTCATTTAGAAAACATTATTTTTGCTTAAAAAACTCAAAACAGTGTAAAAAACAATACTTTAGTTTTTGTAAGTTTTAAGAAGTGTTTTTCGGCTAAAATTTGTTTTGTTTATTTCAAAAAATCTCGGAAGGGTCAGTCTACACACACATGAAGTTTGGTGAGTTTAACTTTTATTTTGTGGAAGTTATTCAAATTCAAGTTATTCAAATTTAAAGATAGGACCCTTATTTTGGCCCACCCTGTATATATATATATATATATATATATATATATATATATATATATATATATTATGGATAATAATTTTCATATTCTTACATACGATCACCCATCTTCCCTTTTTTTCTAAAAGATGGGATCGCCCGATCGCCGAAATATTAATATTAACCGAGAATGGTAATTATTTTTTACGGCAAGAAGAAAGAGACAATATTAGTTTAATATTATTAAACCTTACATGAATGTATTATTTCAAACGAAATATCATTAACAGTAAATCAAAAGAAAATTATAGGGTCCTGCTAGTCTACTAATAAATGAACATGAAACAATAAAATCAATGAGAATGATGTTTTAAATAAGGATTAATTCGTATTTAGCCATAATTTACTTGACTTTCGGTTGTACTTTTTGTATATAAACAGGTTTAATTATTTTATTTTTTATTTAGTTCTGGGATTCATTTGACGAAAGGGAAGAGTCTATCAGGAATGTGTATGAAGTGTGATGATCTATGGAAGTCAAACGTGGTCAGAAAAGGTTGACGACATGCATTGTCCGGAGAGAAATGCTATGAGAATGATACGATGGATGCGTAATGTGAGTTTTACGATCAGGCTTGGTTCTGATGAGCTCAGAGGAAGATTAAATCTCGACAGTATATATATATATATATATATATATATATATATATATATATATATATATATATATATATATATATATATATATATATATATATATATAAAGTGGTGAACTAAAAGCGAACTTTTAGGAAAGGTAAAACCTATTGTAGAAAGTAATACAGCTCAATATCCAGGATAGAGCAGATAGATATGTAGAAGGATGAAAAGGAATTAGAAAAGCAACAGTCAAATCGTATTTCTATTCAGTTTCTCAGAGCATGGTATATTCCGCAAAAAGGCAATTTATTCAATTAATAATAAATTGCCTTTTTACGGAATATACCTTGCTCTGAGCAACTGAATAGAAATACGATTTGACTATATATATATATGCATATGCAACTTTTATTCCTATATAATTTTATTGCTAGCAACCATATCGCAGAATGGTTCTTGGGTGTAGTGTTTGGATAGTATTA
>OY744525.1:18757842-18790342 GCA_963556195.1 Sepiola atlantica | reverse complement strand
CAGTACTGTCTGTGGTTTGTGTCTATCATTTGTGTCTGTATCATTTGTGTCTGTCATTTGTGTCTGTCATTTGTGTCTGTATCATTTGTGTCTGTATCATTTGTGTCTGTCCTTTGTGTCTGTATCATTTGTGTCTGTATCATTTGTGTCTGTCATTTGTGTCTGTATCCTTTGTCTGCATTTTCAACATGCAGTCGTTTACATAGTTCCCAGTCTACTTCTTTCCCCACGCAGTCGTGTCTGTTCTTGTTTTCTTTTTGGGCTAGTTTGCTGCATTCACTTATTATGTGATTTACCGTTTCGTCCCTTTGTCCGCAGAGTCTACATTTGCTGTTTTCCTGGGATTTATCTATTTTAGTTTTAACGTAGTTTTGATGGATGAGAACAAGCAAAAAATGAGCCTAAATCGCGGTTTTCATTTTTAGCTTGTTCTCATCCACAGTCACGCCGAAACTTGGATAATTTCTGGCAAATCAAAATTAATAACTGTATGATTTTTCTGCATTTTTCTTCATCCTGAAGAAGTCTACAATAAAGACGAAACGTTGATGAATACATAAATAATATAGTTTTTGGCTTTCCTTTTTCATATATATATATATATATATATATATACAACAACTTTCGCATTTATTCGTATAAATAGATATTGACATTTCGATAATTCTGATACAGATTTATTTATCTTTTAAATAAGAACGTCAATAAATGAAAACCGGGAATCAATTCGACTGAGCGATTGTTTGTGAGTGTGTGTGGAGGTTTAACTTAATTTCCATTAAATTTAAAAAGAATTTTTTAAAAGTAAACACGGTCGCTAACAGGAGGGAGCAGTCAGTCACTCGTTCTCTCTATGGCGTCGGTAACGGGAGAAAGGGAGATAGAGAGAGGGTCTTACATTTAAATTACCTCCCCATAAAATAAAATCAGCAAATATTTTACGAGAGTTTTAATAATTTATCCTTTTTTTTTTATTAAATCGCTTTAATTAACGAAACTATTACAGATATATAGGAAAACTAACACAATAAACTTACTAATGAATAACACCAAACGTTAATTTATTATAGACTTTTAAAAAAGTAGTTATGCAAATTAGACAGATATATGAATGGGTCTTTCCTCTGGACTATATATACCATATTTCAAAGTATTGTGTTATTGATTTAAATAACAGAAAGCCTTTTTGATGTTAATATAGAAGTGATAAATGAAGAACACTTTCGTATTTATTCATTTTGTTTCATAATCTTTTCTGTTTCTTTTGAAATGTGAAGACTTGGCCCATCTGTGAACCGATTAAAGCTGGAAAATATGAAGATTTAACAAAGCCGAGTATATGAACAAATAATATAGTTGCTGTTAGTCAGGTAGGTGCCAAGGGTTTGTTGAATTTTGTGTATTTTTGACGAACATTTTACTGATATCAACATAAAAGAAAAAATATATTTAGTAACAAGTTCTAAAACTTTTAAAAATCTGTTAAATCCCTGCAAGAGTTCAGTGCCCTTTGGCTATGCAAATGAGTCACTGCAGAGTTTGGTCCCCTTGATTGCATCTCGTAATTTCCAGTCTACCATCGTAGCGTAGATTGATTTTGAACTATTTTGAATATCAAATATGTCCACGCGGAGGAAGTTAGCTATTCGTTTGGTGAGTATTGACGCCAAATATCTAACTTGCACTAATTTGAGTGCAATTCGGTTGAAAGCATTGGAAAATTATCGCTTTTAAAACATTTGTGTATCAAATTATAAGTTGTTTAAAAAAAAACAACGATTGTGACTTTACTGTCACACGTACGTTCTAGTTTTATATTGTGTACGTTGAATAAATATAAACATCTTAAAAACTAAAAAGGCTGAGTATTTTAAAATTGGTTTATCAATTGCTATCCTAGCCATCGATATGTGTCTAAAATTTGTATGGAAAAATACCTCCACATTTTGAAGTTATTTAAAAAAAAAAAAAAAAGAAAGAAGAAGAATTATCCTTGCGTTTCCAATGCTTCGTATTAGACAAACTTAAAAACTAATCGCTAAAAATTAGACAAACTTTAAAACTAATTGCTCAGAATAAGACAAACTTTAAAACTAATGGCTCAGAATTAGACAAACTTTAAAACTAATTGCTCAGAATTAGACAAACTTTAAAACTAATGGCTCAGAATTAGACAAACTTTAAAACTAATTGCTCAGAATTAGACAAACTTTAAAACTAATGGCTCAGAATTAGACAAACTTTAAAACTAATGGCTCAGAATTAGACAAACTTTAAAACTAATTGCTCAGAATAAGACAAACTTTAAAACTAATGGCTCAGAATTAGACAAACTTTAAAACTAATCGCTAAAAATTAGACAAACTTTAAAACTAATTGCTCAGAATAAGACAAACTTTAAAACTAATGGCTCAGAATTAGACAAACTTTAAAACTAATTGCTCAGAATTAGACAAACTTTAAAACTAATTGCTTAGAATTAGACAAACTTTAAAACTAATTGCTTAGAATAAGACAAACTTTAAAACTAATTGCTTAGAATAAGACAAACTTTAAAACTAATTGCTTAGAATAAGACAAACTTTAAAACTAATTGCTTAGAATAAGACAAACTTTAAAACTAATTGCTTAGAATAAGACAAACTTTAAAACTAATTGCTCAGAATTAGACAAACTTTAAAACTAATTGCTTAGAATAAGACACACTTTAAAACTAATTGCTCAGAATTAGACAAACTTTAAAACTAATTGCTTAGAATTGATGCCGGTTGTTTGTACCAGTCAAGGATGCGTCTTCGCAAATCAGTCTGACAGTGGCCTTGTTTCCGTTTTGTTGAGGTCCTAGGAGATCCACCCTTCCCAGGCTTTACCTTCTCTCTGAGAAGTGGTTAGTACATTGCTAATCAGCTGAGGCGCCCCTACCAGAATATGCTGACGGGGCTGCTCAGGCATTTTTTGTAGGCCGAAGTGTGCTTATCTTATTGCATTGGCTTTTAAAAACCACACCTGATCTTATGTCTAACCTGATCTTATGTGTAACCTCTTAGAGAGGAGGTACATGTACTCAAAATTGGTGCAAGTTCGACATTTAGTTTTGGAGTAGATGTAAATAGTAGTAGTTGGTGTAAATAGTTTTTTAGGAAAATAGAAAGTGACTAACTTGGGTTTACTTTCGGCAGCCTAGTAACTCTTGCTTCCCTTATTTTGTCCTTTAGTCCTCATATTTCATGAGCAAGGTTTCTGACAAAGGAGGAAGAATCGCTGTTTTCTGGATCGGAATCTATCTATCTAACACTTATCGTTGGCTAGTTTTGACCTTGAAATAGTATTTTTGTAGCTCCTTACATCAAGGTGCTTCATGCCTTGTCTGGAGCGATTTCCATAAAAAAAAGTACTGATCAAATCACTATCCAACCTTTTCCAAATGGACATATTTGATATTTAAAAGAAATTGAAAATTGACCAACTCTATTGTATAGTGTTGCGTTATGTTAAAGAAGCTGTTTTGTATCGCGCACTCTTGGACTGCCGATTATTAAATAGAAGTAAGTGGTTGAGGATCAGATTTAATAGAATATACCATGATAAACAAATTTTACAGCACTCAACTAATTTGGAAGCTGTTCTCACTCCTGCCACGTTCTATTTTAAAAAGAAGGAGCTGTTCCAGCTGGTGTTTCTTAATAATGTAACAATATTTAAACGTTAGGGTTAAAATAAGTTTAGAAATGGAATTTTCCATCAGAAGTTAAGTTGATATGTACAGGGTGTTGTGTCACAGATAAGCTGATAAACTATCTCTCTTGTTTCTGAACTGCAAAGGAGAGCAGGCGTGTTTGGGACAGCTGCTCCCCCCCCCCTCTATTAGGATGGGTTGGAGGAAAGAGATTTTAGAGTTAGAAAGAAATGTGAATAAACAATTTGGGAATGTTTTACAATAGCCCTACAACTCGCGAGTCGGGTTGAGTAAAAGTTGTAGAACGTGGTCAAAAAAATGAATATGCAACAAATAAATGCGACGTACGTCGAGACCGGAGATTTTCCTAGTTTTCTATTCCATTTGTTTGTATGTTTACGTAGGATAAATGGGTTTTTATTAGACATGAAAAAAAAAAAGATTTTTTTTTGTCTTATTTAAAAAAAAAATGGCGTCTCTAGTTTTGGCTATCGGTGTCACGTGTGTGGGTTTTTTTTTTACCGGGACTCATAATCAAAGCGGCGTTTTTTTGTTGTTTTTTTGGTTTTGTTCTTTTGCTTTACTGAAATATGAAAAATTGGGGTTCGGTTTATATTTAGGTTTAGGGTTAGGTTTAGGGTTAGGGTATGGAATTTTTTACAGAAACAACAGGAGAAAAAAACATTACGGTGTGACGAATGAAAATAATATGTAAATAAAAGCACACTGACATGTAAATCAAAAGAAAATTATTTGGGAATGTTTAACAATAGCCCTATAACTCGCAAGTCGGGTTGAAAACCTTTGCTTAAAATGTAGTTTTGTTTTGTTCTTTTGCTTGGCTGAAAAATGCAAAAATTGCGCTTTGACTATGAGTCCCAGTAAAAGACCAACCGAATCCAGAACGAGGCTGCAGTCTCGTTCTGGATTCGGTTTTTTCTATCGAGAAGCGGCCATTACTTTTTTTTTTTTCACTTCACGTACGCTAAAACTATTAATTTATAGAAAATAGCACTTTTAACGGATTATAATCATTAATAACTGTCACAGTTAACTTGGAAATTCAGTTTTATCGGCTACGGTAACTTTTATTTGTTGTATATTTGTTTTTTCAGCGTTTTCGTTGTAGGGCTATTCGTAAAGATACCCAACAATTTATATAATTTTTTGTTGTTTAATCCATTCATTCATATCGTATGAATCAAATGATTCTATTGTTAACATTGGTTTTCCCGATATCTTTATAGTCAGGATTCTTTCTAGAAAGAAATCGGGTACTTACAGAAGGGACCACGTGAAGGTTGCCAACATCCTAAGTGAAAATGTTTCGGCGGAACGAACTTGGCAGACCCTGGTGGTCAGTCTGTATCGTTAACCACTTAGCCACCGTCACTTCCCAATTTTACAGTAAAAAAATATTTGTTGAGCAACTTTTATTTGAGCAACTTTTTTGTCAATCAAACTTATGCAAAATATGTCACACTTAAAAAAAATTGTAAACGCCAGGCAACAACTTAAAAAAAGGAAATGTCGAGACAACAAAAAGAAAAGAAACTGTTCACGATTATCTCCCTTGGATTGTGTGCGCGAATGGCTGCCATTAATATTTATTTACTCCATCGCTAGGAGTTAGGCACAAGGCCAGTTTTATCTTACTCCCACAAGTAAGATATGACCACAGCTTGAGTCGAGTAAGTGGGGTTAAAAGCCAGCGCTCGAGAGGTGAGCACTCTGGCCATTTAAAAATTGCCTGGGCAGCCCCGTCGGCATTCCCCGGTAGGGGCGCCTCAGACAGTAAGCAATAAACTTACTCCTTCCCAAAGAGGGGAGGCGAAGCCTGGGAGGGTGGACCTCCTAGAACTGCACAGGACAGGCGTGCAGTATCCATCGGAACAGATACTACACTTTGATTAAAAAAACATTGACATTATTCTGTCGATACATTCATGGCTATTTATTCCCTCGGAATCAGTGCCCACATTTTTTTTTACTACTGTCCACATTATGAACCTTTAAACGACCCCATTTTATTTTTGTCTTAACTTCAGATAAATTACCCCACCTCTAAACCTTTTGTAAGCGATAATTAAAACAATATATATGTATTTCTATAATTTTACTAACAATTATACACGAAAGTTCACAGTTACCGAATAGCAATTTTTTAATAACTTTCTTACTTTTTAGAGCGGCATTTCTGAACCAGGGCTACATGGGACACTAAGGTACCACAAAAGGTCCCTAAGGGTTCCACAAGAGCAAGTTCGATAAGCTAATGCGAGTTTGATTTTTTTTATTTAAGTTCATATACGTAATATTCTTAAACATGCACACTATATTCTTGGTTATTGTAATACAAATCGAATGTACCCTATTATGTTATTAAAAGATATAACAATCATTGGGAATTTATTAAGCGATGTCTGTGCAGTAGCAGTGTCCAACCGCCTTCACTAATAAGTACCCACTCAGCTGGTGGGAGCTGTATTTGACTGATTCATGTATCAAGTGACTAATTCAGTACAAGGTGCCTGGATCGTCTTTTCAACATTGCCAGTAAAAGAAAACTAAATAATGAACAGATGCAGCAATTATGTTTTTATTCTGTTTACATTTATATTATAGGTTTTATATGCATTTTTATGAAATTGTTTTTATTCGTGGTTGCAGCCTTCGTTGTTGTTGCTTACTACTACGATTCTGTTATTTCCTAAGTCGCCCTTAACTTTATATGGCGTATTTTTCGTTAATATATATTTTTATTTTGTTAATTTTATACGTACATAAAAGTTAGTACTTTTATGTACGTATAAGTACGTGGAAAGTACCTTTATTTTTACGTACGTATAAAATTAATAAAAATATATACAATTTTGTTTAGGAAATCGATGAGGATGCCAAGATTTTTTGATTTTTTTTTAATACAATAAATCTAAACATTTTGATTGTGACCGATCATTTTCAATGAAACTGAGAATCCGACATTGTTAAAGTTTTTTTGTTTTTTTGATCTTTCTTAATGCCGATATGTTGTCAGCGATCTGACAACGGTCAACGTCTATTCCGCTGTAATTAGAGACAGGTTAATGTCAAGATTAAGTGATGGTAGTAGTAGCACAACACAGTGGTGCTGGAGAAAGGTCCTCGATTACTCATAATACAGTAATACAATAATAATATATATTAGGTTTTATATTCGTTACTTATGTTTACTTTTTATGCTTGAGTTTAGAATTTATTTTGTCAATAAAAACACTCTGATGAAGTATTATAGACGAAGAGTTTGAATTTTATTTAACATTGCAAAAATAATGTACAAAAATAATGTGCAAAAATAATGTACAAAAATAATGTACAAAAATAATGTGCAAAAATAATGTACAAAAATAATGTACAAAAATAATGTACAAAAATAATGTATAAAAATAATGTATAAAAATAATGTACAAAAATATTGTACAAAAATAATGTGCAAAAATAATGTGCAAAAATAATGTGCAAAAATAATGTACAAAAAAATGTACAAAAATAATTTACAAAAATAATGTACAAAAATAATGTATAAAAATAATGTATAAAAATAATTTACAAAAATATTGTACAAAAATAATGTATAAAAATAATGTATAAAAATAATGTACAAAAATAATGTATAAAAATAATGTACAAAAATAATGTACAAAAAAATGTACAAAAATAATTTACAAAAATAATGTACAAAAATAATGTATAAAAATAATGTATAAAAATAATTTACAAAAATATTGTACAAAAATAATGTATAAAAATAATGTATAAAAATAATGTACAAAAATAATGTATAAAAATAATGTATAAAAATAATGTACAAAAATATTGTACAAAAATAATGTGCAAAAATAATGTGCAAAAATAATGTGCAAAAATAATGTATAAAAATAATCTACAAAAATAATGTACAAAAATAATGTATAAAAATAATGTACAAAAATAATTTACAAAAATAATGTGCAAAAATAATGTACAAAAATAATGTACAAAAATAATGTATAAAAATAATGTACAAAAATAATCTACAAAAATAATTTACAAAAATAATTTACAAAAATAATGTACAAAAATAATGTGCAAAAATAATGTGCAAAAATAATCTACAAAAATAATGTATAAAAATAATCTACAAAAATAATGTGCAAAAATAATGTACAAAAATAATGTACAAAGAAATATTCATTTTTCCTTAAACCAGTTATTCAAAAGTATATACAACGTAAACTATTTACCATGCGAACTACAATAAAAATGAGAAATATTTGGTATATAATTTTGTTTGCATACAGCGATTCCTTGAGACATGTAATTTATTGTAAGGGTTAAACAAGGGTAAAAATATCGAGAAACACTGTTTTAGAAGATGGCTTGCTGTATTCAGTAATAAAATCGCAGAAAGTATATAAATTGTTGCTTGGACGAAGATGTCACGGGAAAAAATATCATAATTAATTTATAGTGGCCGATTCATAAAGTCATTTGGAGTTAGGATTTGGGTTCATAACTAAATTAACCTCGTGGAGAAATGAAAAAAATGTATTCAGCAAGATGTGCAGGAGGACAACATGTCACAGAACTTGTCTGAACAAAATAGGAATAGTAGGGAAGTGGATATTGTTGCTTTGGTGGCTAAACCAAAAGGGGAAATAGAAACAGGTTTGGTAAACATGTTGTCACCTTGACGGCCTGCCTGAAAAAAAAGGAGACATACTCTGATTCACACCTTTTATATATATGACTATGTGGCTACATCAACCAATTGTTCACCGCCACATGGCCACGTGATCTGGAACTGCACAAATTAAAAAGTGTCCTCAACACAAAAAAAAAATGCATGACGTCAGATCCATCGTTTCATAAACGTTTTTTAGGTATATTGCTGCTGTGTTTTGGCATAAGAATTTATTTACTCATAAAAAATGAACTTTTGTGATGGGTGAAAAATTTGGTCATTTTTTAGTTGAAGAGAAATGTGAATAAACGGTTTATTGAATTTTTTAATTGTTCAGTCCGTTTTACAGTAAAACAATATTCACTCAAGCAACTTTTATTTGAGCAGCTTCGTGTTAATGTAACGCATTCAAAATATGCCACACTTAAAAAAATAAATTATAAACGCTCGGCAGTTTCTTAAAACAACAACAAAAAAATGTTTATAAAGTTTTTATCATGTTTTATGTCGAGACAACAAAAAGAAAATAAGCTGTTCACAATTATCTCCCTTGGATTATGTGCGCGAATGGCCGCCATCAATTTGTTGTCGTTATTGACATTATTTTGTCGATACATTCATGGCTATTTATTCTCTTCGAATCACTGCGCACAGTTTTAAACGATATTTAAAAAAACTCTATTATTATACTACACGTGAGTTAATCAACGCTTGTTTCCCTAAAACCTTTTTCCTATATACTTTAATAGCACAAAATCACATGTTAAAATAGATCTTAGTTCTTGGAATTGAGTAATGGTTGAAAAAAGAAAATTATGGTTTAATTGTTCTAATTAGCTGTAATTTATAATTAACTGAATAAGTGACCCCTCTCTCTTTCTCTCTCAGCTATCTTTGTATTTCTGTCACACCCTCTCCCCCAAAGTTGATTCAACCACTGTAATATTTCTTAATGTCTCTGTGAGCATTTAGAGAAAGAGTTACTCTCTCTTTTAACCATCTTCATCTAATTTACATACACATAGCTGTGCATGCCACAAACAAGTATGTAAAGCAAATAATAAGTCTCGTTCCTCCTATACAAAAATAATAAAGAATAATAATACTTCTATATAATAATAATAATAATAATAATAATAATAATAATAATAATAATAGTAGTAGTAGTAGTAGTAGTAGTAGTAGTAGTAGTAGTAGTAGTAGTAGTAGTAGTAATTATAATAGTAATAATAAAACAATACTATAGAAGTAAAGAGGTTTATTATTTTTAGTTAGGTAAGATGTCATAGTTTATGAATTTTCAAATGAAAGCAAAGTCGAATGAATAGTGGTAATGGTTGTGACCCGATGAGTCACGAGTACGTCTAGTATATATATATATATATATATATATATATATATATGAGAGAGAGAGAATGGTAGTTTGCTTGAAGCATTGCTGGGAATAGTAGTAGTATGTTTTTAAAAGGATGTGGGCAATGCGAATTCCGGGTGAAATGTTAGCTGGAACGAACAAAAATAATAAATCGAATACGAAATGTGACTTACTATTTATTTTTTTCTTAAAATCTTACATAACAGCAAGTGTGGTGTTAGCTGTTTGTGTGCTGTCTGGATGATTACCAAAATCATTTATTTAATATTTCGGGAAAAGAAACTTCCCTTTGTCAAAAATAATAAACACCAAAGGAAAACTCTGACTGTGCAGAGAATATGCCACAATGGATGCTATATATATATATATATATATATATATATATATATATATATATATATATATATATACACTAGACGTACTTGTGACTCATAACTAATATATATATATATATATATATATATATATATATATATATATATATATATATATATATATATATATATATATGTAATTTTACTAACGATTATGCATGAAGGATCACGGTTATTGAGTAACAATATTCCTTTCTTTTTCGGGGTTACTTTCACATTATCAGTATAAAGTTATGGAAAAAGGTCTCAATTTCTGCTTGGAAGAAAGTGTTACAGGACAAAATATCACAATTAATTGATAGTGTCCGATTTATGAAGTCATTTTGGGCTAGAGTTTTCGTTCATAGCTAAAATAGGACCAGTGGGCAAACGAATGTTGTCGCCTCAAGGATAAAATCAAAAAGGGGAAAAATAGCCAAGGGTTTGACAAACATGTTAGCACCTCAACAGCTTGCCCGAAAAGAAGAAAAGGTGAAAATGTACTGTGAATCTTGCATTTTATATTGGTGACCATGTGGCTCTATCAACCAATAGTTGTCCGCCCCGTGGTCATGTGATCATGAACTTCATGCATTAAAAAATGAACAACCCAACACGGTGATGCTTTTTCTCCAAAAGAATGTATGAAGTCAGATCTATCATTTAATGAAAGCTTTTTTTATCGGCATTGCTATTGTTTTTGCGAGTGCAATTGTATAAATTTATTAATTCATAAAAAATAGACTTTTTGTGAAATGTTATAAATTTGGGCATATTTGAGTTGGAGTAAAATGCGAATAAATGGTTTATTGAATTTTTTACTTGTTCCGTCCGTTCTACATAAAATAATATTTATCTGAGCAACCTTTATTTAACTAGCTTTGTGTTAGCATAATGTATGCAAAATATGTCAGACTTATAAAGGTTGTAGACGCTCGACACAGCCTTGAAAAGGAACTGTTCCGATGGATACTGTATCATATAGACCGGTACCATCTTGGCTTTCGGGCCTTGATTCCACCGATCTTGGGTATTTTCCTGTTCAGTTTTAGGAGATCCACCCTCCCAGGCTTTGCTTTCTCACCCTTTGAGAATGGATTAGTTTATTGCTAACCTCATGGGGCGCCCCTATCGGGGAATGCCGACGGGGCTGTCCAGGCAATTTTTGTAAGTCAAAGTGCTCAACTTCTCGGGCGCTGGCTTTCCAATCCAAGCTTCCGACCTTGTGTCACATCTTTCTGCTGTGGGAGGGAAGTATATATATATATATATTAAAAAAAAATTTTTTTTTTAAATATGTTTAAAAAAATTAAATAAATAATAAACAAAGGAACAGTTTATCACGATTATCTCCCTTGGATTGTGTGCGCGAATTGCCTCATCAATCTGTTGGCATTGTTGATATTATTCTGTTGATACACTTCTGGTTGTTTATTCTCTTGGAATATATCGGTGACCAAATAGTTATGTCAACCAATAGTTGACCGGTCTATGATCACAGTGTCAAGAATTCTACACATTAAGAAAACGCGATCCCAACACAATGATGCATTTTCTTCAAAACCATGCATGATGCCAGGGTCATCGTTCAAAGAACGTTTTTAGCGGCGTTGTTGCATAATTACTTTATTTATTCATAAAATAATTTATTTTTTTTAAATAAAAAATTGGATATTTGTTTAGTCGGAAAAATTTGAATAAACATTTTTTTAAAAATATTTTAGTTTTTTAATCCGTTTTCAAGTAAAGCTATATTCGTCTCAGCCACTTTTTTTTTATTTGTGCAGATTTTTGTGAATATACGTTATGCAAAATATGGCACTCTCAAAATACAGTGTGTAAACGCTCGACAGCCCTTAAATAAAAAGAAAGAAAAACGTGTATACAGGTGTTATAATTTTTACTGAGACTTGTCTCTACATTTAAAATTATAACAATCCAGGGGAAATAATCGTGAATAGCTTCTTTTTTTATTTTGTTTTTGAAAAAGAAACTATTAACGATTATCTCCCCCTGGATTATGTGCGAGAATGGCTGCCATGAATGTGTTATTCTGTCGATACAGTCATGGCTATTTATTCCCTCGAAATCAGTGCCCATATTTTTTTGACTATTGTCCGTATTATGAATTTTAAAACGACCCCATTTTCTTTTTGTCTAAAATTCGAGTGAATCATCCACACCCCTTTCAAATCTTTGTCAGCGATATTAAATAAAAACAACAACAAAATACAACTAAATGTGAGTTGATCATTTTTTAAATTTATTTTAATAGCACAAAGCACATGCTAAAATATATCTTAGTTCTGGGATTGAGTTATGCGTGAAAACAATTCTCTTTTAATTGTTCTTAAAAGCCACAATTTATAATTAATTGAACAAGTCACTCATCTCTTTCTCTCTTAGCTATCTATATATTTATCTCATCCCCTCACTCTATGTTGATTTAACCACTTTCTATTATTTCGTAATGTCTCTATGAGCATTTAGAGAAAGAGTAGCTCTCTTTTTTGAAATAATTTATATACGTGTGTCTGCACAAACCACATACACTTATGTATCTTTGATAGCAAAATAATGAATTCTCTTTAAATAAATATAATATAATAAAGAATATTGAAGTAAAGAGACTTATTAGTTTTAGATATGCAAGAAGAATGTCTTAACAGATATGTGACATTTTAAGAATGTCTTAACAGATATATGACATTTTACGAATGTCTTAACAGATATGTGACATTTTACGAATAGTTTAACAGATATGTGACATTTTAAGAATGTCTTAACAGATTGTGACAATTTACGAATATCTTAACAGATATGTGACAATTTACGAATGTCTTAACAGATATGTGACATTTTACGAATGTCTTAACAGATATGACATTTTACGAATGTCTTAACAGATATGTGACATTTTACGAATGTCTTAACAGATATGACATTTTACGAATGTCTTAACAGATATATTACATTTTACGAATGTCTTAACAGATATGTGACATTTTACGAATGTCTTAACAGATATGTGACATGTTATGAATGTCTAAACAGATATGTGACATTTTACGAATGTCTTAACAGATATATGACATTTTACGAATGTCTTAACAGATATATGACATTTTACGAATAGCTTAACAGAGATGTGACATTTTAAGAATGTCTTAACAGATTGTGACATTTTACGAATGTCTTAACAGATATATGATATAGGTTTGGCAAACATGTTGCCACCTCGACGGCCTGCCCAAAAAAAAAGAAAAAGAAGAAGCATGCTCTGAGTTACATCGTTTATATCGGTAACTACATGGCTTTACCAACCAAGGTTGACCGTCCCATGGTCATATAATTTGGAACTGCATGCATTTAAAAATGAACCCCAACATAATGATGTTTTTTTTCCAGAACATTGCATGATGTCAGGTCCATGGTTTAATGAACGATTTTAAAGAGATTGATCCTGTTTTTGCAGGTTTATTTGTAAAAATGTTATTTATTCATAAAAAATATACTTTTTGTGAGAAATTAAAAATTGGATATTGTTTCAGTTGGAGAGAAATGTGAATAAAAAGTTTATTGAAGTTTTTGAGTTGTTCGGTACATCATCATCACCATCATCACCATCAACGTCTTGTTTACATGCTGGCATGTATTGGACAGCGGCTTTTAGACATTCCAAACTTGCATATCTTTGGCCAGGTCTTTATTTATCCTTCTTTCTCTCAAATCCATCTTTATCACTTCCTTCCATGTTTTCTTTAGCCTCCATCTGCCAACTGAACCTGCTACCTCACTTTTTTTAAATCCACTAAGTCAAAAACTCTCATCCATTCTTTCAATGTGACCATACCAACAAATTCTCCTGTTCTGTACACATCTCCTTGTACTGTTCAAATTTAGTCTTCCTTGGATGTCATCAGACCAAAGCCTGTTTTTAAAACTCAGATTACGCATCCATCGTATCATTCTTACATCATTTCTCTCCGCACAACAAATGTCCTCAACTCTCACTTGGCAGGATTCACTTCCATACATCATCACACTGCATGCACATGCCTGATAAGCTCTTTCCTTGGTCGATAGAAGTAACGCTCTGCTGGTTAGTAATAGCAGAAATTCCCTGAACTTTCTTCACTAACTCTCAACTCTTACAATTACACTAGAACCAGCTCCTCCCTGTGCTACAATGGTATCACACATGAATCAAAACTTCTAGACAACCTCAATAGCTTCACCATGCAGATATACTTGCTCCACATCTGAATTCTCATTTATCTTATACTTCTTGAACATAAATTGGTTATCGTCTCTCAACCTACCATTAATTCCATTGCACTTCTTGTGCACCCAATGCTTACAAGTTGCACACTTTCCCTGTGTATATATGGACATTTCCGTATGCACATTATCACTTTTCATGCGCATTTAAAAAGAAAGATGAGATCGCACGACCATCAAATTGATAATTGATTATTTATGTGATGTCGCTAAGGTAAAATATTCTGACTTTACCAATTTTAAAATGAATTGCTCCGGAATCAAATTATGTCGTCCCATCGACTAGAACATTATAAATTCAAATAAATAAGTTTTTTTTTTTGCTTTTCTGTCTATGACAAACATTAAAATTGTGCGTTTGAAAAAATTCTTCCAATCTTGGCAAGTTTATAATTATACCTTTTTCCATGAGGAAATCGGACTATTTCTTTGCTTTTGCAATCAATTCGTCATCGTCAAAACCTTCCTTAGTAAACAATCTTTACTAAGGAAGGTTTACTCCACTCAAACTTTTCAATTGAGTTATGAGAAGTATTTTTGGGCCGACTCTTTCTCCTTTGGTTCCTCTTGGGCCTCACAGCTGGCAGTCGCCATGGCAGGAATAAAAATTCATAAAAATCCAACTCCAATAAAAAACAGGAAAAAACATAATGGGTAACAATATAAAATAATGGGTAACAATATAAAATAATGGGTATCCACAAGAAATAACAAATAGGACAATATAAAGGGAATAACAATCAACTCAATCAAAGTTGAAGAGGGGGGGTAGCAGTACCGTTATTATAGTTATGGCTGAACTGAAGTCCTTATAAAATAAGGAAAATCAGGAAATCTCAATTCGGTCTAAGTTAAAAAGAATGCTCCACAAGGAAACAAGCATGGCCGTTTCATTGCATGCAGAGGAGCATCAACGTGCTACCGGTCGACACATTGCCAGTATCACAGTATCGGACGTCTTGTGACCACAAACGACAGGATTTGGGAGAGTTTTTGCTCTTATTTTCATTAAATTTGTTTACCAAGGAGCCCAGTCTGACAATGGCTCAGTTCGATGTCTATTTAGTTGACTTTTCTCGTTTTGAGGCGACCGAAGTAGCTTGATGTGAAGGGTGTATAAAAGAAGAAGTCTGGGAGGTTCTGAAACAGGTTGTGCTGGATAAGACTCTGTGGATCAATGGTTTGACCTACGAGGTGTATTTGAGGCTGTCACCCATTTTTGTCCCCTTGCTGGCTGTGCTGTTCCACTCCTGGTTTAGAAACGGCTCCATTCCATAGTATTTTACCAGGAATATCATCAAATTACTTCGCAAAGATAAGAATGATGGTGATGATATAAGTAATTTCAGGCTCTTAACGATGTTAAAGACAGAGTTAAAAATTTTGGCCAAGATCTTAGCAAACCGTCTGCAGGTTGTCTTTCATTGTCTAATAAGCCCCGAACGATTCAAGATAATTTTCATATGGTAAGCCTGATCATCAAAAAGTCGACACTGAAGCCGCGCTGATCAATTTAAATCAGTCCAAAGCATTCGATAGGGTCGATCATTGTTACTTGGAGGCTGTGCTGTATTTGGCCGGATTTGGTCCTCAGTTTCGCCTCTTCTATACAAACCCTAGTGCGCTGATGGATAGGAATGGTTTGAGATTGAAGCCTTTTAATTTGTTCAAATTTATTCGTCAGGGATGTCCACTTTCACCGATGCTTTATGTGGTCGCATTGGAACCTTTCTTTTGCAGACTTAGGGTAAATCCGGTCCTTTAAAGGATTACTTAGACTGGTGCTTGCACCATGATTAAGTACTCCACCTATGCTGACGACGTGACTGTGCTTGTAACGAGCTCTGCTAAGATTAGAGTTGTCGACGATATGAACAGATGACAGGTGCCATAATTAACTGCAGCAAGTCTGTTGGCTTTCACATTTGTGCCTGAAAGGGCGGTACCTCTTTAGTGAACCTTTGGCTAGACGAATGGGCTTTGCAAGATACCCGGCGTCTGGTTTGGTCGAAAGTATTGAAAGCGGTTAAAGTTGCAGGCCATCTGTTTCCTTGAGAAATCTTACATTGAAGGGAAGAGCGGAGGGGGGGGGGTTGTTCGCCGCACATTTAGCCTTTCATTCTTTACTGTCTTTTAGTACTTCCACTCCAAGCGGACACTCTACTTGTGTTAGTATGGATTCTTTTCAGGTCCTTGTGGTGTGGAACGCAGCCCATGTTTTGTCACAAGATCTGTTACCTACACGCGTCTGAAGACATTCTGAATATGCCAAGCATTGAGATCCATCAACATCAATCACGCTTTGTCCAATCTACCTCGACCGAATGTGTACACTTTGTGAGGGGAAACAGTGAATTCTGGAAAGAAGACATTAAGAAAGCCTTTCTAGGTTGAAAAATGTGCACTTGCATGAGGGGGGGGGGGCACACCGGTTGTTCCAAAACAAATTCTCCTTTTACCGTCAGCGCGCCAGTTGTACAAGTTATTTAAAGGCTATATGGTTCGCATGTTTAACGGATGCTTCTTTGTCCTAGAATCCATTTCCATTTGTTGCAATTAGATGCCGACGATGAATAAGGAGGAACACTATGTATTTCTTTGCTTGCTAGCAATTATGAGAGGCGTGATATGGTTGACACGACAGAAAGAAGCTTACAGAGATGAGACCTTCACTGATCCCCAGCTTGTTCTCATTTTCAAACAACGTCTGGAAATAGGTATCACGCTGGAGAAGGTGAATCTCTCTCTGGGGCAAATTTCAGCAAAAGGTAAAAGTTAAGCGAGTGTATCGAATAAATGGAGCTAATATTGAGCGGTACTTAGACGTGCCTAATGAAAAGAATTTTGTCTAACCGAACCTAACACTGACCCTTTTGTGACCCACTCAGAATAGCGTCGGTTTACTTCTCGCATTTTTCCCCCAATTTATCTTAGAGTATACATGATTTCATGAGGCCCCTTTTATTTTCGTCCTTTCCTGTCACATTTTTGGGGGGCATCCCGATTTTGGTTGATAATTGCCATTCCCATCCCCAACAGATTTGCTGTTTTGTCAGAGATGCAGGTCCGTCCGCTTTCGAAAGAGGTGTCTGAAATAACGCTTTTGGGACCGGCATCGACTTTTTTGACTGGCAACGCTGCTTATCTGCCACAAATTGAACTGAAGGGTTCTTATACTAACATTTGGTTTTTCATTCTATATATATTTTTATTCGTTTTTTTTTTTATATATATAAGATTTTTATTCCCCAACCCCTTATTTACATAAATAATTTTTTTAATGGAAATCGCTCCAGACAAGGCATGAAGCCACTTAATATAAGGAGCTAAAAAAAATACTACTTCAAGGTGAAAAAAACAAAAAAACTATCCAACGATAAATGTTAGATGGATATATTCCTACCCAGAAAACAGCAATTCTTCCTCCTTTGTCAGAAACATCGCTCATGGAATGTGAGGACTAAAGGGCAAAATAAGGGAAGCGAGAGTTACGAGGCTGCCGAAAGTAAATACAAGGTCAACTTTCTACTTTCCGATTTCATGTTTATATTTTATAATTTTTGTTTTAAGTAGGTTAGTCATTGAGTGATCTTGTTTTGGTGAATAATATAATTTTGACTAGTTAAGTTAATTAATGTTATTTAGGAACAGTCTCTCTCCACTCCCATTTATCGGCCTTGTGCCACATTTTGTATGTATTTTTCAAAATATTTATGAATAAATATTTATTAAATTGAAGAATATTTAGCTGACAATTATTTTTATGGTAAGAGACATATTCGTTTTATTTATTTAAACAATATTTAGATGCCAATGACAATTATTTTTATGGAAAGAGACATATTCGTTTTATTTATTTAAACAATATTTAGATGCCAATGACAATTATTTTTATGGAAAGAGACATATTCGTTTTATTTATTTAAACAATATTTAGATGCCAATGACAATTATTTTTATGGAAAGAGACATATTCGTTTTATTTATTTAAACAATATTTAGATGCCAATGACAATTATTTTTATGGAAAGAGACATATTCGTTTTATTTATTTAAACAATATTTAGATGCCAATGACAATTATTTTTATGGAAAGAGACATATTCGTTTTATTTATTTAAACAATATTTAGATGCCAATGACAATTATTTTTATGGAAAGAGACATATTCGTTTTATTTATTTAAACAATATTTAGATGCCAATGACAATTATTTTTATGGAAAGAGACATATTCGTTTTATTTATTTAAACAATATTTAGATGCCAATGACAATTATTTTTATGGAAAGAGACATATTCGTTTTATTTATTTAAACAATATTTAGATGCCAATGACAATTATTTTTACGGGAGACGGAAGAGTATTTGTTTCTTAATAGTATTGACTCTGACAGACATTTATTATTTCAAAAGGAATATTATGATTAACAGTAAATTATACAGATTTATGTAGAAAGCAACGTGAAATTTCTACGCGGGCCGGCGAATTTTTATTCCATCAACTCTGACCCACCAAAATAAATCCTGTTGATAATAAAATGTTAATAAATACATTATCAGTTTGAGAATAATTTTAATATGGTTTATTTTTTTTTTTTAGTAATAAATATTAATCATAAAAATGATTTAAGATTAATAATTTAGTGTGAAGTTTAAAAAGTATAGTGCCTCTTTTGACGGGAGCTGGATTTTCCTTACATTAGAAACAGACCTCGTGTATAACTTTGCCTCGTGAGGTGGCAAATAAATTGGGACGAGAAACAGAGAAAGTAATGTAAGAGTTGTCGCCCTTGGATGAGAACGCGATTCCAAGGGAAGTAACCGCGGATGTACTTTAACGATTTCCTCCATTCTGACTTTGGTGTTCGCTGTTATCAAATGACAAAACATTTTGTCACTGTTAAAAACTCTCCAACGATTGTCTCCACTAAAATATGGCTCGTATGTTATTTTGATCTCTTTATTTTTGGTTTCTATGTATATATAAAAACCTTGCCTATGTTTTAATTATGGAAATTACGTAGAAGACAGGACCGGCGGGACAGTTATAAAAGTGTGAGGGCTCTCCTAAAAAGTGGTGGTGGGGGGCGGTTAAACACATGCATATATAACTTCATTATTGATGACCGTAAAGTGGGGGGGGGGTCAAAAAGTGGGGGGCGGTGCTTGAGCCCCCCCTCCCTGTCGCCGCTGTCCATGGAAGATATTCGAGCTTTTAAAATATGAAATTCACTTAAAACCTAATTTTTAAAAAGAAGTGTTTTGTTGGGAGACATTAACACCTGTAATTCAATTTATTCGCAAAATCAAATTTTGATGTAGACATTTTTTAAAAGCAATAATCTCCGTACTAATAAAACTATCAGATAAAATAGTGTGTGCCTGTGTGTTTCTCGACGTAACTTTGATAAATACACAGAATTATTTTTTTAACTTTTTAAAAAAAAAATTTTTTTTTTTTTTTTACTTTTAATGAATATTTATTAAAAACAAAAATAAAATAAAGGAAAAATAACACGAATTTCAAAAATTCCTATTTAAATAAAGGTACTTGTAATGAATGGGTATCCAGAGAATTTCAGTACAGTGCATTGACAAATAATCCATACTCAGTCCTGGAAATGGCCGAAGCAGTTTACTATTTGAAAGCCGCCATGCAAAGTGTTAAGTTAGGGTTAAAAAAAATAAAATTGAAGAAAACAACTTAACCCCTAAAAAAATCAAATAATAAAGTTGAAAAAACTCCGTAAGAAATGAAAAAAAGATGGCTTTTAAATTGTAAACTACTTTGGGCATTTCTGGGACTGATTCTGGATTCTCTGTCAAAGCACTGAAATCCTATGGATACCCATTTATTACAAGTATCTAAAAATGTAAGTATAACTAGCTTCTTATCACATGAAATTGAACACAGACTTTTTTATTCGTCTCAACTTCATAGTGAATTTTTTTTTTTACCCTTTCACGTGTTTCCACGTGGACAACGCCGGGTGAATTTCTTTGACTTTTTTTCTTCTTCTCGCTTCCATCTTACCCTTCACAATTTGAAAGATATTTCGTCTCGTGGTTCGAAAAAGACACTTTTTTATCATCACGACACATTTAAGGTATAAATTCCGAATAATTACCCATAAAATTTCAGTGCTTACGTCATCAATTCCGAGTTTCACCGGAGACTTCCGAAACAATCGATCATAAATTGAACATATCTTTGCTTTTTTCTTTTTTTCCCAAGAATTTATTTAACGATAAAAAGTTACTTTTGTTGTTGTTTGTTTTTAAGTGTATTGTTGAATTTTGTGTCTTTTTTTGGTTGGGTTTTGGTTATCTGGATATAAAAATGATAATAATTTATATATATGAAAAATTAAATTACTTGGACGGAATGGCCAATCCAAACATTTCAGTACTTTGACGGAGAATCCAGACTCAGTCCCGGAAATGGCCAAAGCAGTTTATGATTTGAAAGCCGCGAAAAAATGTATAATGGTAGACGACACTAAGCATGCAAAGATTCAGATTAGGGTTTAAAAAATTTTTTTAAGTACTACGGTATTTGAATCTGTGGAAAAAAAAAGGGGGGATGGTACTTAGGGATTGTGTGCTCAGCGTTTGGGGGATATGTGGCCAACATGAGTGACTATGAAGGAATTACTTTTATAGTCAGGAATGAGTGGGGGAATAGTGGGAGTAATTGCACCTATAAATACGGATGCAATTCTCCTGTTGGTGTGACCATTTCACTTCTGGTTTCGATAGATCGACTGTAATTTACTCAGCTGCAGACTCCATCCTGTTCGTAGCGCCATAAATATATTTTCAAACTATTGCAAAAAGAGATTCTAATAGGATTCTTCCCTTTTTGCGGACCAAAACCGAGCAGCTAATGGAGTATTCCAACTTCTGTGTCTACACCAGTAAGAAGTTCGACTGTATTGTTGGGTTGGCCAATGACGCTGAGCGGAGCTGCCGAGACAATGAGTCTCAGTCGCATGGATAGGGGGGGGGGCGGTTTTTGACAGCAAGTCATGTCATCAGGACGAGAGGACGACAGCCCCTAAAGGAGAAACTCTGAAGGAATTCCACAGTTACCATATTCCTTCTTTTTCTTCTGTCAAGCATACGGCTGCCCCTGAGGATGGTTCTTTCTCTTTAAAACCTTTCACCTGCTCCGGCTACGTGACTTATTATTCTTAAAATTTGACTTCTATAGAACGGTCTCTATATTCTGTCATCATGTATGGCAGTAAGAACATTAATTTGACGACGATAACCAGACCTTTTTACATTTTCCAGGCTGAAACGCAACCGTTACCTTTTTAAGGGGCAATGGATCCCGGTCGTATGCGTGCGGGGGGATGTTTTTGGAGTGCAAGCCATGTCGTCGGGCGAGCGGACGAAAGCACCTAAAGGAGAATCTTTGAGGGAATTTCTCTGTTCCTTCTTTTTCTTCTGTCAAGCACGCGGCTGCCCACCCCCCTCCCCGAGGATTGTTCGTTCACTTTGAGACCTTCTACCTGTTCCTGCTAGTGGGACTTATTTTCCTGCGAGGTTAAACGGACACTGGAGTGGGTCACTACACTGACTACTTTAAAACTTGGACTAAAACTCGGTCAATTTTCTATTTTGAGATGCTGTATACGATTTACAATCCTACCGATAGACGGACGATTTATTTTTACGAAAATGATGGTTCTAACTTGTTAACCTAAACGTTATCCATACTTGTTAGAGGTATCATACAATTTACTAAACGGGGGACCGAGCCTGTTGGCTGTTTTAAATTGTGTACACTCTACCCAGTGATTGTAAAACAAATGTTTCTCAGTAAGATTAAATATAATGTAATGCTTCAGAACGTTTTAGGCACAAACTAGATTTGATTTTGACGTTGTTTTCTTAGTTCTTTTTTAGTTATTTATTTCGACTTTTTTTTTTTTTTTTTTGCGACCTTATTCCGAAACCTAGTTTTCTGAACTTTTTAAATTACAACTAAATATGACTGAAGTCGTCGTTTAATGAACTAAATCTATTAAAAATATATAAGGGCAACTTTAATGTATTTACTAATATATTCAGTGATTACCGTTTTCTTATAAACACCTGACTTCACTCTTTATCATTGTTAACATAGGTGATCCGTGTCTTAAAGTTTAAGTAATCATGTAATTTAGTAGCTTTCCATTATATTAATATTAAGTTCTGTGGTTTAGTCGTCTTAGGTGTGTGGATTTTTTAATTTTTTTTTTTTACTGCTTGGTCATATATCCATTATGTTTGTGACACTAAGTTTATAAGTAGTTCGGTCGTCTGATAACTAAAATCCGAACGTTTTTTTTCTTTCTTAGTGTAGCAATGGAGATTGCACGTGAACTGACATCTTTCCAGTATTTCACTTTTATAGAAGTCTCTTGAATTCACTGGAATATGATGCAGGATTTAAACATTCGTAATGTGTAAAACTCAATTGGCGGCAGGTATTCGTAGGGGAGAGGGGAGGATACCTGCATCACTGTCTCATGCAAATTGTGATTGGGACACTACGACCGTTTACTCCTTCTGAGTCACTCATTGTGTTCTTTATTTTTTTCCTCTTCTGACTTTTTTTGGGGGTTGTTTTGGTTGGGAGTGTGTGAAAAAAAGGGGGGTAGTACTTAGGGATTGTGTGCTCAGCGTTTGGGGGATATGTGGCCAACATGAGTGACTATGAAGGAATTACTTTTATAGTCAGGAATGAGTGGGCGAATAGTGGGAGTAATTGCACCTATAAATACGGATGCAATTCTCCTGTTGGTGTGACCATTTCACTTCTGGTTTCGATAAAGACCAGATCGACTGTAATTTACTCCCCAACAGCTGCAGACTCCATCCTGTTCGTAGCGCCATAAATATATTTTCAACAAATCGAACTGTTTTTTTTTTGTTTGTTTGTTTTTTACCTAAGTTTTCAGTTTAGTTTGGCAAAAGTCGGTTTGGTTCGGTTCAAATTCCGTAAAAGCAAATAAAAATAAGGAGAACAAAAAAGTTGGTTTTCAAATCGTAAATTGCTTCGGAAATTTCCGAGACTGACTCGAGATTCTCCGTCAAAGTACTGAAATCCTCTGGATGCCAACTTCCAGAAATTCTACGATTTTATGTTAATTAGTGCAAACACTGGCGAAGCATAATTTTTGTTATTTTTAATGGACACTGTAGATTTATAGTAAATAGGTATTAATCGTAAATGTTATACCAGGACGAAAAAAGGTTAATAATTTGGTGTGAAGTTAAAAAAAAAAAAAAAGTAGTTCGGCAGAGAAAGTAGTGTAAGAGTTGTCGCCCTTTGATGAGACCGCGAGTCCAAGGGAAGCAACTGTGGATTACTTAAGCGATTTCCTCCATTCTGACTTGTGTTCGGGTGTTCGTCGTTGTGAAAGGACAAAACTAAAAGGCACATTTATCGGTTTTTAAAAAATAACGAATTTGCTTTCCAACGCATGTGTTTCCACTAAAAAATGGCTGGTATGTTATTTCGATATCTTTATTTTGGATATATATATAACTTGTTTATTTGTGAATTTGTTTTTTTTCTTTGAAAAGTACTTCGACTTTCAAGCTTTAAACATATTAAATGAGCTTAAAACCTAAGTTTTAAAAATAAATATGTTTGAGATACATGGAATACATATAATTTAATTTATTCGAAACCAAATATTGAAGTAAAATATAAAAAAATAAAAGCAATGATCTCCGTATAAATTAAACTATCAGAAAATATATCGCGTCTTTGTGTGTTTCTCGCCTGTACGTAACTTTGATAAATAGCATTAAATTATTTCATTGGTGAATATACAGAATCTCCATCTTAAGAACGGGTTTCTAAATAATAACGTTATTATTTAGAAACCCGTTCTTAATATGAGGACGAAGGCTTTGTTAACTATTCTGTACTTTCACTATTTTATTTACTTATTTATCGAACGAAATTAAAAATGAAATAAATGAATTTTTGGAATCCTACTTAAAAATATGGAAACATTATTAATTTCTTATCACGTGAAATTGAACGCACGCTTTTTTATTATTATTATTTTATTTTAATTTTTTTTTCAAATTCGTTTCGATTCCATTTCTAATTATTTTTTTCTTAGCCCCCGGCTTGGTAATATCTCTTCACCTGAGCAACGCTGGGTTAATACTTTAAGAATTGTTTCTTTCGTTTTCTTTTTTTTTTCTTTTTTCATAATTCTTTTAAATCGGTGGTGTATGTCTGGGTTGGGTTGTGTTGTCTGACTTTTGATTTCTTCTCGCTTCCATCTTCCCCTTCACTACTTGAAAGTGCTTTCGTCTCGTGGCTTGAAAGAGACACTTTTTTTACTCATCACGACACATTTTATTTAAATATTTAAAGATGAAGGGATTCTTTCAGTGGAATTGTTTTAGAACTGATTGGTTCAATTTGATTCTCGTTTAGTTTTGTCTGGTAACGTTGAAACTTCGTACCTTACCATGGCGGCAGAATGTGATGCCAGTTATAATCGGAAAAAGTACTCGAGCTTACTAAGGCCGGCAATAGTAATTTGTTTTCTGATCTTTGCAGTAAAAGAAAATATTACAATTTTTTTCGTTTTTATTGTGAAAAGACACTGAAAAAATTTATTTATAAAAAAATAATTTACTTATAAAATCCCTTATTCGTCACTTGGACATTGTTTAGTTCAGTTGCAAGAAACCCCGATTCCTTATATATAATCGTATCACAGTCAATAGTTTTCTTTGAATGTTCGGCTGGCTTGGCAAGCTGAGAGCAGACTTGAGGCGTTTCCACGAATAATGGCGATAGAGAGGCGCTCGTGAAGCCAAGACAATTCGCGATTGTCTCCGATGTTGCGCGTCATTAATAGACCAAGGCTGCCGAGGAAGTCGCGCGTGGCAGAGCCAATCATTCCACTCATGTCCACAGCGATCGGTTGAAGTACAAATCTGTCTAAAAGATCGGCATATTTTGATCGCTTGCAGCTCTCTGCTGACGCTGCTGCATGTCTAGGGTTTGTTGCCGATTCTATCACTGATGAGGGCGCAAGAGTGTCGACACAAGTCGCATCCCATATCGGTGACTTACCATTTTTAAAAGGAAACACTGTCAAGCCATCAGGTCATTTACTTCCCCTCTGTCACGGCCAACCGGTTCGAAGATCAACGGGAAGCCAGCAATGTCTAGTGCTCGTCGGACGATATCATTGAGAGCACTGTGCCTAGGAAATTTGCTGGCGCCCCTTCTACACGAAAGGGTGTAGAGTCCATATATGTCGACCGGCTGGCCACACCGGCACTTGTGGTTGCTGCAAACTCTAAAACCTGTGTGCAGATCTACGGCGAATCTCAGGCAATTGTCATCAACTAAGTTTCCGACAGCCGATGGTGGCAAGGCTGTTAGCCACGCACCACTGTGTGGCGAACTTGCAGCTTGAAGGCAAGCCAGACGGTGTTGGTTGCAAGATGTTCTTAGGGATTCAACACTGGTCTTCATCCTGATCGTGTCCCAGCTCTTCTGTCTTTCCGTCTGCTCCGGAACGATGAGACCAGCTCCGCTCCAGTCGGTGAAAAGGTCATGGATCAGTTATTTAAGAGGAGATTCGGATGCTTCATGTAGAATACTCTCAACCAGATCCTGACTTGCGCAGATCGGGGAGGTGTAAGCCGGCAATGCAACGTCGGTTGCTAATCTAAGACCAAGTCCACCAAAGGAGATAGGAAGGGTGGCCTGGCGCCAGCCTACATCATCAAAATTGTGAAAATAGAATCGGTGTTTATAAATGGATTTGAAATAACAAACAGTATTTTTTTTTTTTTAGTTTTTTGGTTAAATAATTAACAAATAACAAAATTTAACGAACTTTCTTTCTTTTTTTTTTTTTTTTTAATAATAAAATCAGTGTTTTTACAAATTTACACCTCATAATAATGCCGTACCCAATAGAGTATATTGCTGAAGAAATTAAAAAAATTTTTTTTTATATACGACGGTGCCATAAAATTTATTGAAGTGACTTTCGAAATTATTTTGGTTCGTGCCTCTCATCGTATGGAAGCCAAAACCATGTGTTTTAATCTGTTTTAAAAGTTATTAAAACATTGTTTCGGATTATTTAATCTAGAAAACAAAATAAATTACTATTCACCGGCCTTGATAAGTCTGGATACTTTTTCAGCTTATCACCAGCGTCAAAGGTACGGTACGAAGTTTCAACATTACCACTTTTCCTGTCGATTCGAGTGACAGTGTTTTTTCTTAAACGTGGCGGGCTGAGAAAACGACCTTTGTGTATAATTTTCTGTTGTTGAGTCTAACATAAGGACTGTAACAGCCTTCTCATTTACCCTCAAAATTATCTCGCCTCACACGAAAGTTGGTCACGAAGATTAAGCTGCAAAGTTTGCCAAATTCATAACCAGGCCAGACAGCTAACTTCGGCTGGAGGTTCCCAGATGCCAGAGAACCTTCTACTCCAATAGCTTCTTTCCTCGTGCTGCCGGCCTCCCTGCTCCTTGTTTCCTTGACTGTACCGACATGCAGAAATTTAAAACTAATGTAAACAGACATCTCGCTGCACAGCTCCCAACTTAGGATGTCACCCAAAATTTCCACCCTAATTCTCAGTAGCCATTTACGTCTAAAGTGGCGGCCTGCCTTGTTTGGAGTGAACTAAGTTAAAAAAAAAAAATTTAAGTTACAGCTGAACCCCTTTCCCCAACTGAGACGACCATTGTCTATTTTTACCACACAGACTCTAGCTGACTGCCAGGTTTTGCACCCAAACTATCAAACCCAGCGAGAGAGTCTCATGAGTATTAAGTGAATAACTGCAAAGACCATTGAATTCGCAAGTTCTGCCGACAAGCTCAGCAGTTCTACTTTTGCCACTGCATCGGGTAGAACTTAAACCATTTCAGCTAGTTTTTAAAAACTTTAATTATTTTAAGCTGTGAAAAATATATCCTGCAATTATTAAAATTTACTTTTTGAAAAATCATTATGCAAATTACGCATTTCTTTGCATTGTATTTATACATATCTGGGGAATATAAAAGAGCAAATTTTCTGTAGAGGAAATCAAGGAATTTGTTTTGTTTTTTTTTGGGGGGGGGGCGAAAATCAAGAAAAATTATGGTAAGGAGTTAACAAAATAATCTATTATATATAAATAAAAGTCGTAATTCTGTGTCTGTGCGTTTAATTGGGCTAAAAGTCAGAAACTTAACATTATACACTTACAAACCTTGAATTGTTAGATTCTATGTCATCCTGACCTGGTTATTTTTCTTTTCTTTTATGGAAATCGCTCCAGACAAGGCATGATGCCACTGGATGTAATGAGCTAAAAGAAACAAGTACCATTTCAAGATCAAAAACTAGCCAACGATAAATGTTAGATGGATAGATACTGACCCAGAAAACAGCAATTCTTCCCCCCCCCCTTTTGTCATAAACATCGCTCATGGAATGTGAAGATAAAAGGACAAAATAAGTGAAGCGAGAGTAACGAGTCTGCCGAAAGTAAACCCAAGGTTCACTTTCTACTCTCCTTATTCTAAACAAATGCTGTAGTAATCATTTTCTTGGTGTCAACCAGGACTAAATATAGTACATGGAGTGGTATAAAAAAAGGTACTTTTCTGGTAGTTGTTTAAAAAATAAAGCCACTACGAATATGTAAAACAGTCAGCTAGTTTCTTTTTCTCTCTTTCTATTATATTGAACCAGTTGAAAGAGAAGAGAGGGAATTTTAGAAGAAGAATGTTTCACACAATTTTTTAAACTCTTCTATTTTGTGATCCATTCTCCCAGGCAACGCCAGGTAGCCCTGTTAGTTAATTGAATTTGAGACAATTCTTTTAACTACTCCTCCAAAGTTTAAAATGCAAATATAAAATTAAAAATAAGCAACATATTTTCGTAGCACAAACTGCATATTTTTAAAATTAGTCAAATCGACCAGAAATTGAATTAAAAAAACTGCTTGAAAATTTGTATCCTTTTCCAAAAAAATATTTTGTATATGCGATATTACGTTTCTCATGATATTTTGTATATGTGATATTACGTTTCTCATGATATTTTGTATATGTGATATTACGTTTCTCATGATATTTTGTATATGTGATATTACGTTTCTCATGATATTTTGTATATGTGATATTACGTTTCTCATGATATTTTGTATATGTGATATTACGTTTCTCATGATATTTTGTATATGTGATATTACGTTTCTCATGATATTTTGTATATGTGATATTACGTTTCTCATGATATCGATCTGGTAGAATTTGGCGTGAAGAATTATATTATCATTATATTTTATTCTTTGTATAATAATATATTTTTAAAATTTTAATCTTTTAATCTATGTTAAAAGTTAATGTAAACGTTTAATTGATTGCAGTCATATTCTAAGTAATCTGTTTCAACTGGCAAATATAAAAAGCTTTTCTGGCCCTCGTCAATAAAGGAATCGGCAACAAACCATGCATAGGTGGCAACATCAGCAAAGGACCGCAAATGATAAAGAAAAAAGCTTATCTTCTTAACAAATGTGTATTCCAACTGATCGCTGTAGAGATAAGTGACGCGATTGTTTTCGCAATGTGGTACTTCCTCAACCGCCTAGGTCTCTCAATGTCATGCCACGCTGAGAACGGGACTATCATGAGTTGAATGGCTCTCTGAACGTTTGTCTATCACCATTATTCAAGGGAATGCTTCGAGCCTGCTCTCAGCCTGCCAAGCCAGCAGGACATGTGATGAACCTTCCTGATGTTCCGTGCAGCTCCGTGTCTGACATGTCCTTGCTTTCCCCATGCAGAGGCAGATACGAGCGAATGATAACGGATGCTGATGTTGACTCCTTCTGGATAAGTACCACGAGGCGAGGAATGGTTGCATTTTAGGGGAGGGGGACTAATAACATTCATATTAAGATTTTTTTTCTTCTGTATCCTCTATGCTATTAAGACAAATGTATGTATATTTGTATATAAATAATAATAATAGAATTAACGATAAGTGAAGTATCGTAAAGTGATCTATCGTGATAAAGTAAAGCTCAATACGTTGAGTAGGGCAATCAATTTTAAAGAAGGAAAGATGAAGATAAAAAACTGCATAAAATTACATAAAATTGATACAAATTTTATTACATCGAAAGTTCAGATGCAAGGAGTTACACTAATCCTTAAACCATGATTTTTCAAAGAGGAAACTCTTCTCGTCAGAGGATAAAATTCGGTAATGTGGTATTTATAATAAATAAATAAATAAATATTACCTGTTCCATTTTGAAAATTGAAGAAGAGTACTTCTTCCCATGATGCAATTTCTTGACTTCTGAGGGAAAATTTCATTTTTTTTGTTTAAATTAACCTTACGTGGAATTTTCCATCCAATCTTGCTGCACATCGGCTGCAATGGTATCCATTTGACTTGTCATAAACTCCCGGATCTGCAGGTAAAGATGGAGTAGAAATCGTATGTCAGAAGTCAGAAATTTTTGCAGGAGTTGAAGTCTATTTTTTTTATTTTTTAAACAGACTATGGAGTTAGAATTCTTTCAGCTGACTCTCAACCAATGAGGGAGAGAGTCCAAGTCAGGAGTTGACAGTTTTTATTGTTTTTTTTGTTTTGTTTTTTTTTTTTTTTTTCAGATGAATCCTCACCCTGTCTGCAGGGATAAAACAATTTTAATATAATACGCAGTGGCAGAACAATTCACCATAACTCTTCCCCCTCCCCCTTATTTTGTTTTGTAGTTCTCACATTCCATGGGCGATGTTTTTGCCAAAGTGGGAAGAATTGCTGTTTTCTGGGTCGACTCTAGTTTTGAGTGGATCGTATATGGATGTTTTCAATCCTTTCATAGTATTCATCATCTTTCAACTGTCAATCTATTCATTTCGTTAACCCTTAAGCTCAAGTGTTTGTTTTTTTTAGGCTTCGTAAGTGGTAACTCATTAATCACACAAAGCCACAAGAGTTTCTTGTGAAATCAGTTGATGCGGTTCCCAGTCTGCTTGAGAAGCTAGTGGCTAATGCTAGCGCCTATATTGAATTCTAAACAAGACCCCATGCTATACACTTTTTTATCATATTAAATTATTGTAAGAATTATATTTCAGTAATTAATTACGAGCACTTAATGATGGGGACTTACTTCCCAATCACCATTGTATATAAGTTTTAGTTCTCTAACAACCAATAGAAATTGAAGTCTGTTTTTATTTGTTAAATAAAATGAAATATATTAAATGCCGAGTTGAAATACCTGTTTCAGGGAAGGGTAATAATCTTTCGGCATTGGGCTTTTTAACCGTCAAGAGAGTTGGATCTAAAACTATTTAAAAGCAATCAAATAACAAACTGCTACGGTGAAAACTGAAAATAGACCTTACATAATTGAAGTTATGGGCTTAGAAAATGTTTAATTTTGTCAAATTAAGACCCGTTATAGGGTCTTGTAATGATCGAATTTGTTAATTTTTAAAATCTTGTGATTTAAAAAAAAAAACTTATTAAAACCAAATGGTAGTGTTGTATGCTTGTTCGGAGAAAAAGGATAAATATGATCTACTCAGTAAAATCAACATAAGTAGGAGATTATTATAGGGACAGAAAGTTAAAGCAACTCATTTTTTAGCCCCTAAAAATGAATAATTTTGATTTTAAAAAGTCCACTAAAAATCATAATAGAATTTTTAGTATTATTTAATAAATGAAACTTATCAAAGTATTTATTTTCTTGAAAAAATTTCTTTTTACGTCACTGAAATTACTTTATCCTCCTCCCCCCTTCATTTCAAGGACGAAATACGTTTCCTTATACCCATAGTCAGAACTCGGTGACCACTTTTACAAAGAGATAACATGAGGTGCAAATGAAAATAAAATGTTTTAAAGGCAGCTTTCGGTAGAAAATGATAATCAAAAATCGGAAATTAAATATAAAATAAGAAACATTAAATATCATAAGTGCTTTAAATAATAGCTGCCTTGAAAAAATTATTTTCATTGCACTTTCAGGGTATTATCTCTTTGTAAAGGTGGTCAGTGAGTTTCGGCTATGGGTATAAGAGGTATTTCGTCATTGAAATGAAAGGGAGAAGTAAAGTAATTTAAGTGACTTAAAATAATCTGTCAGTTTTGTTTTAATAAAAATAAATACTTTATATTAACATTTGTTTATCAATTAATACAAACTGAAAAAATTGGAATTCTCTGATTTAAGTTTTCAATCAGAGGTGAAATAATTTTCACTTTCATTGCCCGTCCCTAGATTATTATTTTCAGATTTTTACGCTCCCAAGTCTAATTGTCTGAAGGTTGTGGACATACAGAAATTTCTTATAAATAAATAATGACAATAGGATGGCATTGTTCACACACTTTTGAAGGAGCCAGCACACTTTGTTTTAAAGCCTGTCTGGGTAAAAACGGGAATTACTGTGTTTGTTGCAAGTGTCACAAGGCCATCCGAATAGTCGGAGCGTTTCTGGTAATTCTGGCGAGTGTGCTGATCATGGGTGGGAACCTCTTGTTGTTGTATGTTGCCTGAAGCGAAGAACATGTCGGACGAGAATTGGTTCCTGTACTTGGAACGCAGCCGAAAATGGTGCGGAACTGTACTTTGATCTGAAACAGAATTGTGCTTGCGAGTGACACTTTGATCCGAGGCAACATCGAAACTCTCACTCTTAGACCAGAGATTATTGACAGAAAAACAAAATCAGCTGAACTATTATATATATATATATGTATATCTATATATGTGCGTGTGTGTGTGTATATATATGTGGGTGTGTGTATATATGTGTGTGTATGTATATATATGTGTGTGTATGTGGGTGTATATATATGCGTGTGTGTATATGTGTATGTATGTGGGTGTATGTATGTGTGTGTATATATATATATGTATGTGTGTGTATATATATATGTATGTGTGTATATATATGTATGTGTGTATATATATGTATGTGTGTGTATATATATATGTATGTGTGTGTATATATGTGTGTGTGTGTATATATATATGTATGTGTATATATATGTGTGTGTGTGTATATATATATATATGT
>OY744525.1:18515342-18752842 GCA_963556195.1 Sepiola atlantica | reverse complement strand
AAATCGTCTCTGAAAGCCGGAAATTCAAATTATCCGTCTGGCGATTGATGAATCAGTTCGGAGGGAGTGGGGAGGGGAAGAAAGAAGGTGGGAGAAAGAAAGGAAGGAAAAAAAAATAGATTATCAGACAACTCATATCCGGATTTCCTTCTGGAATTTATTTCACTCTAACACACGCACACACACACACATACACACACACACACACATATGTTTATATATATACTAGCAGGAATACTCGACGTTGCTCGGGATTGAATGAGGATCACTACTATGTACTTTTTCACTGTGCTCATAACACCATATTACTTCCTTTGTTTTTACTGCCCCCTTCCTTCCTCCTTCCGTTTCACACCCTAATATAGCCGGAAGAAGCTGAAATGTTGGAAAACTCTCTAAATTAGTGCCTTATAGATATGGTTTAAATTTCACTGAAATCATATATACATATTTAAAGTTTTAAAAGGGTTCTTTCCCTATGAGTCACTTAGAGATGGGGGAATGTAGATATTCAGCACATAGAAAGAAACGTAGAAATTCGGGTCCATTTCCATTGTCTTCCCCAGAAAAATGTATGCATATGATTTAAATTTCATAAAAATAGAATATATTTGTAGTTTTTAAAAGGGGTTATGCTCTCATAGTCCCCTTAGCGGTGCACTTAGAGATTCAGGAACATTTCCATTGTTTTCTAAATTTTACATGAAAATACACTTTTAGATCTTATGTAGAGTGTCTAACCCTTCTTTCTATAGGGAACAGACAAAGATACACAGGCGACCCATGATATTGTAAGATGGGATCCTGGTGGATAGGCATTCGTTTACTTCGGCCCTTACTTTGGCTAGTCGTGTCATGCCCTAGTGTCTATAAGTTCACCCCCCCCCCCAACCGTATTATTCAACCTGATTCTTCTAAAAGTCAAAACCTTACTTCTCCATTTTATTTTTCCCCCAAATAGATACTAAAGAGCGGTGGCTCAAGGTCAATCACGTTGAGAGCAAAGAAGATTGTCAGTGCCAAAGTCTGATGTTTTCAAAGAAGTAATGTTTTTTTTCGGATGTTGATCTCTCTCTCAGTAAAGTTCCCTTCTAAGAATAATGTTTCCACTTTCACTGTGAAATTTACTTCTGAGCACAATGTATAGGACATACACGAATTACTCACAGACATTTATTGGAAAGTGAAAAGTCTCCAATGTCTATATCATGTCAAGAATCTTATACAGTCAAACATATATTAATAGATTGTCAGGATCTGGAACAAAGCCGAAGGAAATACTACAACTCAAAAAATCTAAATGACCTGTTTAAAGACACAAATCTGACAAAAGAAGTTGGAGTGTTCAAAAAAAATTTAATTTCAAATTTTTGATTTCATCTTTTTTATTTTCTAAAAACAATATAAAATAATTACCATACCTTGGGATTCCATTTGAACAACTTTATTCGGCATTAAATGACCCATAGATGGTTGATATGCCGTAAACCAAACCAAACCAAACCTTTTACGTGAATAAGTCCTTGGTATACATTTCACTCATTGTGTAATATTTTAAATGTATTATCTTTATTTTTGTAATGTCAGGCAAAGCTATTTAATAATAACTCTAATGGCTAACATACACATATAAAAGATTTATTACTTTAAGTGAAAAATGCAATAGGTAGTTAGAAGTTTGGTAACTGGCTTGTAATGTATATGGGGAACGGCCCGGCTGTACTGGTATTATGATCATACTCCTCGAAATTTGCATTGTCGTTCTCGATATGCTACTCGGGATAGTCAATTGTATAAAGAAAGGAGTGTCAGTACTTTACAACATTTACTATAATGGAGATTTTGTGTGTGTGTTTGTAACTAAAAATTGTAATACAGGATGGTCGCTAGAAAAGCGGGAAATTTGAGGTTGTAAATTTTATTGTTTAAATTTTATTATGTTTAACTTTTATTGCATCTAGCTTATTCACTTCTTCGATTTGCACGTACGGCATTCTGGACATCTGTGATTGTATTATAATATTAGTCTTTTAAAAACTTTATAAAGGTTATTCTTGGTAAAAATAAATTATCGTTTAACAAATTTCCCACTTTTCTAGCGATCACCCTGTATTACAATAGAAACACAATATTAAATAAATTAGTTGTTCCTCTTTGAAAACGTTGGGTATTGTAAAGAAGTAAGTTTTGGGAGCCGGACAACACGTAAATATTTTTTTAAAAATAAATATTTACCTACTTAAATTCATAGTTTTATCTGGAAATAGTTACATTTTTTATTTTTTTTTTAAATAAAAAAAATCACTATTTAAAGATTTATAGATTTTTACATGTTTTACATTTCGTCACTAGAAAAATCCATAAATCTTTAAATAGTGATTTTTTAATTTTTTTAAAAATATTTCGTCACTAGAAAAATCCATAAATCTTTAAATAGTGATTTTTTAATTTTTTAAAAAATATTTCGTCACTAGAAAAATCCATAAATCTTTAAATAGTGATTTTTTAATTTTTAAAAAAATATTTCGTCACTAGAAAAATCCATAAATCTTTAAATAGTGATTTTTAAATTTTTTTTAAAAATATTTCGTAACTAGAAAAATCCATAAATCTTTAAATAGTGATTTTTTAATTTTTTTAAAAATATTTCGTCACTAGAAAAATCCATAAATCTTTAAATAGTGATTTTTAAATTTTTTTAAAAAATATTTCGTAACTAGAAAAATCCATAAATCTTTAAATAGTGATTTTTTAATTTTTTAAAAAATATTTCGTCACTAGAAAAATCCATAAATCTTTAAATAGTGATTTTCAAATTTTTTTAAAAAATATTTCGTAACTAGAAAAATCCATAAATCTTTAAATAGTGATTTTTTAATTTTTTTAAAAATATTTCGTCACTAGAAAAATCCATAAATCTTTAAATAGTGATTTTTAAATTTTTTTAAAAAATATTTCGTAACTAGAAAAATCCATAAATCTTTAAATAGTGATTTTTAAATTTTTTAAAAAATATTTCGTCACTAGAAAAATCCATAAATCTTTAAATAGTGATTTTTTAATTTTTTTAAAAATATTTCGTCACTAGAAAAATCCATAAATCTTTAAATAGTGATTTTTAAATTTTTTAAAAAAATATTTCGTAACTAGAAAAATCCATAAATCTTTAAATAGTGATTTTTTAATTTTTTTAAAAATATTTCGTCACTAGAAAAATCCATAAATCTTTAAATAGTGATTTTTAAATTTTTTTAAAAAATATTTCGTAACTAGAAAAATCCATAAATCTTTAAATAGTGATTTTTTAATTTTTTAAAAAATATTTCGTCACTAGAAAAATCCATAAATCTTTAAATAGTGATTTTTAAATTTTTTTAAAAAATATTTCGTAACTAGAAAAATCCATAAATCTTTAAATAGTGATTTTTTAATTTTTTAAAAAATATTTCGTCACTAGAAAAATCCATAAATCTTTAAATAGATTTTTTTTTTTTTTAAATTTTTCTTTTAAATATTTCGTCACTAGAAAAATCCATAAACCTTTAAATAGTGATTTTTTAAAAAAATGTTCTTTTTAAATATTTCGTCACTAGAAAAATCTAAATCTTTAAATAGTGATTTTTTTAATTTTTTAATTTTTTTTTTTAAATATTTCGTCACTAGAAAAATCCATAAACCTTTAAATAGTGATATTTTTTTAATTAAAAAAATTTTTTTTTTAATATTTCGTCACTAGAAAAATCCATAAACCTTTAAATAGTGATATTTTTTAAAATTATTTTTTAAAAATATTTCTTCACTAGAAAAATCCATAAATCTTTAAATAGTGATTTTTAAATTTTTTTAAAAAATATTTCGTAACTAGAAAAATCCATAAATCTTTAAATAGTGATTTTTTAATTTTTAAAAAAATATTTCGTCACTAGAAAAATCCATAAATCTTTAAATAGTGATTTATTTTTTATTTATTTATTTATTTTTTTTTTAAATTTTCTTTTTTAATTTTTTAAATGTCTTAGCTACTAGGTGAGTGCACGAGACCAGTCATTTTACTGAACTAGACCAGGCCATAAATTTAATAACAAGTGTCACAGTTGCATATTCCGAGGTGGTAGTTTGCTTTCAAGCTAAAATGTAGATCATTCTCAAGTGCAATTGGTTATATAGTATGATTGATGGAGGATGTCCTTGGGGTCAATTGAAAGCCTCTGTGAGGGTTTCTGTATAAAATGTACCACATAACCAAACATTGATCTTAAAAGTTGAATTTAGCAAGGCAATTTTGGCTTACATGAGGACCGCATTTGTTTCAACGAGCCACTCTGTCAAAAGCTTTATAACCATGCGGTGTCTAAAGATCTACAAAACTTTGGTATTGATGCAGTAAGTCAGGAACTCTGATCAGTGGCTGGTCAGCATTTTCTCTCAATGTTTGTCTGTGAAAGCGTTGTCTTAATGCAAGGACTGGCCTTCTGTTGTGCTGTGTACAACAGGCTGTGAGTATGCGGGCTGGAATAAATGTTTGCATACAAAAATGACAGACATTTTTGCCTTTACAAATATATACTTTATTATATTTAACTAACACTGTGGGTGTATAAGATTAGGCTGCGATCCTCGTATCTTTCAACCCTTCAATGTGTGTCCCACCTTGCTACTGATTTTTCACCTCGGAAAAATATCGTACAAAAAAAAAACACCCTTACCCCGCATCACCTAACAACACGGCAATCTATAGGCTATTTGAGTTAACACAGCAATATGTAGGCAAGTTGAGGTATTTCAAACGAGGCTTTGGGAAGTTTAAATATCACCCAGATTTCTACACGTGGCTCGATTATGACACTCAATCTTGCTAGATGCAGGGGTGAACTTTGACCCTCATGCACAGATTGATTCTTGAGATATTTCAAACAAGGCTTGACTGTCCATCGCCGGTTGACACCTATCATGGTGTCGCAAAATGGCAACAATCATAGTTTGGGGTTATCTTTTCCAAACGTAGATATCACTATGCATCTATTACTCATTTACGCTGACCAATAGAAATGGAGAAAGATCCCTTTTCAAAGTTGAGAATCAAGAATGAACAGAGAAGCCCCATTGTGGCAAGACTAAATAAATTAGCATTAATGAAGATGAAATTTCGAACGGTCACGATAGTATACACAAGTCAGCCAGTTTAATCTCTTATTAATTATAGATTCAAAAATGTCCGTCTCGTGTTTACTTCGTGACTGTTTCAAATTAGAAAGGTATCTTGAAGCCTTTAAACCATTGATTAGAAATTCTATTCTGGCTTGAATTAAAGACTAACTACAAAAGTGTACGCGCCCCTGTCATACCAAAGAACGTCAGATGTGAGATGGGAATTCACTAACCGAGTAGAGATCACAAATGCTCAAATGCTATCAGTGATGAACGCCATCTCCTTCATGGACGTGAACCAACAGTCAAATGACTGAAGTCAAGGAGAAGCTTCCTCAGCCATGTCGAACCCCTAACAACATCTCAGGAAGAGACCAGACTACAGTTGTGGACTAGACGGCTAGAAGATGCCCCTCCCAATACTGACATAGGAATCCCTGCTTCTGAGGAACTCCCTCCCGCTCAGAGGCACCCTGTCTCCAGTGGAAAACACTAAATCGCCTGAGAACGGGAATGGGGCGATCAAAAGTTGCTATGCGTAGATGGAGCTACAAAACTGACCCAACCATCTGTGAATGTGGAAAGGAGGACCATACGATGCAACACTGCCTTGTCTTCCCTCTACTGCCCAACCGATGCAGCTTGAAAGATCTTGCAGAGTACAACACTATTGCAAAGAACTGCGTAAAAAAAAATGAGAAACTGTCATGTGACCACATGCTTCAAAGACATGCAAAGAAGAATAAGAATAAGAACCAAAGAACTAAACACCGTTGTTTATACGGACCGAGTAATGATAGAAAACAAAAAAACAAAAATCAATTTTTCGTGAGCGGATGGATGTCAAGTGAAATGCATTATATTGTAAAACCTTTTAAATTTGAGCATGAATTTTCACATGCGCTCCTGTCATATAAAAGAAGCAAATACCTTTTTATATACAAGCCGAGGAATCATAGTAGGTGATGGAGAAGCTGGGATGGGATGAATGTAAACTGAAGTGCATTATATATGCATTACCAATTAAGCTCATGTTTACTTTAATCACTCATTGAGAGATGGAATATTTGTTTTTAAGTATTTCCCATTTGATTCATAAAAACCTTCTAAAGTGTTTTTTTTTCTCACTCTCTCGCGCTATCGCTCTCCGACCATTAAATAAGACCACCATCTTAATGGTTTTCTTTTATTGTTGATGGTTAATTTTATTTGCTTTTATTATTGTCAGTCTTCAAGTGAGTCATTCAAATGAAGCTTTCCTTTGCCGAGAAAATAGTTTTAAGTGCACTTTTACAAATAATGGCGACAGTAAAAAGAAAGCAAAAGTCACTTAAACAAATCTGGAAAGAGGGGGGGGGTGTTTGCAATTATTTTCTAACAAATTACCCACTAAATGATCTCTGTTGGCATAGCAATGTTTTGTTTTTGCCTCTCTCGGCTTAATGGCTCAATAGAAATCTACAGGAGGGTCCCATTTAAAAGCTGTATGAAATATCTCTATGATAATTCTGCTTCTTTCTCCCCCCCCCCCCATAAGCATAACGCTGCCAGTACGCATGCGCTAAAGCAAAGGGAGGTAATTCATCCAAACTCGATGCAGTTGTAGTAATAGTATTGATTTACTCCTCTCCAGGAGTTAGGCACAAGGCCAGTTGTTATCTTACTCCCACAAGTAAGATGTGACCCAAGGTCGGGTCGGGAAAGCGGGGTTTAAAAATTGCCTGGGCAGCCTCGTCGGCATTCCCCAGTAGAGGCGCCTCAGACAGTAAGCAATAAACTTACTCCTCCCCAAAGAGGGGAGGCAAAGCCTGGGAGGGTGGACCTCCTAGAACTGCACAGGACAGACCCATAGACAGGCGTAAATCAAGCCCGAAGGCCAAGACAATACCAGTCTATGGGGTGCAGTATCCATCGGAACAGATACTACACTTTGATCTTAGTCAAAAGGCCAATGTACACTAAGCTGGACAACTGTTTTTTTTTTCTTTTTTTTTTTTTTTTCCCCAAGTTTTAGCTAAGAAAGTTATTAAAATTTGTAGGAGAAAATATGTAAAAGCAAAACCCAATGAAACAATTTAAATTTGATGGCTTTCATATCAACTGATGGTAGCCGTCAGCATTTACAACAATGTGAGTCAAACCAACGCTCCAGAATACTCCCTCACCAGAGGTGTATGTTGATGTTATTATATGTATATAATAATTCTGCTTGTTCGTAACACTTGCACTACAGCAATAACATATCAAAATGTCTCTAACTATTTATACTAATTCTACTAAAATTGCACAGTTACTAATTTTACCTCTTTATTATACTCACGGTGGCTAAGTGGTTAACGACGCAGGCTGAGGACCTGGGTGTGCCGAGTTCGAACCCAGTTCGTTCCACAGAAACACTTTCATCAAAAACCCACCCATAACCCTGTGTCTAACCTCCTAGAGAGGAAGTAAATCAAATACTTTCTACATTTTCCTGCCACTTTACCTGCTTTTCTATTAAATCTCTAAAAAAAACGTCTGTATTTACAAATAGTTTCCGAAAAAACTGAAATAACAAAAAAATTCCACTCATTAATAAAATTTGCCATCCTTTCTGCAATCCAACCATATTTGGTACAAATAAATAAAGACTGTTGGAGATTCGTGAGTGAATCTTGGTGAACAACTCGGGTAAAGACTGAAAGTTTATTTTTACAAAATGTGGTTAGATTTCAGAAAGGATTGTGAATTTTATTAACGATTCCAAAGGTGGCATTTTTTTAGTGAGGAGGGGAACTCAGTATTTGCATAAACATGAACCATATCACCCCATTCCTTAACCAATTTCAAGATGATTTTAAGAAGAATTTCATTCTGTGACTCTCGTGGATCTAAAAGAGACAACACAGGATATTCTTTACTGGAACTTGCATGATCCATTTACGGAGTTGTTCTAGTGATTTAATTAAGATTTTAGTTGTGGATGACAATCGACTGATAAATTGACCAACTGTTTGTGCGAAATAAAAGGTCAAAGTAATTTCAGCCTCGGCAAAGGTTATTGTAAAGGAAATAGCAAAAAAATATGTAAGAAATTTTATTTTATTTCTTTTTAAATATATTGATAATTTAAGGGAATATTTATGTAGGGATAATTAGTTTTGTTAACCAGCGTTGAAATGCCTAATATAATCCCTCTACCTCCAGCCAAGCTCAAACCCACTAACACGTGTTATGCATATGTGAGATGTGGACAATATTTGTTTGCAAGATTTCTGTCCAGGAAAACCGTTTCATTTTTTGACATTTATTCATCAAACTTGCATCAGTTTGTCTTCGTAACTTCAAAAAAAAAAAAAAATTTTTACAGTCCCAAAATATTTATATACAACACACCTCGAATGACATCTATATATTCCGGGACGACACCGTAATTGACATTGTGTTGCCATGAACCACAGCCAAACTGACTCTTGGGGCTGGTTCCATCTTCATAACTTGTTCTGTTGATTTCACTCGTCTTTGACTTAGATGATAACCTCAAGGCGGCCTTGTCTAGGCCTCCAAATAATCTGGTGATCCTGGCATTTAGCTCATCTTTCATGTTGTAGTTAGATCTGTTGATGTCTTGTTCCAATGTGTCTCATGCAACAAAGTCGAGGGGGGTTGTAGTCAGGGGAGCTGGGAAGCCAGATGTCAGGTGAAATATGGTAAGCAAAGATCTCTGATAGTTCGGCCTGGGTCTTCTGGCTGGTATTTAAAAAATTTTTTTTTTTTTTTTTTTTTACTAATGATTATCACTTATCAAGGCTAAGAGCCACTCGAAGATAAGTATTAATGAGATGGAATTATTGCCAGCTGAAAGATGCAGAATATTGTGGGAGTATTGTTGAAAATGATTAATGGAATGAACTGTTTGATTACTTATATGTTGTAATCTGCAGAGAAGCAGTCCTGTGGTAATGTGTTAAACAGACGGAAGCAAAGAAGCTCTGTTCATGAAAGTTCCACTTCATGCTAGGAACCTTGATGAAAGTCTTTCTGGCACACGTACGACCTACCCGCAGCTACCTGGTTCATCTAACCCTAACCCTGGTTCATCTAACCCTAACCCGGGTTCATCTAACCCTAACCCTGGTTCATCTAACCCTAACCCGGGGTCATCTAACCCTAACCCGGGTTCCTCTAACCCTAACCCTGGTTCATCTAACCATAATCCTGGGTCATCTAACCCTAACCCGGGTTCATCTAACCCTAACCCTGGTTCATCTAACCCTAACCCTGGTTCATCTAACCCTAACCCTGGTTCATCTTACCTTAACCTGGGGTCATCTAACCCTAACCCTGGTTCATCTAACCCTAACCCGGGGTCCTCTAATCCTAACCCTGGTTCATCTAACCCTAACCCTGGTTCATCTAACCCTAACCTGGGGTCATCTAACCCTAACCCGGGTTCATCTAACCCTAACCCGGGGTCATCTAACCCTAACCCGGGTTCCTCTAACCCTAACCCTGGTTCATCTAACCCTAACCTGGGGTCATCTAACCCTAACCCGGGTTCATCTAACCCTAACCCGGGGTCATCTAACCCTAACCCTGGTTCATCTAACCCTAACCCGGGGTCATCTAACCCTAACCCGGGTTCCTCTAACCCTAACCCTGGTTCATCTAACCCTAACCCTGGTTCATCTAACCATAATCCTGGGTCATCTAACCCTAACCCTGGTTCATCTAACTCTAACCCTAGTCGCAACTACCTGGTTCATCTAGGGTTTCATAACCTTGCTCAGAACGTGAATGTAACCATTGATGTTCAGTCTGAGGCCCTCAGGGAAGAAATTGGGTGAAGATGTCACCTTCACTGCTGACTTCAGTGTCCGGATGCAATCAGATCGTCGATCATGCGTTTTTCTCTCTTAGTCAAATCTTGAATCTTTTAATTCCCTTCCAACATTTTCTATCACCCTCCTGCAGACATTAGCATATTTATTCATTTCATAAGTGTTTTTTGTTCAGATTTCATACGTGGCGTCGTTCCTAGCTTCTTCGTGAGTTTTATTTTTTCAATTTCAGCGTGGTTAAACTTTTACACTCATTTTCGTTAAACTCACTACTTCTTTCCTCTTAACTGAAAATCTAATATTTACTTATTTTTAAACGTTCCATCACTATTTTATCTTTTCTACGATTGACCGGGAACGATTAGCGACCTATTTGCATTACCACATTTTGAAAGCCATTATTTGTGGATCGTTATTGGTTCGCAAAAATGGTTACTCATTTTTTCATTAAAAAATTAAAATTTCATACCAGAAAAACAATTATTTTCTTCCTTCATTCGATTCACCTGAGAGGGGGGGGACGTTACAAACCATTTTTATTTTTTTCATTATTTCATAACTTTCATCAATTTTCACTATTGTAGAATTGATTGCTCTGCAACAGAACAGATGACATCTTCACGCAAACAACAAGAGAAAAAAAATCCCCTACAAAGGAGTTAAAAACAAAAAACAATAGATCAGGTGTTTACTACGAAACTAATACTTATTTCTTTAAACTTCAATCATTCTTTTCTATTTTCCCCGGCCACAGCCAGAACACCAGCTATGTGTCCCGGCAAAATATAAAAGAATTATTTAACTTAAAAAAAATAATTATTAGAGTATCACTTATGAATAAAAAATAACGAAAGGAATCCACTGTCAGTAATTTACGTGACTCAAATAGGAATTACAGTGCTTGAAAGAAATTTATGGTGAATCGCTACTATCACACTCGACGTAGTTTAACCCCTCAAAAACTTCAAATTCTATTTTTTTTGCAGTTACATGTAAACAGCCTGAAAAAATATCAGCAAATAAAGGAAATAACAAAAACTGAACCTGTTACCTCAACTGTTCTACACCTACTAACTCAAGAACTCTCATTCATTTTTTTCAACGTGGCCATACCATCAAAGTCTCCTGTTCTGCACACATCTCCTCATACTGTCCAGATTTAATCTTCCTCTGAAGTCATCAGAACTAAGCCTGTCTTTAAGACTCACATTACACATTCATCATATCATTTCTCTTCAAGTAACACATATCTTTAACCCTCACTGGCCAGGTTTCAATTTCATATATCATCGCACTGCGTACACATGCCTGGTAGACTCTTCATTTGGTCGACAATTGTAAACAACTCTGATGTTAGTAGATCAAACTGGAGAGTAAATTTTCAAATTTCAAATGCAAATTGGTGTGTTAACCAAGATATCCTATAATAAATACAGAGAAAAAAGAAGAAAAGAGAAAAATACTGTCATCATCATGATTATATTCGGTTTAAGGTCTGTTTTACATCCTGGCATGTCATTAATTCTATTTGATAAGGAGATCTTTCTCGAAATATAATATACTAACAATTATTAATATCTAAGTTATTATTTTATTTTGAGATCTCTATCCATAAAGCTCTCAAAACATACAGAGTGCTTGAGACAAATTGGACACTTTTTGAAAAGGAAAGCAAAAAACGTCATATCTTGGCCAATAATTGATGTATTTTCAAAATAAAAACTGCTTCTCTTACAGGATCTTTTGCTGAATACAGCTTACTCAAAGAAGCTGTCATGAACCTTCACTACGACTTCTAGGCAGAACCTGAACTTGGAGAACACGGGTTTTCATATCCTTTGAGAGACTTCTGGATACCAGTTTGATCCTGCCAATCACGACCTGTGGTTGATGTTTTTCTCAACTGCACTCCACACGTAATAGTCCATGCGGTTGCAATCAGTCAAGTTAGGACTGAGGAAGGTGTGAAGTTCTCAGACAGCTACTGTGTTTTCCCAGGGGTGTGATACGGAGATGAGTCCTATTTCCACACATGCGGCCTTCTCGCAGCCACCCTCTTCACCCAGAGCTTGACAACGGTTGACAGCAACTCAGACTCAATTCAGATGACTATACTGAGTCGCTTTACAAAGATATGGGGCGGCATGACGTGGCCTTCATTGGAAACACACTCAAAGACTATCACAGTTTGAGGTAACTTGATCCTTACACAGACTGTATGTGAACCACCTGTTCTGCACGTTTTGCAAATGATCCTGAGAAAAATCAGCATTCCTGGCTGACTGGGGTTTGACCTTGTTGAGGAGTTTCTTAGCTTTTGTAAGGCAGTTCTCTTGAGCCTTGTCTCTGAGTAGTTGACCTTTGTGACTCTTGTATGAGGAATAACGGAGATCCTTGTTTAACGATTTCTTCATAGTCGCCGCTCCAATGCTCATCTCTCTCATCAAGGTCCACATTGCTTTGCCTGGATCTTGCCGCATTTTTTTTTTTTCAGCTTCTTGACGAATTTCTCTTGGCGGACACAGTCAGAACGCTTGCTATGATTTTTCCTGCTAGCCACTGCTTCCACATCTCCGTTATAATTCTCTAGTTCACATCTCGGTGCCTTTAAGGTATTCAAGGAGCACTGAGCTGCAGTTAAGATTTCCGAACTTTTTTTATCTGGCGTGAATCCTCCTGCAGGTCACTTTCTTCCAATATTCCGGTACTTTTGAGTTCTACATAGTCTCCAGCTATGAAACCGACCAATAGTACACAGAAACACCAATCCAATACACTTCACTGCTATTAAATGGTTCAAATGGTTCTGGAATGAAAGAATATAAAATCTTGTCAAATTTTCCTCCAACACCCAGTATGTATGTATGTATGTATGTATGTATGTATGTGAGTATGTATGTATGTATGTGAGTATTCATATTTATACTTGAAAAAATGTGACCCATTGAGCTCACATTAAATTGTTTGAGTCAGAAAAAAGTGTTTGCAAAAGCAGTTAAATATTTTTTCAAAAATCAAGACAAACTCTAAAATACGCTTCTTACTGCTTGCTATATATCTCGTTCTCTTTTACATTGCCTCTCTAACTATAGGTTAAACAGTATTACCGCCTGTGGTGATATACCTTTTTGTTTATGATAGACGATTTTAATCTTTTTAGTCTTTCCTTTATTCATTACCTTTGACTGTTAATAAACAGAAAGTGACGGAAGCGAGAGTGATAGATACTGCATGAAATAAGAGTGGGAGTCCAACAACATACAGTGAGAGAAGTGTAGTAAGAGATGGGCCACTTGGTAAGTTACGGCTAATCCGAACAATAAAAAATGAAAGGTTTTGTAAACATAACTCAATCCCAACATTGACGACTATTTTAGCATGTATTTTGTGTGTTTAATATATATAGGAAAAAAATCCTTAGGGAAATCAATGTGGATTAACTCAGCTTTAGTATAGTAATAGATATACAGGGTCCCTAAGATATACAGGTAACTATATAATTTTATTTCAACATAGATCCATCAGATTAATAATCGCTGGATAGGTGGTCGACTTTAGAAATTCTCGTTGGACGAATGTATTGGTCTATGCTTTTACAAACGGTTTCAAAACCGAAATGTTTTGCTTTTTTGTTGTGTGGACATAAAGTATATCTCAAATGAAAATGGATATTAAATAAACTTTATATCAAAATGTTCATCAAATAAAAATGGATATTAAATAAACTTTATATCAAAATGATCATCGAATAAAAATAGATATTAAATAAACTTTATAGAAAAATGTTCATCAAATAAAAATAGATATTAAATAAACTTTATAGAAAAATGTTCATCAAATAAAAATGGATATTAAATAAACTTTATAGCAAAATGTTCATCAAATAAAAATAGATATAAAATAAACTTTATAGCAAAATGTTCATCAAATAAAAATGGATATTAAATAAACTTTATATCAAAATGATCATCAAATAAAAATAGATATTAAATAAACTTTATATCAAAATGTTCATCAAATAAAAATGGATATTAAATAAACTTTATATCAAAATGTTCATCAAATAAAAATGGATATTAAATAAACTTTATATCAAAATGATCATCGAATAAAAATAGATATTAAATAAACTTTATAGCAAAATGATCATCGAATAAAAATAGATATTAAATAAACTTTATAGAAAAATGTTCATCAAATAAAAATAGATATTAAATAAACTTTATAGAAAAATGTTCATCAAATAAAAATAGATATTAAATAAACTTTATAGCTAAATGTTCATCAAATAAAAATAGATATAAAATAAACTTTATAGCAAAATGTTCATCAAATAAAAATGGATATTAAATAAACTTTATATCAAAATGATCATCAAATAAAAATAGATATTAAATAAACTTTATATCAAAATGTTCATCAAATAAAAATGGATATTAAATAAACTTTATATCAAAATGTTCATCAAATAAAAATGGATATTAAATAAACTTTATAGCAAAATGTTCATCAAATAAAAATGGATATAAAATAAACTTTATAGCAAAATGTTCACCAAATAAAAATGGATATTAAATAAACTTTATATCAAAATGATCATCAAATAAAAATGGATATTAAATAAACTTTATAGCAAAATGTTCATCAAATAAAAATAGATATTAAATAAACTTTATAGCAAAATGTTCATCAAATAAAAATGGATATTAAATAAACTTTATATCAAAATGATCATCAAATAAAAATGGATATTAAATAAACTTTATAGCAAAATGTTCATCAAATAAAAATAGATATTAAATAAACTTAATAGCAAAATGTTCATCAAATAAAAATGGATATTAAATAAACTTTATATCAAAATGATCATCAAATAAAAATAGATATTAAATAAACTTTATATCAAAATGATCATCAAATAAAAATGGATATTAAATAAACTTTATAGCAAAATGTTCATCAAATAAAAATAGATATTAAATAAACTTTATATCAAAATGATCATCAAATAAAAATGGATATTAAATAAACTTTATAGCAAAATGTTCATCAAATAAAAATAGATATTAAATAAACTTTATAGCAAAATGTTCATCAAATAAAAATGGATATTAAATAAACTTTATATCAAAATGATCATCAAATAAAAATGGATATTAAATAAACTTTATAGCAAAATGTTCATCAAATAAAAATAGATATTAAATAAACTTAATAGCAAAATGTTCATCAAATAAAAATGGATATTAAATAAACTTTATATCAAAATGTTCATCAAATAAAAATAGATATTAAATAAACTTTATATCAAAATGTTCATCAAATAAAAATGGATATTAAATAAACTTTATAGCTAAATGTTCATCAAATAAAAATGGATATTAAATAAACTTTATAGCAAAATGTTCATCAAATAAAAATAGATATTAAATAAACTTTATAGCAAAATGTTCATCAAATAAAAATGGATATTAAATAAACTTTATATCAAAATGATCATCAAATAAAAATGGATATTAAATAAACTTTATAGCAAAATGTTCATCAAATAAAAATAGATATTAAATAAACTTTATAGCAAAATGTTCATCAAATAAAAATGGATATTAAATAAACTTTATATCAAAATGTTCATCAAATAAAAATGGATATTAAATAAACTTTATAGCTAAATGTTCATCAAATAAAAATGGATATTAAATAAACTTTATAGCAAAATGTTCATCAAATAAAAATGGATATTAAATAAACTTTATAGCAAAATGTTCATCAAATAAAAATAGATATTAAATAAACTTTATAGCAAAATGTTCATCAAATAAAAATGGACGATTTCCACTTTCGAATGATTCTTAATTTTTTTTCATGTATCAACAAATTTGCAAACAAAAGAAAATATGTATTTACTTATGGCGGACCATGTATATCGTGGTTTGTGTACCCATCCATGTATGTACTCTATCTATATGCCTATAATGTTCTCGAATACATTCCAGATTATCACATTTAAATTGAATTCAATAATGTTCAATCGGTGCTTTTCGAATGCATATCATATTTCTACTGCCATCTTTGAATATGCGATGCTAGACAAACGAAAATAAGAAGAGAAAAAAAGAATCAACTAAAAACTATATCAATTTTTGAATAATCCTTTTCAATTTGATTTTCAATGGTAATTATCGATTTCATTATTTATTGAAAAAAAATGTTTTCCTTTTTTTACTCAATATTTTATTTTTTTTTTATCCACGCAGTGTGTGAAGAAAGTATTAAATAAATGATTAAATGCTGAATGGAAAAAGATAATCAAATTCCTTCTTTAAGAATTGAAAAAAAAAAGGAAAATAAAAAAAAAAAGTAAACCACCATCACTTGATATTTCAAGAAATTTTAAAAATTATTTTGTAGAAACCATTCCTTTTTTTTTTCTATTTTTTTTTTATTATTATAATTCTTTCATTGCATCCATTTTAAAAAAAATCTTAATCAGAAATTCTATTTGAATTATTATTATATCACACAGGGCATCATCAGTGATTGCTCACTGGCAATAAACGATATTGTTCCCTGGAGTCTGAGTGACAAGTCTCCCCAGATTTCTAGTAAACTCCACCTCTTTCGATCATCACTGCAAATGATTTTACATTATCACAGCAGCCGCTTACCATTGATTACTTGCTGGCATCGACCACTGGTCTTCTCTGGCTTTTGGGGTGGCAATAAGCCTCTCCAAGATCCCAATACTCTCTACATCTTTACAGTAGATGTCTGGTTAGTGCTCTCCCTGCTTGGTCTTCCCATCCTCCTTGACCCTTCATGAATATTTTGTGTGGAATTTTGGGGGAAAGGGGGGCAGTTTATGAGATTTCTTGCAGTTTCAGTTCCTTCGGCTTCAGGTGGTGCTTCTGCCATATCTTTGCTTCGTTTCTGTTGTAACTTCTATGAGGCTGGTTAGCGTTCGTAGTTTATGTGGGTTAGTTTCCGCATTCGAGGATCTTAAGATTTCCGCTGTTTTCATCATTGCCGTCCATTGAATAGTGTCAGTATTATTATGATGTGCGACCCGTGTAAATTCCACAGAGCAAAAATGTAAGAGTAAAAAAAAAAGATGGATAGCTTTGATTTTTATTGGATATGAATCTATTGGTAACTATGTAATCTGATACCAAAAAATATGCTATAAAAAAAACCTATACTTAATACATCCATCAATCGTTAGTATTTAATTCTATTAAGGCCGCAAGATCAATATATAATTGATTTTTTTATTATATTAATTGTTTTCTCGTTTTTAAACTACAATTTACTGGTTAATCTGCTAAAGACAAATTACTCACACACCCACAAAAGTCCGAATTCTTCAATGTACGTACTGGTGTCCGTCAAGGTTGTGATTGTTCCATTACCAACCTGGACTATGCAGACAATGTTGCTATCCTCGGCAAAACATACGCCGATATCCAGCAGGCATTGAATAATGTCAATAGCACCACCAAACACATAGATATGATAATCAATGCCTCAAAAACAAAGGTTCTGTCAGCCAACTACCCCCTTTCAAGCAGAATCTCTATCACTCTCAACGGCATCACTGTCGAGGAAGTCGAGCTGTTCAAGTATCTTGGCTCAACCTTTACAGCTATAGGACAGAGTAAGGATGAGATTGCAATCTGTATCGATCACGCTCACGCAACCTTCTGTCGTCTCCAAAGTAGATTGTAGTCTTGATAAGGGATAAAACTAAACAAAATTGAAGATATCTCAAGCACTGATACGCACAATACTGCTGTACGGTTGAAAGACCTGATCCTTGCACAAAGAAAACTTTCACGCACTCGCGGTTTTCGATATGTACTGCCTTCGGCGCATCCTATGCATCTGTCTCTCTGACCATATCCTAAACTGCACCATCCATGCAAGATGTAACATCAGCGTCATAGAGACTATTCTTAAAAGGAGACTTCACTGGTTTGGTCACGTTCTTTGACGCCCTGAGAAAGAATTTATCCGCAAGATGGTAGCCCCAATCGCACCCACTGGCTGGAAGAAACGCAGAGACGGCCAACTGAAGACTTGGACAGGAACAGTGAGGACAGACATGGAGCTGAATGCTGGACTTCACATGCTTTGGATCGGCCTTTTGGTCGAGATCAAAGTGTAGTATCTGTTCTGATGGATACTACACCCCATGGACTGGTATTGTCTTGGCCTTCGGGGCTTGATTTACGCCGGTCTATGGGTCTGTCCTGTGCAGTTCTAGGAGGTCCACCCTCCCAGGCTTCGCCTCCCCTCTTTGGGGAGGAGTAAGTTTATTGCTTACTGCCTGAGGCGCCCCTACCGGGGAATGCCGACGGGGCTGCCCAGGCAATTTTTGATGGTCAGAGTGCTCACCTATTGGGCGCTGGCTTTTCAACCCCCACTTTCCGACCCGACCTTGGGTCACATCTTACTTGTGGGAGTAGGATAAAACTGGCCTTGTGCCTAACTCCTGGAGAGGAGTAAATAATACTTCACATTTTTGGTGTTCGACGCTGGAACCGGGAATGACTGAAGTATTCTAAGGACTCAGCTGCTGATGATCAGTGGGGATGGACCTTCTTGACGCGAGATGTAGTGAACTCGTTTGGAACCGGGTCAACACCCCCACCCCACCCCACCCACCACCGACGGTAGATGCTGTTACATCTAATTTACTGGTTTAAAATTTCAGAAGGAAAGTTGTTACACATAAGTTCATCTCATTGTGATGCTGTTGGAAATTACATTGACTGTGTGTGTGTGTGTGTGTGTGTGTGTGTGTGTGTTTTTGTTAAGAGATCACTTTTCGGGTTTCAAACATGTTGAACATGTACTTTCTTTTAATATATTTAAAATGTCTGTGACAAAAAATAAAATCAACAATAATTTAGAGCAAAATAGTTTTTTTTATTTTTGCCTTAAACCATCTTTAAAATGTATCGGCTGCAAGCGTCCAAATATTTACGTAAAAGTGGAAATGTGCACATGACAACAAATTAAAAAGGAAACCGTCCATGGGATTTTACTTTATGTTCAATTTTTAGAATGATGATCAGGGAGAAATCCATCTTTAACAGTCTCAAATCTTATATAGTTTCAAAAAATAGAAGCTACATAGAATGTGGTAAAGAAATTATAACCGCAATTGGGGACACACAAAAAGATTGTGTCGCATCTATTGTTTTCGAATATATGACCTGAAAACATTTCTAGACAATGGAAAAGATAAATTCCTTTTATTCGTAAAATGTCTTCAACTCAAATGTATCCAAGCCAAGCTCTAACCCTAACACGGATGAACACCTTTACCCTTACTGTATAAAAGAAAAACGAAAACATGCCCTTCATTAATACCCCCCCCCCTTTCACTCAACCAAACACCATGAATAAATACTTAAACATATAAAGAACCTGAAGCATAAAAACCTTCACCAAAATGACCGGATTCAGCATTAAACGACCTAAAAAGGGTCGATATGCCGTAAAACAAAAACAACCAAACCAATAACCATGATTAAACATTTAAACATATAAAGAACTTGAAGCATAAAAACCTTCACCAAAATTACAACAATTCAAAATATCAAAGCCATGACTCACTGACTTAAGACTCAAATAAAGGATATATTTCCTTCTAAATTCATGGCATGAAATGACCCTTAGGGTTGATGTGCCATTAAGCAATATCTTACCTTCATTAATACTAACTCTAACTCTGGGATAGTCGTTGGGAGAGCCATACAGAAAAAATGACTGTTTTAATCTTTATTTATGCCAACTAAAAGTTTAATTGAATCTCTAAAGTATTTTATAAAATAAAATTTTGTATGGCAGCCATCTTGAATTTGGACCTATTAAACGAAAAAGTTTAACAGATCAGTTTTCTATATAAGTCATAATGATCATCCAAATTGAATTACTTATAAAAGGTTTGTAAACGGAATTTGTGTGCCTAAACAACACAAATGTTGAAAAATGGACAGACGTATCAATTAGTATTATTAAAGAAACTGTCAATTTTATTCATCAAAGTCGATTTAACATTGGTTTTGCATGTCGGAATGTGTTCGATGGCTTTTTGAAATCGACATTAAAATTTACCTATCTTTGGCCTGACATCCATCCTTATCACTTCCTTTCATGTTTTCCTTGACCTTCTCCTGACAACTGACCCTGACTGTAAATTTTGTTGAATAAATATGTAACATTTTGTATGCAACAAATATTAAATTACAGGATTTCTAAGCAAAATGTCTGTCAATCCTGGCATGGGATTTCCAGTTATTTAATAAAATAAAATTTCACATTACCATTATTGATATTATCCTCTATTTTAAACTTTACTGCCAAGGTAGAATTCATCAACTAAATCTATTAACTAATTAGCCATTTTTGCTAATAGTGTAATATATTTTAGAACAATATTTTTTTCACTTCTTTGTTGTTGTAAATAATGAAAAAGATAGCTCGAACCATATCAATGACATGACGCTAGTCTGTCGCCGGTTAGACTCTCAATAATTTATTTATACACCTGGATAGATACTTACAATACTAGCTCATTCGCAAATCGTCACACATCAAAGTTGTCAGGTTAAGAATGGCAACATCATAGAAAATCTTAAGATAAAATTGGATGAACTAAAAAATAATGATAAAAAAAAACTAAGGACACATTTGGGAACTATCGGGTGAAATATTTTTGATGGTTTAGTAAAGATGGTTAACAGAAGATATTCGGAGATGCATAACAAATAAATTGTTTGACTCGTACCACAGCAATACTCAAGCATTATATAACTTTTTTCTATCTATAATATTTTCTTTTGTCTCATGGTTATCTTTGTTAGAAAAAATTATGGCAAATTAAATTCGTTGTGTATATATTTGTGTAATGTTTAAGTTTGTTATTTTGAGATGCCGGCCTTTCCAAGTTCTTGCTGGCCTCAACCACTTTTTCCTCATTAGCCGTGCTATTCTCCTGCTGCGGTTTGTTGCATTGACTTTATCAGCTCTGTTCAAATTGGTTCTACTATTTCGCTGGAGGGAGCTTGGGACTGTTCCCAAGATCTCTCTGTGGACCTTGAAACTGTTCCCAAGATATCCCAGGGCAGCTTGAAATAGTTCCCAGTACCTGGGTGATGAAGACGAGGAAGAAGACAAAACCTATTGTCATCATCCGATAAAAAACATCAGAACAAAAGCAAAAAAAAAAAAAATGTTATTAAGATTTACTGTAATCTATATTCCTACGTTAGTACGACCACAATCACTTGTTACTACTTATGTTTAATCATGAGCTTTCCAAGCTACACAAAAAAATTAATGTAAAATAATTTTATATTAAATTAATAAAATAAGTTAGGAAAAAAAAAATCTAATATGAAAAGAATTGCTCTACATCAAATTTTGAGTTATAATAATTAATACACTTTTTAAAGATTGGTGAGCGTCAATATGTATATGCTTGGTCAAATCCTAAATTGTTGAACTTATCATTATGGAATATGTATTCTAGGCAACAGTGAGTAACATCGGCAAATTTATCGTTTTTGTAAACTTTACCATTTAGAGAGGGGGAGGCACCGAAACGGTACCATATCCCCAAAGAAGGGGAAAAAAACATGAAAATTTAAAACTAATGATATATTTATTGTTTATACCCGTCCTGGGACTGGTATTCTACTAGTATATGTATGTGTGTATATATATTTTAAAAAAGCTTTGTCATTTATACATAGGGAAAAACATATTCAACATCAATGATATAATGCAAGCTAAAACATCTCATTTATATGAGCCATCCAAAGAAACAACCCATACTACTAATAATATGGAAGCATTATCCTCTTCTGTATTCCTAGTGACAGTAACCCTATCCTAACACTAGCACTCTTTGGGATACTAACTAAATCCACATGTTGCTCTTTTAGAACTTGTATAAGCCGATTTCACTGCCGGAAAATTCACAAAATACCAAAGGGTACCTATCTATATCAGTCGTGAAACATAAGCAAGGGACCTAACCCTAAAACATGAAATAGAAGAGTGGATCATCATCTGTTTTCTATGTAACTGTTTCCGAGATTTAAACACAGAACAGTTATTAAATTCATGACTCTCCTAAAGTACTGATCAAAATACCACTTGCCTAATAACCAAACGTTTGACACAATTCAGTTATTATTGCACCTCGGAGCAACACTACAGTTAAACATCATACGAGATACCAGAAGTACCAACATAAAAGGAAACATCCACATGAAGGAATGAGGACAGAAGCAAACAAAAAAGACAATCAAGTATTACAACAATAATCAAATACACCCAACATGATGAGAAAATGCACCCAGACAAAAATAGTCAATCTATTTATACACAATCTAAGCAAAAAACAGGCATTTTTCCATTTTGAAGACAACATATTTTCACTATTTGGACTATGCCGACTTGAGAATATATATATATATATATATATATATATATATATATATATATTTCATGTTTCCACATAAAATGTTATAAGGAGATATACTATTTTATATATCGATTTTCAGTATTTGCTTAAACAGTGCTCAATACGTAAGTAGAGCTAGGTAGTAAGTTATGAAAATATATTGATGGCAATTAAGCTACACAAAGGCTTCTGTGTTTCATCCCCCATAAGGAATCGTTATTTCAGGCATTTTAGCCCACAGGGATGAAACGGGGAAGCCTCTCTGCAGCTTAATTGCCATAAATATATTTTCATACCTTTTTATATATATATATATATATATATATATATATATATATAATGTGTGTGTTGATGTGTGCAAACTTTAAAAAAATAGTTAATAAAAGTGAGTTCATTTGAGTAAATTGTCTCTTGAGATTTTCTTTGAAATAATATTCATCAAAGAGATGGTTGTCATCATCATCGGTTACATGCTGGCATGTGTTGGATGGCTTTTAGAAATTGAATTCCAAACTAGCTTATCTATGGCCAGGTCTTTATTTATCCCTCTTTCTCTCAAATCCATCCTTATCAGTTCCTATCATGTTTTCCTTGGCCTCTCCCTGCCTACTGACCCTGCTATCTCGACTGTTCTACATCTACCAACTTAAGAGATAGTCCCCCGTTCTGCACACACCTTCCTATACTGTCCAGATTTAGTATTTCTCCAAAGTCATCAAATTTAAGCCTGTCTTTAAGATTCATTACACATCCATTGCATCATTCTCATATTGTTTCTCTCCATGCAACACATATCCTCAACCTTCTCTGGCCAGGTTTCACTTCCATATATCATGACACTGCATACACATGCCAAGCAGACTTTTCCACAGCAGTTACACTCTGCTGGTTAGTAATGGTAGAAGTTCCCTGAACTTACTCCATCCACTCCTAACTCTTGCTATCACACCAGCACTAACTCCTCCCTGTGTTTGAATGGTATCACCAAAGTCACAAAATGTCTGAAGAACGTCAATAGCTTTGCCATCCAAATATACTTTCTCCACATCTGAGTTCTTAGCCATCTACATTGCCTTATACTTCTTGCACACAAACTGGTTATCATCTCTCAACTTACCTGCAATTTCCCTGCACTTCTTGTGTACCCAATGTTTACAAGTAACACAAAAATTTAATTGCTCCCAACTTCTTTCCAAAAACTGAGCAGAGGAACTATTCTCTGTCTGAGGGCATTCAAGCACTATAACAACTGATCAATCACTTTGGTCTTTATAACATACATTCTCAGACCTTTACTTTCCATAGAATTCCTACAAGTTTTTCACTTAACAAGTAGGTCTTCAATTGTTTCACAGTCAAGTACTAAATCATCAGCACACATCATCTCCTCTTCAGCCCATACTAAACTTTGTGGACAATGCTTCTAAAACGAACAGACTCAGTACAGAACCCTGGTGTACTCCTACTTTAACAGTAAAGCTGTCACTACATGTGCTGTTAATTCTAACACGACTTTTCGCATTTCTGTACATTGCCTGAACAACTTTCACAATTTCTTGTTTACCCACCAGATGACATCTTTTAGTACTTTGTCAAAAGCTTTCTCCAATTCCCCCTAAAAAAATTACAGGTTCTTCTTACAAAGATACTTCTCTTGCAGTGTCTTAGGACAAATATAGCATCTGTGGTACTTTACAACAATCTTAATATAAGTTGTGACTTTGACCAGGTATTAAACCAAACTGCATTTCATCTTTTCTTTGTTTTTTTATGGAAATTGCTCCAGACAAGGCATTCAGCCACTTGATGTAAGGAGCTAAAAAATAAAATACTACTTCAAGAACACAAACTGTCCAGCGATATCTGTTCGATGGATAGATTTAGACCTAGAACACAGCAGTTCTTCCCCCTTTGTCAGAAACATTGCTGATTTAATGTAAGGACTAAAGGACAAAATAAAGGAAGCAAGAGTTACGAGGCTGCCAAAAGTAAACCCAAGGTTCACTTTATTCTAATCTATTTACTGCTCAATTATTTTCTCAACCGCTTACTGCTTTTGCAACTTGGAGATTTTCTCAGTCCCATGAACACTCAGTATTCAACAATTTCTCATACTAACATTTCTAAGCACCCGTCTTATTCTGTTCATTTGATGCTAGCAACCCATCATCATTTTGAATGCTCTATCTGTTTAACTATCTATCAAACATGTGTACACAGTGTGATGATGTATGGAAGTGAAATCTGGCCTGTGAGGGTTGAAGACATGCATTGCATGGAAAGACATGATATGAGAATAATACAATGGATGTGTAATATGAGCTTTCACGACAGGGTTAGTTCTGATGACGCGGTAGATTACATCTGGACAGTATAGGCAGATGTCTGCAGAACAGGGTCTTCGATGGTATGACCATGTTGAAAGAATGGATGTGAGTTCTTGAATTAGATGTGGAACAGTTAATGTAGCAGGTTAAGTTCACAAGGGAAGGTCAGGGAAACATGGGAGGAAGTGAAAAAATGGACCTGAGAGAAAGAAACATAAATAAAGACTTGACCATAGATAAGTTAGTTTGGAAGTCAATTTCTAAAATCCGTCAAACACATGGCATCATGGAAAACAGACGTTTAACCGAATATGATGATGATATCTGGGTCACATTAGAATTTGAAATACGAAATGCCCCATGAATACTTTTATTTTGTTTTTAACTATATAGCTTTTTTGGGTTTTTTTTTTACCAAAATATTAATTTTTAATAGGATTTTGAAATTTTAAATTTAATTATTAGTGAATCGTTATAAAGCAATAACTAATTTTGTTAATTTGGTAATGTCGGTGTAATCTTTATTTATAAAATTATTCGATATAAAAAAAAAAACTTTCAATCTTTTTATGCATGAGGATTTGCTAAGAATTTTAAAGCCAGGACTTTCTGTTCGACATTGAAATTTAAATCGCCAAATACTTTCAAGTTTTTTTTAAGCTAAAAGCCAGAGTATATAGTTTTTTTGTTTTTTTTTAAAGTTTTACCAAATTATTTTTGTCTGCCCCTTCATAATCGCTTCTAAATGGGATTTCAAAATCGTGTGTTATGGAGGTCAAATCACTGGATAATACCATCAATATTTTACAACTTCTGAACATTTCTTGCTCCTTCTGAAAAACACAAGGACGAATCCATTCTGTAGACGAGTCCATGTCATTCAACTGCTCATTTAGCAATGAAAATTCTCTTTCACAATTAAACATTCACCATGCATGGAGTATTGTTGCCACATCTGGGTCGATGCTCCAACCACTAGTCTTTCCTTCTTGAATAGGGTGCAAAAAATAGTCTCTAACCTAATAGGTCCCACACTGTCTACCATGCTCCAACCCCTGTCCCATCGCCACAGTGTTGCATCCCTGTGCTTGTTTTACAAGTACTTCAACGGAATGTGCTCTGATAAACTTACTGCACTTGTACCCCCTTAATTTAAATACCCTCAATCGAAATACCCTCGATCAACCCGACGAGCAACAAAATTCCACCCCTTCACCATAGAGGTCCCCGGATGCAGGAAAACTTTCTACTCTAATAGCTTCTTTCCTCGAACAGCTTACCTTTTGAATTCCCTCCCAACTCCGTTTCCCGTACTGTACCAACATGCAGAAATTTAAATGCAATGTGAACAAACACAACTCTCCACTTAGGATTCCCCCTGTTAATCTGTCCCTTAATTACAGTAGCCCCCTAACGTCTCGGTGGCAATATACCTCGTTTGGGGTGAATCAAAAGTAAAACAAACAAAAAAAGCGTGACAAAGCGATCAACTGACGGCATCTAAAATAGAGATTCTGTGATCTATTCCCTGCTTCCTTTGTTCCAGCTCGTTTGACTTGTTGGTCTAGTGGTCTTCATCAATTCGCTGTTTTTGATGCCTCATTGTAATACAGCTTCCTGTTCCAGTAGCTTCGTTCTAAGAACTGCAGGCTTGTGGAAATCTCTTCCTGCTGACTGTTTTCCTCCTACTAATAGGTCTCTTTTGTCTTTGCAATAATCATCTGTCGTTATTTTTTTTTTTTTTAGCTCTTTACATCAAGTGGCTTCATGCCTTGTCTGAAGCGATTTCCATAATATATATGATGCATTAATTTAATCTGTTCGTTTAATGAGAAATGTTATTTTAAACAACAGCATGAAAACCAACTGGTGGGTGATAGAAATGTGAAGACTCGTCTAGAATAGAAATGGCGAGATATGATGAATCTTTTTGAAGACAAACAGTAAAATTAAATTTGTAGTTTCACCCAAATCCGATTCATCAAAAAGTTTCTACAAAATATATAAATGGTGATACAAATATCTTAAACTTTAAGTATTCAATTCAATATAGATACTTTTTTTCTTTTCATTTTATTTCATTGAATAACAGATTATGTTGATCTCTTGCTAGTGATGGGATTAAACTGACAAACTCAAGCTCTGACCGTAAACCCCTAATCAGAGGATAATGAAACAAGCTATTTTCATTTACTTTTTCTGTTTTTTTTTGTTGTTTTTTTAGATCCATCCATGCATCTCTATAAGAGATTCTATCCATATGTGCCTTCTCTTGCAACAGCGTTCATCTTAGTTGGGTTGAGCCGGCTTCTTCCCCGGCCTTCACTGCATCTTGAACCATGGCGGTCCATGAACAGAGGTCTTGAGTGAGGTTACAAAAGATGGTTAGGCAATCGTGATTCCACCATCGAAAACCGACCACTTGTGGATCTGAGAACTCAACAAAGTTCTCCCTGCTACTTGTCGTGTTGTATAGCCGTCCCGTCATGGGTCGTGGCAGTTCTTGCTGACCTGGTGTATCAGCTTCGTCCTGGCTGGTCGCACGCCGTTCATCGTAATGGTCGCACGCTGCAGTCATCTTCAAGCACAACACAACCAAAGGCCGTTTTTGAGTTTCCAAATATTTATTTAACACAACACAAGTGTTGAGTTGGCTGGCACGGAGGGGGGAATGAGAGAGAATCACCGCAATACGTACATTAACTTCTTCTTTAATTCATGCCTAACGCCCCCACTGGCGTCCCAGCCGAAGGTCGCTAACATGCGTCTACACACACCAAATTCTGGAAAGCAAAAGGGCGGATATCGTCACAACGGAAGTGACAACGAGACTTCCGCTGCTCCTGCTAACATCATCATCATCATCATAACCATCAGCATCATTATTTAACAGTCGCTCACGTCTTCAGCTGCTCACCAATATGTAGCAAGGATTACACCGTGGATTCATTCCTTCTCTTGGCGACAAGCTGCATGACTGAACTATTGAAGATGTCACTGTAACAAGACTGACGGCAGATACTTCAGAATTGGTGGAAAACAGTAGTCATGACGTGGTCTGTCTGTCGGTAACACAGGATTCGGCAAGATGCGACTTTATCTGTCAGTTCGTCTGTTACGCTTACTTTTGAAATAGCATTTTCATTGCTAAATGCATAGGTTGAATGGACGCATCTTATTTTCGATGCATCCACGTATCTCTTTGAAAGGCTCTGGCAGTCAGTTGGTCTGTCACGCTTAAGTTTAACCCTCTAGGTGCTGAATTTTATGTTTTGTAGAAAAATTATTTTTTTACATCTATTTTTAAAATGACTCTGTAAGCTTAACTTTTCATTGTATGCTCAAATAATGCATATCACATTTGTAGCATATAAGTAGGACTATCAAAATAAACTGTAAAATTTAACTAATTTGCATATCGTAATGGTGGCCATCTTGAAGTTATAATAAGGTTGACCATCTGCCCATGGAAAATTGTCACTTTCTCATGCACATTTTAGTCAATTGTTGAATTTATTGTGTGTATTTGTGCTGTTCTGTCTTATATTGCCAATAAAACCAGTTTTGCATGAAGTATCGTCTGCTATTAGAGGTTAAGTTTCATTGCTAAACGCACAGATTGAATGGATGCATCTTAAAAATATCTGTTAACTGTCTGACCAGTTGAGCTACAAACAAATAAACTGAAAAGAACACGAGAAAGCCGGTTTATAAGAAGACTCGAATGTTCCATTATGCTCAGATGGGCAAGTCCATTCTTTTAGTTTTGATTGGTTGCTAGTCCATGAGTGGATAATCTAATGGGAAAATTCTTGCTTGAATTAAACAATATTTACATATCAACTATTGGTGTCAATTTGATTCAAGGGAGGTGACAGTGGCTAAGTGGTTAACGACACGGACTGACAACCTGGGTGTGCCAAGATCGAATCCAGTTCGTTCCACAGAAATACTTTCACTTAGGATGTTAGCAACCTTCATGTGGATCCTCCTGTAAGTACCCGATGAAAAATTCTAACTAGAAAGATATCGGGGAAACCAATGCCAACAATAGAATCATCTGATTCATACGAAATGAATGAATGAATTTCATTCCACATTTACCAGGTGTTATTCTATTTCAACTTACCTGTTGTTGATCAGTGTCATTAGTTGGTTTCTGCACTCAAGGATCTTTCAACTATTTTCGTTACTGTTGTGGCCTGTAGGGTGTCAATCCTTCTTTTGTTTCCAATATCTTGTCTTGTCTCCAAGTTTCCCTACAATTATTGGTATTACAGTAGTTTTCATGTTCGATTAGTGTAGAATCAATATTACACTTAGGGGTTGTAAGATCTCCAACTGGCATCCAGCTGACAAACTCTTACTTGAATTAAGCAGTATTTACATATCAACTATTGGAGCACTTTATGCCGGTAAGTGTCAATTAGATTCTACATTGACCAATACCATTGGAATCATGTATTTTAAAACGAATGTCTGTACCACAAAATATGATGGCGTACTTCTTTCATTGCTTTCCAACTTACCTACAACTTTTATAAGTAACAAAACCCTGTTATCTTGCTTACAAACAATACGAATACTTTAAGTTAGCTGCTGCTGATTGTTGTTGTTGAGCAAATCAGACTTCTGCACAGAGCCCAAGAACATCGTACTAAAGTATCTATTATAGATGCAAGATGGTAGGTTTTTACCCTTGATACCTCGAGAAGCAAGGTCTAGCAGTTGCATACAAAGTCGGGATAGGTTTGGCCTTGAACGCATCAAGGAATGGTGGTTGCACATGCACAGAATCAACGTCGTTATCTCCACTCAATGGATTTGTTGTTTTTGGCACACACAGAGGCAGAAATCAGCAGAGAACAACGGATGCTGATATTGACTCCTTTTGAATATCCATCAAATCCCTGTTAGCCACGTTGCCATCACTCCTGCCTCTGTGAGGAAGAATTCGACTTCGGAGGTGGGGGGGGGGGCTGATGTTTAGTATGGTAGGTGTTCGACTTAGCTTCGAGCTCTGGTTCCCGCTTCCCCAAAAAACCTTCTCATCAAGAACTCATCTTGCTACGAACACTGCAAAGAACTTTCCTTTCTTCCTCTGTGTACGTAAAATCAAACGATCAACTTCCCATTTGTGGAACAGGTTACCATGGGAATGTTTTCCTACAGACTACAACATGGTCGTTTTTAAGTCCAATGTCAACAAATATCTATCATGTTGTCCTGTGAATTAACCATAGTACTAAATCATTTCATAGTACTGTTTCATCATCCAACTTTATCCTTGAATGGCTTTTGGCCTTGGATAAGTTGTGAACCATTTAGTATAAAAATATCAGCAGAAGCAGTTTATGAATTCTTTTTTCTTAACTTTTGGAATATTTCATATTCAAATTAACAAGATCACAACTGAAGACTGCCATTTATTCATTTTGCATTTCTTTTCATAATTGTTTAATTCATCTGCAACAAACACCAATTTGTGTTATATTAACACTTGCTAATGTATATTTTTTACTGTTAACACATCGCAATAGCGAACATAAAAAATCCTTATTTATCTTTAATATGTGTAACGAGTGAAGATGAAAGGTAAAAGCAATGAAGAATGTTTAGGGACAACATCTAACAGTTATGTTTCATAAAAATAAAATCTGCATTTTGTTATCGGAATAATAGTCAAAAATGTTTTTTCTCGTCGACACTACTTGTAAATGACCTTTTTTGTGGAAACTAATTCAAAATGCCCGTTTTGTGGACACTACTTTAAAATGACCTTTTTTGTAGACACTACTTTAAAATGACCTTTTTTGTAGACACTACTTTAAAATGACCTTTTTTTGTAGACACTACTTTAAAATGACCTTTTTGTAGACACTACTTTAAAATAGCCTTTTTTGTAGAGACACTACTTTAAAATGACCTTTTTGGAGACACTACTTTAAAATGACCTTTTTGGAGACACTACTTTAAAATGACCTTTTTTAAGGACACTACTTAAAAATGACCTTTTTTAAGGACACTACTTTAAAATGACCTTTTTTAAGGACACTACTTTAAAATGACCTTTTGGGGGGACACTACTTTAAAATGACCTTTTTTGTGGACACTACTTTAACATGACCTTTTTTGTGGACACTACTTTAAAATGACCTTTTTTGTGGACACTACTTTAAAATGACCTTTTTTGTGTACACTACTTTAAAATAACCTTTTTTGTGGACACTACTTTAAAATGCCCCTTTTTTGTAGACACTACTTTAAAATGACCTTTTTTAAGGACACTACTTTAAAATGACCTTTTTTAAGGACACTACTTTAAAATGACCTTTTTGGGGGACACTACTTTAAAATGACCTTTTTTGTGGACACTACTTTAAAATGACCCTTTTTTGTGGACACTACTTTAAAATGACCTTTTTTGAAGACACTACTTTAAAATGACCCTTTTTTGTTGACACTACTTTAAAATGCCCCTTTTTTGTAGACACTACTTTAAAATGACCTTTTTTAAGGACACTACTTTAAAATGACCTTTTTTGTAGACACTACTTTAAAATGACCTTTTTTGTGGACACTACTTTAAAATGACCTTTTTTAAGGACACTACTTTAAAATGACCTTTTTTAAGGACACTACTTTAAAATTACCTTTTTAAGGACACTACTTTAAAATGACCTTTTTTGTGGACACTACTTTAAAATTACCTTTTTGGGGGACACTACTTTAAAATAGCATTTTTTGTAGACACTACTTTAAAATGACCTTTTTTGTGGAGACACTACTTTAAAATGACCTTTTTGGAGACACTACTTTAAAATGACCTTTTTGGGGACACTACTTTAAAATGACCTTTTTTAAGGACACTACTTTAAAATGACCTTTTTTAAGGACACTACTTTAAAATGACCTTTTTGGGGGACACTACTTTAAAATGACCTTTTTTGTAGACACTACTTTAAAATAACCTTTTTGTGGACACTACTTTAAAATGCCCCTTTTTTGTAGACACTACTTTAAAATGACCTTTTTTAAGGACACTACTTTAAAATGACCTTTTTTAAGGACACTACTTTAAAATGACCTTTTTGGGGGACACTACTTTAAAATGACCTTTTTTGTAGACACTACTTTAAAATGACCTTTTTTGTAGACACTACTTTAAAATGACCTTTTTTGTGGACACTACTTTAAAATGACCTTTTTTGTGGACACTACTTTAAAATGCCCCTTTTTTGTAGACACTACTTTAAAATGACCTTTTTTGTAGACACTATGTTAAAATTACCTTTTTTGTTGACACTACTTTAAAATGCCCCTTTTTTGTAGACACTACTTTAAAATGACCTTTTTTGTGGACACTACTTTAAAATGACCTATTTTGTGGACACTACTTTAAAATGACCTTTTTTGTGGACACTACTTTAAAATGACCTTTTTTAAGGACACTACTATAAAATGACCTTTTTTGGAGACACTACTTTAAAATGACCTTTTTTGGGGACACTACTTTAAAATGACCTTTTTTGTGGACACTACTTTAAAAGGCCCCTTTTTTGTAGACACTATATTAAAATGACCTTTTTTAAGGACACTACTTTAAAATGACCTTTTTTGTAGACACTACTTTAAAATGACCTTTTTTGTGGACACTACTTTAAAATAACTTTTTTTAAGGACACTACTTTAAAATGGCGATTTTTGTGGGACACTACTTTAAAATGACCTTTTTTGGGGACACTACTTTAAAATGACCTTTTTTAAGGACACTACTTTAAAATGACCTTTTTAAAGGACACTACTTTAAAATGAGCTTTTTGGGGGACACTACTTTAAAATGACCTTTTTTGTAGACACTATGTTAAAATGACCTTTTTTGTTGACACTACTTTAAAATGCCCCTTTTTTGTAGACACTACTTTAAAATGACCTTTTTTGTGGACACTACTTTAAAATGACCTTTTTTTGTAGACACTACTTTAAAATGACCTTTTTTTGTAGACACTACTTTAAAATGACCTTTTTTGTGGACACTACTTTAAAATGACCTTTTTTAAGGACACTACTTTAAAATTACCTTTTTTAAGGACACTACTTTAAAATGCCCTTTTTTTGTAGACACTACTTTAAAATGACCTTTTTAAAGGACACTACTATAAAATGACCTTTTTTAAGGACACTACTTTAAAATGACCTTTTTGGGGGACACTACTTTAAAATGACCTTTTTTAAGGACACTACTTTAAAATTACCTTTTTTAAGGACACTACTTTAAAATGCCCTTTTTTGTAGACACTACTTTAAAATTACCTTTTTTAAGGACACTACTATAAAATGACCTTTTTTAAGGACACTACTTTAAAATGACCTTTTTGGGGGACACTACTTTAAAATGACCTTTTTTGTAGACACTACTTTAAAATGACCTTTTTCGTGGACACTACTTTAAAATAACTTTTTTTAAGGACACTACTATAAAATGAGCTTTTTGGGGGACACTACTTTAAAATGACCTTTTTTGTAGACACTATGTTAAAATTACCTTTTTTGTTGACACTACTTTAAAATGCCCCTTTTTTGTAGACACTACTTTAAAATGACCTTTTTTGTGGACACTACTTTAAAATGACCTTTTTTGTAGACACTACTTTAAAATGACCTTTTTTGTGGACACTACTTTAAAATGACCTTTTTTAAGGACACTACTATAAAATGACCTTTTTTAAGGACACTACTTTAAAATGCCCCTTTTTTGTAGACACTACTTTAAAATGACCTTTTTTGTGGACACTACTTTAAAATGACCCTTTTTTGTAGACACTACTTTAAAATGACCTTTTTTGTGGACACTACCATAAGAATTTTTGTTTATCGAAACGGTAACTTTAAAATGTTTTTTTTTTTTCTGAGGACACTAGTTTTAAATAGTCTTTTTCTGAACAGTACTTTTAAATATTTCCAGGGCACAAAATGATTTTTTTCAACCACTACTTACAGAAATTTGTTTTAAAAACTATAAACTGATTTTTCTTTTCGTGGATATTACTTCGAAATCATTTTTCTTTTTGTGGATACTACTTCGAAATGATTTTTCTTTTTGTGGATATTACTTCGAAATGATTTTCGTTTTGTGGATATTACGAAATGATTTTTCTTTTTGTGGATATTACTTCGAAATAATTTTTCTTTTCGTGGATACTACTTCAAAATGATTTTTCTTTTTGTGGATATTACTTCAAAATGATTTTTCTTTTTGTGGATATTACTTCAAAATGATTTTTCTTTTTGTGGATATTACTTCGAAATGATTTTTCTTTTTGTGGATATTACTTCGAAATGATTTTTCTTTTTGTGGATATTACTTCGAAATGATTTTTCTTTTTGTGGATATTACTTCGAAATGATTTTTCTTTTTGTGGATACTACTTCAAAATGATTTTTCTTTTCGTGGATACTACTTCGAAATGATTTTTCTTTTCGTGGATACTACTTCGAAATGATTTTTCTTTTTGTGGATACTACTTCGAAATGATTTTTCTTTTTGTGTATATTACTTCGAAATGATTTTTCTTTTTGTGTATATTACTTCGAAATGATTTTTCTTTTTGTGGATATTACTTCGAAATAATTTTTCTTTTCGTGGATACTACTTTTAAATTAATTTTCTACGGACACTATTTTAAAATTAATTTTTCGTATGGACACTATTTTAAAATGAATTTTTCCTACAGACACTATTTTAAAATGAATTTTCCTACAGACATTACTTCAAAAATATTTCAGCTGTGAAATTTACATATATTGAATTTTAAATTACGGATCGTAGAAATGTTACTTAGAAATTGTTAAATGTCTTAAGCAGGGTTTTTTTCATTTCAGTGATACTTTAAACACATTTTCGTTTTTTATTTTCTAAGTAATTTTTTTAATTTTCTCTTTGTAAAAATAAATTCATCCTCCTCAAAATAAAAACAAAACAGCTGGACTTTCTCAATAAAACAATTATAGAATGAATTCTTTAGAATTCCTGAATGAATCATCCGATTTTATTTTTCATAAAAATAAGTGTAGCTATAAATTACACAATACCCAGCTACGTTTTATTTTTTAAAAGATTCAAACTGTTAAACCATTTTTGAAATTTGAAAGGTTAAAATTGGCATAAATCGCATTCATATTGCAATGAACTAAACATGTGTATAGGTAAAATAGAATAGTTGAAGTAATCATTATAGTCGTATTATGTTGTAGTTGTTGTAATGACTAACGAGAACAGACGTAACTTGGGAAAGCTTTATTCAGCACACAATGTCGGTACAGTATTAGTGCTACTATTTATAGTGGTTAGTAGAAGCAGGAGAGTTCTCCAAAAGGGAGATAAGTCAGAGTAAGGAAAGTTACTCGTAATTATTCATTACATTCACCCCCTTTCTATTTTAATCATAAGGGAATAAAGTCGTTCCATCGACCGGGCTTTTTGCTGGTTCTGTTGGAACGCCTCGGTAGTCTGATATCGGGAGTAGAATCAGGACTCTGGGTTTCTGAGTCTGACGATACGCAGGGGTCGATTTTCACTCTCCGTCCTGAGTGAGTAAAAATCCGTCTCTTTCTGGGTGCGGGTGGTTGTGATTCTGAAAACGAGGTTTCTGAATCGGTTCGGGGATGAGCTGGTTTTGGAGCAAGTGGATGATCGTTCACCTCTGGCTCGTTCTGAGCACCTTGACTTTCTACAGATGTTATGGACTCTGTATCTGATAGTTGTACTGAGTCCGTAGATGAGTCATATGGTGCAGCTTGACATTCAGCCAAGGTGGAAGGATCTTGAGATGTAGGCGTCTCCCCGGAGGTTATATTGAGTGTAGGTATATCCCCTGCAGGTTCAAGGTCTCTAAGGGAAACAGTCGATTCTTTTCCATCAGAATGTCGTATCAACGCATAATGTGGATTCGCCTCAATCAGTTCTACTTGGTTCGTTAATGGGTCATTCTTACTATGACGGACGAAACGTCTCAGAAGAACTGTTCCAGGTTTCGAGAGCCATGATGGAAGCGAAGTTCCCGCCAAGCTTTTTCGTTGGAATGGAAGAAACCTCTCATGAGGCGTGGCATTTGTGGCTGTATATAAGAGCGTTCTAATGGCGTACAGAGATTCTGGGAGAAGATCTTCCCAGTGGGTAATTGGGCATTTGCGGTTTGCGGCCGCTAGTTGTATGCTTTTCCATATTATACCGTTATAGCGCTCACATTGGGCGTTTCCCTGAGGGTGGTACGGCATCGTTCGGCTTGTGGTCACTCCTCGTTCGTGAAGAAATTGTTTGAGTTGTTCAGACATAAAAGAGGCTCCACGATCTGAATGGATGTAGGCTGGAATACCAAAAATGGCAAATAAAGAGCACAAGCACCGTATCACCGATTTCGCTGATATGTCTGGACAAGGAAATGCGAATGGGAATTGTGAATATTCGTCGATGACGGTTAGAATGTAACGATTCCCATTATTAGATGGTAGTGGACCCTTAAAATCGATGTTTATTCTCTCGAACGGTTGTGTCGCTTTTATCAGTGTCCCGGTTTTAGGCCTGAAGAATTGTGGTTTATGTTCAGCACATATTGTACACGATTTTATCATTTTCTTTACGTCATCCAAAGAATATGGTAGATTTCTGGTTCGTACAACGTGTGTCATTCGTGTTATTCCTGGGTGGCACAGTTCATTGTGTAAGGTCCGAAGCTCATCCGTGTTGGGTATCGAGCTACATACTCTCAATAGTGCATCAACCGCAGCAGGTCGGTAGATTGCATCAAAAGAAAAACAGGAGAGTTCTATTTTCCACCTCGCTATTTTATCATTTTTGATTTTGCTTGTTGTCCTGGTGTTAAGCATAAATGCGACGGATTTTTGATCAGTAATCAGTCTAAAATGTCGTCCGATCAAATAGTGTCTCCACTTTCTGAGTGCTTCCACTATAGCATAAGCCGTTTTTTCGATTGCTGAGTGTCGCTGTTCTGAACGTGACAAGGTCCTTGAAAAAAAAAGCGACCGGACGCTCGGAATGTCTTAGAGAGGCAGCAATTGCATAATCAGATGCATCTGTCTCCACCACCAGAGGAATAGTGGGGTCTATAGCCGTAATTGCTGCATTGGCTATATCCTTTTTAATATTTTTAAAGGCCTCCATTGCTGTGTGCGAGAGAGGGAAAGTGTCCATTTGTACCAATGGGTGAATTTTGCTTGAAAAAGAAGCAATCCACTGTGAGTAATGTGCAAACATACCAAGGGCTCGTTTTAGGGCACGCATATTATTAGGTATTGGCAGTTTTAGCAGCGGCTTCAATCGTTCTGGGTCTGGTGACATAGATCTTTTGCTTACGATATATCCTAGTAAATTAATGGTGTCTATGCTAAAAGTACATTTATCGTTATTTAGTGTGAGGTTGTATTTTTTTATCGTCGCCATAAATCGTTTCAGATTACGATTATGGTCTGCATAGTTGTGTCCACATATTGTTACATTATCAATGTAGGCAAAAGTGCCCTCCAATTTTTCATCGCTAATTATTTTATCCATAATTCGCTGAAAACTGGCAACACCATTCGTTACTCCAAATGGTATTCTTTTAAACTGGTAGAGGCGGCCATTTGCCTCAAAAGCCGTGTAGGGTCGATCGACTGGTTTGATAGCCACTTGGTGATAGGCACTTCAAAGGTCTAGTGTGCTATACAGTTTATATTTAGCAATTTCGCTTATAATTTCATCTATCCCTGGTAGTGGGTACGCATCCAGTAGAGTAAACCTATTTATTGTTTGAGAGTAATCAATTACTAGTCTTTTGGGGAGGGGGGGGGGGTTCGGAAGATGTTATTACTACTTGTGCCCTCCATGGAGACTCACTCATTTCAATGATTCCTTCACCAAGCATTCTCGTAATCTCGGTTTTTATGAACTGTTTATCCTCAAGTGAGTAGCGTCTAGATTTCATCGCTACAGGTTTGCAGTCTTGAGATAAATTATTAAAGAGAGATGGGTACTGAACATTGACTGCTGTTAAACCACAAATGCTAAGAGCTGGTTTGGGTCCTCCGAAGGGAATCTCGATACGAGAATGATGCTGAAGAAAATCGTGCCCCAATATCACGTCACTGCAAAGGTTTTTCATTATCAAAAGTTTGTTTTTGTATGAAATATTTTTAAAAAGTAAATTAACCAGACAATATCCAATTACTTGTGATGATAAAGAAGCATTCGCCATAGACACACGAGTAGAACAAGAAAATATTTTCCAGTTATTAGCTGTTACAATATTAAAATTAATATGATTACTAGAACTGCCGGTGTCAATTAATGCATCAGTAGAAACGCCATTAATTTTAACCCGCATTATACTTTTCGAGAGGGAGTCTGGAGACGCAGCTGTTATAGTAGCTACCATGAGAGAGGCGATAGAATTTTTAGAAACATCATTTTTGGTAGACCTACACACCTTAGAAAAATGTCCCAATTTCCCACACTTGTGACACCTAGCATCTCTGGCCGGACAAGAAAAACGAGGGTGTGTACTTAACACACAAAAGTGGCATTTACGACCTGTGGAAGCAGCACCGACCGTATCCGACTGCAGGTAGAACACCGACTGTTTTGGGGCAATTTTGAACGTATAAGCCTGTTCGTAAGCTGTTCTGAGGTCCAGACATTTGTTTTCGAACAGTCTTTGTCTTACCTGCACATTTTCGAGTCCGTTAATAAAAGCATCCATAATGTGCTCGTTTCGAATGTCTTCGGCAGACATTACCCGGAAATTACAGTCCTTGCTAAGAGTTCGTAATTCCTTTAAAAACTGCTCCAAAGATTCGCGAAAATATTTCATTTTTGGGCCTTCAGTAAGTGGTGTGTAATGTTTCTATAGCCTCTTCATAAGTGCTGCAGTCCATGATAATTTCGTGTATCGTGTGAGATACATAGTTAGTTAGTAGTCCGAATTTGTTTATCGGTCGTAGTGGATTTTCTGCATGCAACGTTTGCAAAAAGTTTTCAAATGTCGCTCTCCAATGAGTCCAACGTTATTCAGAGTTAGACGTGTCAGGTTCCACGTCGAACCGTTGTGGGCGCATTAATTGTTCCATGTTGATTGTGTGCTGAATAAATTGTAATGACTAACGAGAACAGACGTAACTTGGGAAAGCTTTATTCGGCATACAATGTCGGTACAGTATTAGTGCTACTATTTATAGTGGTTAGTAGAAGCAGGAGAGTTCTCCAAAGGGGGGATAAGTCAGAGTAAGGAAAGTTACTCGTAATTATTCATTACAGTTGTAATAATGTAGTAATGCTATAGTTGTATTATGTTGTCGTTGTAATAATGCTATAGTTGTATTATGTTGTAGTTGTAATAATGCTATAGTTGTATTATGTTGTAGTTGTGATAATCTAGTAATGCTATAGTTGTATTATGTTGTAGTTGTAATAATGCTATAGTTGTATTATGTTGTAGTTGTGATAATCTAGTAATGCTATAGTTGTATTATGTTGTAGTTGTAATAATGCTATAGTTGTATTATGTTGTAGTTGTAATAATGCTATAGTTGTATTATGTTGTAGTTGTAATAATGCTATAGTTGTATTATGTTGTAGTTGTAATAATGCTATAGTTGTATTATGTTGTAGTTGTGATAATCTAGTAATGCTATAATTGTATTATGTTGTAGTTGTAATAATATAGTAATGCTATTAATAATAGGATGACAGTATTTCTACAAATACTATGTGCCGTGGAGATCTCTCAGGGTCGCTCACTGGGTCTAACGGCACTATATGTAGTCCAATACCAAGAGGACGGCATGCATTTCACTTGTATCTGTCAATCGTTCTGCCCTCCACTATGTTTAAATGATCTGCAGGACTTTGGCAGTTGATGCAACCTAGTTGGGAACTTGAGTAAGTGGTCAGTGCTGATGGAAACCTCAAAACAAAAAAAAAACATCCGTGAAATATTTCTTCAAACATAGATGTGTAAAAATAATAAAAATGAAAAGCTATTTTTGCTGTCGAGAAAAAAATAAGTTGAGTAATTTAATTGTTACTAAATCTTGGTTAGGGAACTTTTAAATTTACTTCGTGTTTTGTTCCTTAAAAGAAGGAGGTCTAATTGGAAAGAATTCTTAATCTATTTTATTCCTGTTTTTGATTGGTCGCCGACTTCAGTCTCTATCTCAGACTAACTGTCTCCTGCCAAGCCCTCCAAGTGCCAATCCTTTTATTGGGAACTTTCATTTGAAGCAAGTTTTGTGATTGACTAACCAATCATATGTGTCGCATTTTGTGCTATCCTATGATTGTATCTACCTGTACCTGGTATGCCATTCACCCTGGGTGGAGTGAACCAGCTTCCTCCAAAGAAGGAAGTTTAATAGGAGTATCAAATTAAAAACCGGTCCCGAGTTGCATGTATCTCCCGGTTAGGAGAGATGACGACATTATGGTTTTGGAGTTCTTGCAGAGAGGTGTTGTCTTCCTACATACAGCACCTGGTATTCTCAACTGGTGTGTTAATGTGATTATGCCGTATCCTATGATTGGGCAGTTAATGAGATCATTTGTTTCATCCATGTGATGGGTATTTCAGTCAAGCTGCAATGTGTATGCCTAGTCTTATTTTAAGGACAGTACACTTTACTATTTGTTGATTGGTAAGTATATATCAGATAATTTTTCACATCGGAAACAGAATTTGGTCATCGGTTGAATATATTTTTACCTTTTCAATTCATGAATGAAATTTATTATTTCGAAATTATCCTTGTGACCTTTTTAATTTACCAACGCAAGTTTTAGTTCTAAACAAATTGATTTTAGATTATCAATCTGACCTGAAATAATTTCTTTAGAATTCGGTTAAATCCAAACAATTGCCTTTCTTAAGTTGCTATTCTTATCACAATAAATATAACTTTTAAAATTATTATTTGAAATATGATAGAATTTAGTTTTAATACTTTCTCTTCAGCTACGAAAATTGTAATCTGTCAAAGTTACAACCTTTTAAATCTATTTGAAGAAACAATAAAATTTGATGATACTTGTCACCCCAAAAAGTGTGTTCACCACAATTTATTCTAATTATTCCATAATTCATCATCGTATTCGCTTTAACGTCCATTTTACATGCTCGCATGTATTGGACGGCTTTTAAAAATTGACTTCCAAACTAACCTATCTCTGGCCAAAAAAGAGTCGCCAACTTGATAGGTCCTTCACTATCCACCAAGCTCCAGCCTCTGTCCCATCGCCGCAATGTTGCTTCCTTGTGCCTGTTTTACAAGTACTTCAATGGATTGTGCTCTGATGAACTTGCTGCTCTGGTGCCTCCACGACGTAGGTTCACTAGACCAACCCGACAATCTGCCAAACCCCATCCATTCACTGTGGAGGTCTCAAGATGCCGAAGAGCTTTCTACTCCAAAAGCTTCTTTCCTTGTGCTGCTGGACTCTGGAACTCCCTCCCTGCTCTCCTGACGTTACTGACATGCAGAAATTTAAAACTAATGTAAACAGACATCTCGCTGCGCAGCTCCCAAATTAGGTTGCCCCCCCCCCCCCCCCAAAAAAAAACATCACCCTTTTTTTCTCAGTAGCCCCTTACGTCTACAGTGGTGGCCTGCCTTGTTTGGGGTGAACTAGGTTAAAAAAAAAAAGAAGGAAGGTCTTTATTTATCCCTTTTTCTCTCAAGTCCATTATTATCCTTCATCCCATGTTTACCTTGTACCTTCCCCTGTGAACTGACCCTGCTACCTCAACTGTTCTACATCTACTAACCCAAGAACTATCATCCATTCTTTTAACGTGACCATCGAACTCTTCCTGCTTTGCATACATCTTCCTATACTATCCAGATTTAATCTTCATTTGAGGTTATCAGATCTAAGCAAGTTTTTAAGGCTTGCATTACACATCCAACGTATCATTCTCATATCATTTCTCTCCATGCAACGCATGTCCTCAACTCTCACTGGCTGTGGATGATATATCGTTTAAATGAATTTATACATATTAATGAAATGCGAAAAAAAATTTCAACCTATCCTTACTATATATCAACATCAAAACGGCTTATGCTTATTTAATTCTATGATACAACATAACATTTTATAATATCTGCAAACACTCACAAACAGCTTCTTTTTTTTTATATAACATAGTTCACCCCAAACAAGGCAGGTCGCCACTGTAGACGTAAGGGGCTACTGAGAATTAGGGTGTAAGTTTTGGGGGTCATCCTAAATTGGGAGCTGTGCAGTGAGCTTTAGGTATTCCTAATTTGCATATTTATTTTTTAAACAGTTCCTAATAAATTAATATTCCATAATATACATTTGTAATTTGCATTGTTATACAGCAACAGACCTCCATCGGTCAGGATCAACCATTAGTGATGCATCCTTAGTCTAGTTGTCCTGGCTATCTGCTCGGCTGGAGCAGCGCCGCTGCTTGTGGCTGAAGAGACCAATGCAGGAGTGTCAGTCTCTGTCTCAAAGGTCACAAACATGTGTGTTGTCTGGACTATTGGTATTAGTGCTCTCCTTTCTGTGTGCACTCCTTTCTGCGTGCACTCCTTTCTGCGTGCACGCTTCTCCGCAGCAGCATTCAACATCTACTTCTCCCCTGCTTTCAGATGTTGGTTCAGGGTTCCTCTCTATCTTGAGCGATCATCTGCAACGCTCTCCCAGGACCCAATGTCGACGTCAATTGCCTTCATGTTGTGCCTCACAACATCCTTGTATCAGAGTTGGAGGCGGTCGGTAGACCTCTTCCAGATTCTAGTTCCTCATACAGGATGTCCTTTGAAGTGCCCCTATCCCCCACGCGATGGACATGGCCCAACCACCAAAGTCTGCATTACCTGAGGAGAGTGTATATGCGGGGAAGGCTTGCGCAGGACACAACCTGTTTGTTTTTGACACCTTACACTGCCAAGATATGTCAAGGATGCAGCGGAGGCTTCTTAGGTGAAATGTGTGAAGTCGCCGCTCCAGTCTTGTGTAGGTGGTCCATGTATCGTTGCCGTACAGCAATGTGCTGATGACGCAGGCGCTGTATACTGCCATCTTAGTCTTCACCATCAGCTTGGGGTTCCTCCACACGTGTCGTAGCTGCTTTCCCGATCCTCTTGTCAATTTCAATGTCAAGGGAGATGTTGTCGGTTATGGTTGAGTCAAGGTATGTGAACTGGTGAAAAACATCAAGTTCATAGTCATCAAAAGTAACGGTAGGTGGTGCCTTGTCCCAGGACATTTCTCTTATTCAGTCTAATGGTAAGCCCAAATTCTTTGCAGGCCTGTGAGAAGCGGCCCATCAGTGCCTGCAGTTTCTGCTGGGTGTGCATTGCAACTGCTGCGTCGTCAGCAAACAGCATGTTTCTAATGAGAACTTTGCATACCTTTATCTTGAATCTGAGGCAGGCAAGGTTGAAAAACCGGCCGTTTGATCTGGCACACAGTTAGATCCCCCCCCACCCCCACCGGTTGCAGTGCCAAATGCGTGCTTCAGGATGACAGCGAAGTAGGCCCCTTGTGGTTGCACACTTAGCCCACCGATCTATCCACTGCCGAAAACACCTCTAGAAGCCTTCTTTTGGAATGGTGTTCTTCTCCGCGTCGCGTTCTGCATTATCTCTTTTTTCGCACCCTCTCAACAACAGCTGCACTTCGAGCAGTTTGGGGCCTTCCAAAACGCTGGTCACGCTAATGTGAGGCCATTTTTTAATCGGTTGAACCACTCCTTAATTTGTGTTACACATCGCATCTTCTCCAAACACCTGCTGAATCTAACGCCACGGTGGATACGAACACCATTCCAAAAGAAAACTTCCAGAGGTGTTTCCGGCAGTGGATGGATCGGTGGGCTAAGTGTATGCAAGCGCAAGGGGCCTACTTTGAAGGGGATTAGTGTCCCAACCCGGTCACGTATTTGAAAAAAAATTTTCTGGCCTAATGGCGGATACTTTTTAGACAGGCCTCGTATACTGATATAAATAAAAACAGACATAGAGATAAAAACCGAAAAAATGGCTCTTTTAAAAAAAACAATAAATCAGAAACTCGGAACAAATCAAAGAAAAAAAAGATAAATGAAATAAAATGATGGATGAAACTTAAAGGCAAGTCGTTCTTAGATTAATTTTTTTGTAAAATTGTTCTTATCAAATATCAGTCAATACAAGAGAAAACGGAAAATTTGTATTTTTTGATCCGCATCGAAAATTATGTTGAAAACGATGAAACCAGTTCAAGTAAGAGTTGATATTTAAATACGGTTTCATATGAAAGTTAATAACTCAAAGTCAAACCAAAATGAAGTCTTCTTAGAGTATATCCAGGAATTATATGCTATAAATAATTATACGCTATAATTAAAAAAAAACTAAAAGTAATTTAGTGTATTTTATAAACGATAGATTAAGCATTGAAAATAAATATAATTGAATTTAAAATAAGAGACCTAGTATAATTTTTATAGATAAAAAATAATGATTAGATACAATATTAATTTATAATTATGTATAATGTATGATAAAAAAGTTATCAGCAAGACAAATTATTAAAAATGAAGACCTAGATTAAAATTATATATATAACTAAATTACTAATCTAGATTACAGTTAAATAAGTAAAAATAGTCATAAATATAGGGAGTGGGAATTTAGGAAGATTATATCGACACTTAAAACGTACATATTGTTAAGATAGTTGGAAAAGAGAATTATGTGTACAGGTAAGTATTAGGAGTTTTCTAATGTACTTTTATGCATCTAAAACGAAGGAGCGGGGGTATAATGTAAGATGGTAAACCCGTAGAATTATAAATTTCAAATATGTGTTAAAAAAAACTAACATAATTAATCTATACTCTAAGAAGACTTCATTTTGGTTTGACTTTGAACTATAAACTTTCATATTATGAAAACGTATTTAAATATTAAATGTTAACTCTTACTTGAAATGGTTTCGTCGCTGGCAATCAATGAGGATTACAACCTACAAATTTTCCGTTTTCTCCTGTACTGACCGATATTTATCTCTATCTTGGTGTGTCGACGATATGTAAATTAGATGGCAAAATAATAAGTCTCTTTTTATATAAGAATAATAAAGAATAACGATACTTCTATATAATAATAATAATAATAATATTAATAATAATAATAATATAGAGAATTATTATTTTAGGTATACAAGAAGAATGTCAAGAATATGTCACAGTTTGTGAATTTTCGAATGCAGTCAAAGTAAAATAAATAGTGATAGTGGTTGTGACCCAACGGGTCACGGGTACGTCTAGTATGATATATATATATGTGTGTGCGTGTATAATTTTCTCTCTGCATCCTTTAAATGTGAAATAGTTTTAATCAGGATGCTTTATTAGCTCCGCGGGTTTAAGATGAGTTAGTTCCAGCACACTAATGGATAAAGCCAACAGAGACAGGAACCAAGTGAATTAGAGAGAAAGAGAGAGAGAGAAAGAGAGAGGGTGTGTGAGAGAGAGAGAGAGAGAGAGAGAGCGCGAGCGTACTGCCTGTACTAGTTGACTCCTGGGAGAACATTTGAACTTCAATTAACACCGCCGAGTAGCAATTTGCAGAAGAGAAAATGAGACACGCACTGCACCATGGCGAACATAACAAATTTCAACGTTGAAAATTACAATAAAATTTATTTCAACAACAAACAAACAAAGAAAAATACATAAATAAAATAACAAAAATGGAGGCAGTGTTTATTTAATCTGGGCTTATTTTATTTTATTTTTTTATTTTAACAAAGATTATCAATAATATGACGATTATCCTCTGTGTTCGATTCATATGTCCCTACCCCCCCCCCCCCCACCATACCCTCCTCCATTTTCTTACTGTGAGGAGATTATTTCTTTGGTTCTATTTGGATCTGTTTAACAACTCTTCATCTCTCACTATGATAAGGTATTTTAAAGTCCGTGCGTCCATTTTCTTTTTGTTTGTTTTTTGTTTTTTGTTTTTCCTTTTCTTTTCCCTTTTCTTTTTTCTTTTTTCTTTCATTTTTACTATTCCCTTGTGTAACAAATTTTTTGTCTGTTCGTTTTTGCATTTATATATTTCGATCAGTTTTATTTTTGGTTCTTTTACTCGGAAAAGGGGGGGGGGGAAACCACATGCAAGGAGGTCATCTAGTTTAGATAGGGGGGTTCATCGAGTACAGTTGAAGAAGATGAAGCCTGTGTTGTCTGATTGTTACACGACTGTGGTGGATGCCTTGACTGTTTCTTTTTGGGTTTTTTTTTTCAACTTGTATTTTTACTCACTCACACCCCCCCACCTCCATCTTGATTCCTTTTCGGTTTCTGATCCACACCTTCTGCCATAGAAGATGATGAAGATGCTTTCATCTCAAATGAATTTCCAATCATGAGAAACGTAGTTTAATCCGCAATTTCACTTAACGCTGGAAATAAGAAAAAAAATATACATAAACATTACAACATAAAATAAATTAAAGGGTTCTTTTTAAACTTAAGACACACACACACACACACACACACACACACACACACACACACACACACACACACACACACACGTGTGTGTGTGTGTGTCAGGTTGTATATGAAAAGAAATCAAATAAAGTGCTCGATCATATAAGAGAGCTAATATAATTTATTTAGATACTGTATATTACATATTTCAGCAATGTACCGCGGTTTCATCCAAAATGGCAGATTTAGACATCTTTAGTAAATCTAAAGATGTCTAAATCTGCCCTTTTGGATGAAACCGCGGTACATTGCTGAAATATGTAATATACAGTATCTAAATAAATTATATATATATATATATATATATATATACACACACACTAGTATACAAACTCCGTCAAAAATGACGGGAAAAAATTATGCTTCACCAGTGTTCGAACTAATATTCATATAAAATTACGCTGGTAATTTAAGTTTTCATATATAAATTATAATTTCTGATAACCGAAAGCAGGAAAATACCTACCGTTGACTTTTTTTATTTAGAGTGGACAATTTCTTTCCGAATTCATTTCAGACGGTGGGGGTTGCCTGACTTGCTATTTGCTTTCCACTGTAAGTTTTACTAATGCATTTTTATTATTTCAATAGAATAATTAGAGACTGAACTATCGCAAGTTGAAACCCCCAATAAAACGCGAGTCATTTCTGATGACCTAAAGAAAAAAAAACACTAACCGTTGACTTTGCTTTTTTATTTTCTTTCTTTAATTTTTCTTCCTTTGATTATTGGAAGGTCGGAGAGGGGGGCGGGGCTCGGAATTTAAAAAATATGACGCTGGACTTTTTAACATCTAAGACGTTAACGGAAATGAAAAGCAAAGTTTGAAAAAAGGAAAGAAAAACGTATAAATCGGTATAAAAAGCAAAAAGAAAACGTCTCATAATGGAAATAGATTCGTGTTATCCCTTCCATTATTCGTCGCGCAGACTTTTGTGTGACGGGATGGATATATATTTACATAAACATTGCTCTTTATTATAGAGTGAAGTGTAGTCTTCGATCTGTGCCCGTTTCTAGGTACATATAGATCTTAATTTCATTTAATTACGTGACAGTTTCCGTTGACTGAGTAGATATGTTGACTGCTTGCAGATTCTAGGCTGACTCTGTTAAGCGGGTTCGTGCCTCCCGACCGTCTGAAATTGTTACTTTCCTGCACTGATGAGAGCAATAAACTTGAAACGCTAGCGTCTGTAGGTATTAATGATTTAATATTTATTTATAAATATTATATATATATTAAGTGTGAGTTAATCAGCGTTTGTTTCCCTAATGCTTTTCCCTATATATTTTAATAACACAAAATATATGACTTAGTTCTGGGATTTAGTTATGTTTGAAAAAAATCTGTTTTAATTGCCCTGATTAGCCATTATATATAATTAACTGAACAAGTCACCCATGTCTCTCTTATAGTTGTCTATGTATTTCTCTCGCTCCCTCCCACTATGTTGATTCCACAATTCTCTAAAGAACTACACAGCGATATTTGCTTCTCCTCATATAAGAGTCGCAAGGGCCAACGACTTACCACCAAGACCCAAGAGAACCGCCTTATGAAAGTCAAAAAACTCCTCGACAAGGTTAAACACCCAATCGAGCCAGGAATACTCTGTTTTTTTCTTGGGACCAGTTGCACAACACATAGAACAACAGGTGGCTATCTTGCAGACCGCACAAACTCCCATGTGGCATGAAGACCAAGTTCCCTCAAGCCGTACTGGTCTTTGGATGTGTGTTTCCAGCAAATACCTTCCAAACTAACCTATCTCTGACTAGGTCTTCATTATCCCTCTTTCTCTCGAGTTCATTCATATCATTTCCTTCCATATCTTTCTTGGCTTTCCCCTGTGGACTGACCCTGCTGTCTCAACTGTTCTACATTTACTAACCCAAGAACTCTCATTCATTCTGTCATCGTGGCTATACTATTGAAGTTTGCTGTCCAGATTTAATATTCCTCTGAGGTCATCAGATCTAAAACTGTCTTTAAAACTCACATTACACATCCATTGTATCATTCTCATATCATTTCTCTCCATGCAACGCATGTCCTGAACCCTCACTGGCCAGGTTTCACTTCCATACATCATCGCATTGCATACACATGCCTCATAGAGTCTTCACTTGGTCAAAATTAGTAACACTTTGCTGGTTAGTAATGACAGAAGTTTCCTGAACTTACTCCATCCACTCCTAGGATGTTAAGACGTGTCATAATATAAAACAAGCTGACAAAGTGTTTAAAATCTTGTAAATTTTGCGAAATTAGTGAAAATGGGGAAAAGAAAAGTGAATTTTCGTCAAGCGGATACTGACATAAGGAAAAATTGAGACTGGAAATTTGTTCCTCTCAAAACGGGAATCTTGTTTACAATATAAATAGTAGATCAATTAATCCCTGAGTTTTAGCAAATCGTGAGGAAATGTTTTAACTGGGGAGTAACAATAAGCCAGACAGTCAGCTTGGTTTGTCTTTGATCTGGCTCAAAGCCAGACATAAAATTCTGGCAATAAAATGTTGTAGGCAACACTTGAGTAGACTCTGAGAAATAATCAGAAGCGACTCTAGATTTGAACGATGGGCTTAATAACAACACCCACCTCCTTCTCAGTGAGACAGCTTCATTTATTCGTAAGGTTTTCTAAAGAGTGTGTGTACATTCAGTGAAGCCTTCTACTTGACAACCAAACTATTAGGCAAGTTTTCAAACAATTTATATTGACTCAGAGTTGGAGTCAGTTTATTATTTATTTGTTAAGCCTCTTTGGGCACCTTCTTTTCATCCATCTTATCCACTCAACCCTTAAAAAAATCATTGCACAGAACATATACAATACTAAAACAATATCTATGTACAGATCAAATTCTGTTAAATATTTCTTCCGATAATTCTCGAAAATTCTTTATTCTTTTTTTTTTTCTTCTTTTAACATTATTTCTGAATTCATCCAATTCAATTTTAAAATGTTTCAGAATTTTTTTTGATGAACATTGATAGTTTGGATTACTATTCTCATCTTGGTTGTTGTATTCACACTGTTTCGACCGATGTAACCTCCGACCTTCTTCGGGTGTATCTTTTCTAACTTTGAAATCTGAAGACTCACGTAAAGCTGCTTACTAATCAACGCTCTTTACCTGAATCATCTGAAGGTTGAAGGTGTAATCCTTACTACAGTCGATAAATAAGAATGACATAACAAGCAATTCTACACGGTCATGGCTGATGGAATAAGAACAATCTACCCTTGTGGATTAAATAAAATGTTCAGTTCAACATAAATATTCCCAAGTTCAAAAAGTGCACCTGAAGAGATTACAACGGCAGAAACGTTGTGAAAATAAGAACAAAGATAAGAATAGTAGTCTGAATAATACAATCTTAAAATGTTCTACAACATTGCTTTTTTAAATCTGATTTGATAATTTGTTCCCAAAATGTATTGAGTTTGTTTATTTTTTTTTTACTCTCTCCATGTCAGTAAAATTCAGTTTAATTCTGATAACCCCAAATTCCTCAAAATCTTACTCCAATTCCGCAGACATACTGACCATGAATAGCAAAAGTCGCTTCCTAGTGGGTTCTAATTATGGTATTAGTACTTGAAGTAGAAGTGGTGCAATGGTTCTTTGGTATTGACTGTGAATGTGGCATATCATGTTCAAGTCTTGTTTGGGAGAATTACTGAATCACTTTCAGTAATAGCCTTGAGAAAATTATGAATTCATCCCTTTTTCCTCCAGATATGAACGAATAGTATGGTAGACTAAACTCTCGAGCCTTCGTAGAGCAACTAGTCTATGAGAAGAAAAACTTTAATACAACACCTGTGACTAGGTAGGTCTTTATCACATGCACACTCTGTGCTCTCAACAGTCATTACTTAACTGGTGGCATGAGTGGTTCATGTTCTGCACAATCCACTTAAAAACAAATTTATACATAGAGGCCATCCTATTATTTCAAACTGCCATATGCATGATTGAAGGACTACTATATACACTATATACACCTAGTGTAATTTAAGTGTATATTTTATTTACTTAACTACTGGATTTGTTCCTTAAGTTGAGTTTCTTCTGGCTTTATAACCAGAGAATTAGGTTTTCAATTTATTTTCACTTTACATGACGTTTCATTACCTCTTATTTATAGGCCGAAATTTCTACTTTTCCGACTCTTAAAATGTACCATTACATGGTTTAATCTATCAGCCAATCAAATGATTACTTTTCTCTCATTGATTCACCTGAACTCTAAGTTCAATGGCAGCCATTCAAACTAAAAATCCTCAGCTAACATATCCAGAGTAAGAGAATCTGTTACATTAAAACGATTAAAAGTATAATTCTTTCACTTTATGACTAACTGTCCAGACCCGGCATTTTCCGGTAATGTATTTACTTACAATTTGTTTTGCTTCTTTTTATTTAAAACTATACCACCTTTTTTTTCCTTCAATTTTATTTTTTGTTCAAATTAAAGGTAATTAACCCTGTATGGACGAATGCAGAATTACATTCCTTTTTTAAGATTGTGGTTATTTGAACATAATTCTGACTCGGACAAAGTATTTTTTTGGAAAGCATTAAATCGAATTACATTTTATTCTTTAACATGCTTGAATGATGCACAAGGAAAACCTACATCCGACGGTGTAGGTCACTTAAATAAATACCTATATTGTCGTTTATAGAAGGGTTTTTTTTTTTTTTTCTTTTGACGACCTTTTTTGCTAGAAATTATTATAGGAGTTGATCTTACAGTCAATGTGAAGATTAGCTCCTATATATTCACCATTCCTGTAATAATATTCTTGAGATCTTCCGTGGGTGTTCGCATCAGCTTGTTATCTATGTAGGAATAAAATGGAGATAGATAACATTTTTTACAGATATCTGTCCATGTTTATCCAATATTATGTATGTATTTAATCAATTACCTTACGAAGTTAGATTATCCAACATGAGGATTATGGCATTTTTTTTCTTTTTGTTACTAATGAGTAACCACTTATCAAGGCCGAAAAGCACTTGAGGATAAGGGTTAATGAGAGGGATAGATTGCTAGTTCAATGATGATGAATATGATGAGAGGATGAAAAATATACCACTCACTTAAAAGAACAGCCGACCCTGAAAACAACAATTCTTTCCCCGTTGTCAGAAACTTTGAATGTGAAGACTAAAGGAAGAAAAAAAATAGGGGAAACCAAGAGTTACAAGGCTGTCGAAAGTAAACCTATAGTCAATTTTCTAGTTTCCATATGAATACATTCCATGTTCTGTTCAGTTTTCTGCACCAATGATAACATCAAAATGGCTGACATCATGTCAAAGCGTTATATTGAGAGAAAATATATTAGTTTTGTCAGAGGTGGGAAGTCGAAGAAAAAAGAAAATTGGATTTACAGAAAAAAAACTTAATCTGACTTCCAACTCTGATTCTTGCAAATATTACTATATTATTAAGTTCTATATTACTATATTACTAAAATTCTATATTACTATATTACTAACATTCTGTATTACTATATTACTGTAGCTATATTTAGATAAGATTGTGTAAAAGTAAGGCTAAAATCGGAAATTTCGACATACGTTTAAAATTTCGGCAAACGGTTAAAATTTCGACATACGGTTAAAATTTCGACATACGGTTAAAATTTCGACATATGGTTAAAATTTCGACATACGTTTAAAATTTCGACATACGGTTAAAATTTCGACATACGGTTAAAATTTCGACGTACGGTTAAAATTTCGACGTACGTTTATAATTTCGACGTACGGTTAAAATTTCGACATACGGTTAAAATTTCAACATACGGTTAAACTTTCGACATATGGTTAAAATTAAGAAAGTGAAAAATTCCATTAGAAGTTTAAAATTAGAATTACGTGGCAGGATATGACGTCACTGAGAGGAAGTTGGAAATGAGACGTAGGGCAGAAGAGAGAAAGGGTTAGGGTTAGAGAAAGATCTGCATTTATTGGTCTGTGAGCTAACTGTTTGGGGCACTGTTTTTTGAAGCTTTGTCTTTGTTTGTCCTTCCAGGTAGCGAGCAGAGGGAATCTCATGTTACCTGTAAAAGAATATGACGCCATACAGGCATAGGTGTGTTGGCGTTTTTTGATTTATTTCATGACATTATTGTAGATAGCAGGAGAGAGGAAGACACAGAAAGTTCAGCTGCTATATCACCGCAATGATCATCTTTACCACTGGACGTCACCAACTACTTCAGAGCAAAAGATCTGTAGGGATCAAAGAATCGCCCCCCCCCCTCTCCACAATGTTACCTTACCATAGTTTTACTCTCACTCTCCACCTCAGAGGTTGAACATCGACTCAAAAATTCTGATTCTTTACCTTTAGTTTTTGTTAGATGTAATTTTACAAGTAAAAACGAATATTATATTATGTAAATTAAAATACATAGCCTGTTCAGGGGTGCATGATTCGCATGATAAATACCGTCACAGACGTTGCCACAATATTATTCCCTGAGGGCAACAATATGGTCATCTTTAAATCTAATGTCAATAAAAACTTGTCATAAACCATCCTCCATAAGTAATCAGATATTTTTCATTCCATTCATTAATTTCATTCCTCTCGTAATATTCTTCATCATTCAACTGTCAATCAAACCATCTCGTTAACCCTTATCCTCGAGTGGCCTTCATAAGTGGTGATTCACTTGTAAAAAAAAATAAAACTAAAACTATGGAATTGGTCATGCCGAGTTGAAATCTTTCTTCAGATTGTGTTCAATTTTGTACTAATATTTTTTTGAAATGGTATGAACGCCCTCAGTTATAGGCAAACTAGCAACTTGTGTTCAATTTATTGTATACAATGAATTGTTTACAATAGACATTGTGTTTCGGCATTAAATAACCAAAAGCAATAAAATAAAATCGACAAACCAAACCAGCTTATTCAAAAATAACTTTTGACAAAATTTGAAAAAAATTATAATGAACAAAAGAGCCCTAATATTTATTTATTTAATATTACTTTTGACAATGAGCCTCCAAGATTTCAATACTCTCAGTGCTCTTCCAGTGAAATCTGGCTGGTGCTATTCCTCCTTGATTTTTCCATCATAACCATTGTGTATGGTACCAACCGACACTGGTGCCACCACTTTTTTTTTTGGGGGGGGGGAGATTATGGGATTTTTCTTAAATACCTGTTAGTTTCAGCTCCTTTGAATTCATACAATGTTCGTTTGATGTGTGTTTGGGTTTATTATTAGTATTAGTACTATTAGTATTATTATTATTAGTAGTAGTAGTAGTATTGTTATTAGTAGTAGTAGTAGTAGTAGTATTGTTAGTAGTAGTAGTAGTATTGTTATTAGTAGTAGTAGTAGTAGTAGTAGTATTGTTATTATTAGTAGTATTGTTGTTATTATTAGTAGTATTGTTGTTATTATTATTAGTAGTAGTAGTATTGTTGTTATTATTAGTAGTAGTAGTATTGTTGTTATTATTAGTAGTAGTATTGGTATTGTTAGTATTAGTAGTAGTATTGGTATTGTTATTATTAGTAGTAGAAGTAGTAGTATTAGTATTGTTATTAGTAGTAGTAGTATTTACTTACTCACTAGGAGTGTTCACATAAATTATTATCACTGATTGCTCACTGGCCAGTGATGTTCACTGGATTCTGAATGACAAGTCTCCCTAGATTTCCAGCAGTCTCCATCTCTTCTGATAATCGTCATTTTTCGTCATCACAACAGCCGTTTGCTATTGATTTCTAGTTAGCAACGACCATTGGACATTGGAGCGGCAATAGACCTTCTCAAATTCGAGTACTTTTCACACCCTTCCAGTGGAGGTCTGAATGGTGCTCTCCCTTTTCTGTCTTTCTGTCCTCCTTGATTCTTTATGCCCATTTCGTGTGGTACCAACCAAGAATGGTGCTACCGCATGTGTGTGTTCGTGTTTTCTTTAGTGGTGGGAGGCATGCCAGTTTCAGTTATCTTGGGCTCGTGTGATGTGCTTTCTGTATTTCTTGTTCTATTTCTATTTCAACTGTCTGTGGCTGGTTAACGTTTGTTTGTTGTTATTATTATTATTTATTATTATTATTATTACCAATAATATGCTACCCCCTTTGCTGATGAACCGACTGTCACATTTTTATTTATTTATGTACTATACCCTCCTCCTTCCAAAGGAGAAGATAATGCCTGGAAAAATGGTCTCATGACAACAGAACAGATATTAAACCACACCACCCCCTCCAAAAAAAGGAACTGGTGCTACCAGATCAGGCTGTCTGAAGATACCGACTTCCTGACTTAAAATAGGCCAAACGTTGAGTTTGCCATTTTTTCTTTTCACTTTGCAAAACGCAATCATGTTCTGCAAAGGTAAAAACAAAAACATTTTTCTTCTACAAAACAACCAAACCAAACCAAACACCATAAATAAATATTTGAAGATATAAAAAATTTAAAGCGTAAAAACTTTTACCAAAATGACCGAATTCGGCATTAAACAACCTGAAAAGGGTTGATATGCCGTAAAACAACCAAACCAAATCAAAAAAGGAGGTAATGCCTGGGAGGATGATCTTATGAAAACAGAACATATATTATGCTACCCCCACCCCTCGTATTGGTCATTGAAAGATAGTACATTAGTCTGAAATAGTATAGTAAACTGGATTGAGCATTAAAAGATAGTGCAATATTACAATTAACAGAAGTAATAGTATTATTTAGGCTTCAGACAGACAGACAGACAGATACCAAATCTCCATTAGTAATAGGTTATTATTATAATCCATCAACACAATGTAGGAATCGTTCATTGTGTCATAACAGACGCTTAACATTGAAACGGCCTTTTATGCGAGTTCTTACATAGAACATCGTCTCCAATTCTTCATTCTTATTGGCAGCTTTGGAAAAAGGCACTTTGTTAAATTCTGTTTACTAATTTTCGTCTCCTTGTATGGTGGCCTTTGATTTGCTCTGTTCGTGAACATATTGAATAGGTCTGCAGGGAAAGAAGCGTTGAGGGTTTTCAGAGATTGACACAAACAAGCTTTTCGACAACACTGGAGGTACCGGTCGCTTTCATTCGCTCTCCAACTTTCTCTAATTATTTTTTCTTGTTCCATTCAAATCCCACACAAAAACTCGCACAACATTTATTTTTCTAAATTTCACCTTTTAAATCTATGTACTCAGTCGATCATTCCACGTGCTCTTTTAATCTATATCCTCAAAGATATCTTGTAGATCATTGCAGACGTACATGCTGATGCCGACGATTCGCCGGCATTTCTTCTTTTCCTCCGTCTTCTTTCTTATTTTTCTTCGCCTATGTCACTGTATAGAATTGGAAATAACATGAAATCCACCTCCGTTTCGTTTCTTCTTTTTATTATTACTTCTGACTTCGATTTGCTCTCTCCTCTGAAACTGTGCTCATATCGAATGCATCATTTAGCAAAAATAAACATTTCATATTATGACTGGATTAGAACGAAGCATAGCAGGCTAAATCCTTTTTTCTCGTAAATAAAATTCCAATCTATAATTATTTAGATGATCTATCACAGAATTTGTGATTTCCAAATGAAAATGTGTCGTTAGTAATCAAAAGCAGGGCGTTTTTCATTTTTTTTTTCTTGAGAAATTTTTTTAATGAATATATATATATATATATATATATATATATATATATATATATTTGAAAACGTACCGCGAATTCATTCACATGGGCTGACTTTTTACATTTAAAAAAAAAAAGTCTTTATGGCCAGTGGAATCGTCAGCGTTGTGAATGAGGTGAAACCACAATAAGAAATGGCGTTATATCGATATAACGCCATTTCTCATCTTGGGTTCACCTCATTCAAAACGTTGACGATTTCACTGGCCATAAAGATTTTTTTTTTTAAATGTAAAAAGTCAGCCCATGTGAATGAATTCGCGGTACGTTATCTGAAATATGTAACATAGTTTTCAAATAAATTATATTAGCTTTCACTCCTCTGCAATCGAGCACTTTATTGATTTCTTTTCAATATAACCTCACACACACACACACACACACACACACATGTATGAATATATATTTTTATTATTTTTTATATTATTATTTTTTATAGTTTTTTCCTTTTTTCCTTTTTATTGTATATTTTATTTTTTATTTTTATCTCTTATCCATTTTTTTCCTTTATATATTCTATTATTATTTTTATATTTTACATTATATTTTACTTTATTTTATTCCTTATTTTATTTTTATTTTATTTTCATTTTCATTTTATCTTTATAATTTTGATAATGTTTATAATGTCTTTTTATCATTATTATTATCGGTTTATTCTTATATATTTTATTGGTCCCCCGATTTATAAAATCGGGAGACCTATGTTTTGAGGCATTTCCGTCCGTTCGTCTGTCCGTCCGGATTTTTCTCTGCAACCATCCATTGAATTTCTCTGAAATTTTGCATGAAGTTGTAACTTTTGCCAGATTAGAAAGTGACATTCTCTGATTTTTGAAATTAGCCCCCCAGGGGGTCAAAAGGCCCCAAAATGGCAAAAAATGACATTTTTTGCCCCATAACTTTTCATCCATCCATTCAATTTCTCTGAAACTTGGCCAAAATATGGAGGCAATTGTTCCTAATAGAAAATAAGTATCGCTGACCTTGGAAAAAATCTGGTTCGCGCCCCCAGGGGGTCAAAAGCCCCCAAAATGGCAAAAAATGACCCTTTTCTCCCATAACGTTTGATCCATCCATTCAATTTTTCTGAAACTTGGCCAAAATGTAGAGGCAATTGTTCTGGATATAAAATGAGCATCCTTGACCTCAGAAAACTTCTGGCGCGCGCCTAGGGGGTATAACGGGGGTCAAAAATGCCCCAAATTGCCCAAATTTATTGCATTTTACACTCGCTACATCGAGTCACATACAGAGTGGGACCACGCATGCGCGACTTGTTTTATATTTGTAACTTATTCCTTTTTCTAATATTTGTCCCTGCATCTCCTCCTGTCATTAGATGTTCCTCTAAGACGAACTTGTTATTTTCTTCCTTGAATTTTCTGTAAGATGTGCTGCTAAAGGCGCTGATGAAGAGACGTTCTGGAGTGGCTTTGTAAAAAAAAATTTTTGAATTAAAAAATTAAAGAAATAAAAATTAAAGTATTTCCAGAATGTTTTGGAAACGACCGTACGCCATACTAGACTTGTTGTTCTAATTCTTTGAACAATTGAAATGTTCTGATTCATTAAATCATCTTATATATATATATATATATATATATATATATATATACGTCTGTATGTGTCTGTTTCCATATGTATGCATGTGTTTCTATACGTGTATAACTATTTTAGGTATGTATAGATGCTTGTATATTTAGACATAGGCACTTATATATGCATATATATTTGTAGATTGATTTGTGTAGATATGCATATATATGTTTATGGATTTGTGTGTATATTTATATGCAGATATGTTGTGTAAATATGTTTATCAGTAGACGTTTGTTTGTATATGTGTGTTTATATGTATGTGTGTGCATATATATATGTATGTGTGTGCATATGTATGTGTGTTTATATGTATGTGTGTGCATATGTATGTGTGTTTATATGTATGTATGTGGGGGTATATATATATATATGTGTGTTTGTATGTATGTGGGGGTATATATATATATATGTGTGTTTGTATGTATGTGGGGGTATATATATATGTGTGTTTGTATGTATGTGGGGGTATATATATATATATGTGTGTTTGTATGTATGTGGGGGTATATATATATATGTGTGTTTGTATGTATGTGGGGATATATATATATATATGTGTGTTTGTATGTATGTGAGGGTATATATATATGTGTTTTTATATGTATGTATGTGTGCTCGTATGTATGTGTATGTGCATATATATATATGTGTGTATGTGTGTGTATATATATGTGTGTGTGTGTGTGTATATATATGTGTGTATATATGTATGTACGTATGTCAACAACTGTCTACACAATACACACGCCAGATCATTGTGAGACGAAAAAGACTCAACTGCAATGTAGCAGATATGCATATATGTTTAGATATATGTTTAGATATGTGTTTAGATATATGTTTAGATATATGTACCTGTTGCATTGTTCTTTGCTCTTCGTAGCTGTGTTGTCTTCTGTTATATCAAATTCGTGTCATCTATTTATTTGTGGCTGCTTTGTATCTTCTCGTTATCAACTTCTTTTCTCTGTCATGTTCCCTCACGTTTCGTGTCGTCTGTGACTAGGACCCGCATTGCTTGTCGCTGTGCATGTACGTTCTTCATTGCGTTATAGTAAGGAGCATTAAGAGAGGACAGAGTTTGGAGTGGCGGTTTATTGAGAGAAAAAGGTTAAATAATCACAAGTACAATTTACTCTTAATTATGTAGGCGAGAGACAGAAATCTTAACCTAAGTAACTATGTACGATTCTCAACAGTTTTCTCATTGTGAAATCAATTTGTTGGCGACCGTCCACTTACACTTCCAATCTTGATCTCACTCAAAATCTAACCATTCCTTCTCGCTTTTGTCCTACGTGATGTCACATCCGTGGGCCTCTCTTCGCATATCATTCTGAGTTATGCCCCATCCTGACCCTACCTGTGAAATCTCATCCTTGTGTCAGATCACTCTAGAATACATTCTGATACCTTTGTTTCATTGTGACCGTACTCATTCACATGTGCTAAAATATATACTAGCAAATCTACGCACCCATTATTCAACACACACACACATATATATATATATATATATACATATATATATATATATATATATATGTTTAGATATTTTGAAAAAAAGTTTTTTCAACTTTTATCCACTCCAAACAAAGCACATAGCCACTGAGACATAAGGGATACTGTGATTTAGGGGACAGATTTATAGGGGCATCCTAAGTTGGGAGCTGTGCACTAAGATGTTTGTTCACATTACATTTAAACTTCTGCATTTTGGTACAGTCGGGAAAGAGGGAGCAGAGAGGGAATTCCAAAGGCTAGCGGTCCAAGGAAAGAAGCAATGAGAGTAGAAAGCTGTCCGGCATCTGGGGACCTCTACAGTGAAGAGGTGGGATTTTGTTGATTGTTGGTCAAAAGTATTTATGTCGAGGGGGCACCAATGCAGCAAGTTGATTAAAGCACACTCCATTGAAGTATTTGTAAAATAAGCAGAGGGATGCAACATTGCGGTGATGGGGCTGGAGCTTGGTTGGCAATGTGGGGCCTGTTACTTTATATGGTTAGTTTATATGGTTAGTTTATATGCTCTTTTTTGGACCCTGTCTAAGAGGGGGGAAAGTCTTGCTTGTGAATTGATGCATACTCACCATCCTATTCTTATACATTAATGAATTCATCTAGTCTGGTGGAGTATCCAGCTAAGTGATGTTACTTGAGGTAACATTACTTGGAGATGGCTCACTATTCCTCGTATGAGCCAGTGTATAGGCGTGTTGTAGGGATCTTATTTAAGCTTCAAATACTATGTTATTTTGAATAATTGATCGGGATTTACTTGTAGGTTGAAGTATCCTCATGTCAGGTTGCCCTGACAAACCCTTGTACAGAGAGACCGAAGACACTCAAGGATGTTGTCTAGCAAGTAATTCAAACTCTCCCCATATCTATATATATATATATATATATATGTATATATATATGTCTGTAGATATGCACACACACACATATATTCGTATACTATGTCTGTATTTATATATCGGTGTATGTGTATTTGTCTCTCTCCATATATATACATATTGACATGTATATATGTGTGTTTATATACCTGTGCGGGTGCAAATCTACAAGATATATTTACTTGCGATGATAATGTAGCGTGTGCCATCCCTCTTTCTGTTTTCTCTGAACTATTTCATACGTACACACGTACACACACACGTGGCATGATCAATTAATGTATAAGAATAGGATGGTGAGTATGCGTCAATTCACAAGCAAGACTTTCCTCCTCTCATCCCCTCCCCCCATCCTCCTCCTCTTTTCGGAGATGCTAATATTGATAGCCCATCCTTTATCAGTTTCTTCTCTGCACTGGTGTCTTGATAGGTAAATTGGTTCTTCTTTCAAATTCAACTAATCTTAATTTTCATACGACACTTTTAAGAACATGACAAGCCAAAGGATTGGTATGATCTTAGATTGAACTCTCCTACTATTCTTGGCCTTTTGGCTAAGATCAAAGTGTAGTATCTGTTCCGATGGATACTGCACCCCATAGACTGGTATTGTCTTGGCCTTCGGGGCTTGATTTACACCGGTCTATGGGTCTTTCCTGTGCAGTTCTAGGAGGTCCACCCTCCTAGGCTTCGCCTCCCCTCTTTGGGGAGGAGTAAGTTTATTGCTTACTGCCTGAGGCGCCCCTACCGGGGAATGCCGACGGGGCTGCCCAGGCAATTTTTAAACCCCACTTTCCTGACCCGACCTTGGGTCACATCTTACTTGTGGGAGTAAGATAAAAACTGGCCATGTGTCTAACTCCTGGAGAGGAGTAAATCAATACTCTTGTATTGGAAGACATTTTAAGACGGAATTTTTCACCTAAAAAAAAACACGACATATATTTTATTGAAACAGATAAGCTTACCCTAACCCTAACCTTTGTTTCAAACACATCGAAAAAAACTTTTCTTTTCACCCTCCATGTGTTTAGCATCAGGAGAATTTTCAAAGACGGAGATATATGGGGGGGGGGGCATATTGCTGCAGGACTGCTTCCATGCTTATTACAACTTGGTTATCTTCAAGTCCAAATTCATGTCAAAACCCGTCCCCATAAGTTCATACCATTGATCAGTGTGGGTGGGACGTCTAGAAAGAAAGAAAAAGCGACTTGATAACTGTTAAAAAGAAAAAGGTTCGACAGTGCAAAAGGAACTTGAACAACGACGGTTTCAAAAACGCGATGAGCCGAAACGCTTGAGTGCATTTGGGACTAAAAACTTTTTTGCTGTTTTTGCTGGTTTGGGACTAATTTTTTGCTGTTTCGCATAGTAGCAACAATGTTGTGAAAATCTTGGGAGATATTCTTCTAAGACATTCCTTATTTTGTCCTTTTTATCATTTTACTTTTTACTTTTTATTTTATTTTTTTCTTCCCTTCTTAAGTGACCTCAATTAAAGCAACACCACATTGTGTATTGCCGGTTGTTGTAATTCTTATTCAGGGTACTTAATTTCCCTGATGATCTGCCCAGCAAGGACCTGCTTGGTAGTGAAACACGTGTAGGTAAAAAAAAAACTCTTTAATTTGAAAAATGGTAAATAAATAATTTTTGAATGAAAAAATCTTTTGTGGTGTTGATTGTGCTCCTGAACGGAATGCTTTGGTAAGCCTTTAAAAAATCACATATAAATGCTCTGTACCCTGTAATCGAGTATCATCGAGCTTGTTTTCATTGGACTATCCCGGTCTTCACTGAATAGTTTAATAGTTTTCATCATCTTTTAGCTGATGATCATTTCAGTCTCGTTAATCTTTATTCTTTAGTGGTTCTTGGCCTTGATAATCGGTGACTCAATCATATAAAAAAAAATTAATGAATAAATCCTTGTTTTTTATGAAAGTGTTTATTACAAAAATATATTAGGCATATTTCTGCTTTCCAGGCATTTTGTATATTCAGATATGCAAGCTGGATCCAAGTGCTTCTTGGTCCACCTCAAATCGATATAACAAGGCCACCACTAGGAGACGATTCTTGTAAACAAATGAATGTGTTAATCGTTTTAAACACCCAAATATCAAGAAATTATCCAATTCTAATTAAATATTCAGTATTTATTCAATAAACTATATCTTTATATCTAATATATAAAGTAAAGTCGATATCTTTATCGTTTCTTTGTCATCGATAGCTTTCTTCCTACAAAATCAATATTCGATTCTGATTCATCAGTATTTCTTGTGGATCGTTGCAGCATGTTGCTAAGAAGAATAAAATCTAATTCGATTTAATTTTTCCAGAAAATACTTTGTCCAAGTCGGAATAATTTTTATATTGCTTGCATCTTAAAAAAAGGGGACATAACCCTGTATTCGTCCATACAGTTACTTCTCTTTGATTGGAATTTTTTTTTTTTTTAAATCTGACATATTTTAGAAAAAAGTAAAGCAAAACAAATTACAAGTCAATACATTACCAGGCACTGCCGGGTCAAGACAGCTAGTATAGTATAAGGAATATAAGTTCCTTATATTCAAATGTAACATCAAAGTAATTTTTTCCATAATGTATGACATTTAATGAAATTTAATTTGGGTCCAGCTTAATGCACATGCGCAGTAATGTTCTTTCGTTAATATTCAATTTAGGAGAATCTTACAAACAATGAAACTCGGCACTATTTCATAACAACGTGTTACTTAAAAACATACTTAATGTTTTTAAGCAAAAGAATTATAATCGATACCTGTTAGTGATAATTTAAAAACTTAAGATAATTTCCTTTTTCGCTGACAGATGCATTATGGACATGTTTTATAATGTTTTTATTTTATTTTAAGGACACAACAGACACTACACTCTTGTCTTTTTTGTATAAAAATAAAATTTAAACGTTTACTTTTTTGTGTAAAAAAAAATATAAGTAAAATAAAAAATTATTTTTAAAAAACATACCCATAATGCATCCTTTAGTTGCTAAACAAGAAACTACCATCTTGAAAGTCTTCAAATCGTCAGTGACAAAGATTTATTGTGTAGAGGAATTAATGCAAATTCAATAAATTAACAACATAATTCATACAGATAAATTATTTACGTTTTATTTATAAAACATCAGAAGGTATAGCGGATTTAACAGTTTGTATGATGGTGAAGTGAGTCCAGAAATATTTCGGTTGAAATATTTTCAGCACGTCTTGAGCTTTTGTTGATGTATGAGCAGAAATGCAGGTGTATGTGTGATACTATGGATGTCCCCTCCCCCGCCCAGAGCCCAAACCCATGGACAATGATAGGAAATGACTCACCAGCACACACGAAGGAAATAGGATGAATAGTCGGATGGTGTGGCTGATAAGGTGAGCACAGAAGTAGTCAGTTTCTATTGTTAAGAGGGGCGGTGACTAAGAGAAAAGACCGGATTTAGGATTGTCGGTCTGAACTAAATATATTGGAGTTTATGACAGTTTACGGCAGTTGACGAGTTTATGACAGTTTACGGCAGTTGACGAGTTTATGACAGTTTACGGCAGTTGACGAGTTTACGTTAGTTTGTGGCAGTTGACGAGGACAGTCAGATTGAAGTCAACTTGGGTGAGAGCAGCGCAGAGTAGACGAGCAGGTGATGAGATGAGCTGACTTCAACCAGGCGACGGTGATGCCTCGACAGACGATTTTATCCCAGTTATGTCTTAGGTGATATACTGAAACTTAACTGAGAGTGGACATTAGTGTATGAGGTTTTTTTCCTCAATGGTATCACACACACACCCAGGGCTTATACATAATGTATCCGAGTTTGTGTTTTCTCTTGTGAGTCTGTTCCTTTTATTTTTCTATACTTATAAACCAGTGTACGTATCTTCAGTGAATGTCACTGGAATAGACGAGATGACCAGAATGAGAACGACGAAAGATGAAGACAGACAGAAAACCACGGCACACAATATTGTCAAGAGGGACGCACATAGTTTTACATATGTTCCCTCACGAGTTAAGTGGTAGTATAAAGAGTTAAGTGTGTGCGTATTTTCTCTCACAAGTTGTTTAGGTAGTGTTTATTTAACGTGGAAAGTGTGTACATTGCTCAAACTGCTATTCATCGTATTTTGTTGAGGTTACAATTTGTTGATACAGGTACGAACTGGAAAAAGGGAAGTTTCTTTTCCCGAAATATTAAATAAATGATTTTTATAATCATCCGGACATCACACAAACAGCTAACACCACACTTGCTGTTATGTAAGGTTTTAAGAAAAAATAAATAGTAAGTCACATTTCGTATTCGATTTATTATTTTTGTTCCTTCCAGCTTACATCTTACCCGGAATTTGCATTACCCACAGCCTTTTAAAAACATACTACTATATACATATATATGTAAATCCTCCTTATTTAATATGTATTAAATAAGGTATACAGTTCATTGAAATTGGACTTATTTGAATTTTCGGTGGACCTATGGTTTAAATTTCAATGTGTGTGTGGGTGGGGGGGGAGCTTGTGCCCACAGGGACCATCTTAATATCAAAATTTGCTGAAATTTCGGGAATAGACATCATTTTTGGTCATTTACCTATGGTTTAAATTTCATTTGAATCTAGAAGAAAACAGTTTTCAGTGGGAGAAGGGGCTTGTGCCGCCCGAGGACCCTCAGTGTTGAAGTGATATATTTCTTATATAGCCTATGACCTTCACTGAGAGGTCAGTAGTCTACATGCCAATTTTCAAACAAGTCTGTCCAGCGGTTTGAGTGAACATAAGACACAAAGATCAGGCGGACACATACACACACAGTTACTATTTTATATATATATATATATATATATATACGTATACGTCCGTAGATAATAAACAACAACAAATATTTTCATATTTGTCGCTCCTTAATTATTAGTAGAGGACTTTATGTGTATATATATATATATATATATATATATATATATATAATATATTTTTATGTAATTATTTTTATTGGTGATTACAGTATTCGCTGTTTTTTTTTTGTTGCTTACTACTATTTCGATTATCTCACTTCCTAAGTGACCAAGATGCAGAAAATTGCATTATTTGTCGCCCTTAACTTTATAGGACGTATTTTTCATTAATATATATATTTTTTATTAATTTTCTACGTACATAAAAATAATCCATACACACGTGTTTCTAGCTCATAGCCGTCATCGGCATGGCTAACTTAGACAAGGATCGAACCTTCGATATTGATGTCTATAGTCCAGCGCTTTACCATCGTACATATTACTAGACAGGGCGTCTTGGTCCGATGGTAAAACGCTGGACTATAGACATCACTATCGAAGGTTCGATCCTTGTCTAAGTTAGCCATGCTGATACGGCTGTGAGCCAGAAACACGTGTCCATGGATTACTTTTATGTATGTATAAAATAAATTTAATATATATATATATATATATATATATATATATATGAGAGTGAGGTACTCAATATTTCAAAATCTAACATTTTATTATATTAAATAAAAAAGAAATTATATTATTTTTCATTGGAAAGAAAATAAAAAAGCAATCCAAGGGTAGGATCAAAGCAGCACACTCGAGGTTGTCCGTCTGAGTTTCTCCCAACTGAGAAATTGTAATATTTTTCATTGGAAAGAAAATAAAAAAGCAATCCGAGGGTAGGATCAAAGCAGCACACTCGAGGTTGTCCGTCTGAGTTTCTCCCAACTGAGAAATTGTAATATTTTTCATTGGAAAGAAAATAAAAAAGCAATCCGAGGGTAGGATCAAAGCAGCACACTCGAGGTTGTCCGTCTGAGTTTCTCCCAACTGATAAATTGTAATATTTGTTAAGGCGTCTTTTTAAATAAATCTCATAATTATATTTTTATTGCTAAATGTTGGAAAACGGCCCATGACTTCCTTAAAAAGGCCCGTAGACTGTCACGGCGTATCCCTAGGAAAATCTTACATGTGTGTAAACTTATATTTTAGGAGCACTCTCTAATCTGTCTTTTTTATAAACGGACAGAAACACATACAAATTTGTACAATTTTGATTATTCGGACTACTATTCTCATCTTGAGTGTTATCATCACAACGTTTCGACCGCTCTAACCTCCAGCCTTCTTCAGGTGTATCTTTTCGAACTCGGGAATCTAGACAGAATTTCGAACGGAACCCTTTATTTAATCCACGTTCCGTCAGCGATGACTGGGAGAAGTCTTCAGTAATTCGCAATTCTTTGTATCGCCCGCACCAAGGATTGAACCTTCAGATGACTATCACTTAGAACTGAATTTAACTTTGTACTATATCCACTGCGCCACGTCCTTGCGAAACCTTGTGATGATAACACTCAAGATGAGAACAGTAGTCGGAATAATCCAAATTCTACAAATTATCAATCGTCATCTCAAAGATTGAGAAATGTAACACACACAAATGTACTTTTTTATTATATAGACTAGCAAATATATGTTCCCTCCGGTTGCATGTTTTTGCTAGGCTACTGCGTCAGCCCTTTTCCCTCTTGCTGTCTGCGAGAGGGTCTTCCTATTTACTTCCTATTATGTTTGCATTTGTTGTTACTGCTACAAACTATTCTATTCCCCACGAGAGCAGAGTTAGACACATGGTTGGCTTTTAATATGGAGGAAAAAAATCCAGCTCCCCAAAAAGGGGCACTCTGGATTAGAACAAAAATAGGACTTGCCTCAGTCTAGAAGGAGTTCTCCTTCACCGAACGAGGACAGAACAGATGAAGTGCGATATCAGAACAGATACTACACTCTGCTCTGAGTGTGCATATTCAGCCTTGTGTCATACACGCAGCAACCAAGATGTCATCATCATTACATAACATTAAAGCTCTCAATGGTTATTCATACCTTGGTTGATCGTCGTTCTTCTTGCTTGAACTTTTTAGTGATCCTCCTAGACCGAGGAAATGCCTGTAATTAAAGGTTCTTATTTATACCTCTTAAAAAGTCTCACTCAACACAAAGCTGATGGAAGAAAGTGAATCTTTTTTTTTGTGGGTGGGGGGGGGGGAATCACTTCAGACAAGGCATGAAGCCACTTGATGTGAGGAGCTAAAGCATTTATTCAAAACAACTGACCAGTCGGGAAGGGTAGAAATAATAGAATGTTGCGTTTCAATCTTGTGCCATACACGGATAAAATTTCTAATATATACCTTTTTCATACTTCGAAAAAGAACCAAGTCAAGACAAAACCGTTGAAAACAGAGGAGGTTTATTCGCCTTACTGTTTAATCATATCTTATTAGGACATTTTGAAAGAAAAATGGTTGCACTTCAAAGCCTCCAACTTAACTGACTACTTCTTTCATTCACTCTTTCTTTGATCTATGTGATGCCACATTTGTTTCACACAGTCAAGTCGAGCTAACCTTTGAGTTCACTAAGTTGACCCTGACTGAACTTTCATTTCTTGTTATTTTCGACTAACTAAATTATATATTAACAAGAGATCAAAATCACTAATTAGTTATATCTTGTCAGCCCATGTCATTGTACGTCCGATCATTTGTATGCTTACAAACGGAGCCATGCACCAAACATTGATGTTTTATTGTTTATTTTTGTTTCTTTGCAAAACACAATCATGTTCTGCAAAATCCCAAACAATCCAAAACAACAAAAAAACTTCCCTTCCCTCTCGCCCCCTTCCCCCTAAGCACACATTATGAATAAATACTTGCACATATAAAGAACTTGAAGCATAAACACTTTCGCCAAAATAACCGGATTCGGCATTAAATAACCCGAAAATGGTTGATATGCCGTAAAACAAACAACCAAACCAAACTCATCTGTAGAACACGTTGCTACAAGATTATTTCCCTGTGAAATACAACATGGTCATCTTCAAATCCAATGTCAATAAACACTTATCATAAAGCGTTCTGATAAATCATCAAATTTTATTCATTTAAATCATCATTTTCAATCCTCTCATAATATTCATCATCATTCAACTGACAATCTATCAACCCTTATCCTCGAGTTGCTTTTAGCCTTGATAAGTGGTGATTCCTTAGTAAATAAAATTAAAAAATCTCACATTAAGATTGGTATCATGGATCATTCAAGGATACTTCATTTCGCACATATATATTTTATTACGGTATAATCACGTTGACACACCGGTTCTTGTTAGATCACCTAAGTTAAGTGACGTTGAACCTGGTCAGTACTAGATGGGTGACCATTGGGAATACCAGGTGCTGTATGTGGACACCTAGCTATGGGCAAATAGCGTCGTCTAGCATGGCAACTATGGCAAAAAACCCCGGAATGACTGTCACCAATAATATGGACGGAAACCAGGGAGGGATTCCCTCTTCCAGGAGTGATAAAAAAAAACCCTGATGGTGATATTTTATTTGTATTATTATTCTAATAATACAAATAAAATATCACTGTCATCTTGGTTATTGTATTCACAATGTGTTGTCCGATGTGTTATCTCCCTTGTATTGAGATATAAGAGTTCTATTCCTTTGTAATAAGCTTTTAGATCTCCTTTGCTGGTTGGGAAAACAAAGATGGCGGTTTGGACAAACGGGCGTGTGTCTATGACTGGATTTATCTAACGAGTAAACTAACACGATGTTCTTCCAGTGCATCTTTTCTGACTTGGGAATCTGTACAGAATTTCGAACTGAATCCTTTATTTAAACCGCTAAGGTAGATCTCACTCTGCTAGCCATGACCGGGTAAAAGTGTAAATTTTAATTTTAGTTATTATCGCCTGTAGTAAGGATTGAACCTTCAACCTCTAGACAACTGTCACTGCGAAGTGATTGTTAACCAACATAATATGCATATTTAAGTTATTTTTTTAAAGTATTGGCTGAGCTTTTCTAGCAAAACTAATTTAGGTTATTCTTATACTCTTCGAGATTCAATGGGAGCATTAGTATATCTGTAATGTACTAACACGTAACATAAGAAAGACAGGATTAATTCGTTAGGTGCACAAACAACATAAATATGCATATTATAGAGTCTTTATACTTTCAGTTGATTTCATTTTTTATTTTGAAACCGTGCCATCTTTTTTTTTTTTTTTATCAAATTATTTTTTACATACGATTTTGAAAGTGAAATTTAATTATCACGGTCCAGATTATGTTGTTGCATTTTTTAGCAATCAATTTTAGTAACAAAACAAAGTGCAGCAAGCCATGTAAAAATACAAAAGATATTACATGTATATACTGTCTGAATGTTTTTCGAAAGCCACTTTGAACCTGGATATGGTAGACATCATTATGACTTCTGGCAGACTGTTCCAGGGAGAAGAAGCAGAGATGAAGAATTCTTCTGTTGAGACCAAAAGCGACGATGGTACTCTTTCTGCAGGTGTCCATGGAGATTGTGACTAGGCGTTGGGGGGGGGGGGGACTCCTTGAAAAGTAGATTTACGTTCTTGTTGATATTTTTGTAAGTCAGAATCAGTTCTTCCCTCCTCTCGCATCCTCCGCTGCTCAATTAAGAACAGATTTAGTCTTTGTAGTCGCTCTTTGTAGGTAAGTATGAAGAATCCCGTCTCTATCATGGTTGCTAACTATTGAACACGCTCCAGGTGTAGGATATCTTTTTGAAGATAAAGATTTGTTGCTTGGATGGCATACTCAAGAATAGGCCGTACTAGAGTTATGTATAGGGGATGGAAATTGTCTCCCTTATCTGCTGCCAAGTTTCTAGTACCACTGGTATCACTTGTGGCAGAACATAGCAAGTAAGACTTACCTAGTTAACACTCCTTTCCATATATTATTTGTCTATGGGACAATATCTGCATTTTATTTTTACTGTTGGGACACATGCATATAACTGTTTGTATTTCGCTTTGTTGTTTTCATCTCTAAATTAATTAAATTAGGAGATAACTTTACTTTTTTCTTTCTTTTTTTTTTACTAATAAGTCACCGCTCATCAAGGCCTGGGGCCACTCGAGGATAAGGGTTAAAGAGATTGTCAGTTGGACGATGAAGGTCACCACGCTAGGATTGGAAACAACGAGTGGAATGGGCAGAAGGTTACTTAAGAGGAATTGATTATCCAAGAGAATGGCTAAACAAGTATTTGTTTACATTAGACTTGAAGATGACCATGTTGTAGTCGGTTGGGAAGCAGCCTCGTGGTATTTTGTTACACAGATGGGATGTTCTAGGAAAAAACTTCGTTCATGGAAGTTCTGCTTGGTTTTTGGTACAGAGAGAGAGAACGAGAGAGAGAAAGGAAATTTCTCTGCTGTGGTTGTAATCAGGTGGGTTCTTGCTGTGAATGTTTACGGGGGGGGGCAGAGATGTGAGCTGGGTATTTTTTGTAACTTTGATAATTACGCATTAAATTATCAGTTCTATTTATTATTAACCGCGAATTTATTGAAATAAAAAGTGCAAATGTATAAAATGAAACGAAATGAAAAAAAAATCCTATTTGATCAAATTAAATCAACCATTTTGGTTTCTTTGTAAAAAATGTCAGTTATTTTTATCTTTTGTTAATAGTCGAAAAAAAAATGAATGAATTACTTCTTGTACCTTCGAAATTTGAAAGGAATTTAGAAGCATTAAAACTGTCGAACAGAAAGTTATTTCTGGTTTTTAAATGCTGGCACTTTAGTTTAGCTGTGACTCAGAATTTATTTGTTTTCAATTTTGAAAACAGGGGCCCACAATCAACCGGAAGTAATATGGAATTAGAAGTTTTTATCCAAAATAGTCAATAAAGCGAACAATAATAACAGTGAACAATGGTTTTTATTTAATAATGTAAAATTTTATAAAACGAATAGTCAACAGTGATTTTTTTTTGTATAATTTAAAACTTTATAAAACAAAGTTATTATTTGTGCGCCTGCAGTGATTTCTTTTTTTTTTTTTTTTTTTGTATAATTTAAAACTTCCGGTTGATTGGGTTAAAAGTGAATGTAACTCTTCAAAATTGATTTCGGATCCACAGCTATACTAAAGAAGTGCCAAAATTCTTTAAAAAATCCTCATATTAAAAATTCTGGAAGCTATTTCATCATCATCATCATCATCATTCATTTTATTGTCTTATTTCCTTTGGTCAGGGGTCTGACGTTTTCTGGCAGACTGCAATCACAGTCTCCAAGCTTGATGGTCTTGAGTATTGATTCCATTCACATTCCACTATCTAAGATCCTAACCCTAAGGTCCTTGTTGATGGTTTGTATGAAAGTTTTCTTGAGTCGTCCAACTACATTCAATGATTTTATAAATAGAAACTTACAAGAACATTAATCTAACAAAATTAGCTATAGTTTTATAAAACTATTTTATTAAATTAATAATTTAATGGCCAAAATATTTTTCCTTTCCAAAGATCTTTGCTCACAAAAAGTTTACAGATAACATTTTTGGTGCTTGTATAATAAGAAGCCGAAAAACAGTTTTTTTTTGTCTTTTAGTGTTGGAGAGGTAAAAAAGGGGCAGATAACTCTTCACAACAGCTCTAGCTTTCGAACAATATTTTTCTAACCCTAACCCTTTTATGTCTAATCGACGTTCTCCTTGCACAGTAGCCACATGTGCAACACCAATTAAAGCCATCAGTTTTGATTACTGGAAAATCTTGCTTAAAATTCGTGGTAAGAGTTACCTGCCCCTTATTTACCTCTCCAACACTAAAAGACAAAAAAAACTTTTTTTCGGCTTTTTTTTATACAAGCACCACATTTTTTTTATTCAAGAAAACTGTACTATGAAGATGCTGAATAAATAGATACTGGTAATATTGGTCTAAATAATCTAGTTTGGGAGTTGGCACACATACAAACAGGCGAATAGATATAGAGAAAGAAGAAAATCTATCAAAATCAAAAAAAGGTGCTTTCAGCGGTGTCCATATGTTAATTAGCCATCTTGCCGTGAAATGTATTCGCCTCTTTAACTGTCTTGCTCGGCTTGTCTGGGATGGGTCCTTTCTTTTAAGCCGTAGAATGCTGGTTAATTACCTATCTAATAGATGCATTCGACACACCTACATTTTTAAGAAGTGTTCGTTTATTTTTATTTTTCATTTAGATATATATTTTTTTTGTTTTTATATTCGATTGAGTTGGAATAACAAAACAAAAAAGAGAAAGAAAAGAAATTCAAAATCTGTTCTGTTTCCATTGCACGTCTATTTTACTATTTGATATATTTCCTGTAGAAGGTTCGATGTTGCACTATAAAACATGGACGAATCCATTCTTAAGATGCGTCCATGCAATCTGTTGGAGTAATGATGAAAATTCTATTTTAAAGTGTGACAGATCGATGGACGAACAGAGCCTCTTAAAGAGATACGTGGATGCATCAAAAATGCTATTTCAAACTTAAACGTGACAGACCAAAGAAAATGCTATTTGAATCTTAAGCGTGACAGACCAACAAAAATTGGTTGAAATTTTCGCAACGTTTCAGCCGATGTAACCGCCAACCTTCTTCATGTGTATCTTTTTGAACTTGGGAATTTTTCTGTTGAATGCGGGAACCTATACAGAATTTCAAACTGAACTCTTCATACGATTTATGGAGGTGGATTGTTCTCGTTCCGTCATTCATGACCAGGTAGAAGTGTGTGGTCAATCCGTGAAGACAAATGTAAAAAAAATCTGGTGGCAAACCACAGTGGTTAATCTTTCTGAACGTCCAATTGGTAAGCAACAGTTCAAGAACAATTCTTTTTACTTCAGTCTCCTCCTTTAACCTCACTCTGCTCTCCTTACCGCTCTTCACCAGCTCAATGAAAAGAGTATGGTTTTTGTACTACTTTTTGCCCCACCTATGCAAATTGACTGTCAACCAGAGCCATCTAGCTTTCAAATTCTCCAAACAGCCAATTTGCAAAGGGGGACAACTCAAACCACAAAGTGTTTATTATTATTCGTATTTATTATCACCTGTAGTAAGGATTCAACCTTCAACTACCAGAAGACTGTCACTTAGAACTGATTGTTAATAAACACCTTTATCTGTGGTGCTACGGGTCCATGTAATAATTAATACTTCTAGCTGGTGGCCGATAGAACGAAAACAATCTACTATTGTGGAATAAAATAGTTCGAATTTCTGTATAGGTTCTCAAGTTTGACATAGATACGTTTGAAGGTCAGCGATTATATCAACTAAAACGTTGTGAGAATAACAACCAAAATGAGAATAGTAGTCCGAATAATCCATACAATACAACTTATCAATCCTCATCTCAACAATTCCAAAAGCAATTTTCATTGCAAATGCGCAGATTCACTGGACGCATCTAAAAAATAATACAAATGATTAAAAAAAATGTCAAACTTAAGCACAACAGTTCAAATTTAAGCTGTATAAAATGATATATGGGCAGTCTCTTAAAAAAAGATGTATAGACAATTTAGTAAATGTATTTCTTACAATTAATTGTTTATCATAATACTAGGTAGGTTATTTCACCGCCTCCTGATTTGATTTCATTGGATCTGTGTATTATGATAATGGAATTTCAAAAAAGACAGATTGACCTATGAACCTATGGACGGAGCAACTAATAGAAATGTGTGGATGCATCTCAAAATTGGTGAAAATAACTCGGATCAAAAATGTTAAGGATGGTGACTATTCTCAAGCATTGCCACTTAATAACAACAACAACAATATTTCTGTCTTAAAATAAACCAAAAAAATAAAGATTCAGTCACCTCGTGACATTTAAAAATCGTTGTATTTTTGAAAAACACTTTTTGAGATAAAAAAAATGAGCAGGAAAATAGGAACAAAATTAAATAATAATACACTGAATGCCGTTTTATGAATCATCTGAGGGATGCTCTTTATTTTTTTTTTTCAGAAAAGTAAAGTCAGAAGTAGACATTATATATATATATATATATAATATACTAGAAGAATACCCGGGCCAGTATGATAAAATTAATTCCATGAACAGAACAGTTTTCACCATTGTTATGTCCCTTTACGAAGATTAACATCAAGACTAGCAAAAATATGTTCTCTTTGGTTGCATATTTTTGCGATGGGGTTTTCCTATTTACTTGTCTAAAATTATATAATTGTGAAAAAAACAAAACAACATACACCACATAGTTAAAGCTAAATAAATTGTTTTCAACTATTAAAATAATTTCCAACACTATTGACAATGTTTACTCATTTATCTATTTTTTTTATTATTATCCTATATGTTTGAATTCATGTGTTGAAACATGGCAGGAATCATAAATCTATGACGTCATGCCAAAGCTATTATTATTATTGTGTTATTAGAGTGTTTTAAGATCTATTCATAAGAAAGTGCAAATAGCTCAGTTGGTAGAACGTCAGACTGAAGATCACAAGGTTTCGGTTTCGATTTCCGGTCATGGTGTCCGATTTATTTGCTGGGAATTACTTAGTATTGCTGCAATATTTTCCATTTCTGAATGAAGTTAAGATATTTGTTTGAAAAAATTCTGACTGACTGACTGACAGACACACACACAACCACATAGAAAGTTCCCATCATATTATACGTGTATATAATTTTGAGCAAAATCCATTACATGATTTGATTCTAGTAAATGTCTACAATTTACAGCTTATACATGAGGGGACTTTCGAAGAAATTAAAATTCAGGGAATCTTGCTTAACTGGTGTCTAATGACTATGGATCAAATTTAATGCAAATCTGAAATATTTGAATTTTCAAATCGAAAGTTGTGCCCATATTATTCCCCCTAAAAGCCTTTAAAATACTCCAGAAAAAATGAAATTTAGAAATATTTATTAATTGATGTCTAATATCTATTGTTAAAAGTTCACAAAAATCGGAGGTATCTGAATTTTACTGAAGGACTTCCACTCCTTTTTTTATTTTTTTATTATTTAGATCATTTAAACTACTGTTCTCATCAAGGACCCATGGCGCAACAGATAAAAGTGTTAAGTGGTTGAAAGTTCAATCCTCAGTACCGGCAATAATAAGAATACAATTAAGAATTGCTTAAGACTTCTACCCGGTCATGGTTAATAGAATGATAGCAAGTTGGGGATTAAATAAAGGATTCCGTTCAAAATGCCGTATAGATTCCCGAGTTCGACAGAAAGATTCCTGAGTTCAACAAGATGCACCCGAAGAAGGTCGGAGGTTATTTCAACCGAAATATTGTGAGAATAATATCCAAGATGAGAACAGTAGTCCGAACAATCCAAATAATACACATTGTTCTCATACAGATAAAGTTGCACAAGTTATTCTTTTAAAAGGTAAAAAAGAACATGTAAACCTAAATCCGAAGCCCAAAACAAGATTTACATTTTTGCGTCACGTTTTTACAAGACATGACTAAGGCAGGTCTTCAAGTAAAGAAGGAATAATTATGCTCTTTATTCTTTATCACACATTCGTACAAGAGGTGCCAATCAGTCTGGTTTTCTCGAGATTTAGAGATATAAGCCCAAGGGAAATAACTCTAGCCTATAAAATAATGTTTTCTCAAAGGGAAATAACTTGGGGCGTCCCTACACTAGTATTAGAAACGTGTGCAAAAGGAAAGATTTATAGACTGATGATTGGATAACTAGACATATCACAGTTCGATTTCACTTGAGTACCGTAAAGTGAAATCGTCCGATTCTTCATTGCGTGTTCAGATTGTGATACTATTCAGGAGACAAAATGTTAATTCATCTCAAACCGGTAATAACAATTTTCAGTTTTGTGGAGTTTTTTACCCCGATAATTTGCAATATGTGAGGATATTAAACGAATAATCCTGTTTGTTATAAAATGTCAAAATATGCCTTCACACACATTTTGAATGAATGTCTTTTGTGAGCTGGAAACGATTTTGATGTCAATATGAAATTAGGCCAGCAAAAATCTGTCACCGATAAAAAAATTGACATTAAGAAATGATTAGCAAATTTGATCAAATATTCTTGCAAAATCCAATTGAGAACTCAGAACTTCAATATTCAAAATTGAATTAAATCTAGAAAACTCCAAAAACGAGAGCTCTTCTGCTTTCGAGTTAAACAAGTTAGATTTGGTGTTAATAGAGAGATAGGAAATGGGATAAAAACATGTTTTTCATGATAAACAGGATTTCTAAAATGTGATTGTGTACGAGAGAAAGAGCATTTCTGCGATAATACGCAGTTCAATGAATCTATTATAGATTCTGTGTATTTGATTGTATGAGTACTGATATTGCTTTTGTTGTTTAGGGGCCGAAATGAAGACACGGAACAAGGGGTTAGGTGAAGAATATATATTGAAGAAAAGATATGTACAGAGAACAAGAGAAGTGGTATATCAGTCCTGACTGCCAGGGTAGACTGGAGTTGATTCCAATTACTACAAAAAGCCTAAATGCTTCCAGTCTTTTATTAGGAATGGACGAGTCCAACTGTTCGTCATATAGGTACGGCACCATAACAGTTTTTAATGACAAATTTCTCTAAACATATTTCATCCACTCCTAATTCTTGCAATCACACCAGAACTAGTTCCTCCCTTGGCTGCAATGGTATCATCAAGGTAACAAAACTTCTAAACAGAATCCATAGCTTCGCCATCCAAATATATTTTCTCTACATCTAAACCCTCTTCAACCCTCACTGGCCAGATTTTACTTCCATACATCATCATCCTGCGTATACATGTCTGATAAACTCTTCTCTTGATTGATGGTGGTAAACCTCTGCTGGTTAGTGTTGTGACCCTGTTTAGGGACCGAAATGAAGACACAGAACACGGGGTTAGGTGAAGAATATATATTGAAGAAAAGATATGTACAGAGAACAAGAGAAGTGGTATATCAATCCTGACTGCCAGGTTAGACTGGAGTTGATTCCAATTACTACGAGACGCCTAAATGCTTCCAGTATTTTATTAGGAATGGACGAGTCCAACTGTTCGTCATATAGGTACGGCACCATAACAGTTTTTAATATCAATATGAGATACTGGTTATCTGTCAACAAATAAACTCTAAAAACATGCTAATCTCATTTAAGAAGTGGATAGCAAGATATAAAATGCAGCTATGAGTGTGATATTTACCAAGAAAATAATGAAATGCTTATAAAAACAAAAATATTAATCTATTTTAGTTTTTGACAAACTTTTATTCATCTCCGTAACATGTTCATAAATCTTAATGGATGCCAAAATAAATAAGGAAATGAGTATCTACTTTATTTTGATAATCATCATCATATTCGGTTTTTATCTGCTGTAAGTTTTGGATAACATTTAGAAATTGACTTTCAAACAAACCTATCTCTGGACAGGTCTTTATTTATCCTTCTTTCCCTCATGCTTTTCTTTGCTCTTTTCCTGTTAGTAGCTCAACTGTTCCACATCTACTAACCCTAACCCTAACCCTAACCCAAACTCCCATTCATTCTTTCAATATGATTAAACCAACAAAGTCTCTTGTTCTGCACACATCTCTCTATACTGTCCAGATTTAATCTTCCTCAGAGGTTATCAGATCTAAGCCTGTCTTTAAAACTCACATTATACATTGTGTTATTGGTCCTGGGTATGACCTTAAAAGTCATCCAGTTATGAGGCCTCCACTTGGGAGCTGTGGGGAATGTGGAGTTGCCTCTTAGTTGCCATTGCTCCCAGATTCACTCTGGCCCGGAGTGGTAGTACCTGTAAGGCCCTCATCTATGGCTCAAATAGAACCACTGGCGCTACCAAATCAGGCTGTCTGAAGTTATTGACTTCCTGACTCAAAATGCACCAAACATTGATGTTTTATTGTTTTTTTTTCTTTGCAAAACTCAATCATGTTCTGCAAAATCCAAAACAAAAAAAACAATTTCCCTCCCTCCTCTCTCCCTCCCTTCTCCCCTTTCACTCAACCAAACAATATGAATAAATACTTAAACATATAAAGAACTTGAAGCATAAAAACTTTCACCAAAATAACTGGATTAAGCATTAAATAACATGAAAAGGGTTGATATGCCGTAAAACAAAACGACCATTGTGTTATTCACATATCATTCTTCTCCATGCAGTATGTATCCTCAACCCTCAATGGGCAGTTTTCTTTTTTATACATCATCACATTGCATACACATGCCTTATATTTTTCCCCCTTGGTCAACAGTGGTATCGCTCTGCTGGTTAGTAATGGTAGAAGTTTCTTGAACTTACTCTATCTGCTCCTAACTCTTGCTATTGCATCAACACCAGCTTTTCCCTGTGCTTCAATAGTATCGCCAAGGTAACAAAATTTCTGGACAATCTCAATAGCCTCACTATCCAAATATACTTTCTCCCCATCTGACTTCTCATCCGTTACTATTGTCTTAAACTTCGTGCTGTACTGATATTTTGTTTAATATCAAATAAGACTTTGCCTATCTACAAATAAACCCTAAAGTTTGTATAAACGCACTAATCTCATTTAAAAAGTAGCGATAGCAAGACATAAAATGCATTTATGAGTGAGATATTTACCAAGGAAATAATGAACTGCTTAAAAAACAAAAATAAAAATAATCTATTATTTTATTTTTATTTTTTTCAAACTTTTGTTAATGTCCATAACATGTTCTTCATAAACTTTAATGGAAGCCAAAATGAATAGGAGAGCGATTTTCTTTTGGCAATCATCATTTTCATCTTCAATAACTGTTTCACATGCTGTCTTTTAGAAATTGACTTCCAAACTTACCTATCTCTGACCAGGTCTTTATTTGTCTCTCTTTCTCTCAAATCTAGCCTTGTCTCTTCCTCTCATGTTTCCATGGCCTTCTCCTGCCAACCGACCCTGCTACCTCAACTGTTCTACATCTACTAACACAAAACTCTCATCCATTATCACAATGTGACCATGCCTCTATATATTGTCCTGATTAATTCTCCTCTGGTGTCATCTGATAAGATTCACATTACACATCCATTGTATCATTTTCATATCTTTTCTATCCATCATCACACTGCATACAGATGCCTGATAGACCCTTGGCTTGGTCGACTGTGGTAATTCTATGCTGGTTAGTAATTGCAGAAGTTTCCTGAACTTACTCTATCCACTCCTAACTCTATCAATCATATCAGTGCAAGCTCCTCCCTGTGCTCCAATGGTATCACCAAGGTCACAAAACTTCTTGGACAATCTGAAAGCCTCTCCATCAAAATTTATTTTTTCACAGTTGAGTTTCTATCCGTCTTCATTGTCTTACACTTCTTGCACACACTGGTTATCATCTCTCAAACTACCTGTAATTTTATTGCACTTCTTGTGCACACAATGCTTACAAATACAAAAAAAAATGGAGTTTCACCTGACTCCTTTTCTACAAACTGAACAGGGGAAATTTTCTCTTTCTGATGGCATTTCAACATTACAACCACTAATCATCTCTTTGGTCTCGGTAACATTCACCATTACTTTCCATAGCATTCTTTCACGTCTTTTACTTTGCAAGTAGATCTTCCATTGCTTCACAGGCAAACACTAAATCATCAGTATAAAGCATCTCTTCCAGACAACCCATACGAAAATGTGTGGACAACGTTTCTAAGACACAAATGAAAAGCAACGGACTGAGTAGAGAACTCTGATATACTCTCACTTTAACATTAAAGCTCTCATTAAATATACATTAATTCTCACACGACTTTGAGTACTTCAGTACATTGCTTGAACAACCTTCACCAACTACTTGCTTGCTGCTAATTTACACAAAGCACATCAGACAACATCTCTTGACACTCAGTCAAAAGCTTTTTCTAGATCAACAAAAGCATCTGTTTATTCGACTTATTTGCTGTTCAATTATTCTCTCAATCACTTTCAGATCAAATTAATTTTCGTATGCATACATAAGTCATACACACATATATACACCAGATCCACTCACACACATGTCAAAAAACATACTGAAGTTTAATCGCGTATATGGTGTTTCTTCCGGATTAGATTTAAATGAAAGTACAATTATAATAATGTAGATATGTGCATATTAATATTCTAAATTTAGAGGAAATATTTAAGGCACTTACCTATCTGTTGTTTTGAATTTGTTTCTGTGCCGTCACCACAAAGTTAGCTCACTCCTCTTGTTTAGTATGTTATTGTGTTCATATTTTAAAATTCTGATCTTCTCATTCAGGCATAGGTTACATCTTTGGTTGAAACTATTAGGAGTATAGGATTTAAATAGGACCGACCGGGAAACTAGGGGTGTGCAATTACTTTACCTCAGTGGCCAATAGTATTAGATTAAGTAGTGTAATTTTTTGGTTTTGAGAAAATGGCTGTGGTTATAATAACGTTTCCAGATTCCAGACAGAATTCCAATATTTTCTTGTTGCTATCATCTTTTTCGTAAAATGGTTCCCTTGTATACAAGGTTGCAATTATCCTTCAATGGGCAGTCATTTTTTATTCTACAATTGCTCTTATTCCTGATGCATGAGTAACTAATCTTTAAAGCTTTTTTTCTGTTAAATAATTTGTGCAGTCGGTTGCTTATGCCGAAATGCTTTTCTACTAGTTATAAGAAAACTCCTTCAAGATTGATGTGTGATATGTGGGAGCATGGGGATTTAAATTAGATTATATATTTTTTCTATGTTTAGGCTTGTTGTTATTTTGTTTCATTTAATATAATTTCTTGGTGAAGTCACTTAATTGTGCTTAGTTGTATATTGTTTTATTCAAATCGAATATTTTTACTGGAAGAAAAGTTACTAATCCTAGTATTGATGATTTTAGGTATTTGTTTAATTCCAGATTTGGAGTGGTTTTATTTTGTGCTGATGTATGTGATGTGAGATTGCTATTGTTAAAAGTCTTATGTGCGTTTTCCTGTGGTTAAGGTTCCCTAAAATATCCAGGAAATTCACTTCATTACAGTTGAGGGTAATCTCTATTCAAAATGTTGTTTTCAAAGAGCCAGTGTTCAACATTTCATGCATGTGTTTGTGAATAAGAAAATATATGCATTACTTCATTCACTCTTTTTCCCTTGCATGGCGGCCATTCTTTCTTTTCTAAATTTTCTTGCCTGTTACTTTTCTTTTGTTTTTTCCTTCTCTCTCTTTTTAATTCAAACCCATCCTTATTTCTTCGCTGTATTCAGTGTCTTTTGGATTTTAGCTTCTTTTAAAATCATTTTTAAAATGTCTCAGTCTTCTTTCTTTCTTTTTGTAGAGTATACCCTGATTTTTTTCTGAACGCACCTCTATCATATCAAAGAACCGCCGAGTATGAGCAAATTAAATATACACACCTTATTTCTGTCTCAAAGGAAAAGAAAAAAAAAAGACAACCTCCTGTCAACACTGTCACTTTTATATTAATTCTGGCCTTGTGCCTAATTTGCATATGTTACAAATCTCGACTTGTAACTCATAAATTCACGTATTTTACTTTACTTTAAATTATACTTTACTTAAGCGTCCAGTCTGGCTTGCAAACGCAGCATGCCACCCGCTGCCTCTTAAAACGATGAACCGCAGCTGACTCAACGTCATCAGTCTGGGGGTTCTCCCTTACAACCTCGTTACATTTTCTTTTTGAATTAGATCCATTTTTTTTTTCACGTTATGCATCTTTAAAGGTCACATTGTATTTCTGTCACTCTTTCAATAATTTTCAATTACAAGTGTTTCCCATGTAGAAAAATTCTGGTCATAATACCAACCGGCGTTTGTTACATAAGCAACTAGTCAAGGGGATTCCAATACTCAGGTCGCTAGCCTCCTATAATACAGTGCCTGTGACAACCAACAGTTACATCATAATTCAATTTCATACCTGTTTTTTTCCTAGCACTTCGATGTTCACGCACCTCATGGTGAGCTTGTCTCACGCTGGATAATCTTGATCTACAATCAAAAGTCGGCACGACAACTACAAAAGATGATGGATCAATTAATCTATCAATGAGCATATTCTTAATGGAAGAAAATGGGTTTATTCAACTGAGTTCGTATTTTTTGTAAACAAGGGGAGGTCAAAGAGATGGAGACAAAGGAGACCGTTATTGGAAGCACATCGTTTCGTTCAAACCGAATGCAGTACATCTCGAACATGTCTTGTTGTAACGCTTATTCCATCCCGACTGACTGATCTCACATCCGTTATCTCAACTAAGTTATCGTTCCTATGCAAGCCGACTGTCCCGAAAGGTCAACCGCCTGAACCTTGCTGATCCCCTCGTCTATGGTGTATCCTGTTTACGTGATTAATCTCTCTACAGATATAATTCAACCTCGTTGACGTACCCACCAATGTTTAACACTTTTAGATTGAGCAATGTTTCCGATATCCGATTTCAGGATGGATTGTTAAATGCCACTCTGACTTTTGAATTCAATCCTTTTAATCAGCTTCACGAGATTTGTTTCAAACGGTTCCTTATATTAAGCCACATTTATGATTTATTATTGTTATAAAGCTCTATCTGAAAGTTATTGAGCCTTTTGTTTGTGCAAAGTCTTCTGTCTTGATTCGGTTCTTTTCTGATTTTTAGAAGTTGATTTTCATGTTATATCTATTACTAATGGAGATTTGGTATCTGTCTGTCTGAAGGCGAAACTATACTATTACTTCTATTAATTGTAATATTGTACTATCTTATAATGCTCAATTCAGGTGTGGTAGTGCAGTATTTGTTCTATTGTTATGAGACTATCCTCCCAGGCATTACCTCCTCATTTAAGGGGGTAGTGTAGTATATGTTCGTTTATCATGATGCCATCCTCCGAGGCTAGCAAAAACATGCTCGTATATATTAAGAGTGATAAACTACAACAAATCCATAAATGCTGTCATTCGTGTATTGTGTTTATTATGCCATGTACGGTTCGTGCTTCTTTGCGCAATCTTCTGACAAGAATATGTTTTATTTTCTGGTAATGACTTATTTAAATGATTTTTCACCATTGATTGTATATATTGTTTAATTCTTATGTATCCACGTCTAAAGACAATTTTAAAATCTTGCAACACTAAAAACTTTTAATGTGTGTGTGTGTGTGTGTGTGTGTTTTGAATACTTGCATAAGACAGTCCAATATTTAATATTGGACTGTCTTATGCAAGTATTCCGTTTCGAAAATGTTTGGAACTACCTTCATCAGTTTCTCTTTGTTGATGACATCTGTTTTTGTCAGCCTTTTGGGTGATTTGTTTTGTATTTTCTAATGAGAACCTACTTTATTTTAGGAGCGGTCTAAGGAAAAAACTGATCGTTTTCATTTCATGTTTTGCTTTATATCAGTCTTGTGCTAATAAAGTAAGTTTTGAAACGTATGTAAACCAGCCTCACATGAATTCTCTTTTCTGAAACCTGATTTAAATGCTATTTAAAATCCATATATATATATATATATATATATATATATATATATATATATATATATATATATATATATATATATATGAGAGAGAGAGAGAGAGAGAATATAAAAAGCAAATTCCATCAACTATATTTTTATATTTTAGTAAAATTCATTTTTAACAGCCGTTTCTCCATTATTCGAGACAATCAAGGTTTTATAAGCATATCTTGAAACGTTTGAACGAATTGTTCATCAGAAAAGTATCCCAAAAAAATCAAAAACTTCCTTAAAAAAAAAACATTAATTTTAGATCGTTTTTTTCCCAAAAAAGAAAAAATCGATCTAAAGAAAGAAATTTTAAAGTTTTCGATTTTTTTTTTTTTACACTTTTCTAGTTTTTTTTTTTCTGATGAAGAGTTTCTTCTAGAACATTGAAAATAAGCTTGTAAAACCTTGATTGTTTGGAAACACGGAGAAACGGCTGTCAAAAATGAATCTCTTTACTATAAAAATAAAAATATAGTCGCTGGAATCTGCCTTTTCTATTGTCTATTTATAAATGCTCTGGAATTCTAAATTAATATTTATTGAGCTTAAACACTGAAAGTTTTACTTGTGATTCACCTTGTCACGAATTACTTGTTATAAAAGTGATCAATCATTAGTGTTGTGAGCATCATCTCCACTGAGCGTTTCATGTTTGTGACTTTATGGCAGGTTAAGCTAAGTTTCATCAATATCTATTTCTGATGTATCACCATATTTCAATGCAATGCTTAGAGCAGCTGTCGTGAGTTCAGTGTTCACCATTCACACTTGAGCTTGTGTCCTTTTTACCGGATCAAATTTGGCTTTGTCAAATATCAGAATCAAATCCAGGCTAATTAGAATGGCTGAACTCCATAAAAGATGGTTGTCTGGCTATACGTATTTTTAATTCATAAATTTTTGTTTTTATTTATAAAGTTAAAATCAAGTCAAACTTTGAGAGGGAAAAATAAAAAAATGAATAAAGTTCTTTTCTGTTTGCAAACTAAAAATAATCCTTGCATCAAGATTGTCTGTCAGTTGGCTCGATGTTCATTTGTATCAACCTTTATAAGAATCTTGATTTAGTTCTACACCGAACATTACAACTGTCAACTGATTCTAATCAATTCGCTTGTTGTTGAAGCATAGTTTTCTTCTGATCGAGTTGTTTTTATTCATATAAATTTTTTGATTCTTTTCCAATTTAATTAGTTTTATTTGATTGGCATGTCAACCCTTTTTAGGTTATTTAATGCCGAATTTAGTTTTGTTGGTAAAACTTATTATGCTTCAATAGTTCAAATATCTTGAACTATTTATAGATTTATTTGTTTTGTAGGCATATATTTGTAAGTAAGTAATCTGCTAACGTTAGATTCAATTCAATATTTTGTAAGTAAGTATTCTGCTAACGTTAGATTCAATTCAATTCAATATTTTGTAAGTAAGTATTCTGCTAACGTTAGATTCAATTCAATATTTTGTAAGCATTCTGCTAACGTTAGATTCAATTCAATATTTTGTAAGTATTCTGCTAACGTTAGATTCAATTCAATATTTTGTAAGTATTCTGCTAACGTTAGATTCAATTCAATTCAATATTTTGTAAGTAAGTATTCCGCTAACGTTAGATTCGATTCAATTCAATTCAATATTTTGTAATAATTCTGCTAAACGTTTGATTCAATTCTAATATTTTGTTAGTATTCTGCTAACGTTAGATTCAATTCAATATTTTGTAAGTATTCTGCTAACGTTAGATTCAATTCAATTCAATATTTTGTAAGTAAGTATTCTGCTAACGTTAGATTCAATTCAATTCAATATTTTGTAATAATTCTGCTAACGTTAGATTCAATTCAATATTTTGTAAGTATTCTGCTAACGTTAGATTCAATTCAATTCAATATTTTGTAATAATTCTGCTAAACGTTAGATTCAATTCAATATTTTGTTAGTATTCTGCTAACGTTAGATTCAATTCAATATTTTGTAAGTATTCTGCTAACGTTAGATTCAATTCAATTCAATATTTTGTAAGTAAGTATTCCGCTAACGTTAGATTCAATTCAATTCAATATTTTGTAATAACTCTGCTAACGTTAGATTCAATTCTAATATTTTGTAAGCATTCTGCTAACGTTAGATTCAATTCAATTCAATATTTTGTAATAATTCTGCTAAACGTTAGATTCAATTCAATATTTTGTAAGTATTCTGCTAACGTTAGATTCAATTCAATATTTTGTCAGTATTCTGCTAATGTTAGATTCAATTCAATTCAATATTTTGTAATAATTCTGCTAAACGTTAAGTTCAATTCAATATTTTGTTAGTATTCTGCTAACGTTAGATTCAATTCAATATTTTGTAAGTATTCTGCTAACGTTAGATTCAATTCAATATTTAGTAAGAATTCTGCTAACGTTAGATTCAATTCTAATATTTTGTAAGCATTCTGCTAACGTTAGATTCAATTCTAATATTTTGTAAGCATTCTGCTAACGTTAGATTCAATTCAATATTTTGTAAGAATTCTGCTAACGTTAGATTCAATTCTAATATTTTGTAAGCATTCTGCTAACGTTAGATTCAATTCTAATATTTTGTAAGCATTCTGCTAACGTTAGATTCAATTCAATATTTTGTAAGCATTCTGCTAACGTTAGATCTAATTCAATATTTTGGAAGTATTCTGCTAACGTTAGATTCAATTCGTAAAATAGATTAGACCCTGATTGATAGTAACTACTCCAGGTCTTAATTGATCTGAGAGGAATAACAACTAAGAGGTGAGGTGACTCTAAATTCTCCTAAGATCCCAAATTGGAGCATCATTACCAAAAGGCTCTATCCTTTTTTCTTCCCACCCACTCTCTGTCGCACAGACATGATGTTGCTAGTCTCAGTCTCTTCTATAAATACTATTATGGCATGTGTTCTTCAAATTATCTGATTTATTCCCCGTTTCTTTTGTTCCAGCTAGTTTTACTCGTTGGTCTAGTGGTTGTCATGAATTCAGTGTTCAGATACCTCATTGCAATATATCTTATTCCAGTAGCTTCTTTCAAAGAACTGCAGGCTTGTGGTACTCTCTTCCTGCTGACTGTTTCCTTCTACCTATAGCCTTAGTCTGTTCAAGACTAAGGTCAATAATTATCTTCTGTTTTTGTGTCAATCATCTTTCGTGCTTTTTAGTTTTTTACATTAAGTGGCTTCATGTCTTGTCTGGAGCAACTTTCATAAAAAATATGTGGTTTAAAATTCTACCCAGGACGGATTTAGGGTATTGATTTACTCCTCTCCAGGAGTTAGGCACAAGGCCAGTTTTTATCTTACTCCCACAAGTAAGATGTGACCCAAGGTCGAGTCGGGAAAGTGGGGTTTAAAAATTGCCTGGGCAGCCCTGTTGGCATTCCTCGGTAGGGGCGCCTCAGGCAGTAAGCGGGGAGGCGAAGCCTGAGAGGATGGACCTCCTAGAACTGCACACGACAGACCCATAGCCCGGCGTAAATCAAGCCCCGAAGGCCATCGGAACAGATACTACACTTTGATCTTAGCCAATGACGGATTTAGGGTAGATAGAGTTGAGTAATTAATAGGGCTGGGAACTAGGGTAGGCAAAGAAAGAACAAAAACAGTTGAGAGCTAGGAAAGATAGATTTCGTAGTGGTGCGATTGAGCAGGCAGGGTGTTAACACCTTGTCCCAGGCAGTTTGTGTTGTGTTCCGTACCAACATTTTATCACTGATATTATGTATTATTTGCATTGTTCGGACTACTGTTAACACCTTGGATGATATTCTCACAACGTTTCAGCCGATGTAACCTTTGAGCTTCAGGTTCATCTTGCCGAACTTATGAATCTGTACGGAATTTCGAATGGAACTCTTTATTTAATCCACGAGGTTAGCTTGCTCTCGTTTCGTCAGCCATGACCGGGTAGAACTCTTCAGTAATTCGTAATTGTATTCTCAGTTATTATCGCCCATAGTGAGGATTGAATCTTGAACCTCCAGAAGATGTTGTCTCACTGGTGCTTGCGGATTAAGTAAAGGGTTCCATTCGAGATTCTATACGAATTCCCGAGTTCGTCATAAAGATTCCCGAGTTCGTCATAAAGATTCCCGAGTTTGACAAGATGCACCTGAAGAAAGTCAGAGGTCACATGAGAACAGTAGTCGTAGTTTCGAATCCAAATGATATCAATTCACATCGCAAAAGTTCTGAAACATAATACCGATATCATGTTTATATTTCATTGTTTTTTATATTAGAATTCTTAAATTTCCATTTTATGATCGTTTTTGTTGGAAATCTTGTGCAGGTAGAAAAAGACAAAATTTGTCTGCCTGCTTTTTTTGTACACTTTCTCCATCCAATAGAGACTTCAAACCCACACTAATTATGAATCGTGATACCTTGAGTATTGTTCATAGCAACAACCAAGGCAGATGACGGTGGATAACGACGCGGACTGACGACCTGAGTGTGCCAAGTGCGAATCCAGTCGGTTCCATAGAATCACTTTCACTTCGGGAGGTCCTGGGTATGACCTTAAAAGACATCAAGTGGTGAGGCCTCCACTTGGGAGCTGTGGGGAATGTGGAGTTGCCCCTTAGTTGCCATTGCTCCCAGGTCCACTCTGGCCCGGAGTGGTAGTACCTATAAGGGCCCCATTTATGGGTCAAATAGAACCTACTGGCACTACCAGATCAGGCTGTCTGAAATTATTGACTTCCTGATTAAAAATGCACCAAACATTGATTTTTTTATTGTTTTTTTTTTGCACAATTCAATCATGTTCTACAAAATCCAAAGCAAAACACAATTTATCCCCTCCCCCCTTTCACTCAACCAAAAACATGAATAAATACTTAAACATATAAAGAACTTAAAGCATAAAAACTTTCACCAAAATGACCGGATTCAGCATTAAATAACGTGAAAAAAGTTGATACGTCATAAAACAACCAAACCAAACACCATGAATGAATACTTGAACATATCGTGAACTTGAAGCATGGAGACTATTACCAGGGTAACCAGATTCAGCATTGAATAGCCTGAAAAGGGTTGATGTACCGTAAAACAAAACCACTAAACCAAACACCATGAATGCATACTTGAACATGTAAAGAACTTGAAGCATGAGAACTTTTACCAAAATGACCGCATTTGGCATTGAATAGCTCGAAAGGAGTTGATATGCCATAGAACAAAACAACTAAACCAAACACTAAAATATTAAAATACATGAACATTTAAAAAAAATTATATTAAAATACATAAACATTTAAAAAAAATTATATTAAAATACATAAACATTTTTAAAAAATGATATTAAAATACAGAAACATTTTTTAAAAATGATATTAAAATACAGAAACATTTTTAAAAAATGATATTAAAATACAGAAACATTTTTAAAAAATGATATTAAAATACATAAATATTTTTAAAAAATGATATTAAAATACATAAACATTTTAAAAAAATGATATTAAAATACATAAACATTTTTAAAAAATTATATTAAAATACATAAACATTTTTTTAAAATGATATTAAAATACATAAATATTTTTAAAAAATGATATTAAAATACATAAACATTTTTAAAAAATGATATTAAAATACAGAAACATTTTTAAAAAATGATATTAAAATACATAAACATTTAAAAAAAATTATATTAAAATACATAAACATTTTTAAATGACTCACTGCCTTAAGACTCAAATAAAGGATATTCTCTTCCACATTCATGGCATGAAATGACCCGTATGGTTGATGTGCCATTAAACAATATCTTACCTTACCTTCACTTAGGAAGGCTGGCAACCATTAGATGGTCCCTCTTGTAAAAATGCCAGCAAAAGAATCAAGCCGGTCAACAAAGTTGTACCGCGTTGATTCAATACGAATTTACTTTATAGCAACAAAATAAATTTGTGTCTAACATTCTCTACATTCTGATATTGATCGATATTGAATCTGAATACTGGACTCTGACATTAGGGTCTATCAAAAGTAAGGCAAAGATTTATTGTGTTCAATTACCCAATAATACCATTAGAAAAGATATTAACCCAAAACCCCTCCAGCTATAGGTGAAATAACAACTTGTATTCAATTAATGAATGAAAATTGTAAAATTATTTGAAAGTTTTTTTTATTTCATATTTTGTTCCATGCAGTAAATTCAGAACTGGGCGCAAAACCGAAATGGTCGTCGATGGAACGCCTCGTCATGTTAGAGATCTGCAATCATTTTTAGGATCACCTCAAATGATGCAGACGATAATGATTGGCCAATCTACTTGGGGGCGGGTACACCAACTGATCCCTCCAATAGTAGCTTGCCGGCAGATTCCATTGTACCCAATAGGAGCTACTCTAAGAAAGAACAACAATTACCCTTCAGAGGGGCACCCAAAACAAAAGACCGCACCCACACTGTCATTTGTGTAATCAGGAGATTAAGGGGTAGCATGGCAGACATGATGAGTCAAGTTGGGGCCACTTCCACTGCTTAGCCCAGGTTCTGACTCATCACGTCCGCCACAATATTTTTATTTTTTTGTTGGTCCATCCTTCAACTGAATTCTGTTACCTTTTACTGAGAACTCTTTTAAATGAATGTTTTTATGATAATTTTGTTTTCATCAGACGAGTGGATTGGAATTACAAACCAAACTAAACAGATTTACACTCGCAGGAATAAAGAATGAAAGTTTAAATTATGCTTTTTGAATTTGTGTTCTTTATTGTAGACTATGGTACTCGTTCCATCAGAAAATGACAGAAACCATTTTTGAACAAATCAATCAGACATCGAACAAATAAACATCATTTTGTGTATCAAAAAAAACAACATTTATTCGTGTTCGAACAATAAAATGTTTACATCATACGTATTAAAATTAGCTTTAGCACATGTTTACATGTGGAGGTGGCATGGTGTAGTCCTAGTCATGATGTGGCGATTCACCCTGCGAGGATTGCTGCGGCTTCCCCTGAAAAAATAAGTTTCTAGAGAAAATTAAATTTACAAGCAGACCCTAGTTGCATAGATATCCTGATCAAAAGTGAGATGATGATGTTAGTTTTTGTTTTTGTAGGGAGGAGTCACCGTCCTCCCGCATGCAGCACCTGGTATTTTCAAATGGTCACCCATCTGGTATTGACCAAGCTCAACGTCACTTAACTTTTTCGATCTAATGAGAATCAGTGTGTCTACATGATTATGCCATGGTGTAGTAGTTATGGGTGTAGACTTTCGGCACGGCTACTACATCAGATTAACTAATACCCTTCGGAATAGTTATGAATCCATATATCCTCTCTCCATCTAGGGTAGACTAGTCTCTCAAGCCTTGGTTGTGCAACTAGTCTAAGAGAAGGAAAACTTTGAAATCACAATAATCTTCTTTTTTTATGGAAATCGCTCTAGACAAGGCATGAAGCTACTTGATGTAAGGAGCTAAAAAGTACCACTTCAAGGTCAAAATCTAGCCAACAATAAGTGTTATATGGATAAATGCCAACCCAGAAAACAGCAATTATTCCCCTTTGTCAGAAACATCACCCATGAAATGTGATGACTAAAGGACAAAATAAGGAAAGCGATAGTTACGAGGCTGCTGAAAGTAAACCCAAGGTCCACTTTCTACTCTCTTCTTCTGCTTATCCTGGTATTGTTTCCAGTCATCCAGAATTTCTCGTTACCACCGGACTCTAGCAATGTCGTTTAAAGAGAGATGTGGTTGGAGATTGTGCAACTTTTGCTTCCTTATAGACTCCCCATGCAGCCATCCTTACAGGTGTTATCCATCCTTTCGTGAGACTGAAAGTAATCCTAACATGTAGCGATTACTAAAGATCATCCATTTTTGTTTGAACATTTTTAAACTTAAGACAGACAAATCCTGTTATATTCTTTAATTTAAAATGAGTTATCCCCCTTATTTAATTTTATTTTTAGGTGATTATATAACAATGTTTCATATTTGCAGTCTTTTAGGCTGGACTAAGTATTTTACAATAACAAATCAAAATTGGCTAGTCAGAAGCAAATATTGATTTGCCAACTTAAATGCTATTTCGGTCTGACTTAGAAAATCCGACAAGATAACTTTATATGTTAAGGAATTTTAAACAAAGAAGGAAAAATTGAGAAAAGAAAAGGAAATTCTGTTATCTATTTCTTTTTCGAATGATCTCATCTGACATTCGCAGAGTTTCTTTTCAGTTAAAATTAAAAAAAAAAAAAAAAAAAAACTGACAAAAACGATTTTTCTTCTAACATGTGAAACGTTATAATACAATGTTAACAACAATTACTGACAGCAACGTCGGATATATAGATATACCTGGTGATACCAGATCAGGCTGCCCTGTGGCTCCCTGAGACGAAATTCACCTACATTGACGTTTTTTTTCTTTTTTTTTTTTTTTTTTGTAAAACTTAATTATGTTCTACAAAACCAAAAACAAAAACAACAGCCCCTCTCCCTTTCTCCCTCCCTTTTTTTATTTTATTTTTCCTACCCTACTCCCGGTCCTGGATATGACCTTAAACTACATCCGATGGTGAGATCCGACTTACGGATATATAAGAAAATTTAAGGAAATTTAAAGTTACCCAAATATACTTATCCATGAATAAATACAACATTTAATTTCTTAGTTCGATTTTATAAAAAAGGGAGGAAAGGCTAAAAAAGTCTCTCCCCCCCCCCAATAAAAAAGAAAAAAAAAAAAAACTCCGGCATTAAATGACCACATAGGTTGATATGCCGCAAAACCAACCAATCCAATCCAATCCAAACGCCATGAATAAATATTTGAAGATATCAAGAACTTGAAGCATAAAAACTTTTACCAAAATGACTGGATTCGGCATTAAATAACCCGAAAAGGGTTGATATGCCGTAAAACAAAACAACCAAACCAAACACCATGAATAAATATTTGAAGGCATAAAGAACTTGAAGCATAAAAACTTTTTACCAAAATGACCGGATTCGGCATTAAATAACCCGAAAAGGGTTGATATGCCGTAAAACAAAACAACCAAACCAAACACCATATATAAATATTTGAAGATATCAAGAACTTGAAGCATAAAAACTCTTTACCAAAATGACCGGATTTGGCATTAAATAACCCGAAAAGGGTTGATATGCCATAAAACAAAACAACCAAACCAAACACCATATATAAATATTTGAAGATATCAAGAACTTGAAGCACAAAAACTCTTTACCAAAATGACCGGATTCGGCATTAAATAACCCGAAAAGGGTTGATATGCCGTAAAACAAAACAACCAAACCAAACACCATATATAAATATTTGAAGATATCAAGAACTTGAAGCACAAAAACTCTTTACCAAAATGACCGGATTCGGCATTAAATAACCCGAAAAGGGTTGATATGCCGTAAAACAAAACAACCAAACCAAACACCATATATAAATATTTGAAGATATCAAGAACTTGAAGCATAAAAACTCTTTACCAAAATGACCGGAGTCGGCATTAAATAACCCGAAAAGGGTTGATATGCCGTAAAACAAAACAACCAAACCAAACCAATATAGATATACATTGGCTATTGTGATAGTCTTTTGATAAAAGAATGACACTCTGAGTTTCCAAAAAACACAGTAGCAGAAACAAAATGGCTACAGTACAACCAATAATTAAAAACTTGTGTTTTTCTTAAGAGTTGTTTTTTGTTTTGTTTTTTGTTCTTGTTTTTTTTGTGTTTTGTAAATGAGTATTTTACAAAGGTGAGTCGAAAGTTTTGCAACATTTGCATATGTGATAATTTGCATCGCGTACATCAGGTGACCAAACCAGTTCAGGCTGTGAGACATGCCCAATGTTGTTCGTAGTACCGTGGTAATGGGTGCACTGACACATGCATTTCTTCACTCGGTGTGTGATTGTGAAGACACATAGAATTGCACAAGAGAGTTTGAATTACCTACTAGACACCATCTTCGATTGTCTTCGGTCTCTCTGTAGAAAGGGTTTGTCAGGACAACCTGACATGAGGATACTTTACACTACAAGTAAACCCTGACCAAATATTCAAAATAACATAGTATTCGAAGCCCAAATAAGATCTTCTACACACGGCTATACACTGGCTTATACAAGGAATGGTGCACCTTCTCCTAGTGATGTTACCTCAAGTAAGAGCACTTAGCTGGATACTCCACCAGACTAGATGAATTCTTGTCCTGGAATCCAGTGAGACCACAAGAAAGATATATTATAACATAATCAACTGGTCAATTGGGGAGAGGAAAATTAATGTTCTTATCTATGTATCTCATATAGAGATAAAGTGTTAGCCACATAAAGGAGCCCCTTGATTTCTAAGAACTTCAACTGAAGTAAAATGAAACAACAAAAAAAGCGCAACAGTCTAATTCAGTAACTTTTTATTTACCCATTCAAAATGGGGTATGAATCTATGAAAGTAATACAAAACATTTGTTGTGTGAAACGTGAAAAACCAATTGACTACAGTACAGTAACCAAATGGTTCAAGAAATGTTACTCGGATTGCAAAAGCCTCGATTATCAGACAAGGTTGAACATGCCCTAAACTGTCTATTATGAAGTTGTACTCGAAGCCATAGAGGCAAATCCGGATAGCATAAGGTGAGTTAAGCATCTCATAGTCCAGTGTTTCCCACCACTTTCACGGTCACAGTAAAAGCACCAGGAGTTGCTGAATTGTGCAAAAAACATTGCAAAACTTTAGATTTACCCTGTTTTATATTTTGGAATTTTGAAATGAGAATTTGTAAGTTGAATTATTCGGTCTACTATTCTTATCTTTGTTGTTATTTTCCCAACGTTTTGGCCGATATAACCTTTGACCTTCTTCAGGTGCAGCTGTCCAAACTTGGGAACCTATACAGAATTTCGAACTGAACCCTTTATTTAATTCACGGAGTAGATTGTTCTCGTTCCGTCAGCCATGACTGGGTAGAAGTGTTAATTTGTTTTCTTAATTATCATCGACTCCTGGCACAACAGATAAAGGTGTTGATTAACAATCAGTGACAATCTTCTGGAAGTTGAAGGTTTAATCTTTACTACAGGTGACAATAATGACACTGGAACGAGAAGATCTAACCCCGTGAAATAAAGGATGCAGTTCAAAATTTCATATAGGTTCTCAAGTTACAAAAAGATGCACCCGAAGAAGATCGGAGGTTACATCGGCCGAAACGTTGTGAAAATAACAACCAAGATGAGAATAGTAGTTTAAACAATCAAAATAGTACAAGATCTCCCTCTCCAAACAATCATGGAAACATAGATCAAACAAAGTTAATAAAATCATTTAAAAGAAACAAATTCGTTTTAATTCGATTACAAAAACAACGTGAATGGAATGCAGAGGTGAATGATTTTTGCCAAGTGAAAACTCTCCTTCTCACAAAAATGTCCACCACAATCTAACTATGCACCATTACCGGCCATCTTTACAAACTCATACTTCCTCTCTGATACAAAAGCTCTCGTCTTCATTACTCTCTCTCTCTGCTCAGTCAATGCCCACAAGAACAATTACATCACATACAGTATAAACAACGGCTTCCAAACCTCTCCCTTTTCTTTACAGAACAGTTCACGGCTCAACTAACGAATCTATTGCTCCTTTCACTCATATGATAATGAACGATTATCTTTTGAGTCGCATCTGGACTATTTCCAATCACCCAATTTGCATCGCAGACTGTACACTTGCGTACCGATAACATCTGCAAAACAAGAACAGACATTGCTACGTTTATAGTGTTGTATCTGAGAATGTTTACTGAAAAGAAAATGAAAAGAACCCGAGCCGTGGCACTGTGTATTTACAATACCTCTGCTAATGTAATCATCTTGTAAAGAATATTGAATGTCGGCCATTGTATTTGTGCAGCTCCTGTATTTATGTGATGTTCCATTGTGATAAGCAGTTAGCATTTGTGTTCTGTCGTATCACAGGAAATTGGAGGTCTATCTCGTGGCAAAGATAGTGAACACAAACAGTTCATGATCCCAGACTGTCACAGTGAGAGGGAAGATGGCTGGAATGGGGGAGTCCTAGGACGCTCAAGAGAGGGACCAGGTGAGTTAGAGATCTTTAATTCCTACCACTGATTACTGGTATACAAAAAAAGTTTTCTTGCTTTGAGGCAAGCATGTGACGAGGTGTCTTTTTTTTTTCTTTTTTTTTTTCTTTTTACTAATGAGTTACCACTTATCAAGGCCAAAGGCCACTCGAGGATAAAGATTAATGCAGTAGATAGATTTGTTAGTTGAATGATGAAGAATATTATGAGAGGATTGAAAATGATGAGTGGAATTAACACAATTTGATTACTTATAAGGAAGGTTATGAAAGTATTTGAAGACAACCATGTTGTAGTCTGTAAGGAAGCAGTATCGTGGAAATGTGTTCCACAGATAAGTTCTTGATGTGGTTAATTAAAATGTTTTGCTCGATAATGGTTAGTTGGTTAAGAGAGTAGAAAGTAGACCTTGAGTCTACTTTTGGCAGCCTCATAACTCACACACACTAAATAGGTAATCAATATCTTCGATGATGAATTTTTTTTCAAACCAATATAAAAAAAAAAAGCTTTTAAGGGTTAAAACTGAATTAATCAACGTTTGTTTCCATAAGGTTTTTTTCTTATATATTTTAATCTCACAAAATACATGCTAAAATATTCCTCAGTGTTTGGATACTGTTTGGAAAATAAAAACTTCCATTTCAATTTTCTAATTAGCTGTAATTTGCAATTGCAAGGAAAGTAGAAAGTGGACATTAGGTTTGCTTTCTCGCTTCCCTTATTTTGTCCTTTAGTCCTCACATTCCATGAACGATGTTTCTGACAAAGAGGGAAGAATTGCTGTTTTCTGGATCGGACACTATCCATCTAACACTAATCATTGGCTAGTTTTTGATCTTTAAGTGGTAATTTCTTTTTTCTTTTTTTTTAGTTCCTTACATCAAGTGGCTCCATGCCTTGTCTAGAGCGATTTCCATAAAAAAAAAAAAATTTCTTTCACAGATCCTATTGTTGCTGTAGTATATATACTGTGGTCCCTCGCCATGTCGTATCTCACTTTTTGCGGCTTCACCATGTTTCAGTTTTGAAATCGTATATATCTAATTTTATATTATTTGCCTTATTCAGATTACTATCTTGGTTATTATAATCACAATGTTTCGATTGATATAACCTCTGACCTGCTTCAGGTACAGCTTTTGAACTGGGAACCTTCTCGTCGAACTTGGGAACCGAGAAAGAATTTCGAAAAGAACCCTTTCATTAATCCACCAGGGTAGATACTTCTCATTTTGTCAGCCATGACCGGGTAGAAGTGTTAATCTGTTATTTTTGGTTATTATCGCCTGAGGTAAGGATTGAACTTTCAACCTTCAAATGACTCCTATTTAAAACTTAGTGTTAACCAATGCCATTAACAGTTACACCATGGTTCCATGTACATTATTAGATAACAATCTACCCCTGTGGATTAAATAAATGATTTACTTTGTGTTATGATTCCAAAGTTTAACAAGACGTACCTGAAGAAGGTCGGAGGTTACATCGGCCAAAACGTTGTGAATATAACAACCAAGGTGAGAATAGTAGTCTGATTAATACAAATTGTTAATCCTTATCTAAATAAATCCGGAACATATCTAATTTTATATCGCGGATTTTGGTACTTTAAAAAAATATAAAATTTAAACGATTTATTATCTTAATAATTTGGAAGGAAAATATACCAAAATAACATTACAAACAACAAAAGCAAATTAAAATAATATATATATATATATGGATATATAATATATATATATAGGTGGATATGAATATCTAAGTGGAAGAACAGACTTTTTTCCGCCTGATGAGATCTTAGTTTCTAATAACTATTGATCAATATCATCGACATGCCAGTGTAGTGGCTTTTTATACATGTCTGTATAAATAAAAATAATTATATATACGTGTGTGTGTGTGCGTGTACATTTCTGTGCTTTGCAGTTCATCATAATTCTGACAAAATATTTTTTTAAATAATTAAATGTGTGTGGCAAGGTTAATGTGTGGATGCTGTGTAATGGCTTAAAATATATTTGAATATCTATATAATAATACGCTAAATCACTTCCATGTTCGTACGTACGTTATCACTCTCCACACTTTTTTTTTTAAAGATGGGATCGCCTTATCGTCGAAAGTACAATGCGAAAAAAAATAATGTTTAAAATTTCATCTAATGTCACTGTTGTGTCGAACGTGAAACTCTAACTGAAATACACTTTCCTGGCCTTCAGACTAGGATCAAAAATGAATTTCTCAATATAATCTTATTTATGAAAGATAAACATTTCTATATATAACCTTATTTATGAAAGATACACATTTCTATATATAACCTTATTTATGAAAAATAAACATTTCTATATATAACCTTATTCATGATAAATAAACATTTCTATATATAACCTTATTTATGAAAAATAACCATTTCTATATATAACCTTATTTATGAAAGATACACATTTCTATATATAACCTTATTTATGAAAAATAAACATTTCTATATATAACCTTATTTATGAAAAATAAACATTTCTATATATAACTTTATTTATGAAAGATACACATTTCTATATATAACCTTATTCATGAAAAATAAACATTTCTATATATAACCTTATTCATCAAAATAAACATTTCTATATATAACATCTTTTATGAAAAATAAACATTTCTATATATAACCTTATTCATGAAAAATAAACATTTCTATATATAACCTTATTCATGAAAAATAAACATTTCTATATATAACCTAATTCATGAAAAATAAACATTTCTATATATAACCTTTTTTATGAAAAATAAACATTTCTATATATAACCTTTTTTATGAAAAATAAACATTTCTATATATAACCTTTTTTATGAAAAATAAACATTTCTTCATATAACCTTTTTTATGAAAAATAAACATTTCTACATATAACCTTATTCATGAAAAATAAACATTTCTACATATAACCTTATTCATGAAAAATAAACATTTCTACATATAACCTTATTCATGAAAAATAAACATTTCTACATATAACCTTATTCATGAAAAATAAACATTTCTACATATAACCTTATTCATGAAAAATAAACATTTCTACATATAACCTTATTCATGAAAAATAAACATTTCTACATATAACCTTATTCATGAAAAATAAACATTTCTACATATAACCTTATTCATGAAAAATAAACATTTCTACATATAACCTTATTCATGAAAAATAAACATTTCTACATATAACCTTATTCATGAAAAATAAACATTTCTACATATAACCTTATTCATCAAAAATAAACATTTCTATATATAACCTTATTCATCAAAAATAAACATTTCTATATATAACCTTTTTTATGAAAAATAAACATTTCAAATCAATCAGGGATATCTTAAGTAGGACGGCCCTTCGAGTAAATGTGGTATTGTGGTGACTGAGATGATTCTAATTAAGAGTAGAATAGACAAAGGATGACTAACGACACCCATTTTCCTCACTTTTGATGGCCTTGTGCCTAATTTGTATGGAATGTAAAATCTTATATTTTGCACAAATAAATATTTCAAAGTGTAGTATCTGTTCTGTTCCAAGATAGTACAATAATATCATGGGGTCTGCATTCACACCAGACATTTATAGAATGGAAATATGTCACAAACTCCTATTGTGATGTCAGAGTGCGGACGCACGTCCATAGAATGGAAATATTTTTTAAGCACGGCAGTAACATACAACAGATGAAGGATACAATTATGGAATTCCGAGGGGTCTCGCTAGTATTTAGTAATTGAAGAAATACATGCTTTTTACTTTACGGTTTTTCACTTATGACAATTGGGTCTGGAATACATCAATTGCGATACCTGAAGTAGCATAGCACTGTCTTCATAACAAAATAGGGTTATTCAACAATATTAAAACAAGAACGGACGACAGACTAAACCATTTATTCAATAAATAACAACAAATAATAGTTAATTAAATAAAATGTTCTTTTTAAAAACCCATATGTTCAGCAAGTTTCATCAGATGTCCTGCTTACTTGGCAGGCCAAGAGCAGGCTCAACGCGTTTCCTCAAATGGAGAGGAGCACGTAAAGCCAAGTCAGTTCATGATGGTCCCCCGTGTGGCATGTCATTAACAGACCAAGGCTGTTGAGGAAGTCCCGCATGGTGGGGCCTATCGCTCCACTCGTCTTCACTTAAGATTTCAATCTTCACATTGTTTACGGATGCATCGAATATATCGGGTACAAATAAACTTCAGTCTATGTTTGACTTGTCCACCAAGTTCCACTCAGGAATGTCTAACAGTTGTTGTTTTTTATCACTGTTATGGGGGCCACTTTAGTAATTATCTCAGCAGTAGGTGTGATCTTGAATAAGCTTCACACCCACCGGACTTTAACCCCCCCCTCCCAGATATTTATATGTGAGTTATCTCAAAGGTAATGTCTATCACGACAATCCCCAGACTATTTCTGAAATGAAGACGGTAATCACAACCCAAATCAAAGTTATTGATAATCTTGCACATTGTTTCAGGTGTCATTAAACGGGTATAAAATATGGTCGGATTTCAGATTTTAGGATTGTGAATTTTATTAATTATTCCATAGGTGGCATTTCGGGGGGGGGGGTCACCTTGTACTTTGTCTGATATGAGAATGATACGATGGATGTGTAATGTGTCTTAAAGACAGGCTTAGATCTAATGACCTCAGAGGCAGATTAAATCTGGATAGTATATGCAGATCTGTGCATACTTTGAGGGTATAGTCATGTTGAAAGAATAGATGAGAGTTCTTGGGTTAGTAGATGTATAACAGTTGAGCTAGCAGGGTCAGTTCACAAGGAAAACATGGAAGAAAGTGATAAGTATAGAGTTGAGTGAAAAAGGGATAAATAAATACCCGGCCAGAGATAGGTTAGTTTGGCAGTCAATTTCTAAAACCTGTCGAACACATGCCAGCAGATAAAACGGACATTAAACTGAATGTGATGATAATAATTTTTAGAAGAATTCCCCATCCTGTTTTGGATTGACTTCACTTAACTTAACTTAATTGTTCTCCATCTTTCTGGTATCTCGATAGACCCTTTCACCATGCTCGTCGCTTACTGTTTTAAGGTTTGGAAAGAAGACGTTGAGTTGGGATGGGAAAAAGGAAATCTTGACTGATATTTGTCAACCCGTATGTAACAACTTTCTTAAAGAATAGTCTTGAAAATTTAGTGCGTATATGTTGGCAAGGAATCATTGTCAGAGACTGTTTTAAATGCTTCTCATGCTCCCAGTTCTTTGATGGCAAGAATCTTCTCTAATTCCTTATTTGAGATTTCCTTCCTGAGCTTTAGCAGAACTGAAATCTGGAAAAAGAGTGCGCATATGTTGGACAGTTGAGCCTTTCTTTTTCATGACCGTCACAAAATTCTTAATTGGTTTCAAACATTTATGTGTAGTTTATTAATGAAACATGTTAAATCATTTGCGTTTATATCTTTATGCATGTATGTATACATATATATTATTATTATATTAACCCTTGAATGCTTAATGAAACATGTTAAATATTTTGTTTATATATATATATATATATATAATTAAATTTTGTACAAATTTTGAATTTTGGCTATTCTCCTGCCTACTTATCAATCTATGTAATTCCTCTAAGATTTTAATCTTTGAAAAGCCTGGCTTAAGGAAAAAAAATAAACATATTTTTATCGAGTACACCTTGCATTGAACAATCGAAGATGAAATAGATTTGTCATTCGCACATCTTTATCTCTCTTCCTTCATTTATCTTTATAATTACTCTATCCGTATATTGAGCTTAAATCATTTCACTATAGGTTCAATTCTCTAAAAGTATACTTTTAGTCTCATATTTTATCATATTTTAAATATAATTTGATATTATAAGAAGCCCCTTTCAAGTAAAATTGAAAGTAGAGCACTATCAGAAAGATTACAAATAGACATTCACCTGAGGCCCCAGTGCAATACCCTGACTCTGTCGTTGAGTTCTATCGTATGTCTAGATATTTGTACTTGCCGCTTTCAGTGTAACCATCACTTAGCTTCTCCGTAATAATGTGACAATCACTCGTGGCCTCAAAGGCAAAGTGAATGATTCAAAATGTCTCTGTGAACCGGGTTCGCACCCTGTGACTGTCTGAGATTGTTATTTCCCTGCACTGATGAGAGGTGTAAGCTTGAAACGACGTTGTACATAGGTAAAATATTAAAAAATATAATTATATATATATATATATTATTATATTAACCGTTAAATACTTTTTGTTTCAAATATGACACATTCCAACAAAATGCCTATTTAATATAATATTCAACGAAAATGTGTCAAACTGCAACTTGTTTTACATCTTCAACGAGCCTGTTGGCAATTGTGAGTAGGTATTAGTATGATGTTGCATCAGCACACCCGCTGAATAGGCAATCAGTATCTTCGATGATATATTTATTTTCAAACCAATATAAAAAATAATGTATTTAAGGGTCAAAGCTGAATTAATAAACGTTTGTTTCCCCAAACGTTTTTTTTTTCTTATATATTTTAATCTCACAAAATACATGCTTAAGTATTCCTCACTTTTTGGATAATGTTTGAAAAATAAAAACTTCCATTTCAATTTTCTAATTAGCTGTAATTTGCAATTGCAAGGAGAATAGTAAGTGGACATTAAGTTTGTATTCTCGCTTCCCTTATTTTGTCCTTTAGTCCTCACATTCCATGAGCGATGATTCTGACAAAGGGGGAAAATTTGCTGTTTTCTGGGTTGGAATCTGTCCATCTAACACTTATCATTGGCTAGTTTTTGACCTTGAAATAGTTGTTTTTTAGCTCCATATGTCAAGTGGCTTCATGCTTTGTCTGGAACGGTTTCTATATAAGAAAAAAATGACCCGTCTCATACTAAGTTTCTATCTATTACTCTCAACCTTTTACAGCGTATATTGTTTGATCCCCCGCCCCATCGCTCTTATTTTATATGGTGTCTATCACTCTCATTTCCATCACTCCCTCTCTGTTTATTAAAAGCTGAAAGTAATAAAGAAAGGAAAGGATACAAATATTGGAATAGTCCATTATAAATAAAAGGGAATATCACCACAGGTAGAATATATTTAACTCTTTGCTGTAGCGAGAGAAACGAAGATATGGCGAGTAGAAAGAGGCTAATTTGTGATTTTGTTGTTTTATTTTTTTCATATTTAATTGGCTTTGCGAACTCACTTTAACCTGAGCTTAATAGTTGACCTAACGGATCACATTTTTCTAATATATATATATATATATATATATGATCTGAGGTAAGGATCGGATTTTCATTCTTCCTGATGAGATCTCAGTTTATAACAGATGTTGATCGACAACATCAGCATGCTAGGTAACACTGACATACACAGGGTAAAAATCCAGAGAATACTTTATGTGTTTATATAAATAATAAAAACACACCGGTCGACTATCGCAATAAAAAACTATAACAAAAAAATCAGCGTGTATATATATATATATATATATATATATATCAACATTAAAATCAACTTCTCAAAAAGCAAAACAGAGCCGAATGAAGATAGCTCAATATTCTTTCAGATAGAGCTCATCAAAATGATCAATATTTAAAATAAGCCACATTTAGTATTGGTATAAAGCTCTATCTGAAATAATATTGAGCCCTTTGTGTGTGCACGGTCTGCTGTCTTGATTCGGCTCCGTTCGGATTTTGAAAAGTTGATATATATAGTAATCCAGGTAACTTTACATGCACAGGGTAAACATCCAGAGAATACTTAATGTGTTTATATAAGAGTGCTCAATAATAGATAGAGGTGTTTTATAGGCATCATTATTTTATGTGTGCAAGGTCTGACAAATAATGTTTGGATGAATAAAAATATTTTATACCTTATATAATTTTAATCTTATATAAACCTTAGTTAATGAAAGGAACACATTTCCATAAGTTCATCAAAAACAGTTTTTATTGGCATACAATTGTTTCAGCCTTTCTCAAACACATACATATTTTTCATATACAAAGTATGCAAACTTATAACGGATCACATTTTTCTAATATATATATATGTATATATATATATATATATATATATATATATATATATATCATGTTTACGTCGCATAGCAGAGACTTTTGCATGATCTGACGGCATCTTTATTTGGGTCCCTCATAGTTGCCTCGCAGAGAAATCTTAACAATTCTCAGGGTTTCATAGTTGTAGTATTTATATTTCTGGCCAAAGAACTTTGTGAACCGTGTTTGTCAAATAGATAACATTAACATATCATCAACTTCATAAGTTCATCAAAAACAGTTTTTATTGGCATACAATTGTTTCAGCCCTTCTCAAACACATACATATTCTTGATATACAAAGTATGCAAACTTATAACAGATCAACTTTTTCTGATATATATATATATATATATATATATATATAGTAATCGAGGTAAAGTTTAGATCCACAGGGTCAAAATCCAGAGATCCTCACTGTGTTTATATAAGAGTGCTCAATAATAAATAGAGGTGTTTAATAAGTATAAAGATTGATATTCATGCAAACATTATTAGGCTGCACATTTGCAAAACGTGTTTCGGTCATAACTATTGGAAGCCAGACATCTTCAAGGCTAACGTCTTTTCTTCACGCCTTCATTTAATGGAATGAGACAAAATTGCTCTCTGAAACTGAAGACGTAATCAATTCAAATCACTTTAGAATATTACTAACTGTTACGTTTTTTTATTTATTCATTAATTTTTTTTGTAAATGTGTAGTTAAATAATTTGTGTGTGTGTGTGTATATATATAGAGATAGATCTGTTGGGTGGAAAGTAATCTAATAGTGTTTAATTTTTGTATACGCGCATAATATTTATTTGTTAAGGAGTTTACAGAATTTTAGATTGTCTCATGATACCATGGTTTCATGGCTAAAATGGAGCCTGGCTAAGGATTTGTCGGTATTATCTGTTGTGTCGCTCGTTAGTCATGTTTGATTGGTGAATGGACGAAAAAGTGGAAACTGAGAGGTTGGTAATGCTATCACTTTCCTGTCTGGTGTATGCCGGACATATATTTTATCTAAAAGAAAATGAAGAGTGTGAATGCAATTTGTTTTAATTTAGACATTAAACAATACAAGAACAAATATCTTAAATTTGGATTTCGATTAAAACCTTTTTTTATTATTGAAAGCAAAAGAAATCATGCCGATATCACATTCTGTAAACCATGATTTTGGAGCGTGTTTCAATGTTGAAATGTAACCATTTTTATAGTGATAGCTTCGTAACTTTGAAAATGGCGTTTATCGCGTTTTGCATTTGAACTCTTTAAATAATGGTGGCGAGTGAAAATGTGTATCGTATCCGAAATCTTGTTCGGACGCCTACTTTTATGCTTGCCTCAGTCTTTTTGTAAACCAGTTTTGTGTTATTGATGCGCTTCTGAATGATTCTTTCTTTGATAGTTAATTGTTCAAGTCTGTTGACTGTTTTTCATGTAAAATAATATGTAAATAATACGAAATAAATCATTAATGAACATTCAACCATTTAATAATTATAATTATCATAACTAATAACGTTAATAATGTTATTTATGTTTTGGATTATTGTGATCATTTCGGTTCTTATGTTCATAACATTTAAAGAAAGGAGAGGGAACACCGAAATAACACCATTCCTTTTCTGCTTATCCCAGCATAGTTTCTGCTCATCTTGGATTTCTCCTTAACACTATGACTCAATGGCTTTCTATTCTCTCTGAAGATAGGAGGAGACCAACTGGGATAACATAACCTAAATGTAGTTAACGGACAGACAAATAATTTTGATCATTTATATATAATGTGTGTGTTTGTGAAAAAGACAAACGGAAAAACAAATTTAAATACAGGAAAAAATCATCAAGAAATGAGAGATTTTATCGGTTTCGTTCGGATCAACGAACGTCTTCACTTTTTCTGAAGACGTTCGTTGATCCGAACGAAACCGGTAAAATCTCTCATTTCTTGATGATTTTTCCTGTATTTAAATTTGCTTTTTCCGTTTGTCTTTTTAACACTTCTTGTCTTTCATGGAATTTCATTTTATGATATATCGTGCATCTTATCTTCATATATATGTATGTATATATATATATATATATATATATATATATATATATATATATATATATATATATATATGATAAAATTGTGGCCCGTTGGGTCTGCCATTAAGTTCTGGTTAAATTGCTTGAATCAGGAAAAAGTGAGCTTGCAAAGCCAGTTAAATATTTAAAATAATAAAGACAAAATCCAAAATTAGTCACTTTCTGCTCGTTACTTATCTCTCTACAGCTATTGGTTATATAATATTATTATTCCTGATGATATTTCTTTCTGTTTATAATGAACTATTCCAATCTTTTTATTCTTTCCTTTGTTTATTACCCTTTATTACACAGAGAGGTGAGAGATATGAAGCGAGAGTGATATATAAAATAAGAGCGGGAGTCAACATACGATGAGAACTTAGTGATAGATGGTCACTTGATCAGTTAATTGCAAATTGCAGCTCATTAGAACAAATAAATTTCAGTCTTTTCAAACGTAACTCAATCCGAAAACTGAGAAAAATTCATCTGATTAACATTTAAAGCTATGCGTTAAATAATATTATTACCACTGGTGATAGTCTCTTTTTTCATAATGGACTATTCCATTCGTTTTATTCGTTTCTTTCTTTATTACATTCAACTATTTATAAACCAAGATAGAGAAAGAGTGATGGAAGCGAATGTTATAGATACTGTATAAAATAAGAGCGGGGCGTCAAACAACATACAGTGAGAGAGGGTGAGAGTGATAGATAGAATCTTAGTAATAGATGCATCACTTTGTGAGTTAATTGCAAATTGCAGCTAATTAGAACAATTACAATGAAAGTTTTTTTCAAACATAGCTCAATCTCAAAACCGAGGAATATTTTTGTATGTATTTTGTATGAATAAAATATATAGGAAAAAATCCTTAGGTAAACAAACGTTGATTAACTCAGCTTTATTAAAATAATAGATTATGATTAACAGTATTTTTATTACTTTTTTCTTTTCAATTTCAAATGATTCTGTTTGAAAAAAAAAAATTTTTTAAATTTGGAGATTTCATGCAACTTAGGTTGGATTTATTGACGAAAATCAGACTTTTACAGCTATGGATGGCCAAAATGACCTATATTTTTCTCCATCTCTCCTGAACACCAGCCCAGTCTAAGAATAAGCACTATAAACATTTATTTATGAAAATTCAGATTTTTATAGATATGGATGACCCAAATAATCATCTATAATTTTCTCCATCTCTCCTAAACAATAACACTGTTTAATACGAATAATGCCTGCTATAAACTTGGATATCATATCAGTCATTGTCCGTCTTAGAAGAACGCTTGAAGCTATGATCATCAATCAACGGCTAACGATACTCATTTAGTCATCTCGCGTCATTTTTCATTTTTCAATTTTTATGTCCACTGATAAATAATGAATCATTAATTTTATAGATTTTTATCTTCATTATTTTTTTTGGTTTTTATCGACGGAATAATTATAAACCCATTAAGAGTGCATTTCCAGTTCATATGAGAAATTATTAGATATTTTATAAGAATTATGTTCACATTTCTTGATGCTTTATTGAAGGTGAAAATGGATGCCTTTGTAGCGTAGCGGTAAAATGCCGAACTGCTGATCACAATTTGCTGATTAAGCGGTCAGGTTTTTAATCTCAGCGTGAAAACACTTGCCACGTCTAACCACACTGAAGGGCGATGATATAGCAAAACAGCTATCGGTGAATGACTACATTTTCTTTCCTCGCATGAGGTGAGCTCTCTAATCTGTATTGTTAGCACTTAGCATAAGGCATGTTTTTTTTTGTAAAAGAATTTAGATCTCTTTGCAGTCAGTAATGTGAATGTAAAAATACATAAACACGATAATTTCTCTCACGTAATAGCATTGGGGTAAAATGCCTGATTGCTGACCAAAGTTTGCAGATCCAGAAGTCGGATTTTTAATGTTAGCCACACTGAAGAGGCAATATGTGTTGATGTCAAACACCTGAGATGTAGAACTGACCCCGCTTCTCTGTTCTGTACTTCCTCTCATGATGCAATTTCTAGTACACATCAGCTTAACCTCTGACCCTTTAATGGAAAATTCCTTTTTTTACTTATTTTAACCTCATGTGGAAATGTCCGTTTTTACACTATTATTTACACTCGCGTCGAATATCACTATTCATACTTGTAACAAGAGTAGCCATTGTTTGACTGAAAAATTAAATCACTTATTTTGAGGTACTTGTGATGAATGGGTACCCAGACGATGTGAATATTTACAGAGCCAGTTTTGAGTATTGATGGAGAATCACAAGTCAGTCTCGAAAATGGTTGAAGCATTTTACGATTTTAAAATCAGCCTTTTTTTTTGCTTTTTTTTATTTTAAAAAGATTTTTTTTCCAAATTTATTCTAACTTTTGGAGGGGACTAAAGCTTATTTTTTTTAACCCTAACCTAACCTGGGATTCTCTGTCAATACTCAGAAGAATTTTCCTAACTAATGACATCCCATAGTGCCCATTCCTTACCAGTACCTATTCGTGTTCCGTATAGAGTATGTTCCAACTTGTTAGATTTTTTTACTCTGTATTTTTGAGATAAGGAATTAAAATTATTTGCATGTTTTTCTTCAGACATTGAGATTAATGTTGTATTGCCTTGACTCTCTTTGTGTTATTGCCACCATTTTTTTTTGTGTCACGTCATAGTCTAATTCGGCATAGTTGTAACACGACACAACAAGAATTAGCAGTTCAAAAGCCTGGTCAAAATTTCATGTTTATGTCGCATAGCAGAGACTTTTGCATGATCTGACGTCATCTTTATTTGGGTCCCTCATAGTTGCCTCGCAGAGAAATCTTAACAATTCTCAGGGTTTCATAGTTGTAGTATTTATATTTCTGGTCAAAGAACTTTGTGAACCGTGTTTGTCAAATAGATAACATTAACATATCACCAACTTCATAAGTTCATCAAAAACAGTTTTTATTGGCATACAATTGTTTCAGCCCTTCTCAAACACATACATATTCTTGATATACAAAGTATGCAAACTTATAACGGATCACATTTTTCTAATATATATATATATATATATATATATATATATTAGTAATCCAGGGTAAAAATCCAGAGATCCTCACTGTGTTTATATAAGAGTGCTCAATAATAAATAGACGTGTTTAATGAGTATAAAGATTGATATTTATGCAAACATTATTTGGCTGCACATTTGCAAAACGTGTTTCGGTCATAACTATTGGAAGCCAGACATCTTCAAGGCTAACGTATTTTCTTTACGGCTGTATTTAATGGAATTAGACAAAATTGCTCTCTGAAACTGAAGACGTAATCAATTCAAATCACTTTAGAATATTACTAACTGTGACGTTTTTTTTATTTATTCATTAATTTTTTTTTTGTAAATGTGTAGTGTAATAATTTGTGTGTGTGTGTGTGTGTGTGTGTATATATATATATATATATATATATATATATGGTCGTTGGCATCAACATGAGGCCTGGATATCGGTATGTACCAGTCGCTGTCTGCCGAACAAAAGAGGCCAACTATTATTTCTTTCTAGTGACGTCACACTCAGAAAATACTTTCCTTCTTGCCTTTCTCATTATCCAACATTTGTACCCAACTCTCCAGTGGGAGATTTGTACAATCTCTAAACACACGTCTGTATTAGATGATGTTTGCTGGGATGAGAGGGTGAGCATTATCACTCTTTTCTCACCATGATGTCACTCACGAGATCTTGTCTTCCCACTCTTTAATTATACAACATTTATAGTTCTACTATCTTTAGGCCAATGTCACCTGACTTTCTTCATTTACTGTGTCCTTTTTCCCGTATTTACATCTGTATATTATTAGACTCTTGCAAACGTCTTATTCTTCAACATTCTTCTTCAGATATTACATCGATGGATGTCTTGTGAAAACAGTATTTTCACAGAACATGGCATTTCTCAACTTTTTTCCGCTTTCTTTAAAACCGTATTTCAATCAGTAATCTCTGGTTTTGTTTCCACGTCACGAGCGTCTGGCTTCACCAATCAAAAAATGTGACTTATAAAACATAAGATACAAAGAAATAAAAATGATAAAAACAAACAAGCCAGATTACTCTGTGCGTGTGTGTGTGTGTGTGTGTGTGTGTGTGTGTGTGTGTGTGTGTGTGTGTGTGTGCAAAAATTAGTGTCATGTATATTATTCTAAGCAAATTCTATAATCCCGTTTTTATTTTTGGAAGAGGTCATTCCATTCCATCTCGATATTAGCAGAACTATTGTAACATGCAAACAAAAATAAAAGCTGAAGTAAATTTCACATAACTTGAGAAACATATCAGAACATCAGTGAAACATACAAGAGATTAGAATAAAACTAATAAAAAAACAATAAAGCCTCTACAACAGAAGATGAGTAGATTAGTTTGCAATGAAATTTCTTTTTATAGTTATGAAATCATCCATCCAAGATGAGTTTGTTTTTGTTTTGTTTCAAGATGTTTACTGTTCATCTTGAAAACAGCTTCTTTTTTTTCTCCAGTCTTAAATCCAATTTTGGTTGGCTTCTTTTTCCTTCTCATCATTTCTACTGCATCTGAGATGAAAAATACTGTTGTGTTGCCTCTATGTCCTTTGCATACGCTCCGGGTCGCCATCTTTAATCGTCACTACCGGCCGAAATGTAAACAACATAAAACAATAAATGACGGTTCACTTTTTTATTAAACCCTGGTCAGGGAAAACATTATTGTGAACTGTGACACCAAATTGCAATTATTATTTATGTAAATATCCTCCTCTGATGATTATGGTACTCAAGACATCGACTCTCACATAAGTCTAGCTGGGGAAAAAAGTATGTTTGATCTCTTCTTTCTCATCCATGACGTCACAATCACATAAAACTGACCCCTCTCGTTTCTGAATGTACAAGAAGAGTAGAATAGACTAAACTATCAAATCTTGGTAGGGCAACTAATCTAGGAGACGGAAAATCCTGGTGTCATCTTCCTTGAACCCTATTTTTTTCTTTTTTTTAATTATTTTTTGTAAATTTAATTTTTGATGATGGGGTCATGGGGATGAACCCAGCATTGTTCGGATGGGAGGTGTTTGTAAAGACTGTTATTCATTCTCTCAAATACTTCAGCTCAAACCTAGAAATGTGACTCTGTCTATTTATTGGGTTTGAATTGGTGTTTGTAGAGGTATTTTATTTACGTCCTCTCCAGGAGGTTAGACACAAGGTCAGGTGTGGGTTTTGATGAAAGTGTTTTTGTGGAACGAACTGGATTCGAACCCGGCACACCCAGGTCCTTAGTCTGCGTTGTTAACCACGTGTCATCCCCAGCCTTGTAGAGGCCCTCTATAGCTGGTAAACATAAGCATCAATAGAAATGACCCCTCTTATCCAGGAGAAGTCCTGATGTAGGATCACCATCCAGGTGACCATTTAATTGAGCTCCCCAAGGCATATATTGTCCTGCAAGCTGATTTTTCTTACCTCAAAATGACAAATTCACTTGTCATTTTTCTTACCTCAAAATGACAAATTCACTTGTCGTTTTTCTTACCTCAAAATGACAAATTCACTTGTCGTTTTTCTTACCTCAAAATGACAAATTCACTTGTTATTTTTCTTACCTCAAAATGACAAATTCACTTGTCGTTTTTCTTACCTCAAAATGACAAATTCACTTGTCATTTTTCTTACCTCAAAATGACAAATTCACTTGTCGTTTTTCTTACCTCAAAATGACAAATTCACTTGTCATTTTTCTTACCTCAAAATGACAAATTCACTTGTCATTTTTCTTACCTCAAAATGACAAATTCACTTGTCATTTTTCTTACCTCAAAATGACAAATTCACTTGTCATTTTTCTTACCCTAAAATGACAAATTCACTTGTCATTTTTCTTACCCTAAAATGACAAATTCACTTGTCATTTTTCTTACCTCAAAATGACAAATTCACTTGTCATTTTTCTTACCTCAAAATGACAAATTCACTTGTCATTTTTCTTACCTCAAAATGACAAATTCACTTGTCATTTTTCTTACCTCAAAATGACAAATTCACTTGTCATTTTTCTTACCTCAAAATTACAAATTCACTTGTCATGATGAAATGCAAGCAAGTGAACCTAAGTGTATTTTTACTTAGAAATAAACTTGCTTATATTCTTAATCAATTACGTTTATTAATTAATAGATTTATCTCCCCCCACCCCCATCCACAATTTATAATGTTTCACTTCTTTTGCTTCACATCAAATGGCGTCATTATTTATTTATTAACTAGAACATTTTTATTATTATTAATGATTAATAGAAATCTGTTTTAATTAACCCAGTGTTAACTCTCTTATAACTTTATATTAATATAATTATGAGACAACTTCACGTGTGTGTATGTGTTTCTCGCCGCTATGAGAACTGAATTAATATTTTATTTATTAATTTATTATAATTAGAATATTTATTGGAATAGAAAGTTCAATACAATTTTTAAATAAAACGAAGTATGAAAAACAAAATTTAAAAGAAGATTAATTATGAAATAAAATCCACCACAATGCATTTCGGTTTATTTGTAAACAAGTCAACCAGTTTAGTCTCATCTTAATAGTTGAAAAAAAAACAAAGAATGAATTACTTTGTGTCCCTTAGAAACTTGAAAGAAATTTGGAGTCATTTTAACGGTTTCATAGAAACTCATTAAAACTGGCTTTAAAAGTCTTAGCAAATCCTCATGTCTTAAAAGATTGAAAGTTTTGGAAGCTATTTACATCCAAGAATTTTATAAATAGAGATTAAAACATTACCTCAACACAATTAATTATAGTTTTATAACAATTTATACAATTTATAATTTAATGGCCAAACGATACCGAAATAATAAAACTTAACTTTCAAAATCCTATTTTTTTAAAAAGATTTTTTTTATAGTTAGTGAACATCTAAGCTTAAAATGCAAAGCAAATATACATACATACATACACATACTCATAAATATATATACATACATACACATACTCATAAATATACATACATATACATACTCACTCGATCACTATTCATGTTTATCGTCTATATTCCCTTTGACAAGAGGTTCGATGCTGTCTGGCTGTCCTTATGCTAAATCTCCAGTGCTCACGATTGTAGGGATTGACTTTGTCCATTTGCCACTGTTTTAGGTCTTATTTGATGTTTTCTTTCCATGTCTTCAGAGGGCACCCAGATTTCTTTTTGCTGTCCAGCCTTAGGTCTCTGCAAGTGCTGATATACCCCTTGCTTCTTTCAACATGGCCGAACCAGCGAAGACGGTTTCCCCTTATTAGGACATCAAGTTTTGGAATGGCCAATTTCTCACGTTGAGTGTCTGACCTAATGTTCTACACACACACACACACACATACATATATATATAAATATATATATTCTCATTAGCTGTACTTATCCGGCGTAGCCCGGGATGCCGTAAAATAATATAAGTTTTAACTTTTATTTGTTTACACATTTTAAATTAATACAGAAAAAGAAATTTTACTTGTAAGGTTGACAACTTCTATTATATCCTTCAATTTAACATATGAGTTATCCTCTTGATGCTTATTTAAGATGATTATTTAAAAACGTTTCATATTTCCAATTGTCTTGGTCGGACTAGTATTAAATATATATATGTATATATATATATATATATATATATATTGTAGCAAAGTATGTTATATTGCGAATAACATCGTATAATAATAACAAATGGAAATTAGCTAGTCAGAAGCAAAGTATGATTTGCCAGTTTAAATGCTATTTAGATCTAACTTTTAAAATCCGACCGACTTTCTTTATCTATTAGATAGAAGATATGTTTATACACACACATTTGTGTTTGTGGATATACATGAACATATGTAGGTGTTTGTGTGTGTGTGTGTGTGTTTGCATATATTGCAGATATATATTTATATGTTGCATATGTGTATATGTCTGCATATGTTGCACATAATAATTATGTAAACATATGTTTAGTTGTGTATATTTATGTATGCGCATGTTGCGTGTGTAGACATTAATGTATATAATCCTTATATTATTAAATGATTATCAAAACTCATAATTTAAAAATGAAATTGGAAAATGTTAGAATTGATGCATTTTATAACTAACAGCATCTTTGGAAATCGCTGTTAACAGTATCATCATCATCACCATCACCAGCAGCAGCTAAGTATTGAGAATGTATATTATAGATGCATTCCCTTTATATTTACTGCAGAAATCAATGTAGGTAATAATTGGAATTATATTTGATATAGCTTGTTGTTGTTACAGTTATAAATGTGAAATATTACGAGCCGGAACAAAGAAATTTCACTATGTATTCGAACTTCATCGTTAATAGGTTTTGTTAAAAGCAATTTTAGGAACCTGTAAAAAATATATTGCATTTATTCTACAAGTAATAACTTGTCTGCAGGCATGTAATTATATATGCACATTAGATCGAAAGTTAAAATATCATTAAGGAAACACATATGATACTTTCTCGATCATTATAATCACGGTTTGTACTGTTATAAACCCCTTAAATTGTAGGCTATATATGTTATCTTCTCGTTGATGTAAGCTATCCAGATCCTCTTCTCAGACAGATACAGGGTAACCGAAAAATTGCCACCCCTGGAATCGCTCATCAAATTCACAATTTTGGTGGATAATTTTCTTCTTGACTGTCATCACGTCTGGTATTTTTGCTTGGATGGGTCTGTTTATTTTTACCTCCCTGTTCTAGAGGATTTTGTGCTTTTAATTATTATCATGATGATTATCGGTATATTAGCAACAGTCTGCGGCCAACACTCTTTCTGATCTTCATTAATGATCTGCCAAAACATATCCTGAGATCATTTGTTGACATCTACGCAGATGACACAATTGTCTCTGGCAGCACCTTGAAGAGCACTGGTGATCAAACTCTCGCTGATTCTCTGTCTTTGGATCTGGAACATGCGGTGCACTGGAGGAAAGAATGTGACTTGTAACACCTAAAACACCTAAAACCAAGTTTCTCTCCTTTCACCACCAACGCTTAGACCCTTGTTTTGCCCCAATCAAAATGAATGACTCTATGGAAGGAACGCCTTGTTTTGATAAGCTCTTAAGACTAACTTTCACTCCAGATCTAAAATGGAAGACGTATATCTAGTATGTTGCTAAGGTCACTAAAAAAATGGCTGGATCATTCTACCGCTTCAGAAAGTACCTGACTCCAGATGCAATCTTCTACCTATGTCAGTCAGGTGCAGCCTAAGATAAAGTACTCTACCATATATCTGGAAAGGTGCCGCTCAAAACACTCTTTCCTGCCATGACAGTCTGATGCTACCAGATCAGGCTGTCTGAAGATACCGGCTTCATGACCAAAAATGCACCAAACATTGATGTTATTGTTTTTTCCCTTTCCCTTTGCAAAACTCAATGTTCTGCTAAGCCAAAAACAAAAACATTTTTCATCTACAAAACAACGAAACCAAACACTATCAATAAATACTTGAACATATAAAGAACTTGAAGCATAAAAACTTCTACCAAAATGATTTGATTCAGCATTAAATAACTTGAAAAGGGTTGATATGCCATAAAACAAAACAACCAAACCAAACCAAACCAAACCAAGTCTGCCGTTACAAAGTACAAAATCGACTTGGAAATCTAGTGGTACATGATCTCTTCTCTTCCCTACTTCCCCTTTCGCACAGAAGAGACGTTGCTAGTCTCTCTCTATTCTATCATTATTTCCATAAAAGGTTCTCAACTGAGCTCCAATCTCTGGTTCCTTGTTGTAAAACATTCACATTTTCTGTTGTGGTAATAAGATTATTACCACAACAGAAACAGACTTTCCTTTCTTCTTCCATGGACAGGGCTTCTTTACAAGGGCTTCTCATCTGTGAAACACATTACCGCAGAACTGCTTCACTGCAGGGTGCAACATAGTCGTCTTCAAGTTAAATGTCAGCAAATACTTGTCATAAACCGCCCCATAAGTAATATACACTAGTTTATGCTATTGAGTGTGCCTCATCTTTCATCTGACAATCATTCCATCCCATTAACCTTTATCCTTCAGTGGCTCTTGGCCTTGAGAACTGGTAACCGAATATTAAAAGAAAAATAAATTGTAGGAACCTTCTCTATACAGCTTAACTTGCCTTCCCACCCACCTCAGTGTTCTGTACGTCCCTATCAACTGTCATCTTGTTTTTTTTTTATCCACTTTTTATTCTTTCTCTATTTCTTTTCTTGCTTCACTTGTTTTTTTTTTAACAACTGAGGTTAATTTTTGCCATCTTTAATTCTTGGTAATTATTTCTAATTAAACCATGTTATTTTTCATAGATTCTCTGAATCTATAAAGCTAAAAGTAAATTCTAATTATTCTATCAACATATTAGCTGAGTGAAAAGAAAATCAATAATGTTCAGTTTTCTTATTTCAATTGTTTTCTGCGTAAAACATTTAAATCGATCCCATAAATACTCATTATTTAGCAACCTTTAGAGACACAACACATTTCTAAGTTTTTTTTTTTTTTAAATCTTATAAAATATATAAGTAAATAAAACAATAAAATGAAAACGTATTTTAAAAGGTTAACTGTGGAATCTTAATTATTCTGTAGTTTACATTAACATCGCTTTTCAAATCTTCAGAAATAAACGGAAGCTAATTTACACTGCATTTCCTGATTATCTATTTATATATCGCTAAAACTATGTGGATTTTAATTGTTTGTCTTTGCGTACGATGGTTGACGTTATAAAAGTTTTATTAAAACAGTTGGGGGATAACCGTGCACAGTAAATGATGTCACTAAAGGATGACTTCATCCATTAAAAAGATGGGGGGAATAATCGTGCACAGTGGATGCTGCAACTAAAAAATAACGTCATTCATCAAACCAAAGAATGAAGGGTTGCTAGATCTTTTATGACGTATTATCTAAACGTGTCTCTATGCATACACGATGATGCAATCGTTTTTTGACGTCATCCATTAAAAGAGATTGTAGATAACTGTGAACAGTCGATGATGTCACCAGATGATGATGATGATGATCAATAAGACCAGAGAGAGAGAGGATCACTGATCATCTATTAAACAAATTGTCTCCATCCCTGGAGGGGGGGGGGGGTTATATACTGCTAAAACTCTGTGGATCTTGCTTCTAATCTTTCTTGTTTTTCACTAGGAACACTTGATTATTATTATCAAGAAAGAAAGATATATATTTATTTGAAAATTGATGACGTCATAAATGATGAAAGATAGTTGCCAAAAGCAGTGTGACGTCAGAACAGATGAATGGTAGTTGCCAAATACTATGGACTTGTATGAATGTTTGAAAGCAGCAACAGCAGCCATAACTGCTAGCTGCTGTTTTATCAACCAATGGAAAAGTTAAAAAATATACAACAAAGGAGTACAGTGGTAGTGATACAATGAAGAGGAATGAAATAAACTCTCTGATAACTCTTACAACAACTTACTGTACCAATAGTAATTTACCAAAAGTTAAGAGTTCAAAGTGTCGTGTGTGAATGGGTTTGTGAGACTGTCTGTATAAACCGTGGTTATATTTAGTAGCCCATGACTTTGTCTTATGTCGTCTACCGAGATGCCGGTGGCATAACGACCAAAGCTAGATTTCGTTTACCTGCAAGCAATATGTGTAGTCGTGTTGTGACTGACAAGGGTTCGTTTGGTAAGTTGAGTCTCTAATGTTGGAATTTGTTAAAGCCCCCCTCACTGATTGGCTATTGCCATGTCCCTTAAGGGCCTCACGGATTGGCTGTCAGGCATTGCAACCCCTTTTTAGTATAGGTGTCACATGAGCCAGCCCTTAAAAACCCTTGTATACGGCTTCCCGGCCCCTTTTCGACATCTCCGCTCCAGTCAACAACACAAAGGGCGGTCTTCTCAGTGATACAGCCCACGACGGCATCACAGAGAATGACCTCCCGCCGATACCCGAATTCTATACAGGCTCTTTTGCAACGACTCAGCTCGAGTTAGCAACACACTGGCTGGTCTTCTCAGTGATACAGCCCACGACGGCATCACAGAGAATGACCTCCCGCCGATACCCGAATTCTATACAGGCTCTTTTTCAACGATTCCACTCCAGTCAACAACACATCGGGCGGTCTTCTCAGTGATACAGCCCACGACGGCATCACAGAGAATGATCTCCCGCCGTTACCAGAACTCTAAAACAGATAAGTTCTCACGAACCACGTTTTCGCAACCATCCTCTCTACCATCCTCTCTTCCATCCTCTCTATGATTTACCAATGCCTAAATGAACTTTTTTGAAACTGTAAATACTCAATCCAACTTTCTCTTTCTTACTAAATTGATATGAAATTACACCCTTGTGTTTTGTGTTCCTTCTTCAGACTTCCGTCCTATACATATCTTTGATGAATTTATCTGCACATGGTTACCCCATTCTCACGTGGGAGAATTAAACTTTATTTCAGGATTATTTTAATCCCAACACTAACTGCTAGCTGTGCTTAGGTCCTTGCTTATGTAGCCAATGCTAGCAGGTACTCGGCTCCCAGAACAAACATTTCTGATTGGTTGTAGTCCAGTTTCGATATCCAATCAGGATTGGATATTTTTAAAGCGTTGATCAATCAGTATTAAGTATTTTAACCAACGTTGTAGTTAAATTAACAACTTAATTCTGCGTCTTTCACCAACAAATACTATAATTTACAACATTAAAATAAAAGCAAATGTTTCTTTGATTTGGTTTGTGTGTTTTAAGGCATCTCAACCCTTAATACATATGTAAGCAGTTCAGTGTATACAATTGAATGAATGCAAGAAAGGGGTGTAGTAAATCTTAACAACGTAGCATACCAAAAGGTATGCAGTGACAATCTGACAAAAATTTAAAGTAACACACGTTTTGGTTAAGTAATTCGATTAGGCTGTTTCGCAACTATAAATAATCATTCAGGTTCTAAATTTCCCTAGGATGTAGGCAAAGAGGGGAGCAAAAGGAGAAATATACAAAGCCAAGCTTCCAGATACACTATAAAGGGATATCAAAAGGAATGAAGTATTCAGCAGAGCCAAGTAAATGGCAAAGACAAATATGAATATTGTTGGAGACAAATGCATTCGAAATGACAATGGAGTGTTAGAAACAAATGAACAGAACAACAGTGATGCTTGGAAATGCCATTATGAGAAATTATTTAATACTGAGTTTTTATGGAACTGTGAAAATCTAAACATTGTTGTAATCAGTATCTGGTCCAGCTATAAGAATTGAGAAAGAAATTGCATTGTTAGCTGTGAGTAAGATGGAGAAGGGTAAGGCTAGAGTGTAGCAGGGTAAGGCTAGAGTGTAGCAGTCATAGATTTGTCTCGCAAGGCGCATTGATATCATTAGTTCCTTAAGGGACTACTTGAGTTCCCTTAGGATATGCGGACGATCACCAGACGGTACCCTGGCACCAGCCAGGGAAGATCGCTTCATTTCCTCCCTCCTCGTCCACTGGACTCTCATGGCGGCTGCTATCTTCGCCTGAAGATATTTTAACTTCTTCTTTCGGACACTGTCCTAAGTTTCTTTCTACCTATACCCAAACGGTATAGGTAACCTCAAATATACGAATAAACCCCTTTCGTTTGTTGTTGTAAAAAAGGGTTCGTTTGTTTTTTTAATTCAGTTTCGTGTCGTTAAATTAAGAATAGGGGATAACAAATCCTCTATTCTTACAAGAAAACCTTCAGGTGTTGTTGCAGAAATGTTAAAGGCTGCAGGTGAAACAGGCATTGAAATGATCAGACTTGACAAATCAGATCATAAAAAAGAGGTTATCACAAAAGGCTGAATTGTTACAAAGGAAAACACTAGATAGAGGTATTTACTAGTGTTGGGACTATTAATCAGAATAAGCGATTGGAAAAATCAGAACTTTTTGTGGTATCGGAATCGAAAAAATTGGAGCCTAATTTTCGATTCCAAAAAACGATTCTTTAAAAAAAATGTTTGTTTAAAACCAGATTTTCTATGGATGGTACTAATGATAAATATTCATTGATTTTAAAATACCAGTAAAACTAAAATTTATAGATCATAATAACGAATTTAGGTAAAAAAGGCACCGGAAAATGGCCCGGTAAAATAGCACAGGTAAAAATGGCACAAGTGAAAAATATAGATGAAAATCTGACACCGAGTTTATCAGAGGGAAAGTATTAAGAAGTTTGTCAAATTATGTCTACATTTAAAAGTAGATGTGAACTCTCCCCCCCCCCCCCCAAAAAAAAAAAATTAAATTCTACTTTTTAGTCGATTTTATAATTGAGAAAATCGGGAAAAACATTGTAATCGTCCCATCACTAGTAATTACGGAGGCTTAAAATTGATGGATCAGGTCCTGGAAGTGATTAAGAGAATAATTGAGCAGCAACTAAGAAGTCAGATAAGCATAGATGAAATGCAGTTGGGTTTTGTGCCTGGGCAAAGTACCCCTGATGCTATATTTATCCTTAGAGAAATGCAAAAAAAGTACCTTGATAAGAAGAACCTTGTATCTTGCCTTTGTAGATCTGGAGAAAGCTTTTGACAGAGTACCAAGAGAGGTTGTCTGGTTGGCTTTGCATAAACTAGGGACAAACGAGTGGTTGGTAAAGGTTATTCAAGCAATATACAGAAATGCGCAGTCGTGTTAAAATTAACAGCACATTTAGTGACAGCTTTAAAGTAGGAGTACATCAGGATTCTGTACTGAATCGGTTGCTTTTCATTTGTGTCTTAGAAACATTGTCCAGAGAGTTCTGTGCGGGTTGTCCGGAAGAGATGTTTTATACTAATGATTTAGCACTTGCATTTGAAACAATGAATGCCCTACTTGGAGGAATGCTATGGAAAGTAAAGGTCTGGAAGTGAATGTTACCAAGACCAAAGTGATGATCAGTGGTTGTAGTGTTGGAAATCTCACAGAAAGAGGAATGTTCCTCTGCCCCGTTTGTGGAAAGGGAGTCGGGTGCAGTTCAATGTTTTGTGGTACCTAGCATTGAGTACACAGGAAGTGCAGTGGAATTACTGATAGGTTGAGAGGATAAACAATTTGTGTGCAAGAAGTGTACAGAACAATGGAGATAGATGATAACTCAGATGTAGAGAAAGTATATCTGGATGGGAAAGCTATTGAGGTTGTCGAAGTTTTGTTACCTTGGTGATACCATTGGAGCACAGGGTGGAGCAGGTGCTAGTGTGGTTAAAAGAAATAGAAATGGATAGACTACGTTCAGGAAACTTTACTATTACTAACCAGCAGAGCATTGCCACTGTCGACCAAGGGAAGAGTTTATCAAGCATGTGTACGCAGTGTGATTATGTATAGAAGTGAAACCTGGCCAGTGAGGGCTGAGGACATTCGTTACATGGAGAGGAAACATATTAGAATGATAAGATGGATATGTAATGTGAGTTTTAAAGATAGGCTTAGATCTGATGACCTCAGAGGAAGATAAGATCTGGACAGTATAGAGAGATGTGTGCTGAAGATTAGACTTCGATAGTATTGTTGCATACCTTAGATTTCTCCCTCGCTTGTAGAGGGCGGTCGGGTCATCTAGTGAATGAATTCTTTCTTCTCTGCCGTGAACTACGCCGGCCGTTGTCTGCAACAAAAGCCATGACGCACTCCGAAGACAAACTCCTCTTTTAGATTTAATTCATTTTATTACAAGAGTTGTTATTTGAACTGGTAGTCATTCACTACGTCGAGAGAGAGGAAGAGAGCTAATCCTACTTTATCGTAGTTAACAATGTTTCTTAACCATTCATAGAGAGGGGGGGGGGAAAGATTTCTCGTGCTTGTCTTCCCTTAAGGGAAATATTTCCCTTAGTTTTACATCGTGAATCGCACGTCCTCTCGGTTTGCCTTCCAAATCAGACTGACTAAAAACTCGCTTCTTACGAGAACGAGTGACGTCACGGATCCTCTCTTTCCCACGCAAGGCCCGCGACATCACAGAGCCTCTCACAGGTGCAGACTGACCCTTGATCTGGGGTCTCATCACATGGTAACCTTGTCACGTCTGTTAGCTCTGACTATGAGAACAGGCCCTAATCTGCACTCGCGTTAATTCGTGCAAGTCAAACCAACGATTCCAAACAGATACGTCCATTCCCATAGGGCCATTATCCAACAGTATGGCCACGTTGAAAGAATGGATGAGAGTTCTTGGGTTAGTAGATGTAAGAATAGTTGAAGTAGAAGGTTCAGTTCACAGGGGAAGGCCAAGGAAAACATGGAAGGAAGTGATGAAAATGGATTTGAGGGATAAATAAAGACCTGGTCAGAGATAGGTTAGTTTGGAAGTCAATTTCTTAAAGCCGTCCAATGCATGACAGCATGTAAAACGAACGTTAAACCGATAATGAAGATGATGATGATGATGATGATAAGAATGCATTTATTCCGTGTTTATCCAGATGGTTGCACTATGCACTTTTAAACAATGGAAGCTTCGTTGCTTAATTATCTTTGCACATATGTGTAAAACTCTACCGGAAATGAATCGTCATTAAAATGCTTACGCTTCCACCAAGTTCTTAATTTTATTATTTCGAACTCAGCAGAGTTCATTAAATGATTGTAAGCATAAAGTAATTCTTAAATGTAGTTTATTAACTCTCGCCATAAAATTGCATTCAGCTTGTCTATTCATTCGTTTTTCGCTTTTTCACCGTAGTTCCAAAAGTTTCGTAATGGATTTCAATAACGTTTTCAAGACGGGTGGGGCGTGGGCAAAGAGACGAACCAGTTTCATTTTGGAATGGCTACCGGAATGAATTTCTGACAGTGAGAAATTTTCTAATTATTGTTAGCCAGCAGTTTTCTGCATGGGATGAAATAATCGCTGAAATTCAATATTAGAAAGAATTACCTCATATATTTGGATTATGTTTTCAAACTAAAATAAATCCGTCATGTGCATGTCTTTGTTGTCTAATCTTTTTCGTGTCTGAGAAGAAAGAGACTGATTGCAGTTTTGTTCTTTTTTTTTTCAAACATGTACCCACATGTAATCACTTGACTATTTGATACTTTCAATACGTGCTTGTGTACTCTGTTTGTATCCTGTTTTAAAGGTCACTTTCATAGTTTTATTTTTTGTTTTGCATCTGCACTAGTCTGGCACAATCCTACAGTACATGCATTTCATAACACTGTGGCCTTAAAAATTTTGGCGCTTGTTCGTAATACGCCACCACCCGTTTTTCTCAACTTTTTTACTGACCATTTTAAAACATTTTTTCGGTGTACAATTATCTATCATGTCGCTAGAGAATTCCGTGTTTTTTCGATTTTTTTTTTACAAATATTTTAGATTTTTGAAGGGGGATCAGTTTCCTGTATAAATTTAATGTAAACTGATCACTCATTTTTTAACCATGTTACATGTTGTTTATTCACCCATTTTGTTTTCACCTTTTTTACAGACTAAATTTTTTTTTTTTTTCCTGTGTACAATTACCTATCATGCCACTAGAGAATTCCGGGATATTTGGAAGTTTTTGGAAAAATTTGTGATGGTCAAAAAGTGGGTGATCAGTTTACGTTAAATTTATATAGGAAACTGATCCCCCCCCCCCCCTCCTGAAATCTAAAATATTTGAAAAAAATTTCCAAGCGACATGATAGGTAACTGTACACCAAAAAGAGAAAAACGTTTGGTCAGTAAAAAAGTTGGGAAAAACAGTTTGTGGAGTATTACGAACAAAAGCCACTATTCGCCTGTACATGGAGTATTGTTGCCACATTTGGGCTGGTGCACCAACCACTAGCCTTTCTCTCTTGGACGGGATGTACAAAAGAATTTCCAATCTAATAGGTCCTGCACTGTTTGCCAAGCTCCATTCCCTGTCGCATCTCAACAGTGTTGCATTCTGTGCTTGTTTTATAAGTATTTTCATGGAATGTTCTTCGAACTTACTGCACTTGTACCTATCAACGTAAATACTCCCGACCAACCTTACTAGCAGCAAAATCCCACCCCTTCACTGTAGAGGTCTCTTGATGCTGGAAGATTTTCTACTTTAATAGCTTCTTTCCTTGGACCACTCACCTGTGGAATTCCCTTCCTGCTCCCTGTTTCTCCGACTGTACAGACATGCCAACATTTTAATGTAAAGTGAACAAACATCTTGCTGCCAATCTCTCCACAGTTTTCTCCTTATAAATCTGGCCCCTATCAAAGTAGCCCCTTACACATCAGTGGGGTGAACAAAATCGAATTTTTTTTTAAATGAGTGGTTCTTTCATTGGCTAGTTTGTAATTTATAAGAGTTATGTCATTAAAAAAACATTTTATCGCATGTGATTGGATTGCAGCCAGACAGGGTGCAGATAGAGTGGGTTGGAGCAAGTTGGAGCTGGTGTGGTCTGTGATGTCGTGATAGCTGTTCATTGAAGTTTTAAATTAATAAAATATTCTATCTTGTATTTAAATTTAATACAAAATTATAAATTCTCATTACTTCTATAAATGGGAAATGAATTGATAAAATATGTAGATTTGTTTTTATCTGGTGAAAATAAAATCTTGGCAAATAAGACGTCAAAAACTTAAAGTTAAACCGGTTTTTTGTTTTCTTCTTTTTTTTGTAATATCAAAACGATATCAGATAATTTTATTTTTGAAGAAGAGATTTAAAAGATAAAAAAGAGAGGCGTGGGGGAAGAAATAAAGAAAGAGAAAAAAAGAAGATAATTAAATATGGAGACTGAGGAGAGAGAGAGAAAAAACTAAACTAAGAGGAGAGAGATGTAGTTTAATACAAAGCAGACGACAACTGATAACCATTTAACTTTTTCAAATATAAATTTTAATTAAAAAAAAAATATTTCATTTTATAAGGAAATTGACATCATAAAGCACGTATGTAAATGTATTTTTTTTATTATTTAATTTATTTATTTATTTTATTTTTAAAATTAAATAAATGATTTCTTTCATTTAAATTGCACCATGTGATGACTTTCAAAAAATATTTCACTTTTAATTTTATACTTAACTATCTGTGTTGCTCGAGAGTTTTGTTACTTGATTTTTTGTGCCGCATTTAAAATTATTTTGTTACCAATTTTTAAAAATTATTATGATATAGTATGGTCATAAAAGTATTAATTAAAACCAACTTTTTATAAAACTACAACTAATTTTCTTCGGATAATGTTGTTCTAATATATATATTTATAAAATTATTGGATGAAAATAGCTTCCAAAACTTTCCATCTTTTAATAGATGAAGATTCGAAAATGTTATGTTTAAACGTTCCTGCAAATTTTGAATGGCCAAAAAGTAATTCATCCTTATTTTTTTTTTGTTCAACTATTAATAAAAAATAAGGATGACTTGTTTATGAATAAACCGTAATACATTCTGGTGGGTTTACGTAATTTTTAAAATATGATTTTTTAAATTATGTTTTATTCTATGCAATTGCATATTTGATTCCAATAAATATTCTATTAATAGTAATTTAAAAAAATGTAAGTCACATACATTTATTTTTCTATTTTTATTGATCGTTTTTCAGATCTATCCATATAGATTATATATATATATATATATATATATATATATATATTTAAAATCCCGAAACAGTTTTCATGGTAAACAACTGACGATCCCTTATATAAAAAACATATATAAAAATATATTTATATTAGAGTAAATTCTTGGAAGTTAACTAATATAGTGATTGCAGTAGATTGATTGACTTACTAGACAAAAATCTTTCAACGAAAATTTTCTTTTTTTCAGTTTTGAAGGTTAAAAAAAACTTCCGAGACATATATATATATATAATATATATATATATATATATATATGTATTATAATAAAAATAAACGATTAGAAATTATTAATAATAGTATTTATTAAAATCATCATCAGTTTAACATCCGTTTTACATGCTGGCATGTGTTGGACGGCTTTTAGAAATTGACTTCCAAACTAACCTAGATCTTTATCCCTCTTTCTCTCAGGTCCATTCTTATCACTTCCTCCATGTTTTCCTTGAACTTTACCTGTGCATTGGACCTGCTACCTCAACTGTTCTGCTATATTTACTAACCCAAGAACTCTCATCCATTCTTTCAATGTAGCCATATTATAAAAGTCTACTCTTTGAAGATATTCTCCCTATATTGTCCAGATTTAATCTTACTCTGAGGTCACAAGAACTAAGTCTGTTTTTAACACACACATTACACATCGATTATGTCATTCTCATTATTCTCTCCATGCAACGGATGTCCTACACCCTCACTCAAATGTTAAAAATCGAAAAATTCTAATTCACTATTGTCAACATAAACATGATTTTGACTTTTCAACCCTAACCCTAACCCTAACTATAATTTTGACTTTTCAACCCTAACCCTAAACCTAACCCTAACTATAATTTTGACTTTTCAACCCTAACCCTAAACCTAACCATGATTTTGACTTTTCAACCCTAACCCTAAACCTAACCATGATTTTGACTTTTCAACCCTAACCCTAAACCTAACCATAATTTTGACTTTTCAACCCTAACCCTAAACCTAACCATGATTTTGACTTTTCAACCCTAACCCTAAACCTAACCCTAACTATAATTTTGACTTTTCAACCCTAACCCTAAACCTAACCCTAACTATAATTTTGACTTTTCAACCCTAACCCTAAACATGATTTTGACTTTTCAACCCTAACCCTAACCCTAAACCTAACCCTAACTATAATTTTGACTTTTCAACCCTAACCCTAAACATGATTTTGACTTTTCAACCCTAACCCTAAACCTAACCATGATTTTGACTTTTCAACCCTAAACCTAACCCTAACTATAATTTTGACTTTTCAACCCTAACCCTAAACATGATTTTGACTTTTCAACCCTAACCCTAAACATGATTTTGACTTTTCAACCCTAACCCTAAACATGATTTTGACTTTTCAACCCTAACCCTAAACATGATTTTGACTTTTCAACCCTACCATGATTTTGACTTTTCAACCCTAACCCTAAACATGATTTTGACTTTTCAACCCTAACCCTAAACATGATTTTGACTTTTCAACCCTAACCCTAAACATGATTTTGACTTTTCAACCCTACCATGATTTTGACTTTTCAACCCTAACCCTAAACATGATTTTGACTTTTCAACCCTAACCCTAAACATGATTTTGACTTTTCAACCCTAACCCTAAACATGATTTTGACTTTTCAACCCTAACCCTAAACATGATTTTGACTTTTCAACCCTAACCCTAAACATGATTTTGACTTTTCAACCCTAACCCTAAACATGATTTTGACTTTTCAACCCTAACCCTAAACATGATTTTGACTTTTCAACCCTAACCCTAAACATGATTTTGACTTTTCAACCCTAACCCTAAACATGATTTTGACTTTTCAACCCTAACCCTAACCCTAAACCTAACCCTAACTATAATTTTGACTTTTCAACCCTAACCCTAAACATAATTTTGACTTTTCAACCCTAACCCTAAACCTAACCATGATTTTGACTTTTCAACCCTAAACCTAACCCTAACTATAATTTTGACTTTTCAACCCTAACCCTAAACCTAACCCTAACTATAATTTTGACTTTTCAACCCTAACCCTAAACATGATTTTGACTTTTCAACCCTAACCCTAAACATGATTTTGACTTTTCAACCCTAACCCTAAACATGATTTTGACTTTTCAACCCTAACCCTAAACATGATTTTGACTTTTCAACCCTAACCCTAAACATGATTTTGACTTTTCAACCCTAACCCTAAACATGATTTTGACTTTTCAACCCTAACCCTAAACATGATTTTGACTTTTCAACCCTAACCCTAAACATGATTTTGACTTTTCAACCCTAACCCTAAACATGATTTTGACTTTTCAACCCTAACCCTAAACATGATTTTGACTTTTCAACCCTAACCCTAAACATGATTTTGACTTTTCAACCCTAACCCTAAACATGATTTTGACTTTTCAACCCTAACCTAAACATGATTTTGACTTTTCAACCCTAACCCTAAACATGATTTTGACTTTTCAACCCTAACCCTAAACATGATTTTGACTTTTCAACCCTAACCCTAAACATGATTTTGACTTTTCAACCCTAACCCTAAACATGATTTTGACTTTTACACCCTAACCCTAAACATGATTTTGACTTTTCAACCCTAACCCTAAACATGATTTTGACTTTTCAACCCTAACCCTAAACATGATTTTGACTTTTCAACCCTAACCCTAAACATGATTTTGATTTTTCAACCCTAACCCTAAACATGATTTTGACTTTTCAACCCTAACCCTAAACATGATTTTGACTTTTCAACCCTAACCCTAAACATGATTTTGACTTTTCAACCCTAACCCTAAACATGATTTTGACTTTTCAACCCTAACCCTAAACATGATTTTGACTTTTCAACCCTAACCCTAAACATGATTTTGACTTTTCAACCCTAACCCTAAACATGATTTTGACTTTTCAACCCTAACCCTAAACATGATTTTGACTTTTCAACCCTAACCCTAAACATGATTTTGACTTTTCAACCCTAACCCTAAACATGATTTTGACTTTTCAACCCTAACCCTAAACATGATTTTGACTTTTCAACCCTAACCTAAACATGATTTTGACTTTTCAGCCCTAACCCTAAACATGATTTTGACTTTTCAACCCTAACCCTAAACATGATTTTGACTTTTCAACCCTAACCCTAAACATGATTTTGACTTTTCAACCCTACCATGATTTTGACTTTTCAACCCTAACCCTAAACATGATTTTGACTTTTCAACCCTAACCCTAAACATGATTTTGACTTTTCAACCCTAACCCTAAACATGATTTTGACTTTTCAACCCTAACCCTAAACATGATTTTGACTTTTCAACCCTAACCCTAAACATGATTTTGACTTTTCAACCCTAACCCTAAACATGATTTTGACTTTTCAACCCTAACCCTAAACATGATTTTGACTTTTCAACCCTAACCCTAAACATGATTTTGACTTTTCAACCCTAACCCTAAACATGATTTTGACTTTTCAACCCTAACCCTAAACATGATTTTGACTTTTCAACCCTAACCCTAAACATGATTTTGACTTTTCAACCCTAACCCTAAACATGATTTTGACTTTTCAACCCTAACCCTAAACATGATTTTGACTTTTCAACCCTAACCCTAAACATGATTTTGACTTTTCAACCCTAACCCTAAACATGATTTTGACTTTTCAACCCTAACCTAAACATGATTTTGACTTTTCAACCCTAACCCTAAACATGATTTTGACTTTTCAACCCTAACCCTAAACATGATTTTGACTTTTCAACCCTAACCCTAAACATGATTTTGACTTTTCAACCCTAACCCTAAACATGATTTTGACTTTTCAACCCTAACCCTAAACATGATTTTGACTTTTCAACCCTAACCCTAAACATGATTTTGACTTTTCAACCCTAACCCTAAACATGATTTTGACTTTTCAACCCTAACCCTAAACATGATTTTGACTTTTCAACCCTAACCCTAACATGATTTTGACTTTTCAACCCTAACCCTAAACATGATTTTGACTTTTCAACCCTAACCCTAAACATGATTTTGACTTTTCAACCCTAACCCTAAACATGATTTTGACTTTTCAACCCTAACCCTAAACATGATTTTGACTTTTCAACCCTAACCCTAAACATGATTTTGACTTTTCAACCCTAACCATGATTTTGACTTTTCAACCCTAACCCTAAACATGATTTTGACTTTTCAACCCTAACCCTAAACATGATTTTGACTTTTCAACCCTAACCCTAAACATGATTTTGACTTTTCAACCCTAACCCTAAACATAATTTTGACTTTTCAACCCTAACCCTAAACCTAACCATGATTTTGACTTTTCAACCCTAAACCTAACCCTAACTATAATTTTGACTTTTCAACCCTAACCCTAAACCTAACCCTAACTATAATTTTGACTTTTCAACCCTAACCCTAAACATGATTTTGACTTTTCAACCCTAACCCTAAACATGATTTTGACTTTTCAACCCTAACCCTAAACATGATTTTGACTTTTCAACCCTAACCCTAAACATGATTTTGACTTTTCAACCCTAACCCTAAACATGATTTTGACTTTTCAACCCTAACCCTAAACATGATTTTGACTTTTCAACCCTAACCCTAAACATGATTTTGACTTTTCAACCCTAACCCTAAACATGATTTTGACTTTTCAACCCTAACCCTAAACATGATTTTGACTTTTCAACCCTAACCCTAAACATGATTTTGACTTTTCAACCCTAACCCTAAACATGATTTTGACTTTTCAACCCTAACCCTAAACATGATTTTGACTTTTCAACCCTAACCTAAACATGATTTTGACTTTTCAACCCTAACCCTAAACATGATTTTGACTTTTCAACCCTAACCCTAAACATGATTTTGACTTTTCAACCCTAACCCTAAACATGATTTTGACTTTTCAACCCTAACCCTAAACATGATTTTGACTTTTACACCCTAACCCTAAACATGATTTTGACTTTTCAACCCTAACCCTAAACATGATTTTGACTTTTCAACCCTAACCCTAAACATGATTTTGACTTTTCAACCCTAACCCTAAACATGATTTTGACTTTTCAACCCTAACCCTAAACATGATTTTGACTTTTCAACCCTACCATGATTTTGACTTTTCAACCCTAACCCTAAACATGATTTTGACTTTTCAACCCTAACCCTAAACATGATTTTGACTTTTCAACCCTAACCCTAAACATGATTTTGACTTTTCAACCCTACCATGATTTTGACTTTTCAACCCTAACCCTAAACATGATTTTGACTTTTCAACCCTAACCCTAAACATGATTTTGACTTTTCAACCCTAACCCTAAACATGATTTTGACTTTTCAACCCTAACCCTAAACATGATTTTGACTTTTCAACCCTAACCCTAAACATGATTTTGACTTTTCAACCCTAACCCTAAACATGATTTTGACTTTTCAACCCTAACCCTAAACATGATTTTGACTTTTCAACCCTAACCCTAAACATGATTTTGACTTTTCAACCCTAACCCTAAACATGATTTTGACTTTTCAACCCTAACCCTAACCCTAAACCTAACCCTAACTATAATTTTGACTTTTCAACCCTAACCCTAAACATAATTTTGACTTTTCAACCCTAACCCTAAACCTAACCATGATTTTGACTTTTCAACCCTAAACCTAACCCTAACTATAATTTTGACTTTTCAACCCTAACCCTAAACCTAACCCTAACTATAATTTTGACTTTTCAACCCTAACCCTAAACATGATTTTGACTTTTCAACCCTAACCCTAAACATGATTTTGACTTTTCAACCCTAACCCTAAACATGATTTTGACTTTTCAACCCTAACCCTAAACATGATTTTGACTTTTCAACCCTAACCTAAACATGATTTTGACTTTTCAACCCTAACCCTAAACATGATTTTGACTTTTCAACCCTAACCCTAAACATGATTTTGACTTTTCAACCCTAACCCTAAACATGATTTTGACTTTTCAACCCTAACCCTAAACATGATTTTGACTTTTACACCCTAACCCTAAACATGATTTTGACTTTTCAACCCTAACCCTAAACATGATTTTGACTTTTCAACCCTAACCCTAAACATGATTTTGACTTTTCAACCCTAACCCTAAACATGATTTTGACTTTTCAACCCTAACCCTAAACATGATTTTGACTTTTCAACCCTACCATGATTTTGACTTTTCAACCCTAACCCTAAACATGATTTTGACTTTTCAACCCTAACCCTAAACATGATTTTGACTTTTCAACCCTAACCCTAAACATGATTTTGACTTTTCAACCCTACCATGATTTTGACTTTTCAACCCTAACCCTAAACATGATTTTGACTTTTCAACCCTAACCCTAAACATGATTTTGACTTTTCAACCCTAACCCTAAACATGATTTTGACTTTTCAACCCTAACCCTAAACATGATTTTGACTTTTCAACCCTAACCCTAAACATGATTTTGACTTTTCAACCCTAACCCTAAACATGATTTTGACTTTTCAACCCTAACCCTAAACATGATTTTGACTTTTCAACCCTAACCCTAAACATGATTTTGACTTTTCAACCCTAACCCTAAACATGATTTTGACTTTTCAACCCTAACCCTAACCCTAAACCTAACCCTAACTATAATTTTGACTTTTCAACCCTAACCCTAAACATAATTTTGACTTTTCAACCCTAACCCTAAACCTAACCATGATTTTGACTTTTCAACCCTAAACCTAACCCTAACTATAATTTTGACTTTTCAACCCTAACCCTAAACCTAACCCTAACTATAATTTTGACTTTTCAACCCTAACCCTAAACATGATTTTGACTTTTCAACCCTAACCCTAAACATGATTTTGACTTTTCAACCCTAACCCTAAACATGATTTTGACTTTTCAACCCTAACCCTAAACATGATTTTGACTTTTCAACCCTAACCCTAAACATGATTTTGACTTTTCAACCCTAACCCTAAACATGATTTTGACTTTTCAACCCTAACCCTAAACATGATTTTGACTTTTCAACCCTAACCCTAAACATGATTTTGACTTTTCAACCCTAACCCTAAACATGATTTTGACTTTTCAACCCTAACCCTAAACATGATTTTGACTTTTCAACCCTAACCCTAAACATGATTTTGACTTTTCAACCCTAACCCTAAACATGATTTTGACTTTTCAACCCTAACCTAAACATGATTTTGACTTTTCAACCCTAACCCTAAACATGATTTTGACTTTTCAACCCTAACCCTAAACATGATTTTGACTTTTCAACCCTAACCCTAAACATGATTTTGACTTTTCAACCCTAACCCTAAACATGATTTTGACTTTTACACCCTAACCCTAAACATGATTTTGACTTTTCAACCCTAACCCTAAACATGATTTTGACTTTTCAACCCTAACCCTAAACATGATTTTGACTTTTCAACCCTAACCCTAAACATGATTTTGACTTTTCAACCCTAACCCTAAACATGATTTTGACTTTTCAACCCTAACCTAAACATGATTTTGACTTTTCAACCCTAACCCTAAACATGATTTTGACTTTTCAACCCTAACCCTAAACATGATTTTGACTTTTCAACCCTAACCCTAAACATGATTTTGACTTTTCAACCCTAACCCTAAACATGATTTTGATTTTTCAACCCTAACCCTAAACATGATTTTGACTTTTCAACCCTAACCCTAAACATGATTTTGACTTTTCAACCCTAACCCTAAACATGATTTTGACTTTTCAACCCTAACCCTAAACATGATTTTGACTTTTCAACCCTAACCCTAAACATGATTTTGACTTTTCAACCCTAACCCTAAACATGATTTTGACTTTTCAACCCTAACCCTAAACATGATTTTGACTTTTCAACCCTAACCCTAAACATGATTTTGACTTTTCAACCCTAACCCTAAACATGATTTTGACTTTTCAACCCTAACCCTAAACATGATTTTGACTTTTCAACCCTAACCCTAAACATGATTTTGACTTTTCAACCCTAACCTAAACATGATTTTGACTTTTCAGCCCTAACCCTAAACATGATTTTGACTTTTCAACCCTAACCCTAAACATGATTTTGACTTTTCAACCCTAACCCTAAACATGATTTTGACTTTTCAACCCTACCATGATTTTGACTTTTCAACCCTAACCCTAAACATGATTTTGACTTTTCAACCCTAACCCTAAACATGATTTTGACTTTTCAACCCTAACCCTAAACATGATTTTGACTTTTCAACCCTAACCCTAAACATGATTTTGACTTTTCAACCCTAACCCTAAACATGATTTTGACTTTTCAACCCTAACCCTAAACATGATTTTGACTTTTCAACCCTAACCCTAAACATGATTTTGACTTTTCAACCCTAACCCTAAACATGATTTTGACTTTTCAACCCTAACCCTAAACATGATTTTGACTTTTCAACCCTAACCCTAAACATGATTTTGACTTTTCAACCCTAACCCTAAACATGATTTTGACTTTTCAACCCTAACCCTAAACATGATTTTGACTTTTCAACCCTAACCCTAAACATGATTTTGACTTTTCAACCCTAACCCTAAACATGATTTTGACTTTTCAACCCTAACCCTAAACATGATTTTGACTTTTCAACCCTAACCTAAACATGATTTTGACTTTTCAACCCTAACCCTAAACATGATTTTGACTTTTCAACCCTAACCCTAAACATGATTTTGACTTTTCAACCCTAACCCTAAACATGATTTTGACTTTTCAACCCTAACCCTAAACATGATTTTGACTTTTCAACCCTAACCCTAAACATGATTTTGACTTTTCAACCCTAACCCTAAACATGATTTTGACTTTTCAACCCTAACCCTAAACATGATTTTGACTTTTCAACCCTAACCTAAACATGATTTTGACTTTTCAACCCTAACCCTAAACATGATTTTGACTTTTCAACCCTAACCCTAAACATGATTTTGACTTTTCAACCCTAACCCTAAACATGATTTTGACTTTTCAACCCTAACCCTAAACATGATTTTGACTTTTCAACCCTAACCCTAAACATGATTTTGACTTTTCAACCCTAACCCTAAACATGATTTTGACTTTTCAACCCTAACCATGATTTTGACTTTTCAACCCTAACCCTAAACATGATTTTGACTTTTCAACCCTAACCCTAAACATGATTTTGACTTTTCAACCCTAACCCTAAACATGATTTTGACTTTTCAACCCTAACCCTAAACATGATTTTGACTTTTCAACCCTAACCCTAAACATGATTTTGACTTTTCAACCCTAACCCTAAACATGATTTTGACTTTTCAACCCTAACCCTAAACATGATTTTGACTTTTCAACCCTAACCCTAAACATGATTTTGACTTTTCAACCCTAACCCTAAACATGATTTTGACTTTTCAACCCTAACCCTAAACATGATTTTGACTTTTCAACCCTAACCCTAAACATGATTTTGACTTTTCAACCCTAACCCTAAACATGATTTTGACTTTTCAACCCTAACCCTAAACATGATTTTGACTTTTCAACCCTAACCCTAAACATGATTTTGACTTTTCAACCCTAACCCTAAACATGATTTTGACTTTTCAACCCTAACCCTAAACATGATTTTGACTTTTCAACCCTAACCCTAAACATGATTTTGACTTTTCAACCCTAACCCTAAACATGATTTTGACTTTTCAACCCTAACCCTAAACATGATTTTGACTTTTCAACCCTAACCCTAAACATGATTTTGACTTTTCAACCCTAACCCTAAACATGATTTTGACTTTTCAACCCTAACCCTAAACATGATTTTGACTTTTCAACCCTAACCTAAACATGATTTTGACTTTTCAACCCTAACCCTAAACATGATTTTGACTTTTCAACCCTAACCCTAAACATGATTTTGACTTTTCAACCCTAACCCTAAACATGATTTTGACTTTTCAACCCTACCATGATTTTGACTTTTCAACCCTAACCCTAAACATGATTTTGACTTTTCAACCCTAACCCTAAACATGATTTTGACTTTTCAACCCTAACCCTAAACATGATTTTGACTTTTCAACCCTAACCCTAAACATGATTTTGACTTTTCAACCCTAACCCTTTTTCTTCCCTCCAACTTATTTACTAGTTACATACTCCTTTCCTTGTTTGGTTCAATCTCGCACACAAAAAATCAGTTTTAAATAATTATTTATGTATCAAAAGAAATGATTAGAAATCCTTACTACTCGTCAAAGTAAACGGAACTTCCATGAGCAAAGTTTCTTTCCAAGAACACAATACCACGGGGCTGCTTCCCAGCTGACTACAACATGGTCGTTTTCAAGTCTAATGTTAACAAATTCTTGTTAAGTCGTCCTCTTAAATAATTAAATTCTGCCTAGTCTCAACCATCATTACCAATCCTCATGGTGCTGTCTCACCGTCCACCTGACAAATTCATTAACCCTTATCCTCGAGTGGCCTTTGGCCTTGATAAGCAGTGATTCGTCAGTACATAAAAAAACAGTTTTAAATAATCAATATGTTAACCTGCACTATCATCTCTGTGAACCAGGATTTTGTTGTATTGAAGCATCTGTATTATTTGGATTATTCGGACTACTGTCCTCATCTTGAGTGTTATTCTCGCAACGTTTCGGCCGATGTAACTTCCGATCTTGTTCAGGTGTATCTTGTCAGAACTCGGGAATCTGTATGGAATTTCAAAACGGAACCCCTTATTTAATGCAATGACCCGTGATGTAACGGATAAAGTACTAAGTAGAATTCAGTTCTAAGTGACACTCTAGTGGAGGTTTAAGGTTCAATCCTCAGTGCGGGCGATACTAAGAATACAATTGCGAATTACTTAAGACGGAACGAGAGAATGCTTCCCCCGGGGATTAAGTAAAGGGTTGGAAATTCCGTACAGATTCTCGTTGTTAAAATAACACAAGATGAGAACAGTAGTCCGAATAATCCAAATTATCCAAATTATCAATCCTCATCTAAAAAATTAAGAAACATGAATTGAATGAGGTATTAAAGATACGTAGATAGACAACTTAAGAATAAAGTCATCTGAAATAAGAGTTTCGCTTACAGACACTTAATTTTCATTATAATGACATATATCTATGATAATAAATATGGAGTGCTGCAATTCTACAGTGTCCATAGACAAGCCACCACTTATATCTAGTAACAATAGTAAATTGGAAGGTATATGTTCTGTTAATAATTTTCTGGTTTTCAACACTGCTGCAACCAGATCAGGCTGTCTAAAGATACCGGTTTCCTGACTTAAAATGCACCAAACATTGATATTGTTTTCTTTTCTCCTTTCCCTTTGTACATTTCAGTCATGTTCTGCAAAGTTAAAAACAAAAACAATTTTCCTCTACAAAAACAAAAACAAAAACAGAAAAAACACCAAGAATAAATATTTGAAGATATAAAGAACTTGAAGCATAAAATCTTTTACCAAAATGACCGGATGCGGCATTAAATAGCCCGAAAAGGGTTGATATGTCGTAAAACAAACCCAAACAAAACCAAACCCGTTTTTAACATTGGTCACAGTGACAATTGTATTTTTTACCCTTCTTTTTGATAAACGTTTTTGTAGATAAATGTAGAGAATTCCATTTGTCAGTTTTTCAATTTCTATAGCCTGTTTGGTTGCAGCCGATCTTCAATAATCTCCCTTTTTTTCCAGCCTTTAATATTTATCAGTCAACAAGATTTATGGACGTTCAGTGCACGCCTCGTGACCTAATACTATATTCTCTTTTAATATATTCATTAATTTGAAGCTCGACAGATAACATAAACATAATTAAACAACGTCATTTTTCTTTCCCCCCCCCCCCCAACTTCTTTACCGGTTCCTTTTTCCCTTCTTTGTTTGGTCAAATCTCACATCATCCTCCACTCTATAATAAAGACCAATGCGTATTGATTTGCATATTTATATATAAATAAATATATGTACTGCGCGTCAGTCATGCAAAAGCTAGCGAGTAAAACACATGCCTTTTTTTCTAGCTCCGCCCCCTCCTGGGACGAAACCATTTCAAGTGGTGAAGGGAAGCGAGAAAGCAAATAAGTCTGACAACAACGACAGAAAGAAATACGCCACTCTATAATAAAAAATAAAAAAATTACGTCAACGGTGGATATTTTTTCTTTAGGTCATCAGAAATGATAATTATTTATATACGAAAAATTAAATTACAGATGTAATTCTTCGGTTTTATATGAATATTTTAGTTATATATCGGGACAAATAGATAGCGTAAACACTGGCGAAGCATAATTGTTCCCCCCCCCCCCCCAACTTTTTGCTAGATGCTGTACACGAGTAAAAAGATGAAAACGAATAAAGGAAACATTCGAACATTATAGAAAACGGAAAGAAAAATATTGGAAAACAACAAAAGAGACCCCTAAAATGCTTTAATTCCTTTATCTTTTAATCCTTATGGAGACACTTTTGTAGATAAGAGTAAACAATTCCTTTGTCCGATTTTCAATTTTTATTGCGTCTTTGATTGAAGCCAAGCGTCAGTATTCTTACGCTTTTTATTTCCTGTACTTAATATTTACCAATAAACAAGATTTACGGTATTTTTTTATTTTGTGTGTGATGCCAGGAATTTTGAACGGAAATTAAAAGGGGGGGTATATAATTTCAGAAACGTTTGCTCAGTTTTAGATGTTTAGACAGCCGTGGTTCGCCTCGGCAATCGATTCGAAAAACCAGGGAATTATTTGACAGCACCAGCGTCTCTTTTAGGTGGTCCACCTTCCGAGGCATTATCTCCTCTTTTTTTTAGGGGAGGGGGCACATCGATTTGGGAATGCTGATGAGTCCATTCATGGCTATTTTAATATGCAGCCAGGGTATCCTTCGGAAGGAGTAGGTTTTCGCCACCTTCCCACCTTGTGCCACACCTTGCTGCAGTGATAAGCATATAAATAAATAGATAAAAATACTTTTATTCAAAACGGTAACATGACAAATAAAAAGTAAACAAATGTTGGAAACAGTTGTTTTCTAAGTGACTGTTTCATTTCTCAAAACGACATTTGTTCTCGGTCCCGATAGTTAATGATTAAGACATGTCATTGCGTGGATGATAGCCACTTGTTAGGACAAGGCCCGATAGATCGCGTGGATGTTTCAGCCCATCTCTCTGGCTATCAACTGAGGCAACGCCACATTTATTATGACGTCATTCCACAACGTCTAAGTCTTAACGAAAAAAAAACCCCAAAAACTTTGCCCTCATGTATTGATTTACTCCTCTCGAGGAGTTAGGCACAAGGCCAGTTTTTATCTTACTCCCACAAGTAAGATGTGACCCAAGGTCGGGTCGGGAAAGTGGGGTTTAAAAATTGCCTGGGCAGCCCCGTCGCGCCTCAGGCAGTAAGCAATAAACTTACTCCTCCCCAAAGAGGGGAGGCAAAGCCTGGGAAGGTGGACCTCCCAGAATTGCACAGGACAGACCCATTGACCGGTGTAAATCAAGACCTGAAGGCCAAGACAACACCAGTATGGGGTGCAGTATCCATCGGAACAGATACTACACTTTGATCTTAGCCAAAAGGCCAAGGTAAACAAAATTCATGTAGATGCAAGTAAATAAAGACTTATTGAAACACTTTTTTTAAAATAAATGTTCTTCGTTTAAAAAAATATTGCAAATAATTTTTTTAATTAATAAAACAAAGGAAGTTGGTCACACTATGTATTTGATATGTCCGAAATTTGTCTATTGGTAGTCAGTTCAATTGAACTTTTTTTTTTATCTTTGTTGACATTATAAAATATTTCGAACAGAATTGCTGGAAGAAAACTCTTTTATCTTGGTTGTTTTTAGATAAATTGTTTTGCAATCCATTTCTGCGAACATTCCTTTAATGTTTCTGATACGATAGATGTGTAATGTGAGTCTTAAAGACAGGCTTCGATCTGATGACCTCAGGGGCAGATTAAATCTGGACAGTATAGGGAGATGTATGCAGAATAAGAGACTTTGATGGTATGGCTAGTTGAAGTACACAGGGAAATATGGGAGGAAATGATAAGAATGGATTTAAGAGAAAGAGGGATAAATAAATACCTGTGCAGTGACAGATTAGGTTGGAAGTCAATTTCTGACAACCGTCTAACACAGGGACGGGCAACCTTTTGAGAATGAGGGGCAGATGAGATTTTTGGAAGGAGATCGCGGGCCGGAGTGAAACACGAAATCTCAGAATTACTATATTTTGTTTACATGAATAAATTGTAGAAAAATTGCATTGAACACTCTACAAATCTGATATTTTTTCTCAAGAGACTTCTGTATGTGATGTTATAAAAGGCGCCGACGAAGAGCCATTTTGGAATCATAAAAAATAATGACGGGGGAAGTAACAAGTTGATCCAGCATTCGTTTTGACACACCTCACATAGGTTTTATGTTTCATGCCCTTTCCTCGTCTCACGTTTCCTCTTTGCCTCTCTCTTTCTCTTTTTCTATTTTTATCTCATGCCAAGGATTGCAAATTAATAGTTAAAGAAAAATGAAATATACATGCATCATCGCTCGCTGATATTTATACATTTTTATCCCACTGTAAATCTTAATCGAAACCTACTTTTGCATCTATGTCACAAAATGATATGAGTTTTACTGGGAGGTCCGTGGGCCACATTGCAATAATAAAGCATAAAAGGGTGGCGGGCCGCACGCAAAGCCTTTGCGGGCCGGAGGTTGCCGCTCCTGGTCTAACAGCATGTAAAATGGACGTTAAACCGACTATGATATGCTGATGACATTCTGGGTACTTTTTTTGTATGAAAAAAAATCAATGTGTAGGGCATTTCATGTTTATGAATTCCACCAATCTGGACTAATGTTTTAAAAATTGAAACCATTTATAAATAACCAGCAAGGCAACCTGGTGTTTCTCCGAATCATGTTTAACAAACTACGAGTGCAAAAAACTAACATTTTTCTATTAAAACTTCTTTTAAGGACGCAGATGAGTAGGTTTTTGAACACACACGCACACATTTTTCCATATGTCTATGTGAGTTGAATCCCATATTTTATTCAAGCTACGACTTAGACGACACAAGAGCCTAAAATATTAAATTACATTAAATTTTACAAGTTTAGAAAATTATATCTATCAAAGACGGGGTACATAATAAAATTGAAACCTGGCCAGTGAGGGTGGAGAACATTCGTTGCATGGAAAGAAATGATATGAGAATGATACGATGGATGTGTCATGTGAATTTTAAAGACAGGTTTAGTTCTGATGAAATCTGAGGAAGATTAAATCTGGAGATGTGTACAAAACAGGAGAGTTCGATGGTATTTCCACATTAAAAGAATGGAGGAGAGTTCATTGGTATTGCCACATTAAAGGAATGGAGGAGAGTTCGATGGTATTGCCACATTAAAAGAATGGAGGAGAGTTCGATGGTATTTCCACATTAAAAGAATGGAGGAGAGTTCGATGGTATTGCCACATTAAAAGAATGGAGGAGAGTTCATTGGTATTGCCACATTAAAGGAATGGAGGAGAGTTCGATGGTATTGCCACATTAAAAGAATGGAGGAGAGTTCGATGGTATTGCCACATTAAAAGAATGGAGGAGAGTTCATTGGTATTGCCACATTAAAGGAATGGAGGAGAGTTCGATGGTATTGCCACATTAAAAGAATGGAGGAGAGTTCGATGGTATTGCCACATTAAAAGAATGGAGGAGAGTTCATTGGTATTGCCACATTAAAAGAATGGAGGAGAGTTCGATGGTATTTCCACATTAAAAGAATGGAGGAGAGTTCATTGGTATTGCCACATTAAAGGAATGGAGGAGAGTTCGATGGTATTGCCACATTAAAAGAATGGAGGAGAGTTCGATGGTATTGCCACATTAAAAGAATGGAGGAGAGTTCGATGGTATTGCCACATTAAAAGAATGGAGGAGAGTTCGATGGTATTGCCACATTAAAAGAATGGAGGAGAGTTCGATGGTATTGCCACATTAAAAGAATGGATGAGAGTTCTTGGATAAATAAAGACCTGGCAGAGAAAAGTTAGTTTCTTAAAGCTGTCCAAATCATACCAGCATGTTAAGCCGAATATGATGCTGATTTAATTTTGGTAATCCAAGAGCAGATAATACTTTGGTAAATGTTGATAAAACTGAGCTTAGTTTGAAACGAAGCTATTGGAACAACTCCAAAAGATAACATATACTTGCTATGACAAGTGTTAGATAGAACAGATTCCATCTATGAAATAATGATATTTTTTATTTATTTTATATTAAAAAGGAAGTAACTTTTTGTCCTTTTTTTTATCCCCTTTGAACAAAACAGCATTTTTGGAAAGCAGTTATCTGCCAATACACGTGGCCAGCCGACAAGAGGGAAATATTCAATGGACGTTTTGCTCAGCAACAGACAATTAAATATGTCCTCAAATTTCAAAGTAATTCTTTTTCAGTTATTATTTATTTAATAACTAATTATTGTGGATCTACAAACTCGTTTCCATCCAATTTATTTCTTCATATCGAGAGTTTCCCCATGCTTGTGCACAAAATTCGACCGAGAAGTCAATTGTTTTATTACGTCATCAGATCTGTAGTTTAGCTGATTATACTGCAGTATTTGCTAAAGGCATCTTCAGAGCTGGATGAGTACAAGGCTCGCCAAACCTGTACACTTTATGTTTTTAAGATTCTCTGCTCACTGGAGCAGTGCACCTCCTATGCATTGTCAAGAATTGTCGTCTGTGAAGCTGCAATGTTCACTCTGCTGAAGCATCCATTTGTCAATGGTTGCCACAAAAGTTATAACTACTAAAGAATGGATATTTGTTCAATGTTTACTCCTCTAGAACTGTCGTGTTTCGTCTATACCCTTGCATATCAACAGGATAATTTCGTGAAGTATGTGGCTCCTCACCATGCACATACGGTCGTTCGTGTAATATCTGTTCTCCAAATCTCAGCAACATTTGACGTTTTTATATATGCTGGGAGTAAATTATCTCCCATGAAAATGAAATTCCAATTTTTTTTTAAATGCTATCTTTTTTTTAATAAAATCTCTATATATAATTTTATTACTAATTTTAATAATAGTACTATCAAGAAAAATATTGCGTTTACAGAACAAAATTTTGCAATACAAATTAGAAATGTATATTACAGAATATTAATTCATTAGAAATTTAAAAAGAGATAAATATGCAAATGAGCAATATTGAGTTTGTTTGAGGGAGGTTGTAGATGACTATATATATGGTAGTTCAAAATATTCGTGTGTCTTTAGAATGAAATAACTCCAATCAGTTTTGATTTTAATATAGTAAGGATAGATAGGAAAAAAACTTTTGCATTTATTCATTTAGATATATGTACATAAAATTGATTTGTCCATAAGTAGGAAAAAAAAGCAAACTAAAATTGTTGAAAATAAAGATTCTACATTCAGTGTTATACGAGTAACCCTAACCCTATACCAGTACCGAATCTACATTCAGTGTTATACGAGTAACCCTAACCTTATACCAGTACCGAATCTAGCCATTAGACAAACAGATATCTGTATAACCTTAAAATTCAAACAGTTCTACCAATTATTGCAGATAGCGGTGCTTTCACAGATTAGGACCCACGCTAACTTTGACCCTGTTGTTAGGGTTAGGATGGAGGTCAGGGTGATGGTTAGGTTTAGAGTCAAAGTAAACATGGGTCCTAATCTGTGAAAGTACCCAGATAGCGTTTTACAAATGTCGGTAATTAGCCTAAGCAAAAAACAAACAAAAAAAGTAACGCTTTAGACCACATGACGAAATCATTAATGAAATTGAAAACAAGTTATATAATTACCTCAACTGTATTTTGCGCATCACATAGTACTGGGATGCATGGATATTAGTGGAAGGAGGCCATCTCGGAATGCTACTCCTCCTCTACAAACCCTTTAGCCTCAACAACACTTCTGCAGCAACAATTGTATATAAATATGGGGAAAACATGACCTAATGAACAATACGTCTCAAGAATGATGCATGACATACCAGAGAAAATGTAGTATAAAGAGATCAATATTCATGACAATAGTTTAAAGACAAAACAATGTAAGTAATCGTTGGTTATATGTCGGCATTGATGTTAGTTTTATTCTAAAGGAGACGGAAGGATTAATGTACTGAGTGTGTTTCAGGCTTGTAGATTTAGTTAATTGCAGTTCAGGTTTGAGTTCAAGATGCATTCAGGACAGCCATATGCTTGACTTGATCTGCGTCTGTTTGACCTGACCTAGCATGGACGGCGGCCCCCCCCCCCACACACACTTTTTGACTTGCCCCCCCCCCCACTTTACGGTCATCAATAATGAAGTTATATATGCATGTGTTTAACCAGTCCCCCCCCACACTTTTTAGGAGAGCCCCCCCCCCTCTCACACTTTTATAACTGTGCCGCCGGTCCTGCCTAGATCAGCCATTATTTAAAGTTGATTTTATAATGTGGTCAATATTGCAGTAGCATAAATAATTCCATAAAAAACATGGGGATACGTATTTCTCCATATCAAGCTATTTACTTACCTCCTCATGAGGACAAGTTATTGCCCTAAACCAACTTAATAGGGATTCTGGTGTTTTGATATGCTTAGTGCAATTTACAGATCCTTTTTAGTGACTTTCTATAACACAGGTTCTTAAATCCTCCATATGTGAGCCTTTTAATACGTATTGGGCATGTGCTGATTTAATTTTGTTCAAATTTGACCCCCAACTCAGTAAAGTTCAGAGATCTGGTGATGCCCGGGCTAACTGCCTAATTCTATGTCCCAAAAACTCGAGTATAAGTCCTTGTACTGAGAAATATTATGAGTTTAAATATGATTGGATGCCCCCCCCTCTCCAATTTGGAGGCCCGGAGTCACCACTACATCGACACTCCCCTCTGCATGCCACTGCTCCAACAAAAGATGTTTACTGGAACCAATAGCGATTATAGGGGTGGGGGTGGGGTAGAATTTTAGTTGGTCCTTGGGTCACTCCTCCCTCTCACCACCACTACACGCACACACTTATATTTAATGTAGATGTGTAGTCAGTAATTATTTCTGATTTTCCATGAAAAAAAAAGCTATGGTGTCAAAAATGATTCATCCATTGTTTCATAACAAGTGTTAAAAACTGAATCTTCAGAATGATTTGCAATCAAAGTTTGTACAACTTTGCAGAAATTGTTTGAATTGTTAGCATTTTATTATCTTTAAAAATATTATATTTTAAAATAATTCATTTAAACTGTTAATTTCCCCGCCCCCCTCCTTCACGCACACCTTGTAATTTTGAGTTTGGATGTGATTTTAAAGTGCATCTTGTGATGAGACCCCAATTTGGGAGCTTTGGGGGTCACAACTTGGTTACCATTACGCCCAGGTTTATTCTGATGCGGAATGGTAGCACCAGTTAGTCTCATCTCTGGTTAAATGGAGGGATAAATAATGACCTGGTCAGAGATAGGCTACTTTGGAAGTCAGTTTTTTAAAGCCGTCCAACATATACCAGCATCTAAAACGGACGTTCAACCGAATATGATGATGATGATGATGATTGTCTTGGCAAAACACTAAACTGTCCTCGACACCTTTGGGAATAGTGTTCACTCCTTCCTCACCACCCCAAAATCCTTTTCCTCAGTCCTTTTTACCTTTTTACGTCTGCCCACTCTATTTCCTCATCCTATAAATAACTTAAGCACTCTCTCTACTATAATGTCGGGGCTTCCCGTCTCGCGGGTATCAAACAATATCAAAGAACAACAACTCAGAAGGTAATGTGTTAACAACCGCTTGGTCGCAGATAGACTGCTGTCCAAACATATATTTATTGAAGAGCGCACATACCTAAGGGTAGATAACTCATAGAGTTATGTCCCTTTGATTGGGGACATCACATCCCTCCCCATCTTGGTGGGACAACTTGTCTTATTTTATTTATTATTTCTTTTTATTTATTTATTTATTTTACATTATGTAGTCTTTGAATCTGGCTGGGGGCAGTCTTTCCCGAGATGGATTTCGTCTCGGTAACTGGTCGGCTATTTGTGTTTTGGGTATTTCCAGGTCTTCTGAGATGTGTGACTTGTACTCACTTTCCCAGTCTGAATCAGAGTCACGGTTCTCATTCCTAGGTGTTATGCGTTTTAGCAAAGAAGAGTTTCTAGTCATTTTGTGATTTCCTCTCTGCACCGTTATCATACTTCCCTTCATTTTTGTAATGGTATATGGTTTAGGATTGTATGGTGTTGACAGTTTGTTTTGTCTCTTCTGCCTGACCAAAACCATATCACCCAGGCTGAGAGTTGTTGTTTTTGCCTTTCTATCAGCATACCCCTTCATCTTCTCTTTTCCTTTGGAGTCATTTTCTTTTATTCTTTTATGTGTCGGCCCTGTTACTGGGCTTTCGATACCATTTGGTATTCCGATGTTCATTTTTCGGCCCGTACAAGCTTCAAATGGTGATATTTTAGTGGTGGTATGGGGGGTGGCTCTATATTGCCTTAGGAAATGTGGTAACTGGGTCTTCCAGTTGTGGCCTTCCACCGTGGCTGCAAGAATATATTTTTTTAAGGTGCGCATAAAACGCTCTACTTCACCATTTGCCTCCGGCCATAGAGGTGTAATGCGTCTATGTTTGAAACCTGCTTGTGCCGCTAAGTCTTTAAAGTCTTGTCCTTGAAATGGTGGACCGTTATCAGATTTTAGAATGGTTGGATATCCTTGTCTAGCAAAGATCATGTTTAAACGGGGAATAACTGTACTCGCAGCTATTGAGGGTATTACCTCCACCTCAGGGAATCGGCTGTAATCGTCGATTATGACTAACGCATAGTCACCTGATGGGAACGGACCTGCAAAATCGACTGAGATTTCAGTCCATGGTGCAACTGGTAGTGGTGAGGAGTGTATGGGTTCGCGGCTCATGTGCCTTGGGTCTGAGGCTTGGCAGGGAATGCATCCGTGTACTGTTTCCTCCACCAGTCTATCGATTCCTGGGAACCATACTTGTTCCCTTATCAGTTGTTTGGTTTTGACCATGCCCTGGTGAGATTGATGGGCTAAATCGACGGATCTCTTCCTCAATTTTGAGGGAATTACAAGCCGGTGTCCTCGAAGGACGAGACCATTGTGTGTTGAAATTTCGTCCTTGAATAGGGAAAAACTTGACAGCTGGGGGTCATTCCATCGTCCATCTTTAACCGCACCCTTGACTTTTTGTAACTGGGGGTCCTGTTCTGTGGCTTGTTTGACTTCCTCAAGAGTTAAAGATTTTGGTATGATATTCTTAGCTATATATCTTATGTAGGCTTCTGCTACATTGTCTTTAGATGGTATGTGTTGTGGGTGACGACTCAGATAGTCCGCAGGGTTTTTGTCATCTTTCCCGGGACGGTATACCAGGTTGTACTGGTAGGGCATGAGACGAAGACGCCAGCGTTCCATTCTCGTTGTTGTCGGTTTGAGACTTTTCACAATCCCTAGAAGAGGTCGATGGTCGGTGGTGATTTCGAATCTCGCTCCATATAAGTAGAGATGATAATGCTCAGCTGCATATACCACGGCTAACATTTCTCTCTCAGTTTGAGAGTATCGTTGTTCTACATCTGTGAGGGCACGACTGGCATAACATAGCACCCTCCCATCTTGTGTCAGAACTGCACCTAATCCAACTGGGCTTGCATCTACCAGTATGTCGGTGTCTTTCTTCGGGTCAAAATACGCCATCACCTCAGCTCCAGTCAACGCTTCCTTTAACTTGTTTGCAGCCGCTTCTTCTTCCTCTGTCCATCTCCAGTTTGTATCTTTTTTTGTGAGCCGTCTCAGTGGTTCATTAATAGTGGCATAATGTGGAATAAATCGAGCCACATACTGTGTCATGCCCAAGAATGATCTGACTTCACTGATGTTCCCTGGAGACTTGCATTTTGTAATAGCCGAGATTTTCTCTGGGTCAGGGGACACTCCATTCTCACTGAAAATGTATCCGAAGAAAGTCAGTTTCCGTACAGAAAAAAGGCATTTTTCTTTGTTCAGCTTGGCTCCTACTTCTTGTAGACGTTTCAGGGTGTTCCTCAAGCTGATGTCATGAGATGACTGGTCACGTGCATATATTATTATATCATCTGATAAGTTTTTCACTCCAGGGATGTCTCCGAGGAGGTCTGATATAGCTTTTTGAAATAGTTCTGAGGATGCATTCACACCAAAACTTAGTCGCTTGTAACGAAATAAACCTTCATGCGTGGCAAATGTCGTTATATATCTGCTGGGCTCTTCCAGTTCTAATTGATGATACGCATTAGAGAGGTCTAGTTTGCTGAAAACTGTACACCCATTTAAGTCCGCTATTAGGTCGTCTACGGTTGGCATTGGATGTTTAATCCGTTGAATGGCTTCAGTTGCCTTTCTCATATCGACGCAAATTCGTACGCTACCATTTTTCTTGGGAACTACGACAATCGGGCTAACCCATGGGGTAGGTCCCGTGACTTCCTCAATCACATCCGTTTCCATGAGACGTTTGAGTTCTGTCTTCACATCTTTTCTCACATGGAAGGGTATCCTGCGGTGTCGCTGAGTTACGGGGAAAACCGATGAGTCAATGTGGAGCTTAATGGTAACTCCAGAAATTTTTCCCATCTTTCCATCAAACAGTGCATGGAACTCGTCTTGAATTGGGACCGTCACATGGAACGTGAAGTTAAACATTATCATTCCCAATGCTTCAGCAGAATTACTGCTCAAGAGGTTCTGCAGTCCAACTGAAGTGTTTTCGCTGTCGACCACAAATATTTTAGCCTTACAGGATTTATCCCGAAATTCTATGCACGCATTGATAAATCCTCGGATGGGTATGGCATGTTTTGACCTGTATGCAAATATCCGGGTCGTTGTTTTGTTTATACGTGGTTTGTGTTTTAAATCATCATATACGTGTCCAGCAATTATGTTTACGCTAGCTCCCGTGTCTACCACAAACATTACAGGGGAATTATTCACAAGGGCGGTAACTTTTGGTGTCTTATTCGGATTATTGACAAGGGCGGTGACTCCTGGTATCTTAGTTGGACGTGTAGATTTTACCGAGTAAATAGATTCGTCACTGGACGTATAGGGAGATATCGGAGGAGGATTGGTGAAACGAATTACTCTTACCGGCTTTGCTTTACATGCTCTTGCAAAGTGTTTTTTTTTTGTGACAATTCATGCATTCTTTTCCTCGGGCTGGACAAGTCGGGTGTGTAGCAGAATATCCACAATAGTGACATGTTTGCTGTCCGCCATCTTTTTTTTTGTCCACCTCGTGGTCTGTTCTTCTAGGTGTCATGGCGACTATTTTGCCGCGCTGTCTGCCATCTTTTTTTTGTCCACCTCGTGGTCTGTTGTTCGAGGTGTCATGGCGACTATTTTGCCGCGCACATCTACCGGCAACCATCCGCAGTATGACACAAAACTCTATTGGCCAGTGAGAATTCAATTTAGACAGCATTGGGTTGCTCCTTAGTTGCCATTGCACTCGGGTCCAATCCGATCTAGAATTGTATTGCATGCCAGAGTTAAATAAAATTTCAATTACAACTGATTTACAAAATATCAATACAAAAATAAAATTATCTACAAACCAATCTTTTACAAGATTGAATATTTGAAAATATGAAGAACTTGAAACATGAAACCTTTTTACAAAAATATAAATTTGGGATTAAATAACCTGAAAAGGGTTGATATGCCATAAAATAACTAAGCCTTTCTATCTTTGTCTCTCGCTTTCTAAGTGCTAGAAACTATTTGTAACAGCATGAAATACAAAACAAAGATAATGGTCTTGTTATTTTGTTATTTTGTGGACAGTCAATATCAAATAGCAGTTGAGTTATGTTTTCAAAAATGAATAGATGCACCAGTTCTAATGATCAAAAAAGTGTCTAGTAAATGACAACAGCCCAACACATGTGAATATAAACAATACCTCTTTTTATCTGTCTATAAGCTTTTTAATGCGATTTTCATCAAATTCTTCCGGTTTTGAACTGAAAAAGGAAGCTAAATCATTTTAAACTTTTCTCTTGAAATAAGTTCTATTCAAAACTGAAAACCTCCAGAAAGATGGTAATCTGTTGGTGCGGGCTCATTAGAATATAGGGGTTGATGCATAATTTTCCAGGTGTATTTTTCTCAGATCATCACACTTCATTACGATTATGTGAGACATCAAACTGCTCCACTAGATCTCTTCGTAAGTTTGTAAAATTATTTGAATGAGTTAAGACTTTCTTTAAGAGAGAAAGTCTAAAAGATTTAGATTCTTTTTTCAGTTTAAAATCTAAGGATTTTTATGAATCTTTCATATAAAAACAAAATTCGTGAAATAAATAATAATCACTTTTCTTTAGGTGTCTTAATAAAAACATAGGAGTTATAGTTATATTAACAACAATATAGACATTTTCCCATGGAAGACATCTATGACATCATCCTTTCCATTCTCACCCACAACAACTTTGACTTTCAAGGCCAACATTTCTTACAAATTCAAGAAACTGCTATGAAAACGGAAATGCTCCCAATTACGCCAACATATTTGTGCACACAGGCGAAATAAAATTACTACACAATTACCCTTTAAAACCTACATACTATTACTTATTGACAACATTTTCTTTTTATCAAATCAAATCTATTGGCAAAAAATAGAAAAGTACAACAAGCCATTTAAAGGACAGAATATGTGTACATCTATAAACCGTCTGAATGTTTTGTCCAAGGCGACTTTAATCCTGGATATGATAGACATCGTCACTGGTGTGAGAAAGGGGCCAAAATTGTTCAGAGGAAGAGTGAGAAAACAAATTTGCAATTAAAATAAAATTACAAAAACTTCATTTTGTCATGTATAAAATAAAAACTATTCAATATACTACATATGCAAGGTATATTGAATTTTCTTTAAAAAGCAAAGAGTGGGTCAAACAAAAAAACGGAATATTGTAATTGTTTTGTCTCAGCCAAGCTCAAAAGCAAGTGAAGAACTATGGTATATCTTTTGCTGGGTCCCATGGAGACCACAACTTGGTGCTGGGATGAAAAACTTCTCGAAAGGTATATTTAAATTCTGGTTCATGATATTTTATGCAAGAATCGCGTCCCCACGCATCCTCTGCTAAATGCATGGTAAACAAACCTTATTAATTTCAACGCATATATAAATATTTGCCACCAAAAATATTAAACTACTACTCGAATGCTCTCATGTATGCATCCTTTTCTTCGATGTGGGTTAACAACGATTGCATCACATCTACGTACAGATAGACAGATATCTAGATTCCAATAGAAATCATCCCAATAATCTCAAGAAGTCAGCCATTTATATTAAACGCATTGGCTGTAACTCCACCAAATACAACACTAATATAGATCTAGTTTTTTTATAAAAACTACCCTCTCAAATTCATCGAGGTAGCTGTACAGAAAGCTTCGATACAAAAGAAACTCTTGATATGCAAAACAAAAGTCCCAATAACAGAATCTCAATGGTTTTTGACTTTAACTAAAACACACTACAATCTCTATTACACTCACTAATAAAAGATTTAAAACACCTTTCAATAGAGCTCAAAATTACCTCCCCGTTCAACACACCGCCTATTGATGCTAGAAGTTAAACACCAAATTCATCATCACTCCTCACGTCAACCAGCAATCCATTTACCACCAATTAAACTATAAACATGACAGATATTGTTGTGAAGTCTGCAAAGATCTGGTCATTGAATATTCCATCTTTCTACCTAACTCTCGTTCAAAATCAAACACCCGAACCTTGTTATAGCCTCAGCATCATACACTACACATTTTGCAATATATTGGAGAGACAGACACCCAGTTCTGCTCAGGATTTAATAATCATAAAAAAAAGCGATCAGGCAGCTCATCTCATTCATCAGTCACAAAACAATGCAATTTACTTAATAATAATACAAACAATTTAAAGTCATTTTTATTACAAACAGTCTTCAAGGCCACACAGCAAAAGAGTAGATACCAAGCCAAATGGATGCACAATTACATACTCACGAACTTAATTGAGATATAAGAATATTCTTATCATCTCATCTGTCCCATGGTCTGGATAACCATTGGGGTGCCAAGGATGACCTGGCAATCGGTTTCCTCCAGCTCTCTCGATTTTCTGCCTTCCTGTGCATGTCCTTCCACCATTTATTTTTGTCTGCCCCCCCCCCCCTTCTTCCTCTCTGTACGATTCCTTACAGGATGATTGTGTGACATTTTCCTTTCCTTTTCTTTAATGGTCAGTAAATCTTTATATTGACCGACTGCTTGTCTGAGACTTCTTCACTTTCTCATTTGTAATGTGGTTTTTGTATGTTAGATAAAAATATTACATGACTACAATGTTTTTTTTTTCAACCACTTCCCTCCGCTAGCAAATTTCAAGTCCGTTAAATGGCTGAAACACATGCAGTAATTTTGAACCAACAGGCATGGTTCAAACAAAAGCATCAGGAATTAATGTACGTGTTTCTGCAAACAAGACAAATACTCTGAACAGATAATACTAGCTGTGACATTGATTTCATTTTACTCTTGACTGACGAAGATGAATGTCACCGAAAATGTCCCCCCCCAAAAAAAAACAAAATATATATTTATACATAATTTTTGATGTTAAACCAAAATCCAGGCTGAGACAAATCAACAAATCTGTGAGTCACAAATTTATATATTTTATTGTTTTTGATTTTTTTTGTAGACCGATTCTATATAAAAGAAGCAATAACTCAAGTATAAGTATTAGTACTGAGAAATATTTTGAAAAAGGGAGATGGTTTGAATATAAGTGGATGCTTCCCCCCCCCCTTGCATTTGAATGCACCCACCCCCATCAGCAAACCCTGCTATATACACGATAATTATATGCAGGGTGCAATGAGCATATATATATATATATATATATATATTAACTTAGTTCACCTCAAACAAGACAAATTGCGATTGTAGACATGAGGGGCTACTGAAAATTAGGGTGAAAGTTTTGGGGGTCATCCTAAATTAGGAGCTGTGCAGCTAGATGCTTGATCACATTAGTTTTAAATAAGAGAGCATGGAGGGAGTTCCAAAGACTGGCAACACGAGAAAAGAAGCTATTGAAGTCGAACGCTCTCCAGTATCTAGGGACCTCAACAGTGAATGGTAGGGATTTAGCTGATTGTCGGGTTGGTCTAGTGCATTTGCGTCGAGAGGGCACCAGAGCAGCAAGTTCATCATGGTACATTCCATTGAAGTACTTGTAAAACAAGCACAATGATGTAACATTACTGCGATGTGACAGGGTCTGGAGCTTGGTTGATCGTGAACGAACTTTTAAGATTAGAACCCTTTTTTGGACCTAGTCTAAGAGAGAGAGACTAGTGGATGGTGCACCTGCCCAGATGTGACAACAATACTCCATGCATTGGTATATGATGGCTTTGTAGAGATATATGATACTGTCAGGTGTGAGAAGTTTACTAGCTCAGTAGGGAAAGTATATATATATATATATATATATATATATATTGTTTGCAGTTGTGTGCATGTACCAATAATGTATATCGTGAGCAGATTATATATGCATTTATATATATATATATATATATATATATATATATATATAGGCATACATATGTGCAATGCATATATAAAGACATACACATGTGCAATGCATTTATATAGGCATTCACATGTACAATGCATATATATATATGCATGTATAGGCATAATGCATGTATATAGGCATACACATGTAGAATGCATATATATGCATGTATATAGGCATACACATGTAGAATGCATATATATGCATGTATATAGGCATACACATGTAGAATGCATATATATGCATGTATATAGGCATACACGTAGAATGCATATATATCCATGTATATAGGCATACACATGTAGAATGCATATATATGCATGTATATAGGCATACACATGTAGAATGCATATATATGCATGTATATAGGCATACACATGTAGAATGCATATATATGCATGTATATAGGCATACACGTAGAATGCATATATATCCATGTATATAGGCATACACATGTACAATTCATGTATATTTATATGCATGTATATAAGCATTCACATGTATATAGGCATACACATGTACAATGCATATATAGGCATGTATATAGGCATGTATATAGGCATACACATGTACAATGCATGTATATAGGCATACACATGTACAATGCATGTATATGGGCATACATATGTACGATGCATGTATATAGGCATACACATGTACAATTCATATGTATATATTTATATATACACACCCATATGTACAATGCATATATATATATATATATATATATATATATATATATATAGGCACATATATATTTACATTCAAGTCTATGCATGAATATATAGATTAATGTAGATATATTGTCTCCACTTTTTATTAATAAGTCGGGATATTTGCAACACAAAGAAGTAGATTTATAAAATTATAATGGCAATTATGAAAAATGAAAGCTGATTCAATTGTGTATTTTTTTGTTGTAATCCTTGTATAAAACATAATACCGCTAAAAGAAAAGAGTTCTATTCTTATTTCGTGGAAGAAGAGAAAGAGGGGGGGTGGGGTAAAAAAAATTTTTTTACCTCTAAATGAAATTTTCTTTTATGTCAGCCTTCATTGTTCATCGACACTCTCCTCTGTTTACCAGGTTTCGTGGATGCTGATTGGCTGTGTGCAACCCACATTGTTAATTTCTTCAATGCTTTCCGCAATAATAATGATATTTATGAATAGATTCTAAAGATAAAGCGATTCGCAAAAATTCCGCGTCCCTTTGCTTCGTTCTTTCTCTTCTCTTTCGAGATTGTTCATGTCGTATGTGCAGACTTTGTGTTCTGGCGATTTTCAACATGAAAGCGGTTAACAACGGATAAAACGAAAAGAAAAAAAAACACGTTTTCTGTGTTTAAGAGATAAACCTTAATACTATCATATTGTTCGGAAAATACTGGCCGATCCTTTGACCAGCTTTTAAGAAGTTGATTTTTTTGAAAACTTATGAGTCACCTTGTCAAGGTTTAAGGCCACTGAGGATAAAGGTTAATGAGATGGATAGATTGACAGTTGAATGATTAATATTATTTGAGGATTTAAAATCTCCACACATCACTCACTCAAAATAGCAGTCAACACAGAAAACAGCAATGCTTCCCCCTTTGCGAGAAACATCGCTCATGGAATGTGAGAACTAAAAGACAAAATAAGGGAGAAGCGAGAGTTACGAAGCTGCCAAAAGTAAACTTATGTTCCACTTTCTACTCTCATTTATGAAATGTTTTACGTTTTTGAATTTTTGATATGATGATGAATTGGATTATTTGGACAAGTTTAATCATTTTAGTTGTTATTTCCACAACGTTTCGGCCGATGTATCCTCCGACCATTTTCAGGTGAATCTTTCCGAAGTTGGGAATCTTGATATCGAACTCGGGAATCTATAGATTCAGGTTAGCAAATTCCATATAAAGATTCTTAACTTCGTAAAAATGCAGCTGCAGGAGATTGTATGGGTTGAAACGTTGGAGAAATAATAATGAAGATGGGAATAGAAGTTTGAATAATCGTATAATACAAGATTTTACAAGCTAAAAATTTAATGGGTATTCTTTAAAAATTAATGGGTATTCTTTAAAAATTAATGGGTATTCTTTAAAAAAAATTAATGGGTATTCTTTAAAAATTAATGGGTATTCTTTAAAAATTTAATGATTATTCTTTTAAAAAAATTAATGGGTATTCTTTAAAAATTTAATGGGTATTCTTTTTAAAAAATTAATGGGTATTCTTTAAAAATTAATGGGTATTCTTTAAAAAAAATTAATGGGTATTCTTTAAAAATTAATGGGTATTCTTTAAAAATTTAATGGGTATTCTTTAAAAAAAATTAATGGGTATTCTTTAAAAATTTAATGGTATTCTTTAAAAATTAATGGGTATTCTTTAAAAAAAATTAATGGGTATTCTTTAAAAATTAATGGGTATTCTTTAAAAAACTAATGGGAATTCTTAAAAAATTAATGGGAATTCTTTAAAACATGTTGGTGCTATCTTAATAGGATATCTATTACCTTGCAATATTTTATTATTTGGACTACTGTTCTCATCTTGGTTGTTATTTGCATAGGTACATCTTTTTGTACATAGGAATCTTTGTCGAACTCTGGAACCTATACAAAATTTTGCATTGAACCATTTATTCAATCCGGAAGAGTAGATTGTTCTCATTCCGTCAGCCATGGCCGGGTAGAAGTGCTAATTTTTATGCTATTGTTAGTTATGCCTGCAGTAAGGATTGAACCTTCAACCTCCAGAAGACTGTCACTAGAACTGATTGTTACCCAATGCCTTCCTGTTACGCCTCATGCCGATGGACATGTGGTGTCACATGTACTTATGTTTTAAAACCCTAACACTAAACCTGTATCGCATCCGATATAACTGACTGGTTAATCGTTGGTATTGAGAGCTTCATATATTCCAAGAAATTTCAACAGAAACCAAACAGCCAAACTTGGTACAATCCTGAATGTGCCGCTGCCATTACTCACAGAAATCACTATTTCAATTGTTTCCAACTAAATACATACTCTTAAACTAAAGCCACCTTTAGAACTGCTCGCAACCACTGCAAAAAAGGGTTATAAAAAATGCGAAAGAGTCCTACGCCCAATCCGTTAAATCTAGAGTGGCTGAGCAGAGGCTTTGTTCCCAAGAGTTTTGGTGAATAACAGATGTCAGACTTCTATTCCAACCACCATCAATGAACTAGATCTGGTGCTACTAGATCAAGCTGTCTGAAGATACTGGCTTCTTGACCAAAAATGCACCAAACATTGATGATATTGTTTTTTTTTCCCTTTGCAAAACTCAATCATGATCTGTAAAGCTAAAAACAAAAACAATTTTCCTCTTCAAAACAACCAAACCATGAATAAATATTTAAAGATATAAAGAACTTGAATAAATAATACAAAAAGCTATAAAATCGCATACCCTAAAAACCAAAACAAACCTTTTCTTGGCATTAAATGACTCACACAGGTTGAAGTGCACTTAAACAAAACAAAATCAATGGACCAGAGGGGATTTCCTCAGCATCTGATGAAGCCAAACCTTTTGCAAAGAACCTCTGTGATCAGAGCCGCCTACATCCTGAATTTCTCACTATGATGGTAAACACTCTGAACAACATCCAGGATGTTGTCAAACTAATCAAGAATCTTGATGCCAGCAAGGCATCTTGTACTGACAACATTCCAGTCATAGTGCCTAAGAAGTTGCAACCGGAACTAGCTCCTATTCGTACAAATCGTTGCTTAAAGGAGAAGAAATTCCCATCACCTTGGAAAACTTTGTCAGTCTGCTCAGTATTTAAAAATACCGAAAATCAGTCTTCTTTCTGATCTTCATCAATGATCATCCAAATGACATTCTCAAATTATTCGTTGACATTTATGCAGATGACACAACCATCTATGGCAACACTTCAAGGAGCATTAATGATCAAGATCTCTCTGTTTTTCTCTCTTCCAACCTCGAACACATAGTGCAATGGGAAAAAGGTGGCTGGTTACTTTTAATACATCTAAAATCAAACTTCTTTCATTTCATCACCAACGCTCGGATCCTCATTTTGCCCAAATTGAAATAGATGGCGCACCCCTCGATGAAGCCTCCTGCCTTGATAAGCTTCTAGGGCTGACCTTCACTCCAGACCTGAAATGGAAGGATTACATCAAATCTGTTTCTAAAGTCGACAGAAAAATGGTTGAATCATTCTATCACTCCAGAAAGTATTTCACTCCTGACGCAATTCTCTACCTGTATAAGCCAAATACGTCCAAAGATGGAATACTGTTATCACATATGGGGAAGTGCTTCTCAGAGCACTCTTTTCTACCTTGAGAGAGTCCAAAACCAACTTCGAAATCTATTCTCTTCTCTTCTCTACAGCCTCTTTCTCACAGAAGAGAGGTTGCTAGTCTTTCTCTACTCTATCGTTATTTTCATGATAGGTGCACGACAGAGCTCCAATCTATGCTTCCCTCCTGTAAAACATTCACAGCAAGAACTCGTCTAGCTACAACTACTGAAAATAATTTTCCTTTATTCTTCTATGTACACAAAACTAAACAGAACTTCCATGAGAAAAGTTTATTTTCAAGAACCGCTCGTTTGTGGAACACCATACCATGGAGCTGCTTCCCAGCTGACTACAACATGGTCGTTTTCAAGTCCAATGTAAACAAATTCTTGTTGAGCCGCCTTCCTAAATAATCAAACTCTGCCCAGTCCCAGCCATCGGACAAACTAATTAACCCTTATCCTCGAGTGGCCTTTGGACTTTTGTAAGTAGTGACTTGCTAATACATAAGTATATTTAAAATGTCATGCTATACGTAAGTATTTTTTAATTAAAAAACATCATTTCGAAATCACTAAGGGGTTGAGTTTGAAATTCTATATGGGTTCCCGAGTTCGACATTAAAATTCAAGTACTCTTTCATATATGTTTATGCTACTTTAGTTGCTCGCCGACTTTACAATGTTTGATCGACAAAAACTAAAACAAGAAAAACATGGATTTGGCAATGGTGTATTATAGTTAACAAAAAGTAGGTAAAAAAAAATTAAAACAAATAACTTTTACCCAACGCAAGAAACTTTTAATATTCTATCAACTTGCATAGCTTTTCAGTTTTGACACTGTTTAAGTGTATTTTTTCAGAGTTTTTATCGTTTCCTAGAAAAAAAAACTGATAAAATACGGCGCCATCTTGAATAACTATTTTTACAAGTCTCCGAGGAAACGATACAAAATCTGAAAAAAAAGTGGTAAAACTGAAAAGCTGTACAAGTCGATAGAAGATTAAATTTTTTTGCGTTTGCTAAAAGTTATTTGTAGTAAATTTATTTGCTTTTTTTTACCCCTTCTTTGTTGTTAATTATAATGCCGCATTGCCTGAATTTGTGTGAAGTAAAATAAAGTATTATTGCTGTTTGTTAATAGTCACTTTCATTATAATTTCGAATTAGTAAAACTTTTTAAAATCTATTACAACTTCTGTAATACAGCTGTAATCATGTATACGTACCAATTCTAGTAAGATTAGTGAAGTTAAGCAACGTTGAGCCTGGCCAGTACTAAATGGGTGACCATTTGTGAAGACCAGGTGCTGTATGTAACAGATATATATTTAAATTCAAATTAATCTACAAATAAATCGTATGCAAAAACGTGTATGATTTCAACATAATTACTCAACAATGGTTGATATGCCGTAAAACACAACAACAACAATAATGACAACTTCTGTTCTTCTATGATTTTAGCTGAATGTTAAAACATTCAGCTAAAATCATCCCTTAAAAATGGGTTGGTGGCTTTCGTGAAGTGGATATCAACGTTGACTGACGACCTGTGTGTGCTAAGTTATCGGTTCCATAGCACCGCTTTCAATTTGGATCTTGGCGATCTTCATGTGGTCCCTCCTGTGAGTACCTGAATCAAGAAAGAGATAGGGGAAACCAACGCCAGCAAAGAAAATCGCACTGGTCAAAAGTCGTACCATGCTGATTCATACGAATTTACATGTTCTACCTTAAAATTAATTAAGATTTTAACCATGCAATATCTTGTTTCCTTTTACAAGTAGATCTCCTAATAGAATATGGCAGATTGACCACAGCTAAGCTAAAGGTAAATACACGCAGCTTGACCGCCCTCTAAGGTTACATTACCTCCCCTCTTAGGGAAAGTCTAATATCTCACAAGTCACAAATCAAATAAAATACATGGACGTTCAAAAACATACCTAGTGTCTCCCATGTTCAACTATAGCAATCCTGAGGCAGTCATTCCACGATCGTCTCCATGGTTGAATTCTCACTGGAATTAAAGTTGAACACAAAAACACAAAGAAAAATGGGTTTCAAAGAAAGGACCTTTTATTGTTGTCGTCATTGCCTTCTCTTCTGTCAGTGGAAAGAGTGCATTCCAGCCACGGATCTTTGGAGCTGCTGGGCCCCCTAATTTATCGTTGATGTTAAGACATCGTCACTAGTGGTGTTCACCTAAAAACCTCCCTAACTACTACTACTCCCTCTTTGAGGCATGTAACGTCACATCGGCTTCTGGCTACCAGGTTGAGGTAACACTTTAGCACTTACTTGCTGACCCCATGACCCGATATCCTGTATATGTGTGAACACCACCCTCGGAACCAAAATCATCAGATATATACTATCAACATACCCATTACTAGTTAACACTCATGTCGAAACATGCAAGTAGGCCGCCTACTAAAGTAGCACTTAAATTTCTAATATTTATTTCCGAATATAAGTTTGAAGTATATAATATAACGACAATGAAAAAATTAGGAATGTGTATATTTTGCTGCATGAGTTCAAACTCGGTAATCATGCTTCCCAAACAGCTGGAAATATCCACAGAGTATGCGGACAAAGGTCCACAACTGATTGGAGAGTATGAAGATGGTTTCAAAAATTCCATAGTGGTACTGTGAGCTTTGAACACAAAGGAGGTAGAGGACAATGAATGCTTGAAAGCAATTGTTCATCAAAATCCATATCAAAGTTAAAAAGAAAAGTCTAAGGCACTTGCTATCAGTATTCCAACATATCAGACCACGTGAATTACATTGGTAAGGTAAAAAAAAAAGGCTAATAAACAGGTTTCCATATGAGCACAATAAATAAACGTTTGCTTCGGAAATCAGTCATTTTTTCCGAACAACCCAGTACAAATTCTATGGAGAAATGTTTATGGAATTTCTCTTGCAAAGATCTGTCTCCCTATTTGCTTACTATCTCTCTTTCTATTCTTTTTCCGAGTTCTGATGAGGTAAGGTGTGTGTATGTGTATGGGGAGGGTAGCAATGTGTCGGTGGCTGATTCTGACATTGGCGCTTTGGCACCGCTGGAGCTTTGTAAGTCCCAGAAGTGTGCAGGTGATCATTAGTTTCGGAGATCCCCGAGAGATCTTAAGCCCGGTAATCTAAATGAAGAGTTCCGAAGCATTCCAAGTGTTTCGGTCACATGAATTACAACTTCTCTAACCTTTCTCCCCTCCTCCCCGAACTCTGTTTTTGCAATAGACGTGCCAACAACTCTATTCCCAACCCTTGCACTTTCATCTCTCCTATCCCCAATCTCGATAAGGTTGGCTCTGAATTGCAGATTATTGTCTCGACCTTTTTGGAGTGGATTCCGAATAAAAATACCCATTATTATATCCCCAACATTAACGCTGCATTGTCTTCAATCTATTTATTTTATAAGACGAGATAATTTCCCGTGTTCTTTAATGTGATATGGATGCTTGGCTTTGTTTTAAGCACACAAATCAACCATAATACTTGAATTTCGCTTTTAAATTTTAATTCAATCCACCATTTAATTTCTATTCCTCAATTTAAAAGTTTCAAAATCACTTATGAATTTCATAGAGTTATGAGGTCAACAGACGCTATTTATTTATTTTTTGGTCCCCCGATTTTATAAAATCAGGAGACTTATGTTTTGAGGCATATCCGTCTGTTCGTCCATCCGGATTTTTCTCCGCAACCATCCATTGAATTTCTCTGAAATTTTGCATGAAGTTGTAACTTTGGTCAGGTTAGAAAGTGACATTCTCCGATTTTTGAAAAAAAATCTGGTTAGGCCACCAGGGGGTCAAAACGCCCCGAAATGGCAAAAAATGACATTTTTTGCCCATAACTTTTCATCCATCCATTCAATTTCTCTGAAACTTGCCCAAAATATGGAGACAATTATTCCTAATAGAAAATACGTATCGTTGACCTTGGAAAAAATCTGGTTCGCGCCCCTAGGGGGTCAAAAGCCCCCAAAATGGCAAAAAAAATTACCCTTTTCTCCCATAACGTTTGATCCAACCATTCAATTTTTCTGAAACTTGGCCAAAATGTAGAGGCAATTGTTCTGGATATAAAATGAGCATCCTTGACCTCAGAAAAATTCTGGTTCGCGCCCCCAGGGGGTCAAAGGGGGGTCAAAAATTGCCCAAATTTATTGCATTTTACACTCGCCACATCGAGTCACATACAGAGGGGACTTGTTAATCTATTAATAATGGATTAAAATGGCCGGTTGTGTATATACAATCATGGCTCTTGTAATTCGAAAGTTATTTTGAATCCTTTAAAACTGGCCACTAGAAAGTAATTTCTTGCTCGGATTCAATGTCAGAGGCATATCTTATCATTCATTTATGTTCCCCCTCCACAAAAAGAACATTAATTTTTGCACGTGCCTCTGTTCTATAAAATAACGGTTTTCATTTTCGTTTTTTGAAAAATGTTCATTTTTAACTCGCTGTACTTAAGGGGTCTTGCCCACGTTGCAGTGAAGTCATTTTAGTTTTTAATTTTTATTTGTTTGTACATTTTTAAAACTTATACAGAAACAAATGTAGTTGTAAGGGAGACAACTCTTTTTATATTCAATTAAAAATATGAGTTATTCCTCTTGCTGATTTTGATTTTTCGGTATTAAAGGTCTTTGTCAAAACGAATGGAGTGCTCTTCATTAGTTTTTAGTTTTTTAACTCAGTTCACCTCAGACGTAAGGAGCTACTGAGAATTAGGGTGAAAGTTTTTGGGGGTCATCTTAAATCGGGAGCTGTGCAGCGAGATGCTTGTTCACATTAGTTTTATATTTCTGCATGTTGGTACAGTCGGGGGAGCAGGGAGTTCCAAATGCCGGCAGCTCGAGGAAAGAAGCTATTGGAGTAGAAGGCTCTACGGCATCTGGTTATCTCCACAGTGGATGGATGGAATTTGGCTGATTGTCGGGTTGGTCTAGTGTATTCACGTCTAGGGGGCACCAGAGCAGCAAGTTCATTGGAGCACATCTCATCGAAGTACTTGTAAAACAAGCACAAGAATGCAACATTACGGTGATGAGACAGGGGCTGGAGCTTGGTGGATAGTGAGGGACCTATTAGATTAGAGACTCCTTTTTGAACCTTGTCAAAAAGAGAGAGAGACTAGTTGAGTGTTTATATAAATATTGAGACTTTGTTTACTCATGCCTGACAGCCGAATGGTTAGAATCGCCAACTGTCAAATTGATGGTCGAGTTTCAATCTCAGCTTGAAGCACATGCCTTTCTAGCCACACTGAAGAGCTGCGATACAGGGAAACAGTCTGTAAATCATTACTACATATGCCTCTATTCTATTGTGAGTGAAATCGCAAACTGCCTTTAACAAAAATGCAAAGCTTTATAAAAACAAATGGAGCACTCTTCGATAGTTGACAGTGTTTATGTAAACATTGAGATTTTGTTTACTCATGGTTAGAATCACTAACTGTCAACGTCTAGCCACGCAAAACAGCTGTGAAATAGCCTGTCTGTGGATGACAATATATCAAGAAAAGTCAGTCTAATTCTCTAATTTAGCATTGAATCAGAGAAATCAATATTTGATTCTGACTGGCGATTTCTTCCTTTTTTACCATTGTAATTCACTTTTAATTTATTTCAGAACATACTTATTCTGGCTAGGAAGTATATTAGACGAGACATGTTTGTTTATGACCTAAACAGCATCAGCTGCTTACAAAATTAATAAAAAGAAATTTCTACATTGTTCTTTATGTATCTAACTTTAGATAAAAAAATGATATATTTGTAAATAGATTTTATCCTATTCATTTAAATTATTTGGATATCCTAAGATTAGGTACAATAATTTGTTTATGAAAACCTATTTAGTATGTTGTTTTATGACATACTACAAGGGACCTTCCTTGTCACTCTTGGATCTGTGATGGCTGATTAATATATTTTTCTCAATATAAATCTAATTGAACTGTCTTTCTTCAAAACACATAAAACCGGTAACAATCATTTTTAACAAGACCTACTATTACAAGCAAAATATATTGGTATTACTTTACCTAGCACTAAACCAGAGAAGGATTATTAACTTTTAAGCCAGTTACGGTTATTATACAGCTTTATTCTTTTTCTTTTTTTTCCAAGAATAAAGTAAAGATCTTTTTTATTGTTATAATTTCTTCTTTACAATAAGAACAATGTTAATTCGTAGAATTATTAATCATAATAAACATACAACAAAATCAATTGATATTACATTAAATCACGAAAATTTTAATTTTCATAAACTTATGGTTACTTTTTGATTTCTTTAAATGCCAGTCATACCACTTGAAACATTTGCAGCACTAGCAGCAGCTGCTATCTTCGCTGAAGCAGCAGCAGCAGCAGCAGCAGCAGACGGTAACATTATTAAGGATTACTTTTAAAAACACACAAAAAGAACGACCGCGTATAGCTATGAGTTTGGTGCCTAAGAATGAACATAGAGGTTAGGACCATAAATTGTGCTTCCGATCTCTGTGCTTGGCATTAGAGAATTTTTTGTTTATATTTTTTTCATTTTCATAACTAATTTCTTCACCCGGGCAAAGTCAGGTTGGGACAGCTAGTTTCTTTGCTTGCATTAAACATTGAAATGTGATTATTGATTAAAAGAAGAAATGCCCAAAGAAGAAATAATAAATAAATAAGAAATATAAAAGTATGTTTCAGCATTTACAAAATCTATGTATATATATATATATATATATATATATTGCGTATATCAATACATATATATATATGTATATATATATGTGTGTGTGTGTAAGTATGCTTATTTTGACCTGTAAACTTTGACCTTTTTATTCTTCTGTGATGTTAATTTGACTCTTCCTTTGTGTCTTGTCCTGTGTTTATTTCCGTAGTCTGCAAGAGACAATTTCCAATGCTAGTTGGCCTTTCTGCTGACATATCTCTTTGGAAAGACATACGGTCAACTCTTCTCCAATTGCTTTGTCTGATCGAAGTGCTCTTGAAGCTTGTCCAGGGCCTTTGCTTCCTTTTCTCAGAGAATTTGTCTCTCACAGTTCTGCAGGCGCGTTATCCAGCCTAAAAGGATTTGAGATTAAATTGCAAAACGTGTGAGAATAATGTTAATGACGATGATACCCATGGGGAGGAATCACTGATTATTCTGGTCGCATCGACCGTAATGATCACAACTACCACACATGGCAATGGTTATGATAACAATTGCACTTGGCAATATTTCTTAGAGGAAATACTCTTATTACTTAGATATTTCAGACTGTTTTTCGCATCTTTTTTGTTATTTTGCTGTTATGATAGCAAGAATTAGAAATGGATTACTAACCAAAGCATTATCACTGTCATTACTAACCAGCAGAGCATTACCACTGGCGACCAAGGAAAGATTCTATCAGGCATGTGTGTACAATGTGATGATGTATGGATGTGAAACCTGACTGAGGATATGCATTGCATGGAGAGAAATAATATGTAAATGATATGAATTTGTAATGCGACTCTTAAAGACAGGCTTAGTTTTGATGACCTCAGAGGATGATTAAATTGCAAGGAACCGTGGCACAGTGGATATAGTACTAAGTACAATTCAGTTCTAAGTGACAGTCATCTGAAGGTTGAAGGTTCAATCCTCAGTGTGGGCGATACAAAGAATTGCAAATGACTGAAGACTTCTTCCCGAGTTCGACAGAAAGATTCCCAAATTCGACAAGGTACACCTGAAGAAGGTCGGAGGTTACATCGGCCGAAACGTTGTGATAAAAACACTCAAGATGAGAACAGTAGTCCGAATATACAAAATTCTATAAATCTGGACAGTATAGGGAGATGTGTGCAGAACAAGAACGTTTCGTTGGTTTTGTCATCTTGAAAAAATGTATGAAGTGCTTAAGTTAGTAGAACAGTTGACGTAGTAGGGTCAGTTGGCAGGAGAAGACCAAGGGAAACATTGGAGGAAAGTAGTAATGATGGATTTGAGAGAAAGAGGGATAAATAAAGACCTGGCCAGATATAGGTTAGTTTGGAAGTCAATCTCAAAGACTTCCAATATGTTGCAGCATGAAAAACCTATGTCGACCATTGTGCTCTTCGGTCTTTTTGTCGTAGTCTGTAACTTTTGTAGGAATCTTCAACTGAAGTAGATTTACCGAATACTAACGGATTGGTTGAGTGATGTATTATCTTTTTTAATAATGAGTCATCAGTTATCGAGGCCAAAACTGACTCAAGGATAAGGGTTAATGCACGGGTAGATCGACAGTTGATCAATTCAATTATTACTTATAGAGGATTAAAAATCTTCACATACCATCCACGCAAAACAACCGATCCAGAAAGCATCAATTGTTTCCCCTTTGTCAGAAACATTGCTCATGGAATGTGAAAGACAAAATATGGGGAGAGAGTTACGAGGCTGCCCCCTTCCATCTAATTTTGTTCTACTAAGTGCTCATAATTTATTACTGAACTATAATTTTTACAAGAAATAGATATAAAAAAAGTGTATAGCATGTGGTTTTATTTAGAATCCAATATGGGCGCCAGCATTTGCTACCAGCTCCTCAAGTCGTCTGGGAAACGCATCAACTGATTTCACAAGGAAATCCTGTTTTCCTGGTTTTTATTAATGAATCGCCACTTATCAAGGGCCCAAAACCACTCGAGTATAAGGGTTTATTAAGTGAATAGATTAATAGTTGAATGATTATAGATACTATGAGAGGATTGAAGATCTCCACATACCAACCACTGAAAACAACAGCTGATCTAGAAAACAGCAATTCTTCCCTCTTTGCCAGAAACATCGCTCATGAAATGTGGGTTGGAAGGCTGCCAAAAGTAACTTTCTATTCTGGATGGAGTACATTCGCTCTTTGAAAGCTCTTGTTTTTAGTGTTTCTTTGGGTCCTCAGATCCATTTCATCGGACAAGCCAAAGCCTGTCCAATGGGGGTGACAGTTTAGTATCTGTTTTGAAACCAAGATAAACACAATTTTAAACACTATGAATAAAAAACGGATCGATCATAGTCGAGTGCGATGCAAAGGCTCCATTTTCGTTGATTCCTACACGAATGTAGGGGAGAGTGCCACTCCTTTTCGTGAATTTCTTCACTTATCCTTGATCCTCACCTTATAATGTTTAAGAAGGAGAAATCAAGTACCATTTTTTTTTTTAGTCCTTCGTATTACTCGACTGAAGATTGAACCCCAATGTTCTAGTCCATAAGCGAACATTCTAACAATTATGTCAAATGGGTCTACGACTATTCCTAATAATTATATTTATTTAATCAAATTGCTTAATTTCAAAAATAATATCTTGTAGAAGTTTTTCAGTATTTACATCTGGACAAAAAAGACTAATAGTAACATCAGAACAGATACTTTGTTCCTAGCCAAATATTTGTGTTTAGAAAGTGTATTTCCCTTTATTTAGCAATTAAATTTAAGTAATATTGTCTTGATGTTGTGTATTCCTTTATTATTGTATCATCACTTATCAAGGCTAAGAGCCACTCAAGAATAAGAGTTAATGAGATGGATACGGTTGCTAGCCGAAAGATGAGGAACCCTATGGGAGTACTAACATTGATTCTTACTTATTAGACAGGAATTTGTTGATATTGGATTTGAAGGCGACCAAATTGTAATCAGCAATCACATGATAATGTGCTCTACACGTGGACAGCCCTTTTTGAAAAGAAGGTCTGTCGATGGAAATTCCACCCGATGCTGGGCACATAGAGAGAGGGAAGTCTTTTTTCATTGTGGTAGAAAACGAGTTCTTGCTGTGAATGTCTTACAAGAAGAAACCGAAGATTGGAGCTCAGTCAAAAACCTTCTATGTAAATAACGATAAAGTTAAGAGAGCCTGTCATTGTCTCTAGTGTGAGAAAATGGTTGTAGGGAAAAGAAGCGATTGTTGCATTCTCTAACATCAAACAGACAGATTTAGTGTTTTTTTTTTGCACTAGAGAGGGAGAGAGAAGTAATGAATTACTGGGGAAAGATATACAGCCCATTTTGCGCCACTGTACCTCCCCCCCCCCAGGTCCCTGCTTACTGGCACGGATCGGGCCTTTCCACAACTACCTCGGTCGATGAGTCAGAAACAAGAGATCGACAAAGCCTCCCTCCATCATGACGTCACTTCCGACTTCCGTTTTGACTCCTACCCTCTTTTTGAAGCCCTGCTACTCTCTGCACCCCCACTATCCAACAAGATTCCCCCTTCCACTAGATTTCGAAGTTGATTTTGTACTCTGTCAAGACAGGAAAGAGTGCTCTGTGCAACAGCTCCACAGATCTGGCAACAGTACTCCATCTTGGGACATATCTGACTCTTATATAGGTAGATAATTGTATCTCGAGTTAGTTACTTCCTGATGAGGTAGAATGATCCAACCCTTTTTCCTGCAATCTTAGCAATGGACTGAGTATATACATCCTCCATTTTTAGATATGGGATGAATGTTAGTCTCAAGAGCTTACCAAAACAAGGGACTTCTTCAAGGAGAGAGCCATTCATTTCGACTGTGGCAAAACGGGGATCCAAGCGTTAGTGGTGAAAGGAGGGAATTTAATTAAAAGCAGTAGATAAAATTAAAACCTAACTTCCTTTAATTAACCATTGAATTCGGTAGTTATTAGTAGGCATTACCAGTGATCGCTCACTGACAACAACAGGTGGTTTCCTTATTTACTCTCTAGGAGTCTTTATACGAGTGATTGAGAGTGGTGTTCCCTAAAGTCTGAGTGTCAAGTCTTCCCAGATTTCCAGTACGCTTCGCCTCTTTCGATAATCGTTGCAAATCATTTTGCGTTATCGCAACAGCCGTTTATCATTGATTTTTTGCTGATAGAGAACGTTAATCTTCTTTAGAACTTTAGCGGCAATAATCCTCTCTAAGGTCCCAGTACTCTCTGCACTCTTCTAGTGGATGTCTGGTTGGTGTTCTCTCTTCGTGGTCTTTCTATCCTCTTTGACTCTTTATAACTATTTTGTGTGATACCAGCTGATGCTGCTGATGCAACTATAGGTGTTTGCATGTAGTTTCAGTTTTCTTGGTTTTGTGTGATGTTTTTTCTATAATTTTTGTTCTATTTCAATTTCAACTTATCTGTGGTTGGTTAGCATTCGCTGATTATGTGGGTTGGTTTCTACACTCAATGATTTTCTTTAATATTTCAGCTATTTTCATCAGTGCAGTGCGTTATATGATGCCAATCCTCTCTTTGATTCTAATTTCTCCAAGATATTTTACAGGTTTTTCAATACTATTCTTAGTACTCCTATAATTATTGGTACAACAGTCATTTTCTTCATGCTCCATATTCCTTTTAGCTCTCTAGCAAGTTCCATATTTTTTCTGCCTTAATCTTCACTCTATGAACTGTTGGGATGACAAAATCTACGATTTGACAGGTTTTTTCCTGCTTGTTCATTATCACATCCGGTCTCTGCTTGTGTGTGTCTGTTTGTACCTCTATGTTCCAGAGGACTTTATGCTTTCCATTTCCGGTTTATGTATGTACCATTTGTCTGCCTATTCATAGTGCAAACGTTTTCTTAGTTCTCAGTGGACTTTACTGCATTTATGTGATTTACTGTTTCATCTGTTTGTCAACAGAGTATACATTTACTATTTTCCTGAGTTTTGTCTCTCTTGTTTGTTCTGATAGCGTTGTTCAGTGCACCTGTCAGTTGGACATTGTTACGAAAATGGCAAACAAATTACATGTATTTTCATGCGTCGTTTTTTGGTCAATCTTATAAATCGTCCATGTAGCTGCTTCTCTTCCCATTTCTGATTTCCTTGCCTGTGTGTTCCCAGGGGGGAGTACTTTGTTAGATTAGGACCCACACTAACTTTGACTATAACCCTAAACCCTAATGTTACCCTAACACTGACCCTAATGACGGGGTCAAAGTTAGCGTGGGTCCTAATGTAGATAAGCACCTTTTTTTTGTATTATCCATACAGTCTTCTATATTTACTAGTCCTCTACCCCCTCACTCTCCTTTTTATATAGCATTAGTCAGTATCATTTTTCGCGTGTAGTGCAGTGTGCATAATCATTAGTTACTTAGTTCTTTGGTCCTTGGTCCTTATTATTATTATTATTATTATTATTATGATAATGACATTAAGCCGGCTAACATTTTGGCAAAGAGTTCATTTTTACGCTAGTATAATAATCCTCCTCTATCTTCTTGTATTGGTAGCTGCCATTCCTGACATGTCCGCTTTGAAAAAGAAGTGACCTTTGCTGGTCACGAGATGTAAGAACCTTGGCAACAATATGAAATAATTGTTAATAAGAATTGTGTGCGTGAACAGGCTTCGTCTTGTACTGCGCATTCAACCAGGAACAAAGAAACGTTTTTGACTTTAACCACTTTTGGCACAGCAAGCGGCCAAAGGAATCGTCGTTCATGATGAAACATTTACCGTCTCGCTGCCAAAAGTCGTACATTGACAGTTTAAAAGTCATTCTTTCCCAGTTCTGAATTTCAGTAACAAAAAATGAATTCACCTCAATTTTAACTCGTGTCTATTTAACAAAAAATAACTCTGACTCCTATCCGTACCAGGTGAGAGGTAATAAATATAGGTTTTTATACTTACGAATGAGTCACCACTTATCAAGGCTGAAAGCCACTCAAGGATAAGCATTTATAAGATGGATAGATTGTCAGTTGAATGATGAAGAATATTACGAGTGGATTGAAAATGATGAATGGAATTAACAAGAATTTGATTACTTATGAGTACACTTTATGACAATTATTTCTTTACATTAGATTTGAAGAGGACCATGTTGTAGTCCTCAGGGAAGCAATGTTGTTCCACAGATGGGAAGTTTTTGAAAATAAATTCTGTTCCTGAAAATTCCGTTTGATTTTAGGCAGTGGTGGTAATAAGACGAGTTGTTACTATGAAAGTTTTACAAGGAGGAACCAGAGATTGAAGCTCAGTCGAGCACCTTCCATGGAAATAATAATAGAGTAGAGAAAGACTAGCAGTGTCTGTTCTGTGAGAAAGGGGCTGTAGGGAACAAAGGAGATCATCCCCCACTAGATTGCGAAGTCAGTTTTGAACTCTGTCAAAATGAGAAAGAGTGCTGTGAGCGGCACCTCCCAAGATGTGGCAGCAGCAGCAGCAGTACTCCATCTTAAGACGTATCTGACTCTTATCTGTTGTGATCTTTTACAAACTAATACCCCTCACCCCAACTAGGGTTAAAATAGCAACTTGTGTTCAATAAATCATTTACAATAAGTATTGTCTCTTTGCATTAAATAATCCCAAAAAGGGTTGATTTGCCGAACCAAACTTGTTGTAACCGCCACCATCAACGCTTGGTTTTTCACTTTTGTTCATAGAATTGTTGACTTAGATCGTTAACTAGCAGAACCTGTGCAAGTTTTAATTTTATCTACGTCTAATATATAAAATAAGGTCAGTCTGATTCTCGACTTTTGTCATCAATTGCTTCCATCTTTCAAATTTTTTTATTTCATTCTGAATAGCCATTTTATTTTGTTGACCGTTGGTTCATGTAGTTCAGAATAAAACAATTCAATTAAAGTTAATTCCTTTTAGAAAATAATCTCTTCAACCAGATTTAGTTTCGTATAACCGCCATTTTTGTAAAGGGAGGTAAATCTGCATTCGTCCAATACAGATTCATTTCCCTTTGTTTCGAAGAGAAAAACATTTCTGAAAAATAGTATGTAACTCTCTTCGTTCATTACAAATGTAACAAAAGTACAACATTTAGGGGAAAAATAACAGTTACAAAATAAGAAACGCATAATAAATTGCAAGAAAATACACTACCGGGCAGTGCCGGATAGGCACAGCTAGTGTTATATATTTGTATGTAGTGGTTACACATCTTAATATATAGATGTGTCATGGTTGCCAACCAGAATGGTAACAAGACTCTCTCCATGCTTACCTACAAGAGTGGTTTCAAAGACCAAATCTGATCTAACTTGAACGGCGAAGGATATGAAGGGACCTGATTCTTCCATACAATATCATCAACAGAAATTTAAATCTGCCTTTTGAGGGGTTTTCACCCCAGTGCCAAGTTGTGGTTTCCACGGGCACCTGCAAAAAATGTACTATAAAATTATACTATGGCTCTATTACAAACGGAATATCCCATTTTAGTTCACCAAATTTTTTTTTCGGAATCGAGTAAACCATTTCTGGTACACCCGTTCTGTAACAGCATTCTCTCCATCCACATGGCATATCTTTATGCAAATTTCTGTAGCTTTTTTCCCTTTTCTGTATAAAAAAAAAATCAGATGTCTGTAGTGCTCTGCTTGATCTTCCATTTCAAAGCCTGAAATACGAGCAAAAATGTAAGGACTCCTCTGCTCGGAGGCTTATTACACACTGACGTCTACATACTCGCTACATCAAATACAGGATTTGAAGAATAGGAATTTAAAACGATCTTTAGTAGGCTGGAAAGCTGATATTAAAAAAACAAACAAACTTTTTGGCCAATCCAATATATATAGGAATGTATGAAAAAAATCTATTAGCCAATATGGCTGTCATATCTGCTTTGTGATCTTCGTTCTGGATGTATTATGAAGCTTGATGTAGAATTGAGATTTTAATTGATGGCCATTACTGAGGTATTTATGCGGAAGACATGTGGTTTGGTTCCGTTTTGGGTGGATATCGTGGACAAACATTCAGACAGTAGATTGTATATAGATGAAAATATCTGCTAACTCTCTTTTTACATGGCTTGTTGCACTGATTTTTTTGCCAATTAAATTTGAATATATAGATGTGTAGTGGTTACACGTTATGTATAGTGTATGCAGTTTAAAATGTTAACTAAAAAAATTCACTTTCAACGACATGATGGTCTTGCAGCTCTGCATGCTAGAGTCTCATCTAAGTGGGCAATTAGCACACAACTGTGCAATAGCAACAGATGCGCACACATTTTCATTATTCATTGAACAAAATAAAAGGGGGGGGGTGCTTTTAATGACGGTAAAATAATAATAAGCTTCATTTTTGTACAAAAGAATAAAGGAAGGAGAGCTCCAGTTTGATATAAGATGGCAAGAGTTACTTTCCCTTAGAAAAGATGTCTGCTTATAATAACTCAAGATACAAATGAGGATTATTACTTATGGTCAAAAACAGAAATGTGGATTTTAATGAGAGCGAAAGAATTGGTTGCCTAAGGAAGACCAGTGCTGGAGATGACAGTCATTTGATTAATTGCTGTGAATTCTGACAAGTTCCGCAAGACGATACGACAAGCTGATCTGCTGACAAAAATCACAAGAACAGATATTCTTAAGATGTGTTCATTAAATCTCTGCATTTAACGATGAAAATGCTATTTTAGGCCTGAACGTGACAAGTTGACGAAAATGCTGTTGCAAGTTTCAGCATAACAGGTAGACGAAAATGCTATTTGAAGCTTAAGTGTGACAGACCAACAAAGATGCAATTTGCAACGTAATCATGATAAACAAATGAAAATGCTATTTCAACCTTCAACATAACATGCTGAAGAAAATGCTATTTCAAACTTAAGCATGACAGATGGGTGAAAATACTATTTAAAACTTCAACCAGACAGGCCAAAAAAAATGCAATCTTACTTAAGCGAGACAGACCTACAAAACTATAACTTCCAACATAAACATGCTGAAAAGCATAACAAACCTATCAAAGTGTCATTTCCAATATAAGCATGACAGACCAACGAAAATGCTATTTCAACTTTAAGTGTGACAGACTGCTGATTAGTGGACAGATCCTCCTGTGTAGATGCTTTGTTTCATAAGGCTGCTCGCTTTTTTGTTGGTGCTTCTAGTATCTCGTATGGTGGTACACTGTAGTGTTGCTCTGGGTGAAATAATAACTGGATTTTTAAACATTTGGGGAAGTGGTATTTTTATCAGTACTGCAGAAGAGCCATGAATTTAATAACTGCTATGTTTTTAAATCCCGGAAACAGTTATATAGTAAACAGCTGATAATCCCCTTTTTCTATATTAGATCTCCAGCTCCTGTTTCACAACTAATATACTTCGCTTTAGAGTTAGGGTTTCCTTTGGTATTTTATGAATTTTCCAGCTGTAAAATCGGTTCTTATGTGTTCTAAGTTTGTAATATGCAGATTTAGCTAGTATCCCAAGGGTTTAAAGCCCTTGGAGGCCGTATATCTGTATTAGGATAATACCGCTGTCACTAGGAATATGGAAGAGAGGAATGCTTCTGTATTGTTAGCAGTGTGGGCTGTTTCTGTGGATGGCCTATATTAATTGTTGTGTTGTCTTTAGCTTGTTGAATATACGGTGTTGTTGCTAGAAAATCAGTAAATTTGTCAAACAGTAATTTATTTTTACAAAATATAACTTTTATAAAGATTTTCAAAAACTAATATTATAATACACTCATGGATGCTCAAAATGTCGTCCGTGAAAATCAATGAAGTGAATAAGCCAGACGCAATAAAATTTAGACAATAAAATTTACAACTTCAAATTTCCCGTTTTTCTAGCTATCACCTTATATATATATATATATATATATATATATACGAGGTCTGTCTAAAACGTATCCGACCTTAGTCCAGAAAAAATTATTTCAAATATGTGACAGGGTTTGGACCCAAATCTCCTTCAAAGCCCACCGATCCATCAACTGCCGGAAACACCTCTGGAAGTCTTTTTTTGGAATGGTGTTCATCTCCGCCGTCGCATTCTCTCTTTTTTCACACCCTCTCAACAACAGCTGCACTCCGAGCAGTTTGGGGCCTGCCAGAACGCTGGTCACTCTCTGCTGATGTGCGGCCAATTTTGAATCGGTTGAACCACTCCTTAATTTATGTTACACCCATCACATCTTCTCCAAACACCTGCTGAATCGAACCCGACGGTGGAGATGAACACCATTACAAAATAAGACTTCCAGAGGTGATTTCGGCAGTGGATGGATCAGTGGGCTAAGTGTGTGCAAGCACAAGGGGTCTACTTTGAAGAGGATTAGGGTTCCAATCCCGTCACCTATTTGAAATATTTTATTCTAGCCTAAGGTCGGATACTTTTTAGACAGGCTTTGTATATATATTTCAGCAATGCTTACTAAAGAGGGACACTCATTAATTTCTATTACAAATTAGTCATAGCCGCGTGTTCTCCTCAGTTTTCACATTCTATACAGACCTCCGTTCATAACATCACATGGATTGACTGCAACCAAAAGTGACTAATAAGGAAAAAAAAAGTATTGAATATCTTTTACTTTTGATGAAGGCGTTTTTAAAGTTCAAAATAGAGAATTTTTTTAATCACATTGTGTGAAGTTCTAATGGGCATTATAATAATGTATATGTATATATATATATATATATATATATATATATACAGGGCGTTACGGAGCCCTCCAAAAAGGAGCGCACTCCAGGGGCACGCTCCTTTTTGCTGGAGCGAAGGAGAGGAGGGCTCATTTTATATTCAGCGGGAGTGGAACGGGAGCAACTCCATTTGGTACTAAAGAGCGGTGGTTTTATCGCTCCTCGCTCTAAAATTATTTGATTTCTTTTTCTTTTAAACATTAGTTTTTTATTCAGTAATAGAAAGTAAAAGAAAAGAAAGTCTCAAAGTTTACTCTGAGTTATTTTTAAAAATTATTTCTGGTATATGAATTTGACCCGATATTTTTTCAACTCCCAAGGTCTAAGCCAGATATTTTGTATGAAATTTTAAGACATTAAATGGATCTCTGAATTGTTTATTGACAATTTATTGATATATTTTGGGGCAACTTATGAAAAACATTTTTTTTATTCAATCTTTAAAAAATAAACTTCATTGGATTTTTTTCGCCCCAAATTGTACTATAGAAAAAAAATGGATAAATCGATTTGTTTGAAAGTATTTGCGCGTTTCTCTGTTATGAATAATAATATACATTATACAATATGACTACGTTCGTAAAACAAACAAATATTAAATAACAACACGACGAGTAATGTTGCCCTGGCTGTCTCTCCTCTCTCAGAGAAATGTTTTCTTTAAAAAGATTTTATACCTCAGGAAACGAAAATTTACGTATAATCCTATACTTCGTCCGACATATAACTCTCAAAATATTAGCAAGATTTTGTCAAATATTATCTTACGGTCTTACACTTAAAGTGACATCCCAACCCATATTGATGAGATTCTTTGACGCCCACCTCTATCCTTCGACCATTCATTGGCAGAATAGAACGTTTATGAAAGAAGGTACATTTTCATCATGGAGCGCCGAAAAAGAGCCGCTCCTTTTGTATAGGAGTTGGCGCAGGAGCGGCTCCTTTTTGAATATGGGGAGCGTGAGAGGAGCCAGCTCCAATTTTGGGCGTTGGAGCAGGAGCGGGAACAGCTCCAAAAGTAGTGGAGCACGTAAAGCCGTGTATATATATATATATATATATTTATACAAATATAAATTTGGGAAAGTTCATTTTTTTAAGCATCTTAGAATTTAAAACATAAAGAGGCAAAATGCCTTCAGAAAAACCATGTGTTAGATGCAGATACTTTTTATTAAAATCAAAATAAAAAATAAAAACATTATTTTTTTCTTCTTCATCTTGACTATTTTATCTAATATTTCGTTTAATATAACAAGCCTCAACAGAGCTTTAGACAGATAAAAGGTATTAACCATTTTTCTTTTTCGTAATAATCCTTCCTGGTCTTCTAGAAGTGGCGCCCGATGTTGTGTGGACTGACAGTGCAAATATCTGTTTTAAATTGAACTTAAATCGCGCTTGGTCGCTGGTAGGTATAAATTTGGGAAAGTTCATTTTTTTTAAGCATCTTAGAATTTAAAACGTAAAGAAAGAGTCAAAATGCCTTCAGAAACCATTTGTTAGATGCGTATATTATTTTATTAAAATCAAAACGAATATTTTCATTTTGACTTTTTTTTTTACTAATATTTCACTCGATATAACAAGTATCATCAGAGCTTTAAACAATGAATATTCCCAAATTTATATCTACTTGCGAGCTATTCGCGTTTCGAAGTTCAGATTTAAAAAGAGCCATTTTCACCGTTTGCCCACACAACATCCGGACGCCAATCTTTCATCATATGATCTTTACGTATACATAAAAAAAAAGGTTAATACCTTATATTTGTTTAAATCTCTGATGATGCTCGTTATATCGAGTGAAATATTAGTAAAAAAAATGAAAATATTTGTTTTGATTTTAATAAAATAATATACGCATCTAACAAATGGTTTTCTGAAGGCATTTTTCCTCTTTACATTTTATATATATATATATATATATATATATATATATATATATATTAAATTATATTATATTCATTCAATTCCAAAGACCATGCAAAAAGCAATCCAAAGACATAATTTGCATCAGTTCTTTCAATTCTGTATTTCCGCACTTCAGTGGAGAATAAGCATTTACATTTTCGTCTTACATAGAAAGTCATCGGTTTTTCCATATAATTATCTACTCGTAGACCTACACGTGTTGGACTGTATGAGTTGTTTCTACAACTCCACCATATATTTCTATTATTCCATGATGCCTGACGGATAGACTTTCGAACTGTAATTTTTGTCGCATTCACCAAGAAACACATGTAGGTCTACGAATAGATTAAGATGGAATAACCGATTAAAATAAATAAATTTTATTTATTTAAAAAATACACATTGTTATGGTTCTCTCAAAAAATATGATATATAATTATAAGTAATTCTCATACCTTATAACAGTTCGTCTTTGGATTTTATTGATAATTTGTTCGTTGCTTTTGCCTTTATTAGAAAACAGGAAAAATTGCGTTTTCTTAACATGGCCAATTTTGTCTGAGTGATTCCCCCCCCCCCTCCAAGGACTACGGACTTGGGTGGAATCGTCGTCGTTGGATTTTCACACAGATTCTTCTGGATTTACTAATACATTTGAACCCCATACTATTTGGATTTCCGTTTTTGGTGACTTTCATTTACATTGAAACATACTCGTTTGAACTTTAAAACTTAAAAAAAACTTTTTCAAATTTCGAATATTGACTGTCCTCATCTGTCAACTAATCAATCATTACCTCCTCTGATGATAAGATTTTAATCTTTGAAAAGCCTGGCTTAAGGAATGAAAGAGAAGAATAAATATTTTTATTCATTAAATGCTCCTTGTTCTGAACAACTGAAGATATTGATTTGCTTCCATTTGCAGGTCTAATTATTTTTCATTGACTCATCATATATATATATATATATATATATATATATATATATATATGCATACATTATTTGTTATTGTTTTGTTTTTGGCGATAGCGACCGGTGTTCTTTTATGGTGTATTTTTTTTTCGCCACCCTGATGATGACTGCTTATAGCGAGAATCGCGCGTCTATGTCCAACTTTTGCACACGCAAAAATAAATTTATTAATTAATTATAAAAATCTGTATACTACAAATTGGTTTATAAATTAATTAATTAAAAAAATCTATATATACAATTGATGATTCGTCCAATTAAGGGCGAATTAAAAAAGGAAAAATGCGCTCATTTGCATATTATTTAAAAAAATCTTAAAACAAAATGCTCAACGTGGCAAAAAAAAAGAAGAAAAGTACCATAAAAGAACACCAGTCGCTATCGCCCAAAACAATAACAAATAATCTACGTAACATTATCAGCGATAAGAAGTCGTGTACGAATGGGACAGACCATTCTAGTCTAGTGGTTAGACTGCTAGTCTACGAATATTAACATTGAAGGTTCCATCCCTGCCCGGGTAGGCATGCTGATGACGGCTTATAGCCAGAAATGCACGTCCATGTCTAACTTCTGTGCACGCAAAAAATAAATTTGTAAATTAATTATAAAAATCTGTATACATATATATATATATTAGTAAGTTATGAAAATATATTTATGGCAATTAAGCTACACAGAGGCTCCCGCGTTTCATCCCAGGGGGAATCTTCAGGCTAAAATGCATGGAGTTAGTTTTGCCGGATGTTTTTATATACACGATTAGCTAGTTAACCAATCAGATTCTTTGTTGTTCTCTTAGCCAATAGTTGGGCTTCCCACAAACAAAGGTCCGGTTAGTTTTACTTCCTATTTCCTGTTCTCTTGTTCTGTTTTTTATAGAGTGGCCGATCCCTGTTTCTTTGTTATGTCAATATAATGGGTGACCTTATTTTAACACGTGGTTCCTTGTATTTCTATTTTAGGTTTTAGTTTAGTTTAGTTTTTTTGTTTGTTTGTTTATTTATTTATTTATGTATTATTAGCCTAAGGTAAATTTTATTCTGTGCAGGCAGCTGTTTGCTATCTTACTTCTACAGTTTAATATATTTTGGGGGTCTTTAAACTTTAGGGTTTCAAATTTCTCATTCAGACATAATCTACATGGGTCTTCTAAATTTCTACATGTACTGGCCTGTCGTATTATTTTCCATTCAATTATTGGTGAGCGTCCATTTTCTTTGAGCTCCCAATAGTGGTTTGCTACTGCTGTTTTAATTCGACGTTCTCTGTTTTTAAATGTGCTTTTGTGATCGTAATATCTGGTTTTAAAATATAGGGAGGTCATATATTTTCATAACTTACTACCTAGCTCTACTTACGTATCGAGCACTGTTGAAGTAAATACTGAAAATTGATACATAAATTATATCTCCTTATAACATTATATGTGGATACATGAAATAGTAATATATATATATATATATATATATATATATATATAACCACATCTTCTTTCTCAAACGCACCACATTTCTTGGAGAAATCTATTTCTGTTTGAAATAAATTAAGAAAGAGAAGACATGCTCATATCTTGAGTCTTCTCATTGCCTATCCTATAAATTCTGACATTTATCATTCATTTAATTTTATTTAAGTGTTTTGGGAGTGCTGACAAACCCCTAAAAAATGGAAACATTTCAATCATCATTAACCTGAATTAAATATCTAATCAGTCAGCCACCCTTTTTCTCCCTCAACCTTAATCGGCAATCCCTTCTCCACCCAAAGTTTAAGGAGGAGGGGGGGGGGGTTTATTAACTGATCTCTGACCTTTTCAAATTGCCAAGCTAAATACTGCAACTGTTAAATACACACTGACATGTTAAACACATACTGACATGTTAAACACATGTTAAACACATGTTAAACACATACTGACATGCTAGAAACGTTTTTCGTTCGTTCTTTATCAACTTGCACGAATGTCTGCTTGCTTATTCCAAGATCTTTAGAATGGATAGATTCAAGTGGGATTTCGTTTGTAGCTAGATGTATCTGAATAAAGAAAGGCCAATATGGAAAGAAAAGTTCTTATAACAACAAATTCTTTATTATGTAAAAGAAACGTTGTAATTCTGTCTGTTTGTCCGGTTAAAAGGCTGTTCCAAAGAGGGTGGCTCCCTCTACCGGTCTAAAAAAAACCTTCTCAAACTTGCCATTGTCCTATATCTCTACAAAGCCACCATTCGATCATGAATAGAGTATTGTTGCTACATCTGGCCTGGGGATCAATTACAGGTCTCTCCCTATTAGACAGAGTATAAAAAAAAAGAGTCTCTAATCTAATTGGTCCCACGCTGTCAACCAAGCTCCAACCCCTGTTCCATCGCTGCAATGTTGCATCCCTGTGCTTGTTTTACAAGTACTTCAATGGAATGTGCTCTGACGAACTTGCAGTACTGGTGCCCCCTCAACGTTAATACCTCCGACAATCAGCAAAGTCCCACCACTTCACTGTGGATCTCTCCAGATGCTTTCTACTCTAATAGCTTCTTTTCTTCAAATCGCTAGCTTTTGGAATCCCCTACCTGCTCTCCTGACTGTACTAACATGCAGAAATGTAATGTGAACAAACATCTTGCTACACAACTCCCTATTTAGGATGTCCCTGTAGGTTTGGCCCCTAATTCACAGTAGCCTCTTAAGTTTCGGTGGCAATGTGCTTTGTTTGGGGTGAATAAAAGTAATTAAAAAGTCAGAAACTACATAAGATACACTTAAAAACCATCTGATTCAGTGTGACCAAATTGGTGCATGGGAATAAATTAAAAAAAAAAAATTCTTATTAGTAGTCATTTAAAAATAATATAGAAATATCCAACAGTCAGTTTTCTTTTTCTTTGACTTTCTATTATATTGAACCAGTTGACAGAGCGGTGGGGGAGGGGAAGTCATGGTTAGAGAGAATGGGTTCAAAAGAAATATATTAGATTTTGTTATCCATGACTCCAAGCAACACAAGGGAGTCCTGTTAGTTAAAAAAAATGGTGCTCAATAAATTAGCACGGCTAATATTTGGTGAATGGCTAAACAAATGCAATCATATTTCAATCATAGATCTCATCAGGACATGAACCTTTGTATTTTCCATACTTATTCACTTATCCACTAAATGAGTGGATAGATTTTTATTCATCTTTAAAATTTTGCAAAAAAGTTCACAGTATTGTCAATTTTCTTTATAAAATAAGATGTGGCACAGGGTCGAAATTGGGTGAAGTAGGATGGTGGTCGGCTGTTGTCCTCTTGGTCTATTCTCTAAACTAGTTCCAATTACCAAAATACCACATTCACTCTATGGGTAAAACCTTAACATTATCTCCAATATGTTGACGTTTTTTTATTTGCAAAAAAATGTACGTACAAATTTATCAATTGGGGGTTACGGTTAGGTTGAAAAAAAACATTGAATATGCTTGCTACCGGTTTGGTCAACAACTATGGCATACCTTTTAATTTTTGAGGTCATCACTTATCAAGATCGAAAGCCACTCGAGGACAAGTATTAATGAAAATGGAAGAAATGCTAGTTGAAAGATGAGGCACACTATAGGAATACTAACATTGATTAATGGTATGAACGGCGTTTGATTATTTCTGGGTGGTCTATGACAGGAATTTGTTAACATTGGAATTGAAGATGATCAAATTGTAATCAGCAGAGAAGCAGTTCCGTGGCAATGTGTTTTAATAATTGTTTGATTTATTCCCTGCTTCCTTTGTGTCAGCTCGTTTGACCCATTGGTCTAGTGGTTTTCAGTAATTAGCTGTTCAGATACCTCAATATAATGCATCTTCCTATTCCAGTAGCTTCTTTCCAAAAACTGCAGGTTTGTGGAACTCTCTTCCAGCTGGCCTCCTACTTACAACCTCCATCTTTTCAAGACTTAGATCAGTATGCATCTCCTGTCTTTGTGTTAATCATGTATTATTCGTTTTAGTTCCTTACATCAAGTGGATCCATACCTTGTCTGGAGCGACTTCCATAATCAAGGGAGGCGCGAGAGTGCTCTATCCCTTAATAGACTTAAAAAACGGCCTGTGCTAAAAATCTCATTTCTTTGATCAATCATAACTCAAAACCAATAAACCAAATTAGTTAAAACTTTGCACAAATTTTTTATTTGATAGGTTCTATAAGTGTATAGAATTTCAGCATCATTAGTAACGGCAACCCAGAGATCCAGAAAGGTCAGGCATGATTTTGTGTTATCCGTGTGTACGTACGTACGTATGTGCCACCCTGTATCTCATCAACTATTTGATGGATTCAGCTGATTTTTGGCAGAGGTTCTAGGGTCTAGTTGATGGCATTTTAATTTCAGTTAACCATATACCTTAGTTTTCCAGAAAATTCAAAAAAACGTTGAAAATGACCATTGTCTTGAGGAGCAATGTTGGGTAAGGATAGTGAATATGCAATCGCTTGCTTCACTAAAGTGCCTCTTTGCGCAAGCACCATTTGAGAGGGTGTACCTATCGTCTCTCTTATTTTTCTGGCGAGTGAAAGCCATTTTACTAGAATCAATAGTACTTGAACTCACATCGATGATTCCACAACCTATATCAATAACTATTTAAAAAAAATATATAAGCCATCTCAGTTGTTTTAGCATGTCGCCTACAATGCAAGTATTTTTTATTGGTTTTATTTGTTTGTTATTCAATCCAATCAAAACGTGTCTGAAATAAATGCATAGGTACAGCAAGCACAACTGATTTCATATGAAAATACGGACTATTTAACGTACATTTGCAAACTTGTCTTCCCAATGTACATGGATGGCAGTGGTAGTAGATCCGAGACCGAGAGTGAGAATTCCTCCGACTTCAATTATGTATGACTACTTTAAGAACAGATATCGATCAGGACAAAATAATAAAATTAAAGAAATTGATTGAAAGCAAAATTTTGTTTTCTAACAACATAAATCAATATGTAGCATAAATCACTAACTGAAGAGATTTATGTATGCAGGTTTTGTAATCAAAGCTATCAAGAACCAATATAGGTGAGGAAAACTTACTTTACTTTATATATAAGTTATATCTTTGGACACTTTTTTTTTCAGAGGGTATCCATTGTCTCTAGAGATAGATAGAATCCAATTAATATCTTTGTATGCGTTACACAAACACTACTTTGACGTACTTTCTGCTCGAAAACTATACATTGATTATTCCATGGCTTTTATCCAATTGAAAAAAAAAAAAAAAAAAAATGCTGATTTTATGTACAGAAGATGCGTTTTCATTGTTGACCAATTTATTTTGAGATTAAAATGAATTCTTATTTTTATTTAATTTTTTACTTCCTGCTTTAATTCACTCCAAACAAGGGGCCACATTGTCATTGAGGCAAAAGTGGATTAGGGGCCAGATTTATAGGGGACATTCTCAATGAGGAGTTAAGCAACGAGATATTTATTTACATTATATTTAAATTTCTGCATGTCGGTACAGTCAGGGAAACGGGGAGCAGGGAGGGTATTCCAAGATTTAACAGTTCGAGGAAAGAAGCTATTAGAGTAGAAAGCTTTCTGGCATCTGAGGACCTTCACAGTGAATGGATGGGATTTAGCTGATTGTCGGGTGTATTTACGTCGAAGGGATACCAGAGCAGCAAGTTCGTTGGGGCACATTCCATTGAAGTACTTGTATAACAAGCACAGGGATGCAACGTTGCGACGGGGACTGGAGCTTGGTAGAGAGTGAGGGACCTATTAGGTTACAGACTCTTTTTTGAACCCTGTCTAAGAGGGAGAGAGTAGTTGATGATGCACCAGCCCAGATGTGACAGCAATACTCCATGCATGGATGGATGGTGGCCTTGTAGAGATATAAGATACTGGCTGGTGTGAGAAGTTTTCTAGCACGGTAGAGGGAGACCACTTCTTTGCAGCAGCCGTGGCAATATCTTCAATGTATTTGTTGCAATTCATATTACCTGTGAATGTTTAAATGGTGGACTCTCGGGTAGGGTGCTTATACTTTCCAATTATTCTCAGTAATAGCATGAAATCATTATCAGCATCACTGTCTTCATTTATACAGATGGAGATTCTGTAAAGTTAATATAGTTATATATGTGAGTTTCCCCGACTGTACCGACGTGCAGAAATTTAAAACTAATGTGAACAAGCATCTGGCTGCACAGCTCCCAATTTAGGATGACCACATAAACTTTCACCCTAATTCTCAGCAGCCCCTTACGTCTACAGTGGCAACTTGCCTTGTTTGGTGTGAACTAAGGTAAAAAAAAAAAGTTCTAGTTTCAAGTTCGACACAACAGCGACATCAAATGAAATTTTAAAATATACGCTTTTTATATTGCATATTCGGCGATCGGGCGATCCCATCTTCGGCAATCGGGTGAATCTATCGTTAAAAAAGGGGTTTGAGCATGATAACGTATGTATGAACAGTAAATTCGTAAGCATATTATTATATATTTGTTGTGGGGTACAAATCACCCCTATTGAAGAACTAATGGAAGCAACCATCTATAATAAATACCATGGTTGCAAAGACTCAAACAGAGCACACTCCTATCATGTGAGTGTCCACGTGTGGTATCTGATCCGATGGATACTACACCCTATAGACCGGCGTTGTCTTGGCCTTCGGGGCATGATTCCGCCGGTCTATGGGTCTGTCCTGTGCAGTTCTAGGAGGTCCACCCTCCCAGGCTTTGCCTCTCCTCTTTGGGGAGGAGTAAGTTGATAGCTTGCTGCCTGAGGCGCCCCTACCGGGGAATGCCGACGGGGCTGTCCAGGCAATTTTTAATGGCTAAAGCGCTCACGTTCTCGGGCGCTGGCTTTTCAAATCCCACTTTCCGACCTTGTGTCACATACTCCTATAGTGGGTAGGTGTTAAATATCGAGGACATTCCTATCATGTGAGTGTCCACGTGTGGTATCTGTTCCGATGGATACTACACCCTATAGACCGGTGTTGTCTTGGCCTTCGGGGCATGATTCCGCCGGTCTATGGGTCTGTCCTGTGCAGTTCTAGGAGGTCCACCCTCCCAGGCTTTGCCTCTCCTCTTTGGGGAGGAGAAAGTTGATAGCTTACTGCCTGAGGCGCCCCTACCGGGGAATGCCGACGGGGTTGCCCAGGCAATTTTTAATGGCTAAAGCGCTCACCTTCTCGGGCGCTGGCTTTTCAAATCCCACTTTCCGACCTTGTGTTACATACTCCTATAGTGGGTAGGTGTTAAATATAGAGGACATTCCTATTCATCTTTTACCGCATGGTAGGAATCCGGTCATCTCCTACCACATTTAGTGGCGTTACTGTATTGCTATGAATAAATACATTGTATATTTTAACCTGTCACAATTTGTGGTTGTTATCTTTGTGACCCCTAGCACGGGTCTACAACAATATTATTATATAGATGAAATAAAACGGTCAAACTAAATTAGTTGTCCTCTTCAATATTTCACAATTTCTTGTTTCAAAGATTACCTCGAATTCATCAAAGAATTTCCGACAATGCATCTTATAAAATTGCTCTAGAGTCATCAAAAGATTACATGGTATAAAAACAAAAAAGACAGAAATTACCATCGAGCCATTAAAGTCTGTGAACAATAGACACAGAAAAGATTACTTTGAAACACTCTCTCTGCTCCCTGTTTCCCCGACTGTACCGACATGCAGAAATTTAAAACTAATGTGAACAAGAATCTCGCTGCACAGCTAACAATTTAGGATGATCTCCTAAACTTTCACCCTAATTCTCAGTAGCCCATGACGTCTACAGTGGCAACTTGGCTTGTTTGGGGTGAACTAAGTTAATAAAAAAAAAGAAAAAAGGAAAAAAAAGAAAAAAGTAAAAAAAGGAAAAAAGTAAAAAAAAGAAAAAAGGAAAAAAAAGGAAAAAAGTAAAAAAAAGAAAAAAGTTAAAAAAAGAAAAAAGTTAAAAAAAGAAAAAGTTAAAAAAAGAAAAAAGTAGTCACACATCTATTAACCATTTTAATATAACCTTTTTTTTAAACATAAGGTTAATTAGTTAAACAAATGTGATTTTTTTTTTTTACTTTCGTTCACCCGAAACAAGGCGTATTACCACTGTAATGTAAGGAGTTCCTATGATAAGGGCCAGATTTATAGGGGGCAACCTGGGTGGAGAGTTGGGCAGCAAGATGTTTGTTCATTTTACAGTTAAATTTTTGCATGTTGGCATGGTCCCCGAGGCAACAAGAAGCAGAGAGAGATGTGCATCGGAACACATTCCGTAGAAGTACTTGTAAAAAAAGCACAGGGATGCTACACTGTTGTGATGGGACAGGGGCTGGAGCTTGGCAGATAGTGCGTGATCTATTAAGTTTGAGACTCTTTCTTGCATCCTGTCCAAGAGAGAGTGACTAGCTGTTGCATCAGCCGAGATGTAACAACAATACTCCATGCACAGATGATGGCAGGTGTAAGAAGTTTTCTAGCTCGGTAGAGGGAGCTTACTTTCTTTGCAGCAGACTTGGCAGTATCTTCTATGTATTTATTCCAATTCATGTTGCCTGAAAATGTTAGGCCGAGTTAGAATGTTAGATTGAGAATGTTATTTATATATTAAGTTGGTACACAATTATTGCGGCATTTAACAGTTCGTTTTTATTGGATAGTTAATGGAGGACCCACTCCGCCAATTTTCATACTTTTCCGACCTTTTTGAGACGATAACTGATGGACGAATGGCACACATTAAAATCTTCGGTCAGCATTCTCGTTGTTAAACTTTCGTCCTCTTCCACGTCCGCCAAAAGTGCCTGATCATTAAAATTTGATGGCCGACCTCTTCCTTCTTCATCTGGGAGGTTTGCATCACCCAATTTGAACTTTTTCAGCCATATTTTAATTTGGTTTTTGCTGATTGTTCTTTCAACAAAAAGTTCATTGAGGTCGTGAAATGAATTCGCTGCATTTCAACCTTTCTTGAGCTCTCTAACCAAAGTTACTCTGGAAAGTACCCTAATCAAACTCTAATCTACCAAGTTACATATATATATATATATATATATATATATATATATATAGGATCAAAATAAACCAAAGTGAAACTTTTAGTAGATGGAACCTATTGTGAAAAGGATTAGCTCAATATACGAGATAAAGCAATATCCATCTGTATTTCTCCTCTGATGATAAGATTTCGATCTTTGAAAAGCCTTGGCTTAAGGAAAGAATAATAAACACTAGTTTATTACTGAATACATCTTGCATTGAACAATTGAAATTTGAAATAAATTTGGACAATCGTCACATATTTATCACTTTTTTCTTCTATCTCTCTCTCTCTCTCTCTCTCTCTCTCTCTCTCTATATATATATATATATATATATATATATATATATATATATATATAAGTGGACCCCTGCTATTTGTGGACTCACCATTTCGCAGTTTCACAAATTTGCAGAATTTTCAACATAAGCATTGACTTAACATTTTCTTCATAAATTCGGTAGAACTTACAAATATGATAATCATGTAAGTCCAACTACGGCCAATATGACAAAAAAATGCAATTAAAAACACTAATTATTCTGTAGGATTCATATTAAATGCGGCTCATACAAAAGCATCGGGATTCCAAATTTTCGCAAACTTTATGCGAAACTGAAATTGTTAAAAAAAATAAATCAACTTGCAATCAGAAAGGGCGAATCTATGCTAATTTGTAGGTTTTCATCCAAAAAACACATGCTAATGTACAAAAACCTGATTGTTAGTGAACCTTGACGTATCAAAATCTATTCGTGGATTTATCTGGAAGGTAACTGCCATAAATAGCGAGGCCTACTGTGTGTGTGTATATATATATATATATATATATATATATATATATATATATATATGACCGCATGCAACCACTACTCCTGCACTGATGAAGATAAAAAATCCGAAACGATATCATCTATAGGTTCAAAAACACTTTAATGCTTAAAAATATTTACAGTATATATATATATATATATATATATATATGCATATGATTACAAAAAAAACCCCGTCCCATGACGGGTAAAATTAATTCCCCAAATAGAACAGTTTTGCACCACTTTTAGGTCCACTTATGAAGATTAAAATCAACGCACAATGATACTAAACCTTATGTCTAGAATCCTTATACATAGTTTTGATCCTAGAAAATGTCTAAAATGTAAGATATTAAGAAAAAGTTGAAATTCAGGAAATCTTGCTTCATTGGTGTCTAATGACAATGGATCAAATTTACTGCAAATCTGAGATATCTGAATTTTCAAATGAGTAATTGTGTCTATATTATGGCCGCTACAAACCCTGTAAAATCCCCTAAAGAAATTGAAATTTAGAGGAATATTTATAAATTTATAACTAATACCTATTGTTAAAATTTCACAAAGGCGTCCATTCCCTTTGCATAAAACTAAATTAAACTAAATATAGCCCACATTTGAACCCCTTCATGCTTAGCGTCTGTGTTCCAAAATTCATAATGATCAGTTAATTAGTTTAGAAGTGAATCCTGCAAATACAAATATATAAACATAAACACATACCTAACTTTATATACATGCACCCCCTTAATATTAAAATTTACCAAAAAAATAACGTGCTCATGTTTCTCACCGTGTTACCTAGAATATATATTCCAAAATTCATAATAATCCGTTCATTAGTTTAGGAGATTATCTTGTACATATAAATATATGCATATACTTAACTTTATATAAAGTATGCTAAAGTATTATTAATCAACGTTTGTATTCGTAAGGCTTTTCTCCTATCTATTTTAATCACATGAAACAAATGCTAAACTGTTCTTTGATTTTGGGATTGAGTTATGTTTGAAAAAAAAATCCATTTTAATTGTTTTAATTAGTCGTAATATGTAATTTATTCACCAAGTCACCAATCTCTTACAAAGTTTCTGCCTCTGACAAATCTAACGTTATGTTGTCTCTCCCTTGCCCCCTCTCCCTTTCTCACTCAGCCCATCTCGTCTCCCTCTCGCTCAGCCCATCTCGTTTCCCTAATATTACTTAACCCATAGATGGACAACAAAAGAGAGAGAGAGAGATAAAGGGGGGGGGGGTGCAGATATAGTGAACAGAAGACTAATTTTGGATTCAGATAATCTCACACAAGCTCAATGGGTGATCCAACGGGGCACTTTCTTCTTGTGTTTATATATATATATATATATATATATATATATATATATATATATATATTTAGATTTTTCACTTAGAAAAATAGATTATTCAGTGAAGACCGGGATTAGGCCAATAAGCTTGTTTATATATATTTATATATATATATATATAAGGTGAGTCAATGAAAAATAATTAGACCTACAAATGGAAACAGATCAATATCTTCAGTTGTTCAGAACAAGGGGCATTTAGTAAATAAAAATATTTCTTCTTCTTCTCTTTCAATTTCATTCCTTCAATTTATTTTATTTACTAAATGCTCCTTGTTCTGAACAACTGAAGATATTGATCTGTTTCCATTTGCAGGTTTAATTATTTTTCATTGACTCACCTTATTTTTGCTCTATCCAGTATATTGAGCTTTCCTCATCTCACAATAGGTCTAATTCTCTAAAAGTTATCTTTTAGTTATAAACCTTCATATATATATATATATATATATATATATATATATATATATATATATATATATGAAGCAATCCAACAAAAGATATAAGCGTCAACTAATATCTTATAATTAGTGAAACATCCGGATAAAAAACTGAAGCTCAATATACTGGATAGAGCATTAATATTATAATATAAAATGAAGTAATAAAATAAGGTGTCAATCAAATTTTATTAGAATTCAAATTTTATTAGAATTCAAAGTTCATGCAAAGCATCCTTAAGTCCTTAGCTCATATATATATATATATATATATATATATATATATATATATATATATGTAATATAAAGTTAGGTATGTGTATATATTTGTATGCACAGGATTTACTCTTAAACTAATTAACCGACCATTATGAATTTTGGAACACAGCTGCTAGGTGTAAGGTTAGTAATGTGGGCTATATTTAGTTTTATTTAGTTTCAAACGGGGTAAAAAGGAAGTGGAAACTTTTTGTTAAAATTCAGATACCTCCAATTTTTGTGGAATGTGTTACTGGGAATCAATTAATAAATACTCTCCATATTTCAGTTTCCGTTGAGCATTTTAAAGGGTTTTTAGGGGGCATAATATAGGCAGAAGCTCCCCTTTGAAAATTCAAATATTTCAGATTTGCATTAAATTTGATCCATAGTCAGTAGACATCAATTAAGTAATTTCTTTCAATTTCAATTTCTTACTTTTTAGAATCAAAATCATGTAATGGATGTTGATCAAAATTGATTGAATAAGGATTCGAGAGATAAGGTTTACTATCATTATATGTTGATTTTAATCTTCCTCGGGAAACGAAAAAGTGGTGAAAAACTGTTCTGTGAGCTTAGACAGATATTTTTTACTGATGTGATCAAGGAAACCTATTATCCTATTGGCGTGATTTATCTGCCTGATAAATGTTATATTTTAATGTATTTCTTGGAATTTTTATCATTTATTTTAATTAAAATGTATTCAACCAATGAGGCTGCAGCTGCTGCTGCTTCTTTCTGTCTTGAACACTGATCCAGTCAGCAAGTGTGCTTCACCTTCGACCTTTGCTTTCAACCAATATAAAAAAGATGAGATTAATGTTATTTTCTCTATCATGTCCATTCTGATATTTTGTTTACTTTTTGAATGTGGTAATAGAATTTTTGAGTAAGTAAAAATATATCTGCACTTGGCATTTCATTTGGAACTCTATTAATTTCAAAGTTAATAGGAACCATTTTTAAGGTGGCAGAGAAAAGGTCGCTCAGTGTATCTTCTTGTGTTATATTACACACACACACACATACATATCTATATATATATATATATATATATATATATATATATATATATATGAGAGAGAGAGAATGTGTTGATTTTTCTTCCATGCAATGAAAACACTACAATATTGGTGCTATGAAGGAACTATTTAAAGACATCAGAGTAGAAATCATAATGTCCTTTCTAAAAATGGTGGGTTTATACCCCAAAATCTAATATCTATAAGTTCAATAAACCAAACTTCCTGATATAACATGGTAAGTAGTTATAAATAACAAAATAACCCAGAGTGTAAAGGTCTTAAAATCGTACGGTTTGTTTCTGATATATCTTGTTGAAGATATGACAAATAACCCGAGTGGAAGGTCTTTAAAATAAAAGTTTATTTCCAGATATATATATCTTGTACATACAGGATATGTTAACAGAATACAGAATATGTAATAGGGCAGACCGACTAGAGAATACGTAAGACAGAATGTTAAGACTGCATGTGTTTTAACTCGAACGTCTCGATTGCTCGCTGTAGTCGTACTTATAGTCTGACAAGTCCATCTATTTCGTGAATGGGGAAGTCAGGTTATCCCATCACAACAGTTTCAACGTATATACCCTGTACAAACAATAGTAACTACTGGTAATCCAATAAATTTAACAGAATAAAATCGAATGCCCAGACTACTGTTCGTAGTCGTATTTATTGTCCAGACTAGCTCACTTATTTAGTGACTGAGAAGTCTGGTATCCCATCACAACAATTTCGTTCCCGAGGAAAAAAATAATCAATGGCAGACTATTTACTCAAGAAATTTACACATATAAAAGAAATTCATCCAAATCTGTTAAACATATAAAAATATTATTAAAGTCAAGCATAAAATTCTTTTACCAAAATAAATAGAGTCGACATTAAATAATCCATGTGGCATAAAACAATACAATATATATATATATTTATATATATATATATATATATATATATATATATATATGTAATGTATTTGATGTAATTGTTTTTATAGGTGATGGTTGTTTTTTATGCTTTTCACTTCCTAAGTGTAAAGGGTAATGCAGACGATTGCATTTTTAAGTCGCCCTTAACTTTATAGGACGTATTTTTCGTTTATATATATATTTTTATTAATTTTATACGTACATAAAATATATATATATCAACGAAAAATACATCCTATAAAGTTAATGGCGACTTAAAAATGCAATCGTCTGCATTACCCTTTATCACTTAGGAAGTGAAAATCATAAAAAAAAGATAAACATAACAACCATCGACATGCCAGTGTAGTGGCTTTTTGTATATGTTTGTATAAATAAAAATAATTTATATATATATATATATAATATGCAGTAATAAATAGTATTCTATAGAATAGTATTCTAACAAGAATAAGTTTAAGAATTCTAAAATTCATACTAGAATTGTCCGCAAGAAACCGTAGCTAAAGTGCTAAAGTAATAACCAGTTCTAAGTGACAGTCTTCTGGAGGTTGAAGGTTCAATCCTCAGTGCGGGCGATACTAAGAATACAATTATGAATTACTTCTACCCGGTTATGGCTGACGGAACAAGAGCATGCTACCCCCGTAGATTAAGTAAAAGGTTTGGTTCGAAATTCTGTACAGATCTCAGGGTTCGACAAGATACACCTGAAGAATGTCAAAAGTTACATCGGCTGGAACGTTGTGATAATAACATCCAAGATGAGAACAGTAGTCCGAACAATCCAAATAATTCAAGGGGTCTACATTGTTTTCCGCCTTTATTTCTCATGGGCCCCAGGTCTTATGATGATATGGCAATATATATATATATATATATATATATATATATATATATAATTAATTTTGTCGCAACTAATGGAATAAAATCAAAATATATATATATATATATATATATATATATGTTAGCTGGGTTACACTGCATTACCCGGCGTTCTAACGTCCGGAAATTACGTAGATTACAGAAATAAATCAAAATAAAATTAAACAATCGACTTTCTATTGTAATTGTAAATATTGAGTTCATTTTGGGATAAAATCAGAATAAAAATACTTGGGCGAAGTTCGAACTTACAACCTCTGTCTGTAAGTATGGTGTGCTACCTGATTGACCCACGGCGGCTATGAGGAAGAGGCGACACTATTAACTACATAAGCGAAGAACACTTTCATCCTTCCCATCAACGTTTAAATTTAAATATCATCTATATAATAAACTGAAGTTTGTCATCAATAGCTTACGTCCTACAAAATCTTTAGGGGCAAGTGGTGCAACAGATAAAGGTGTTGAGTTACAATCAGTTCTAAGTGACAGCCTTCTGGAATTTGAATGTTTAACTTTCACTAGAGGCTTCTTCTTCTTCTCGTGTCCATATACAAAGCTATTCAGCTTATATAACGTCCAACCAGTGCTTGGTACATTGCTGTCCCTTGATGTTGTAGAGTGCTAGGTCTTTAGCTTAGCTGTAGTTCCCATATAATATCAAGCTAAGTCGTATATAATTTACATGCATCTCTCTATAACTTCTGTTTTTTATAGACGCTTTCTATGACATATTTCGAGAACTATAGTTACATAATTTCTACGGTTAAGTTTTTTTTTATGATGCCAATAGTTAATTCAATGGTGAGTCAAAAGTTTAGCAATATAATATTTGTACGAGTTTCCGGTGTTATAAATATTCTTGTTGACTAAGTACAAATACAAAGCTATTCAGCTCATATAACGTCCAGCCAGTGCTTGGTACATTGCTGTCTTTTGATGTCGTAGAGTGCTAGGTTCTTTGCTATGCAGGGTCCGCCCAACAGAAGGCATCGAAGGAGGTGCTTCATGGTCTGGGGTTCTGTGCCACAGTCGCATGTGGTTGGGCCTCTAAGATATCCCCAACTGCTTAGGGCCTCCCTGGAACGGCCGACATTAGAGGCAATATTAACTAAGAATGAAATAAAATTTACTTACTTAACACTTCTATCCGGTAAATACTGAAGAAGGTCGGAGGTTACCTCGGTCAAAACGTTGTGAGAATCACATCCGAAATGAGAATAGTAGTCCAAATAATACAAATCCGCTTATTCCGTAATTATTTGCTTCATATTTTTGTGTGCATTTGTAATTTTATTTTCAGGCACAAACATTTTTTTATTATTATTACTCTTTATCATCATTTTTCTGCTTATTGTTACTATTATTATTTTTTTTACTTATAGCATTGGCGTATCCTCCTCCCCCTCCTCCTCCTCCTCCTCCTCCTCTCCTTTCGTTTGGTTTCCACCCACATCGTTTTGTCTTGAAATAATGTTCAATTTTACATTTTTGCAATTTTAACTTTATTTGATTGCTTTAATCACTGGCGACCATTCTTTTAAGAATTTGTTGCATACGTTTTTCAACGTCTTTAATTCTCTAAGCTTATCCAACTTGTACTTTTAGATTTTTACATTGCAATTTTAATCGCTTTTTCGTAATTATACTTTAGTATTCTAGAATTTGGTTAATCTTTTTGTTTTAATTCAAACAGCTATTATTTCTTTTTTTTTAAATAGAGAGCTATAAGTTTTTTTTCTAAAAATAAATAGACATAATTTCTTTTTTTTTTCTAAAAATACAGCTACAATTATTTTTCTAAAAATATATAGACAGCTATAATTCTTTTTCTAAAAAAAAATAGACAGCTATAATTCTTTTTATTCTAAAAATAAATAGACAGCTATAATTCTTTTTGTTTCTAACAATAAATAGACAGCTATAATTTCTTTTTTTTCTAAAAATAAATAGACAGCTATAATTCTTGTTTTTCTAAAAATAAATAGACAGCTATATTTCTTTTTTTTCTAAAAATAAATAGACAGCTATAATTCTTTTTGTTTCTAAAAATAAATAGACAGCTATAATTCTTGTTTTTCTAAAAATAAATAGACAGCTATAATTTTTTTTCTAAAAATAAATAGACAGCTATAATTCTTTTTATTCTAAAAATAAATAGACAGCTATAATTTTTTTTATTCTAAAAATAAATAGACAGCTATAATTCTTGTTTTTCTAAAAATAAATAGACAGCTATAATTCTTTTTGTTTCTAACAATAAATAGACAGCTATAATTCTTTTTTTCTAAAAATAAATAAACAGCTATAATTTCTTTTTCTTTTCTAAAAATAAATAGACATAATCTGACGTTAAAAATGGCGCCTTTCATTTATTTACCCTAAGTTATTTTTTCTCGATAGATTTTCATCAAAAAAAATAAGTAATATTTCTTCTGATGCTACACTTGATTTTTCCGTCTTCGTCCAGTGAAGGAGAAATCCTTTTAGATTGAGGCAATTTTTATTTTTGTCCCAATCTAGAGTGCCTCTTTTGGGGGAGTTAGACCTCCACCCACCTACATTAAAAACCGATGTTGTGTCTAACTCTGTCCTCGTGGGGAGTCAAGTAAATCGGGACTCGGATATTTAAATTAATAGAAAAGTTAATCCAACTGGATTTTTATTTATTTCCATGCACAAGAATATACAAGTATTAAGCAGATTTTTAAGTTTAAGTTTAACTTTTTTGTTGTTGTAATCTACGTAATTTAAGAAAATTAGGATCCCGGGCGAAGCCGGATAGCCTTGCTAGTTTATTAATTTATTATAAAATTCTCAAGACAAAAGAACTTATTGAAAACATCTGCTGGATTTGTCTCATAAAAATATTGAACATTTCACAGTAGTATTTCAATATTAAATGTATTTGCCGAAAACATGAGAAGTTCCGTTCTGGTTGAGGAAAAATGAAAGCTAAATCTATTTATCATTAATGAGTGTATAATGATACGATACATTTTTGTTTGTAATGAAAAATCAATTCGTGATTTGATATCTTCAATCCGTTTTTTCTTCTCTTTCTTTCAGATGCATTCACATCCCAATTTAAATCATCATCATCATCACTAACTGACCCAAACCCAATAAAAAAACCTAAACAACAACACCAACAGCCAACTTATTTCTATTCAGGGGATACCAGTGCTATATTCTCCTCTTCGTCCTTACGCAAACCAACCCTCGGCTACATCCCTGATTGTAGTCAGTGGATCGATCTGAAGCCTCCTGCAGTGAACAATCACGCCATTTCTGGGCAGAACTTGAAAACTAAGACCCAGAGTTCACTCGCCGACTCTCGCCAACTGCCTCATGTACCGCAGGTATTCTTCTGAAGGTTTACCTGAGTCAGGTATTACAAAAACATACATACACACATGAACACATACGCAAACAGATGGACACATGTAAATAAATTATATATATATTATATAAAACGAAAAAAAAAAAAGTGATGTCTTTCTCTGTGCATGTTGTCGTTGAAACAATGTCATTTGCAAGTTCCTGGTAGATGAACAACGTACATGTATATAAAATACACCATACTATATATATATATATATATATATATATATATATATTGTGCAGGGTCGAATGATTTCGATTGGAATCCGAGTAAGAGAGCTCAATGTACATTTAAACAGAGCATGAATAAATTTTAAAAGGGGAAAAAGACTAGACACACATTTGGGTTGTACACATTATAACTTATTTCGACCTAGATCGGTCTCATCAGATGTATAACCAACCGCATTCAGAACATGTTCTGATTGCGGTTAAGACTAATCTAGGTCGAAATAAGTTATGTGTAGAACCCGAATGTGTGTCTAGTCTATTTCTCCTTTTAAAATTTATATATATATATATATATATATATACATATATGGTATGGAATTAATAATCAAAAGAAATGAAAAAAGGAAAACCGAAAATTGTTTATGTTTATTTGTATCATATATTGCATAATTACATTGACATATCAGTCCTCGTTAGATCAGCGAAGTTAAACGATTTATTGTTCTTGAAAAAGTCTTTGAACAATAAAGACGAAACGTTGATGAACAATTGAACAAAATTTCGTGTTTTCTTTTTTTTTCATTTTTTATATATAGGATCACCCCCACCCCTAAAATAAAAATACCATCCACAAAGAAAATTTACAATCCTATTTGCAATGCAACCATATTTGATACAAATAAACTTCAGTCTATGCGTGACATGTCCACCACGTTTCAGTCATGCATACCCAATAGTATGTGATTTATTGGTATAGGAAAAGGTTCATTTGTACCAAATATGGTTGGATTGTGAATTTTATTAACAATTGTAGAGGTGGCGTTTTTGCCGATCACCCTGTATATATAATGTAGATATAAAAAAATGACTCCAGAAAGTATCAATATCTTTGAATTGACATTAGGTAAATGCTTCAGACTGTTATCCTCACCGTGGTTGTTAAATTGATAACATTTTGATTGCTGTACTCTGTGACCGTCTTTGGGAGTCCTTTTCTCACAGTCAGGAATTTTTGTCCGTACTTTTTGTTCAATCCGAAAGAATATACCATTCTCATTCCTCGTTTCATGTCTGAGGATATGTTGTATTAATGTTAAATATCACTTGATATCAATATGTTTTAAAAATTAAGTGTAGACATGATTTTCCAGATGCATAAGGTAATTAGGTGATAGCTTTTGAGGTCAGCTGACATCCCCGTACGATATGTGATTGGTTAGTTTTTAATCATGTGATATAGAAAGTATTTGAAATTGAGATTTTTCAGTTTCTGAGGAGACTTTAGTAAAGAAAACATTTCATGTGACGTCAGAAGAGTTAGTGGCGCTTAGACCACTTGTGATGGTTGGAGGTCCATCCAGAAGCAGCTCCGAACTAAGGAATGAGACTCCAGTAATTAAGATAGATACAATACGATGACAATGATTTAGCATGCTCTCTCTCCAGAGAGCTTTACAACACGATTGAGAACAAAACTTCAGTTCAAGGGAGTGGGTAGTTTAGTAGATTTTACTGCTTCGTCAAGGCTGTATTTTCTTTTTCAGGGAGGTTTCGCCATTTTCCACATACAGTGCGTGGTATTCCTAAATGGTCAATCATCTGGGCACTGACCATGCTCAATGTTGTTAAACTTCGAGGATCTAATGAAGATCGATATGTCAATGTGATTCTGCCATATATGATACACTATCTTGAAAGTTGAAAATATCATCAGCATACTTCTTGATAAAAGGGGGAAAGGATCTTCAATATCATCATCAAACCTAGGGGCCCATGAGAAATAAAGGCGGAAAACAATGTAGACTCCTTGAATTATTTGGATTGTTTGGACTACTGTTCTCATCTTGGATGGTATTATCACAACGTTCCAGCCGATGTAACTTTTGACATTCTTCAGGTGTATCTTGTCGAATCCTGAGATCTGTACAGAATTTTGAACCAAACCGTTTACTTAATCTACGGGGGTAGCATGCTCTTGTTCCGTCAGCCATAACCGGGTAGAAGTAATTCATAATTGTATTCTTAGTATTGCCCGCACTGAGGATTGAACCTTCAACCTCCAGAAGACTGTCACTTAGAACTGGTTATTACTTTAGCAGTTTAGCTACGGTTTCTTGCGGACAATTCTAGTATGAATTTTAGAATTCTTAAACTTATTCTTGTTAGAATACTATTCTATAGAATACTATTTATTACTGCATATTATATATATATATATATATATAAATTATTTTTATTTATACAGACATATACAAAAAGCCACTACACTGGCATGTCGATGTTATTGATCAATAGTTATTAGAAACTAAGATCTCATCAGGTGGAAAAAATAGATTTTCCAATATGAACATCTGAGTTGAAAGATCAGATGTTTTTCCCACCTGATGAGATCTTAGTTTCTAATATCTATTAGTCGATAACATCGACATGCCAGTGTAGCGGCTTTTTGTACATGTCTGTATAACTAAAAATAATTATATAAATAGCTCTATTTACTATTGAGCACTTTTTTATAAGCCAAGTTGAAATTCTGTGGGTTTTTATCCTGTGGATGTCTACTTTACCTGGATTACTATATATATATATATATATATATATACAGGGTGGGCAAAAATAAGGGTCCTATTTTTAAAAATTCATAACTTTTTTATTTATTGATTTTTTAAATTTTTTTTTTAGAATAAGTAAAGGACCCCTTCCGAAGCAAGCATGAGCCGTATTAGCTCTAAGGAACGTACCCTCATTTAGAAAACATTATTTTTGCTTAAAAAACTCAAAACAGTGTAAAAAACAATACTTTAGTTTTTGTAAGTTTTAAGAAGTGTTTTTCGGCTAAAATTTGTTTTGTTTATTTCAAAAAATCTCGGAATGGTCAGTCTACACACACATAAAGTTTGGTGAGTTTAACTTTTATTTTGTGGAAGTTATTCAAATTCAAGTTATTCAAATTTAAAGATAGGACCCTTATTTTGGCCCACCCTGTATATATATATATATATATAAACGGATAAACTGCTAAACTAATACTATGAAAGGATTGATAAAACAACAACCGACCCATAAAACAGCAATTCTTCCTCCTTTGTCAGAAACGTCACTCATGGAATGTGAGGACTAAAGGTAAAATGGGTGGGGGGTAGGAGCGAGAGTTGCAAGGCTGCTGAAAGTAAACCCAAGGTTCACTTTCTGCTCTCCATAATTACTACATGAACATAGCAAACATCTAATATCAGTACAATATCATTGCAACTGGCTCGATAGGCCGGAAAGAGACTTTAAGTTTATCATGAATCAAAGAAATAAATTTTCAATTTCTTTAAAAAAAACGTTTAATTTCATTCAAAAACAAACACATAATCCTCATTATGTGATACTTTCTGGGACCGGGGGGGGGGAGGAGAAGGGGGTCACTCAGTGTTGTATTCTGAGTGACTATTACTTCTATAAATGTACATATGTAATATTTTTCTATGCTCAATTCAGGAGGGGTAGTGTAGTATCTGTTCTGTGGTCATGATACAACCCCTTCCGGAACTACCTCTTGCTTTTTGTAGGCGGTGAGAAGGCTAGTGTAATATTTATTCTATGGTCATGATACCATCCTCTCAGGCATTACCTCCTCCATTATTTTGGAGGGGACGTTGAGTAGTGGAGTAGCAGTTCTGTTGTCATGAGACCTTTTTCCCAGGCATTACTTCTTCTTTGGGAGGGATAGTGTAGTATTTGCTGGTTCGTCAGGAGACCATCTTCTCAGGCTAGTAAAAATATGGGACCATACGGAGCATATTTTTGTTTGTATATTCTAAAAACTAAAGCACTAAACCCTAACAAATCGTTTTGAAACCGTTCAGAAATGTCTAGAATGAATTCAAGTTTAAAGAGGTTACAATTATGAAGCGCTGCTATAAATTCAAATGGTATGTCATCTGTAGATAGTTGAAACTAGTTGAAGCGGACAATGACATATCACAAACAGAGCTGAATTTAGTCCTGTAGAGACTCTAAACACTTCTAAGATTACTGTGACCCCCATCCGGTACATATACAGTTCGGTCGGTGAGAGAGGAATGCAAAGACATTTAATTTGAATAAAATGTATTATACGAAAAAGAATAAATCGTACATTGACTTGAAATAGGCTTCTATAGAGAGTAGAGATTAAATCCTTTTGTCGGCACCCATTTGTGGACCTTCTTGAATTAGCTGCACTGTATGCTCCATGGTAAATCCAATGATGAAACATCTCCGTGGTGTCCCGTTTTCCTTGAAACGCACTTATTTTGCTTAATGGTTAACTTAGCTTTGGTCGCAACGCATGAAAGATAGAATGAGAACAATCTATAGTTGTGGTCTTCAAAATTCTTTGCAAGGTTAATGAAGTGCTATGGAATTTACAGCACAAACCTTCAACTCTGATTCTTGAATTTTTAAAAAGTTTGAGTCCGACTCTAGTTCCGACTCTTGAAATTTTTTAAAAAGTTATAGTAATCTAATATATAAAGTAAAGTCGGTGTCTTAATCATTTTTTTGTTATTCTCATCGCTAGCTTACTTCCTACAAAATCAATAATAGTTTTAGTTGATAATATGTATTAACAGTAATATACAAATTGATAAATAAAGCAGTCGTGGAATTTCCATGGGTCTCGCTAGAAAATAAATTACTAGCTGTACCTACACGGAGTTGCCCGGGAGTTTATTAACTTGCAATTTGTTTTGCTTTTCTTTTCTTAAACTGTGCAGGGCTTTTTTAAAATTTTATTTTTTCACAATATTATTTGATTTCTGTTCCAATCAAAGGTTTGTAACTTTGTATAGAGTAATACTGAGTTACATCCTTTTTTTAAGATAGCGATCATTTGAAAATAACTCGGACAAAGTATTTACTAGAAGGAATTAAATCGAATTACATTTTATTCTTTTTTAAACATGCTGCAACGATCCACAAGAAAAACTGAACAAACCAGAATCAAATATTAATTTTTGTAGGAAGAAAGCTATCGATGACAAAGAAACGATATAGAGATTTCCTGGATTGTTCCACTTACCCTTGATCCTCACCTTATAATGGTGAGTGTTTAGCAAGGTGGGATCGAGTACCTTTTTTTTTTTAGTCTTTGGTATGAGTTGACACAGGATTGGACCTCAATATCACGGCCCATTATGCCAAATGGGCCAGTAACTAATTATAAAGATACTGCGTAGTATTTTTAACATTTTTGATTTGAAAGTGGGCGGACAGGATTTAAGAGGCTCTGTGAATTCAATGTTTTAATGAATGAAATCTGAAAAATTAATTTAAAAAAGAAAAAAAGCTTTGGAGTCTGTATAAGTGATGTGCAGAGGTTTAGCGATAACCGAAGCCAATTTCTTGAGTGTATGCCTAAAAGACTCCAGTATAAGTCCTAGTACTGAGAAATATTATGAGAAAGGAAGATAGTTTGAATATAATTAGATGCCTACGCCCACCCCCCTTGCATGCCACTGGTCGATATCTCGAACACTCGACTCCAACTTTAAACGGCCTGATTCTGGCTCTGACTCCACAGGCCTAAATTACCGCGTATGACAGTGTATAGTGGATGAAATGTTGTGAGTATAACAACCACAAAAATTACCGCGTATGACAGTGTATAGTGGATGAAATGTTGTGAGTATAACAACCACAAAATTACCGCGTATGACAGTGTATAGTGGATGAAATGTTGTGAGTATAACAACCACCAAATAGGGATAACAGTGCGACAAATGTGAATGAAGTCAATCACATGAATACATTGATAAACGTTTTTTGAACATTCATTGATTTTCATTTATTTTTTAATCCTTTTGTGGAGATTTTTTTTGTTTCTTTTTTCATCTCGTTCACTCCCATTTGCTGTACATTTTCTTTTCTAATTTTCTTTTCCATTCTACAAATATAAAGAAACATTTCCAACTCTTTATTACTCCTGTTTTCTCTTGTGTTGGTTTTCAACCTTTCTGTTTGTTGCGAGAGAAAATATATATACTATTCTCTTTGTATTTGGTTAAAAAAAAAAAAAACTTTTAAAAAATGGCTAGCGTTGTGGATAGATCTTTATATTGCCAAAAGTCCCTTTCATAAAAATGCTAACAGTTGTTTCAATATAATAATATATATATATATATATATATATATGATTATATACGCTCCATCAAAACTTAAAGAAAAACAAATTATGCTTCGCCAGTGTTCACACTAATATCACATAAAATAACGTCTCAAGCGGTTGAATTAAAAAAAAAGAAACAAAATGTCTCTGACTTGAAAGTTTACAAGCGAAAAAAAAAAAAGAAAAAACGTATCAGTCGGTATAGAAAAGAAAAAAGAAGAAAACATCTCATTATGAAAATAGAGTGAAGTTTTTCTTAATTAATTAATTTCAGGTGGAAGGAGTTATCTGACTTTCTATTTGCTTTCTCCCTTCTCCTAAACACATGAAATGGTTTCGCCCGGCACGTTTTTTTACGTGCATGACTGGTGATAAGTACATTAAATATGTATGCACATATATATATATAATGTCTTGGAAGTTTTTACAGCTTCTAAAGCTATATGGAAAAAAACGTTTAGTCCCAAGTACTTTATTGGAAAATTTATTTGCTTGTAAGTCAATTTATCTCTTGTAATCACTGTATTAGTTAAATTCAAAGAATTTATGCTAGACTTAATATTATTGTAGCGATCATCAGTTGTTTACCATGAAAAACTGTTTCAGCGATTTAAAAACAAAACAATATTTTATCTCATGGCTCCCCAGCAGTGCTGATCAAATTACATATCTATAGCAAACACACACACTATATATATATATGTGTGTGTGTGTGTGTGTTTGCTATAGATATGTAATTTGATATATATATATATATACACACACACTGGTCTTTATTATAGATCAGAGGATATGCAAACGATTTATTTGAATATATAATATATATATATATATATATATATATATATATAAAGTGGTGTACTAAAAGCGAACTTTTAGGAAAAGTGAAACCTATTGTGAAGAGTATATAGCTCAATATCCAGGATAGAGCAGGTAGAATGAAGAAGAATGGAAAGGAATTAGAGAAGCAAAAGTCAAATCATAATTCAATTCAATTGCTCAGAGCAAGGTATATTCTGCAAGAAAGGCAATTTATTCAAGTTAAATTTTCCTTAAGCCAGGCTTTTCAAAGATCAAAATCTTATCATCAGAGGAAGTCGCTTGGATAGATAAGTTGGCAAAGGCCAAGATTTAAAATTTGAAAAAATAAAATAAAAGTTGTAGGGGGAAGAAACACAGGGCAAAATTCTGCCCGAATGCAAGCAAATGTCCGAATGCTAAAAAGTCCGATGTCAAAAAGTCCAGCGGAGAGAATGAGATGTAGATAGGTAGGTCGTTAAAAGGCCCGAAAGGTTGTGAGAGAGGAATCAAAGTTAAATTCCAAGAAGCCACAACTTCAGGAGCGGCGAAAATAGAAAATCCAAAGGGTAAAATGTCCAATAAGTGCAGGCAGGCAGACTCAGAAGAGAGTGAGGTGGAAAATATTCGCCATTAACAATACTTCCTGGGCAAAGATGTCAGAGAAAATGCTTTAAAATGGGAAAAAATGTAGCGAAAATATTTTAAAGTTAGCCCGAAGCGAAAGCCGGCTTGAAAATGACATTTGCTTGCATTCGGGCAGAATTTTGCCCTGTGTTTCTTCCCCCTACAACTTTTATTTTATTTTTTCAAATTTTAAATCTTGGCCTTTGCCAACTTATCTATCCCAGCGACTTCCTCTGATGATAAGATTTTGATCTTTGAAAAGCCTGGCTTAAGGAAAATTTAACTTGAATAAATTGCCTTTCTTGCGGAATATACCTTGCTTTGAGCAATTGAATTGAATTATGATTTGACTTTTGCTTCTCTAATTCCTTTTCATTCTTCTTCATTATATATATATATATATATATATTTCAAATAATAAGAAGGATTATCTAAAGTTTTATTTGATTGTATTTCATTCTATTAAATTTTATATTGAGCACTTTTGCGATATTTCTTATTCATGCAGATCTTTATTCATTCGTGTATATTTTCCAGCAGGTCGTCTAAACTGTTATTGGGTTGTCTTTATAAATGTATATACATATATCTAATATATAAAGGAAAGTCTGTTGGATTCTCGAAGTTTGTCATTGGGAGGTTTATTCATAGATACTTAAATCTGTTGTAATAAAAAGATGTGATCGACTTTCAACCTGTTCTTAAAAAAAAAACAAGAATTTATTCTGATCAATTTTATCTGTTTCTATATTCAAACTGCTCGATATTTCACTTTAGAAGAGACAGTATTTCTATTAACCGGTGACAGGTTGGAGAAAATTATATCGACTTCTATAATGTTATAAATATTCACTAATATTCACTTACACTCAAACAATTTGCATATTTAACAAGCATTACTAAATTAATTAACCTGAAAATAAAACGTTTATGACGAAATGGCAGGATTCCGAATATCTACAATTCTCGGTTAATAAAGATGGTTCCTTTACACCCATAAAGCTAGATTATCAACCATTTAAAAGTTTTGAATAAATTAAAAATAATGTGTCTTTTCATATTACAAAATATTGGCCTTTTCTGTTTTTCGTAGTCCTACTGTTTTATTTGTCTCCATCGTAGGTGTTTATTTAATAACCATATTAAATGTTGTTATAATAAAAAATTTTTCACTGCCAGCATCATTTTTAATAAATATGATGAAATGCGATGTATACACTAACACATCACTCAATAAATGCCGTGTCTGAAACATAGATGGCACCATTAATTTAAACAATCTATATGATTTTTATAGAGTACTAACCTTCAATTGGATTATTAGTTTACAAATTAGTTATTTTAGTGAAGCTACTGTTGCAAATTTTATAAACAATCGAAACATCTTAATTTCGGGTTTTGATAAAGCATTGCTTTCTGATGAAAAAAAATACTGTTTAAGCAAAGTAATACGTTGATAAGTCTTATTCGGACTCTGCTCCGCCGGAAACAACGGTCAAGAGGTGGTGTGTTTACTTTAAACGCAGTCATAAAGGCACAACTGATACTGCATGCTCAGGTTGCCCAAATAAGGCAGTTGTCCTGAAAAATATTTTTTTTTAAATCCACAAACTCGTTTTGGTCGGTCGTAAATTGAAGTTGTGTGAGATAGCAGAGGAGTTGAAGATATCAGAAGGCAGTGTATTCACCATTTTGCATGAACATTTGTCAATGAGAAAGTGGGTGCCGCGTTTGCTCGTAGTCGATCAAAAACAACAACGTGACGACGATTCATTGTTTGCAACGGTTTCAACACAACAAAAAGGGCGTTTTGCATCAATGTGCGACAATGGATGAAACATGGATCCACCACTTCATTCCGGAGTCAAATCGGCAGTCAGCTGAGTGGACAGCAGCAGGTGAAAGCCATCTAAAGAAAGTGACCAAAGACGCAGACATCAACAGGTAAGTTTTTGAAAATGTTAACATTTCAATTAGGAATCTATTTCAAGACTAAACGATGGGGTCGAAAAACAAGCGAAAGGGGTGGACCTGACATGACAGAAGTGAAAATATGAATAACTGGCGTGACTTACTCGGTGTTACCCGGGTCGAGATAAAATTAATTATATTTTTTTTTTAATCAAAATTACAAATTCATCTGTTTAACCATTTTCACGTTAACAATTAATAGTTATGAATAAGTAAATAACGGATGAATCAGAATGCTTAGTAAATAAAATTAAAATACACCAATAAAGAGCTTATCTTCATTTGGGTAAGTAAGTATCGCTATTATGTGTATGTATATATATGTTTATGTGTGTGATATATATATATATATATATATATATATATATATATATATATATATATATATATATAAACTTTTTATATAGTTCAGATCGATTCTTATAAGAATCAATTTCCAAAGCAAAATGAAGTTCAATATTCAAAATAACTTTAAAAAGTTATTTCAAAATTGCAAAAGAGTTATGAATAATTAAAAGTATATATATATATATATATATATATATATAACGACAAGTTCATTTTATATTCCAATAATCATGGTTTTTATTTTTCAATTTTTATATTTTCACATTTTCAAGAAACATAACATTCCTGTGAGATGTATTTTTACAACTCGTTTTCCTAGAGGTGAGCCAACCAACATTATTATATCAATATCGGCTCTAGTACACCTCAAGATGATCAGAAAAATTCACAAAGAAGAAAAGTTCTTAAATTTAAAAGTCTTGAAAAAACCGACACCACACAGTGAGTCATTTTTTGGTGTGCTAACTTTGTACCGAAAAAATTCAAAATGGCGTCCTTAAGACATTTTTTTTTTCCTCGTGTGAAGGTTTTTTTCCTTTGGTTTTGCCCGCAATGACCCACAGCTCTGTTGTTACTGGTTGACAATCATCGAGCTGAATATTTTATTGGCTGTTCTGCACATTTCTCAGCGTTTTAACTGCTGAGCGCTTCCTCACATTTATTCTTCAGACTTTGATACTTGTTGCTGTATTTTTTTCTTTTTCTTCAATCTCCCGTCCTGATGAAACTGTCTAATAAAGGTGAAATGTAGATGGATATTTAATTAATAGTTTGGTTTTCCTTATTTCCTTTTCCATTGCAACGGAACATTTTTCCATTCTTTATCATATATATATATATATATATATATATATATATATATATATATTAGTATTTCATGTATCCACATACAATTTTATAAGGAGATATAATTTTTTATGTATCAATTTTCAGTATTTACTTCAACAGTGCTCGATACGTAAGTAGAGCTAGGTAGTAAGCTATGAAAATATATTTATGGCAATTAAGCTACACAAAGGCTCCCGCGTTTCATCCCCGGGGGTAATCTTCAGGTTAAAAAGATTCCCCCCAGGGATGAAACGCGGGAGCCTTTGTGTAGCTTGTCATAAGTTGATTTTCATAGCTTACTATATATATATATATATATATATATATATATATAAGCAAATATATATATATATGTATATATGCGTGTGTAGTGTGTATATGAATCCACCCATGTTCACACCCTCAATTATGTTATCACCAAAGATGTGTGAGTTGTGCAGAATGTGCATAGTAAACTGAAGTTATTCTGCATAAGTGTTGCTCCCCAATGCATTGATATATCTAGATTGCATGAACAAGAATGTATGTGGGGATCTCCATATGGTGGTTGAAATTGTACAGTTTGATGCCACATGAAACCTATTCAGGACTGCATTCAGCTACTTAGTCTTAAGAAGTGAAACAATCACGATTGTTCCAATGAGAAAGACTCAAAGATTAACAAGAGATTGAAAGAAAAAAGAAAAGCTGTACCAGCGATACCTCAGTGCCCCTGGAAAAGATCATGAATATTTACAGAAGGCTTTTAAGAATGCAAACTTGTAATTCCAGTGCAACTGATGTAAAATGAAGAGCCAGTGGTGGTGCAACTGATGTAAAATGAAGAGCCAGTGGTGGTGCAACTGATGTCAAATGAAGAGCCAGTGGTGGTGCAACTGATGTCAAATGAAGAGCCAGTGGTGGTGCAACTGATGTCAAATGAAGAGCCAGTGGTTGTGCAACTCATGTAAAATGAAGAGCCAGTGGTGGCTGGATATTTCTGAATGAAAGCATTAGACCTACTATAGGAAAGATGCTAAAACAATACATCACTTGATTAGGCAGGTCTTCAGGCCTCAATGCTCATTTATGGTACCTCCTTGGTCCAGATATGGGGTTCTCTGCCAATAAAAGTGCTAAGCAGATTATGAAATGGTGGTCTGAGCATTTCGGAGACATCTTATACAATTTGTCAGTTGTTGCCAACGATGAAGACGCCATCATCTTGGAGATTAGTCGTACAATTTAGGAAATTAATATCTGGAAGACACGGGACCTTGATGGCATTCCTATTGAGGTTCTCTGTTTTGGGGGTTACAAGATCGTTGCAGAAGTCCACCATCTGATATTTGATGCATGGTTGGGTGCCTGTGTAGCTCAGAATACCTGGATAGACATGATTTTGATCTCTTTATACAAAGGAAAATGAGCACAGCAATTACCGAAGTATACGTCTATATCTCCATTTAAACCAAGTTAAGTATGCTTAGATTTTTATATATTTGTATGTACATGATTCACTCCTCAACTAATGAACCGATCATTATGAATTTTGAAAGACAGCTGCTATATTAAGGGTAATAATTTGGGCTATATTTATTTCATGCAAAGAAGGTAAAAAGGAAGTGGAAGCCCTTCTTGAAAATTCAGATAGCTCCGATTTTTGTGAAATTTTAAAAATAGGTATTAGGTATCAATTAATAAATATTCCCAGAGTTTCTGTTTCTTTGGAGTATTTTAAAGGGTTTTATGAGGCATAATATAGACACCACCTCCCATTTGAAAATAAAAATATTTTAGATTTGCATCAAATATGATCCATAGTCATTAGACACCAATTGTACAAGATTCCCTGAATCAGAAGTTCTATTAAAGCCCTTTAAGTGTAAGACTTCAATTTTAGACATTTTCTCGAATCCAAATCATGTAATGGATTTTGATCCAAATTGGAATAAGTATTCTAGACATAAGTTTTAGGAGCATTATATTTTAATTTTCGTAAGGGGATATAAAATTGGTGCAGAACTGTTCTGTTCAAGGAATTCATTTTACCCGTCCTGGGACGGGTATTCTTCTAATATATATATATATATATATATATATATATATCATCATCATCAGAGTTTTTAATCACCCTTGGTAGAGGAACCCCTCCCTAGTTTTCGTCCACCTTATTGGCTATTGTCATTCAGGGGTTTTTACCATAGTCGCCACACTCGGCACTGCGGGTTGGCGACACTATTTGCTCATAGCTAGGTGTCCACATACAGCGCCCGGTATTCCCAAATGGTCACCCATTTTTATACTGGCCAGGCTCAACGTCGCTAAACTTTGGTGATCTAGCGGGAACTGGTGTGTCAACGTGATTATGCCGTATATATATATATATATATATATATCCGCACTGATGAGCTGTGAAACAGCGAAACAGGCTGTATGTGGATGACTATAAAAAGCTCCCTCCGGGTAGAGCTTATTTTTGTAAGGGTATCGTCAACGGCCATTAGCTTTAAGGCAATGCTCATTAGGTAAAACTAATTTCGAGCTCAAGCATTTGCAATGTTTACATTTCGTTACATTGAGATATCACTTACATTCAGTCAGTGTCGCATGATGGCGTAGGGGTTAGCACCGCCGACTGTCAGCTCGACGGTTGCGTTTCGATCCCGGTTTGTGACACTAACTGGTCTAGCCGCACTGATGAGCTGTGAAACAGCAAAACAGGCTGTATGTGGATGACTATATATATATATATATATATATATATATATATGTAGGTGTGTGAACAAGTAGCTTTATTGCAGAAAAATATGGTGGAAAAAAAAGTCTAATTGTATTTCTTCAGATTTTATTAATCTCAGTTTGTTTCGAGAGATCATTTTTCAACACAAGAATACAAGTAATACGGCTTCTCTTCAATTGCTGAATTCAACATAAGTTTACTTTTTAATTTGCTATTGTATTTTTGTTTTTTTCATCTAAATGTTTCAAATATCCTTCAATTCTGGAATTCTTTCATGGTGAAAAAAAAAGGTACTTCTTTGAAGGAATTTTGACAATAACTCACAATTCATTCTCTCTTGTTTGCCTAGTTTGGGTATTTGCAATTTATTGGATTTTGGTATTTCTGAGATGTATAAGCATGAAGGTTAATTCATTAAGGAAAGATCGCGCCTGTCGGAAGGTGTTCGAAAAATGTCATCTGCATGTTCAGAAAAAGATGCTTTGAAACACGTGTGTTGGCCAAAATATGAAAGCCTCTTCAATCTTGAATTCGAATGTCATAAAAATGGTGACTACAACAAGAATTATAGGTAACAATATATCAATCGCATTAGTTTTAGAGAACACATATATCATAGACATTTTTGTTTATTTTTAGCAAAAATATTTTTATTTCATACAAGCAGGGTTACCCGGCGTCATCCGGGATCCTAATTTCTGCATATTACAAAGATTAAGAAAGAAAAAAAAAAGAAAAGGAAGTAAAACCAAACAATTTGCTTAAAGCATTGTATTTTGAAATATCATTTAAATCTGTTCGTTATTTTGCTCCTGTACTCTGTGACTTTAATTTCATATCTTGCTTAGAGGTAAATATAATATTGGTTTCTTTTTCGTTTTGTATCTGCTCCAGTCTGGCATTTATTGTAATTGTTATTATGAGGATTCATTAATGTAGACTTCAAAATTACAAGTTCATCACATTTATGTCTATACGAAATCTCATTATACACAGTAAGTAGAAATCTTATGTAAAAAAAAAAACAACAAAAAAAACATAATCGTAAATGAACAAAGAAGGCTGGAGAACACATCGACTGGAATGTCATAGAAACATAGTCTGGAAAAAAACAGTGTAAATAATTAAGAAAAAAATAATGTCAAATACCGGCTCTTTGTGTCGGGGTCATTCGAATTCTGTGTTACAAAATAAACTGATTTCTTTTCATCATCTCTTTAAAGTCTTCGTTCGTCTGTAGCTGTCAGAGAAAAGAGACAGATTCGAATTGTTTGCCTCTTATACATGCGTCACTTGACCTTTAAATCCATTCTTTATTTTGCTTTTGTACTCTGTGACTCCATATACAGATCCTGTTTAAAGGTAAATTACATATTGCTTGATATTTTTGTTTGCACCTGTCCTAGTCTGGCACAAGTTTGACGACTCTGAGCATTCTCCTTACATAACATATGTTTCCTTAAAGTCATTAATTTGGGATATACCTTCTTATCTCGACTGAGCATTAATAATTTAAACCATGCGTCATTGTGTTTAAGAAAATAGTATCAATATTTCATTGACTGATAAGTTGAAAATTTGGAATTATTATATTCGAAGAGAATCGTTGGATTAAATGTCAAAAGGAACCCTAACCCAACGATTCCAATGACGTTTTTGAGAGTTAACTAAGCATTGAGTAGAAAGTTATGTCTGTCTGTCTTGGAGTTCCAATGTAAGCTAAGAATCCCAATCCTGTGTTTTTCTTGCTTTGTCTGAAAAATTCCAATAAAGGAAATTGTTTAAATGGATTGGCAGAGAAATCGGGAAGCAAGAATTCGGAAAATCCCTAAAAAATGCGAGAATAAGAATTATTTGCTAGATGCACTTTCCTTAATTCTGTGAAGACTTTTCGTTTTAGCATCAATTCAGAGAGGAGGGAAAATGGTTACTTCCGAAATTAAGAATAACTCTTAAGCTATACATGATGTTTGCCAACTCTTTGAAGGTTATATATATATATATATACATATATATATATATATATAAATCAATAACATGAAAAATCAACTTTGAATTGGAACAGATCAGATCCAAAAGAGCAGATCTTGCACACATCTGTTAATTATTTATGTATGCCAGGATGTAAAATATATATATATATATATATATATATATATATATATATATATATATCTGTTCTTCAGAATTATGTGATCTATTCCCCGCTTTTTTAGTTCCAGCTCGTTTGACTCGTTGGTCTAGTGGTCTCCATCAATTTGCTGTTTTGATACCTCATTGTAATACAGCTTCCTATTCCAGTAGATTCTTTCCAAGAACCGCAGGCTTGTGGAACTCTCTCCTTGCTGACTGTTTTCCTCCTACCTATAATCTTGGTCTTTTCAAGACTAAGGCCGATAGGCATCTCCTGTCTTTGCGATAATCATATCTGTTCTTGTTAGCTCCTTACATCAAGTGGCTTCATGCCTTGTCTGGAGCGATTTCCATTAAAAAAAATATTAAAATTGTGAACAAGCTGCCGAAGAAATAAACAATGAATAGAGGGCAAAAATAAAACATGAAAAATGTGCTCAATACAAACATTCAAATAAATAGGCAAAGTGTGCTACCCGCATTTCGTCTGACATTCCTTATTCGGTGCAAACTTCCCATCTATAGAACACATTACCACAGGACTGCTTTCCTGCAGACTACAACATGGTTGTCTTCAAATCCAATGTCAACAAATACTTCTCATAAACCATTCTCATAAGTAATCAAATTTTGTTCATTCCATTCATCATTTTCAATCCTCTCATAATGTTATTCATCATTCAATCGATTATCCGTCCATTTTATTAAGTTTTATCCTCGAGTGGTTTTTGACCTAGATAAGTGGTGGTTCATTAGTAAAAAGGAAGTTACATATACGTTATTTTGTAAATTTGTTATTTTCGTGTAAACTGACATCCGTATTAAAAAAAAGAAAAGATTTGGAAAAGAGTTAGACTCAACATCCAAAGGTCCCGGTTTCAATTACTGGTTTTGGCATAATTTTGTCCAACACGCACCAGCATATCAAACAGATGTTAAACCGAATATGATAATGGTATGATGATTCAAATTGTTCATATTTGCTTGCTTAAATGATGTGCTCTATGCCCTGATGATGGCTGATGTAAGTTGAAAGCTCGGATATATATATATATATATATATATATATATATATATATATATCAATGCATGATGAATGTTTGACGTTTTCATTATTTTTCATCTTGAGAATTGCGAAAAATAGAACCCTGGAAAAGTTGATAAAAAATGTGAACTTTATAAACTTTTCGTTTCTTTTGACAACGCTGCTCTATCTCTTTCTCTCTCCCTCCCTCTCTCTCTCTCTCTCTCTCTCTATATATATATATATATCTTATATATAAAGTAAAGACGTTTTTTCCCCTGTACCTTCGCGTCGAATAGGAAAATAAACTCGAACTCAATACGCTACTACAATCGCTACAACATCAAGCTTATTCGCTCGAGCGTGTTCTTAGCAAACTCTGCAGTCTTACATCCACCACGAGCAAATTGTTACTTTCGTTCCTCACTCAGTCACTCTCCCCAAAACAAACACCATAGAGGTAGTAGCAAGAACATTTCTCTCTAACATTTTACTCTTCCCACGCTACCAGTCTACACCGGGTACAACTACACAACAGATACTTTACACCTTATTATTTATGTTAGGTCCGTCTTCAAATTACAACACAGTAGCATACGTTACACAGAAAGTATAACAGACGCTCCCTTCATTACATGTGCCTACGTCACTTCCGTTAAATACTATTACGCAATCTCATACTCTCAGCCTCGAACAGCGTATACAGTTCACGAAACGCCTGCCACATTCACTACGTTCAGGTAATACGCCGTTCCTGTTCTACTATTTACCATACATCTACCATAAACAACATTACGTTTTACTTACTTTAAAAAAAAAAAACTTCTACACAATTTGAACCAACGGAATACGTTAAGAAAAAAACAAACTGTTACACATTAACCGATTAACATTCCCTAATTCTTACTTCACACCGATTTTCCCCATTCTTTTAATGGCTATTCATTTACATTATACCTTAACATTTAAAAAATAACTGTTCACTATTCTGAGAAATTTGTAATTCCTACAATAAATAAACAAATATTACTTTTATAAATTATTATTAAATAAAATACAATAACAATTGCTTTTTTGGAATAACTTCCCTCACCGTTAAATACTTTTAGAGAAAATAAACAAAACGATTACATACATTTATTCTTTACGTTTTTCACATTAGTTTACATAAACGACACCAATTACATAAAAACAAATACATTACATTTCATCTCTAAAAAATAATATAAAAAAATTACGTTTTCCTTACTAAAACAAAATAAATACAGTTACTTCTACAGATATTTACCCACCGTAATACTTTACAAAAAAAAAAACAACGGATTACGTTAAGAAAAAAAACACGGTTACAGAATAGCCGAATTAGATTCCCTAATTCTTGCTTCGCACGGATTCTACCCATTCTTTTAATATCTATTCATTTAAATGATAACAGTTCATTTCCAAAAATAACTGTTGACTACTTTGAGAAAATTTTAATTCGTACAATAAAAAAAAAACAAATATTATTTTTATAAATTATTACTAACTAAAATACAATACAAAATAAATACAGTTACTTCTACAGATTTTTACCCACCGTAATACTTTACAAAAAAAAAAAAAAACCAACGGATTACGTTAAGAAAAAAAACACGGTTACAGAATAGCCGAATTAGATTCCCTAATTCTTGCTTCGCACGGATTCTACCCATTCTTTTAATATCTATTCATTTAAATGATAACAGTTCATTTCCAAAAATAACTGTTGACTACTTTGAGAAAATTTTAATTCGTACAATAAAAAAAAAAAAAAAATATTATTTTTATAAATTATTACTAACTAAAATACAATAACAATTGCTTCTTTGGGAAAACTTCCCTAACCGTTAAATCCTTTGATAAAATATACAAAACATAAACAAACCGAAAAGATACATTTTTCCTTTACGTTTTTCTCATTATTACACTTAAAGGACAGCGATTACATAATAACAAACATGAAATATTTCAACTATAAAAAATAAGATAAAACAATTACGTTTTTACTTACTAATAGAAACACAAAAAACTTTACTTCTACAGAATTTGACCCAACGTAATACGTTCGGGAAAAAAAAAGGTTATAGATTAGCCAAATGACATTACCTACTTCTTCCTTCGCACGTATTTTTCCCATTCTTTTAATGGCTATTCATTTAAATGATAACTTTTTATTTTCAAAATAACTGTTCACTACTTTGATACAGTTTATTTCATAGAATAAAAATAAATATTATTATTTTTATAAATTATTAATAAATAAATTACACTAACAATTGCTTCCTTGTGAAAAGTTCCCTCAACGTTAAATACTTTGAGAAAATTACCAAAACAGACTAGATACATTTTTTTTTAATCCAATGTTGAGGGGGGGGGGGAATTGAAATCTCAGCGATTAATTAAAGAGGCCTACAGAGCCCCATTAAAATCACCCCACCCCACATTATCTTTGTATAGAAATTCCATTTCCTTTGGCTGAAAAGACAAATGGAAAATGAGCACCACTGAAACACACACATAATTAATGTAACCTGCAGAGCATTACAAATTGTATTCGGATGGTCGGGGAGAAATAAAATGACGATTATATGATTATTTTCAATAAGGAAGACTATTCGCTATTTTTTTAATTGACTGCGATTGAGTGACATGAGTCAAATGCCTAGCAGTGGGGTGTGGCGGGATTGATAGGTTGATGTGGTGGATCTGTTTTGAAAAGTAACAAAATATAAATAAACCGAAAAGAAAAATATTGTATCCGAGAGAGGGGGGCATAAAACACCGAATTGTACAATATATTTAAATCGACAGAAGACTCAGGAATGTGCGGAAAATCCATCAACGTTACTTCTACTATTTCGAAAAGTAAAACAAATAAAACTAAACCGAAATAAAATAACATGTATTGGGAGGGGGGGAATTGCCTATTATATGATTATTTATAATAATAAAACCTATTCTCTATTTTTAAATGACTGCGATTGAGTCACATGAGCCAAATGCCTGGTGGCGGACGATGGTGGCCGTGAAAAGTGCTGCCCGTTTTATGTTACGATTCACCTTCTGGCGAGCAAATGTATGGGCCGATTAGATATAACTCTTTCTCAAACACTAAATTAGATATTGTTCTTGCATTGCAAAGCATGCTTCACAGAGAAAATGTATATATCCAACAATTTCAGATGGCGATGGAGCATAATGGAGGTGCAACAAAAATTGAGATCCTCTGACATAGATTCAGTTATCAGTGTGGAAATTCCGGATCCAGTGGCATCTTTTACATGATATCATTAGGCACCATATGATTCATGAACCATGTGGAAACATAAACAGATGTTCACTCTGTCTCAAAGATGGACACTGCAGTAAGAGATATCCCAGACACTTCTTGAGTGAAACTCAATCGGATACAAATGGCTACCCACAATATCGACAACTATCTCCTTTAGCTGGAGGTTTTGAGATCGCAGTTACCCTACCTGGCAACATAACAGTTCCTGTAGACAACCGATGCATTGAACCACATAATAAACTGCTTTGTAAGATTTTTGATTCACATATCAATGTTGAATATTGCAACAGCGTGAAATCAATAAAATACATTTGTAAATATGTAAATAAAGGTAGTGATCAAGATACCTTCACAATTGAAAGTAATGCTCATGATGAAGTTAAGAGTACGAAACGGAACGTTACATATCAACCAATGAAACCATTTGGAGAATACTTAACTTTCACATACATGTATATCATCCCCCAGTTATTCACCTATCAGTTCATCTAGAAAATGGACAGCGGATATACTTTACTGAAAGTACTGTGGCAGATAGAGTTGCAAATCCAACTTCAACCACTCTAACAGCTTTCTTCAAATTGTGTCAAACAGATTTTTTTGCATGTACACTTTTGTATTCAGAAGTTCCACTTTATTATACCTGGGACACAAAAAATAAGGTCTTCAACCAACGGTTACAGGGTAAGCCAGTTCCAGGCTATCCGTGCGTGAAAAAAACAGAAGTTTTGGGCAGGGTATGCACCGTACATCCAAATCAATTTAACTGCTTCTGTTTGAGACTGCTTCTACACAATGTTAGAGGTACACAGAGCTTTAATGACCTAAAAACGATCAATGGTCAAGTTATGACTACATTCAGGGATGCATGTAGTGCACATGGACTACTTGAAGAAGCTTTTACTGAAGATTTCCTTCTTAGGAAATGCAATCAACAGCCTGAAGTTGATATAACACTTTCAGACGACATCTTCAATATGGCTTTAGTACATATAGAAGCTATGACTTATAGGATAAATGGTAAAACACTGACAAAATTGGGTCTTACCTCACCTAATCGATCTAAATCGAACTAAATAATGAGCAAATTCATATTTTCCGTACTATAGTTAATACTGTAGAAGATCAGCAAGGTGGCCTGATATTCCTTGATGCACACAGAGGTACAGGAAAGACATTTGTTACCAAGTTAATTCTTGCTAAAGTTAGGTCAGAAGGCAAAATAGCTGGGGCAGTCACATTATCTGCCATTGCAACCACTCTTCTTCCTGGTGGTATAACAGCTCACTCCACATTTAAGTTGCCATTATCCTTAACAAAAGATGCTGATCCAATTTGTCAAATAGAAAGAGGATCAGATCCAGCTAAAGTTTTACAGAATTGTTCCTTGATCGTATGGGATGAATGTACAATGGCACATAAACAAGCGTTCGAGGCTCTAGATAAAACATTGCGTGATCTCAAGAAACGTGATGTTGTTATGGGTGGCATAACACTTTTATTATCAGGTGACTTCCGACAAACGCTTCCTATTGTTCCACGTGGAAGTCCCGCTGATGAGCTTAATGCTTGCATTAAATTGTCATATTTGTGGAAGTACATTAAGACTGTAACGTTATTTACAAACATGCGTGTACATCTCAATAGTGACCCAATGGCTGGTGAGTTTGCCTCCCTACTCCTAAAAATAGGTGATGGCAAGCTTGCAACAACCAACAATGGCACGATTGTTATTACTCCAGGTATTGGCTCAATTGTTTCATCACTCACAGAACTTAGTAGCAAAGTTTATCCAAATATAGCCGAAAACTATGTGCATCCTGAATGGCTAATGGAGAGAGCAATTCTAGCTACTGAAAATGACATGGTACATGTCATCAATCAACAACTGCTTGATGAAATTCCAGGTGATAAACAAACTTTCACTTCTGTGGATTCTACTCTCGATGACGACCAGGCTGTACAATACCCTACAGAATTTTTAAATTCATTAGAATTGCTTGGTATGCCAACACACAAATTAAAGCTGAAAGCTGGATGCCCAATTATGTTACTCTGGAATCTTGATGTTCCAAGGCTATGTAATGGAACGAGACTGTGTGTTAAACGCATGAAACCTCATGTGATAGAAGCTGTAATACTAACTGGTGTGGCAAGGAGCAAACTGACATTCCTTCCCAGAATACCCATTATTCCGTCGGATTCTGCAATAGAATTTAAAAGGCTTCAGTTCCCAGTTAAATTGTGTTTTGCCATGACAATTAACAAGTTCCAAGGACAATCATTGGCAGTGGTTGGTCTAAACTTGACTTCACCTTGCTTTAGCCATGGGCAGTTTTATGTAGGATGTTCAAGGGTAGGCTCTCCACAATGTCTATACATATTGGCACCAGAAGGTAAAACATCAATCCTATTTTAATTACTTAAATTACTTCCAGTGAAATGATTTATTTTCTGAATCTATTTATTTAACTTAAAAATTAAAATCAGGCTGTTATATTTCCCCGGGCAACGCCGGGACACGGGTCCTGCTAGTATATATATATAATGTAAAATGAAAAAAGGAAAGCCAAAAACTATGTGATTTATGTATTCGTCAACGTTTCGTCTTTATTGAAAGACTTTCTCAGGATGAAGAAAACAATGTAGAAAAATCATACAGAATATTAATTTTGATTTGTCAGAAAGTGTCCAGACTTCGGCATGGCTGTTGATGTGAACAAGCAGAGAACGAAAAACACGATTTTGGTAGTAGTGTTATCAGCTGTGGTCAGTCTCCTTCGAAGGACGCGAGATGAATGGGATTGATGGTTTGAATTTGTCAGTTTATGGCTATTTTATCTAGGAAGATTGTCAGGGTCAAAATATGTTATAGCCAAGCATGGCTGCAGTAGGTGTGGGGGGACGGGGTGTGTGGAAGTATGAGTCTGCCGTTTATTCTAAACTGGGAAGGGAAAAAGAAAAGAAAGAAAAAAGAGAAAGGGGAAGAAGAGGGGACGAAAAAATAAGATGTCGAGAATGTTTGACTGATTTTTGAACCAGAATATGATTAAAAATATAAGTTTTTGCATATCATATTTATTAGTTTAAATATTCAAAATGGGTGTATTAATTTCATCCTATTTATTTGATTATTTTATTCGTGTCTCATTAATTAATTAGAAAGTTTCCTGTAGTTTGTTGGAATATGTATAAAAGAGTTTAGGCATAAAGAGAGACATACAAGATGTATACAAATGATTTTACTTTCAATCATTCCTTTTGGTAATACACTAAAAATGACACTAAGTTTAATTTAATTCATGGGGCTTCAAAAAACGTGAAATTAAGGAATACAAGAAAGAAGGGGACATAGATGGCATGAAAAGATCATCTTTTAAAAGAGCTGAAATTAATCTGAATGAATGCATTGGAATTGATGAAGGAGAAATTAGAAAAATAAATATATGAATGTAGCATAGTGGACGAATCTTGGCCACATAAACAAATGCGCAGTGTATGCATGTACAAATAAATACATATTGTTTTTAGTAGAGAGCAGTTATGTTAAACTCGGGATCCACTAAGGGCAATGTGGATCAGTTTGTGTTGTCATTTGAGCCGCACACAACTGATTGAACTCGTTTTAATAAAATTATTACAGAATATTTTTGTTACTTAGAAGCATACAAGATGTATACAAATGATTTTTTTCAGTCATTCGTTTGATATTACACTAAAAATTACAAAAAGTTTTTATATATGGAGGTATGTATAATGTGTATATAAGACATGCATGTAAAATGTATAATATACAATCAGGAAAGGTTTGAAAATGTTCAGGCAATGAGTGAGTGTAATTTGTGGACAGTAATGTCAAAAGGGAGCATTACATTTCGATTTATGTATAATGTGTATAAAATAAAACATGTATATAGAATGTACAATATACAATTAGGAAAGGTTTGAACATGTTCAGTTAATTAGTGAGTGTCATTTGTGAACAGCTCAACAGTAATGCCCAAAAGGGGTTTGATTTTCATGTATACATAATGTGTATATAATAAAACGTGTTTATAGTCTGTAGAATATACAATTACGAAAGGTTTAAAAATAAAACTGATTTTTATTTGCAGTTGATTTTTTTGCTTTTTATGTTTCTTTAAAATCTTTACAAGTTTATTCTGTTTAATTTTGTTTTTTCATTTATTTTTCATTTTAATAAATTTTATTAATTCATGACAGTGAACTGCAGTTTTGATTATAAAGCAACCATGTATTATAATTTGTGGAGTTGATTTAATTCATAGGGTTTTTAAAAAAACGTGAAATTTTGGCCTCATCTATAAATGCATCTAACCCTAATCCTAAAAATGCATTCGTGTGTCCTCACCGCTTTTGAAATCGATAAAATGTGAAATGCATCGTTTCTAAGTGGAAAGAAACGTTCGCAATAAAGAAAAGCACACCTCACATTTATCCAGTTTGAATTATAAAAATGACGAAATTACAGTAGCTTTTATGTGGGCCTGTAAGGGGCCGTATGCAGTTCACGGGCCATATGTTTCACATTTTTTTTATTTATGAAGGTCATAAGCTACTCGAGAATTAAGGTTAATGAGTTGGATGGATTGTCAGTTGAATGATGAAGTATATTATGAGAGGATTGAAAATGATGAATGGAATGAAGAAAATGTAATTACTTATGAAGGACAGTTTATAACAAGTATTTGTTGACATTTGATTTGAAGAAGACCATGTTGTAGTTTGCAGGGAATTAATCCTGTGATAATGTGTTCCATAGACGGAGAGCTCTTAGAAAGAAACTCTGTTCACGGAAATGTCGCCTTACGCTAGGCATGCAGAGGAAGAAGTAAAAATTATTTCAGTTGTGGTAGAAGACGAGTTCTTGTTGTGAATGTCTTACAAAGAGGAACGAGAGATTGGAGCTCATTCGAACATCTTCCATTGAAATAACGATAGAGTAGAGAAAGACTAGCAACGTCTCTTCTGTGAGAAAGAGGCTGTAGAGAACTTAAGAGATCACTTCCCATTACATTGTGAAGTCGATTTTGTACTGTGTAAAAGCAGGGAAGAGTGGTTGAAGTGGCACCTCCCCAGACGTGGCAGCCCTAATCCATCTTAAGACGTATCTGAGTCTTATATAGGTAGAGGATTGCATTCAGAGTCAGGTATTTTCTGAAGCGGTAGAATGGTCGCATATTTTCGGGCATATCAGCTCTTTTTCAGGGTGATTTACTGTCAAAAAACACCTACCCAAAACAATTTATCGAACACTGTATACAACTATTTCACGTATAGCTGAGAGGTAGATAGATTTAAACATTTCACAATTGACTCAAAAACTGAAACAGAACTTGTAACTCTACCTGCCGATTTTGCAGTCGATGTCCTTACTTTACAAATCCATACAAGCACATCAGAGTTTTCTAATCAGAAACCTGCCTATCTCGTCTCCGAGCCTGTGTTTTATAGCATTAACGCTAATCATTGCATATTACATCAAGGATTTGTCACAGCCTCCAACCAGATAAATATAAGCTTGTTAAAGACTTTTGCTTAGACTAAATTTCAACCAAGGTTTCAGTGACATTTAGTTGTTCAGATTCCAGAGCCAAATTGTCATTTCCTTCAGATATGGAACTTGAAACTATTCAAATGATAATAGTGATAACCGCACCTCATCTCACACATGCATAGTATTATAAGACCTTATTACAGCGAATTACCTGTTTGTAATCCCTTGCTCAAATCTCGTCTTTTCTTGAAGTCTATTTCTATCAGTGACGGCTAATCCATGGGTCCTGTTAAACTACAGCACCCACAATTAAGATGAGGAGTTATAATTTGGCTCATTCTAACTACTATTCAGACAATCAAGATAAAAACAGTAATCCAAATAATCCAAATAATCCAAATCATTAAAATTATACGAATTCAGCCGTATGTTTATTTATTCATACTTGTACAATATATTTTATAATAAAATCGGTGAATGTTAACAGTCTATAACTCATAAATCCTTCCAAAAGAACAACTCATGATTTATATCAAACTCATTCGAATAAAATTCTCTACATAACCAGTCAAGTTTTAACGTTCAAAACACTTTTTAATTTTACATTTTTTTGTGTCTATGAAGTTTGTTTTCTCAACAACAGACTTTAAATTGCAGCCAAAATATGTAGGCATGTTGTGGTCACCATTGAAAGTCGATTGTCGAGAAGACAGACTTTATAGACGAAAAATGTGTGAAATAAAAAAAGTGTTATAAACGTTAAAACTTGGCTGCTTAAAAAGAGAATTTCATTGTAATGAGTTTGATATAAATTATGTGTTTTGGGTGTTTTACGAGTTAGTGACTGTTAACTATTCTGCACTTTTAGCCTTTAATCAATAGAAAAGGTGGAACAACAGCATTGCTGAGTGGAATGGGAAGAACTTTTCCACAATTCAAGTTATCACCCACAACTAACAGAAGTCAAAAGAGCTCCTACTACCCTCATCCCGGCAGTGCCTCTAAAACTCTATTGCATTTCAGCACTATATCTTGAATTAAATTTATATTCTTGTTTACAAACTGAGTCGAGGCATTCGCCGCATATTTCTTTGCAGTTATATATTTTTGAAGTTAATAGTAGAAATAGTTATCAGGTTCAGTGCATTTTAGGGGATGATTGACTGTCGGGGTCAGACAGAACACCACATGTAAAATAGATTTCTGATTGGTTCGCTGAGGATATAATTTAAATTAAGATTAGTTGCTTCTCGTGAGACATGTAAGATTTTGATAACTAAGATTGCTAATATTGTGCTGGTTCATGCAGAAGCAACTCTTTGTTAAATATGAAGCTCCATTATTTAAGTCAATAAAATATAATTAACATTGAAATCGTCATCGTCTCTTTATTCAAGAAAGTACAAGCCCCCCTGAGATAAGTAACAAGAGAACATATTAACCCTTGACCCTTGACCCTTAAGACAGACACTATAAAACCAACAAGTTGCACCCCTCCCCCCCCCCCAAAAAAAAAAATTGCCACCCACTGGAATCGTTAATAAAATTCACAATCCTTTCTGCAATCCAACCATATTTGGTACAGATAAACTCCAGTCTATGCCTAACTTATCCATCAGGTTTCAATCATGAAAGTCCAACAGTCTATTTTATTGCTGTTCAATTTCAATCATAATCGATACTGATCACTGCCTTGTAGTCATAAAGAAGTTTTGGGCAGACGACGAAGAAAAAGGTGTGTTGTTGTGAGATATGAACAGTGGTTTCAACAGGATGGTTGCAGGGACACTTTGGTGATCGTCTTATTAGTAGGTGGTGCGAGATCTAAATGGGCTTAACATTCACCGGACCTGATCCCCCTTCTTTTTATCTGTGGGTTATTTTAAAGATAATGTCTATCAAAATAAACACCAGACTATTCCTGAAGAGGGACATGACAGCAAAATCAGGACAGAAAGGATTTCAAATTTTATTAATGTTTCCATTGGTAGCATTTTTTTTTTGGGGGGGGGGCACAGTGTATTAAGAGAAAACCTTAAATTTGTTATTTAGTAAGTCGACCTTAGTCCGGCACAAGATAACAAAAAATAGAGCGCAAAATGAATGCATAGAACTTTTGTCAGTTTAATGAAACAGAATAAAAACTCATTGTGATTGCATTTTATATTTGTTTACAAATCCAGGTCTGATTCGACTAACTTTTGCTGTCTGCAGATAGTGTAGCAAGATTGGGTGTGTAAAAATAATGTTAAAAACGTTTTCATTGGTAGCATTTTTTGGGGAGGGGGGGGGAAGTCACAGTGTATGAAGAAAAAACCTTAAATTTGTTATTTACTAAGTCAACCTTAGTCCGGCACAAGATAACAAAAATAGAGCACAAACTGAATGCATAGAACTTTAGTCAGTTTAATGAAACAGAATAAAACTAAAAAAAACTGACAATAATGTAATCGTTAATGAAATATAAGCAGACAACCTCCTCTCTCCAAAAATAAAATGACATCCATGGAATCGTTAATAAAATTCACAATCCTTTTTACAATCCAACCATATTTGGTACAAATAAACCAGGCGATGCCTTACTTGTCCACCAAGTTTCAGTGATGAATATCCAACAGTCTTTGTTTTATCACTGTTCAATGATAAACCCATCTGCAAAGTTGTTAATAACTCTGACGTCACATTCCTCACTTGCATTGCCCTCATTTTGACTGTGATGGCCATTTTCTTTAGTTCAGGATTAGTCCTCTCTCCTATGTCTGTATCTGTCTCTTTGCTTCTCTTTCTTTCTCTCCCCCTCTCTATCTACCTATGTCTGTATCTGTCTCTTTGCTTCTCTTTCTTTCTCTCCCCCTCTCTATCTACTTATGTCTGTGTCTGTCTCTTTGCTTCTCTTTCTCTCACATTTTTGTTTTATAAATAATTGGACTTGTTTTGGTTTGTCTTCACAATGGCAGCCATTATTGTTTATTTATTGTTGGTTTGAAATTGTATTTCTTGTCCTGGAATAAAATTTTACAGATTAAAAAAAAAAAAATTTTAATTAAAAAATAAAAAGTCTGGAGATTGTTTAGATAGACATTATTTTTTAGATAACCCCACGGATAAAAATCTGGGGTGTTAGAGTCTAATCAGTGTAAAGCCCATTCAGGATCACATCTCCTGCTGATGAGACAATCACCAAAGTGGCCAAACACACTATTGAACAGAAATTAAACTGTGAGATATTTATCACTGGAACTTGATGGACAAGTCAGACATAGACTGAAGTTTATTTGTACTAAATGTGGTTAGAGTACTGAAACCAATGTGAATTTTATTAACAAATACATGGGGGTGGCATTTTTTAGGGGCATCCTGTATTTATTAATATATCATTTTTTTTTTTTTTCAAACCTAAATTTCCATACAATATGGAATCTAAGAAATGTCTACAAACTTTAAATCTTTAACATATTTTTAATGGATACAAATCTGTTCGACTCTTCTTGTAAAAAGAAAATCCGAATAATGTTTTTAACTTTTCTTCAGGGTACTTGAATATTTTAACTTTTTTAACAAAAAAGATTTTTGAACAGATGTTTTTTTTTAAAAAAGTTAAAATATTTAAGTTTAAAAAAATAATAAATTCTTAAATATTGAATGTATGTTGGAAAACACCATAAATAAATGAATATAAATAAAATATTTGCAAGTAGTAGGTTCTTAAAAACATATTTTTTTATCACAAACTTTGAAATATTGAGAAAGCAACTACAATATTAAGAAAGTGATTAGTAATATCAATAATATCAACGATCTGATAACCATGAATAGCAATATTAATAATATTAATATTTAATAGCCATGAATAGCAATATTAATAATATTAATATTTAATAGCCATGAATAGCAATATTAATAATATTAATATTTAATAGCCATGAATAGCAATATTAATAATATTAATATTTAATAGCCATGAATAGCAATATTAATAATATTAATATTTAATAGCCATGAATAGCAATATTAATAATATTAATATTTAATAGCCATGAATAGCAATATTAATAATATTAATATTTAATAGCCATGAATAGCAATATTAATAATATTAATATTTAATAGCCATGAATAGCAATATTAATAATATTAATATTTAATAGCCATGAATAGCAATATTAATAATATTAATATTTAATAGCCATGAATAGCAATATTAATAATATTAATATTTAATAGCCATGAAAATTAATGTTCGATAGCCATGAATAGCAATATTAATATTTAATAGCCATGAAAATTAATGTTCGATAGCCATGAATAGCAATATTAATAATATTAATATTTAATAGCCATGAAAATTAATGTTTGATAGCCATGAATAGCAATATTAATAATATTAATATTTAATAGCCATGAAAATTAATGTTTGATAGCCATGAATAGCAATATTAATAATATTAATATTTAATAGCCATGAAAATTAATGTTTGATAGCCATGAATAGCAATATTAATAATATTAATATTTAATAGCCATGAAAATTAATGTTTGATAGCCATGAATAGCAATATTAATAATATTAATATTTAATAGCCATGAAAATTAATGTTCGATAGCCATGAATAGCAATATTAATAATATTAATATTTAATAGCCATGAAAATTAATGTTCGATAGCCATGAATAGCAATATTAATAATATTAATATTTAATAGCCATGAAAATTAATGTTCGATAGCCATGAATAGCAATATTAATAATATTAATATTTAATAGCCATGAAAATTAATGTTCGATAGCCATGAATAGCAATATTAATAATATTAATATTTAATAGCCATGAAAATTAATGTTCGATAGCCATGAATAGCAATATTAATAATATTAATATTTAATAGCCATGAAAATTAATGTTCGATAGCCATGAATAGCAATATTAATAATATTAATATTTAATAGCCATGAAAATTAATGTTTGATAGCCATGAATAGCAATATTAATAATATTAATATTTAATAGCCATGAAAATTAATGTTCGATAGCCATGAATAGCAATATTAATAATATTAATATTTAATAGCCATGAAAATTAATGTTCGATAGCCATGAATAGCAATATTAATAATATTAATATTTAATAGCCATGAAAATTAATGTTCGATAGCCATGAATAGCAATATTAATAATATTAATATTTAATAGCCATGAAAATTAATGTTCGATAGCCATGAATAGCAATATTAATAATATTAATATTTAATAGCCATGAAAATTAATGTTCGATAGCCATGAATAGCAATATTAATAATATTAATATTTAATAGCCATGAAAATTAATGTTCGATAGCCATGAATAGCAATATTAATAATATTAATATTTAATAGCCATGAAAATTAATGTTCGATAGCCATGAATAGCAATATTAATAATATTAATATTTAATAGCCATGAAAATTAATGTTCGATAGCCATGAATAGCAATATTAATAATATTAATATTTAATAGCCATGAAAATTAATGTTCGATAGCCATGAATAGCAATATTAATAATATTAATATTTAATAGCCATGAAAATTAATGTTCGATAGCCATGAATAGCAATATTAATAATATTAATATTTAATAGCCATGAAAATTAATGTTCGATAGCCATGAATAGCAATATTAATAATATTAATATTTAATAGCCATGAAAATTCATGTTCGATAGCCATGAATAGCAATATTAATAATATTAATATTTAATAGCCACAAAGATTAATGTTCGATAGCCATGAATAGTAATATCAGTAATAGCAAAAATCTAATTATAATCAGTGCAAAAATAAGAAATTTATGGTGCTTGTTTACTGTTAGGTTGAAAAAAAAATCTTTAATTATATGAGAGTCAAATAATGGGGAGATAACTCTAGTTTCAAGTTTCAACCCCGTTTTATCTTAAAATGGATTTTAACACTTTGAACTTGCAAGATATTTTATATTTAACCAGAGATAATGCCAAACTAATAGACTTCTTGCAAGCGCACAGATTAATTTCAGGTGCGTTTTTTTAGTAACTGTGTCGGCAAGAGATGCAGCAACGTTAATTTCTTTAATAAAAAAAAATATGTGAGACCAGGTACGACGATTGTGTCTGATTGTTGGCGAGCGTATGATCGCCTAGGTTCCGAAGGATTCCATCATTTGCGTGTGAATCACAAATACAATTTCGTTGATCTACTAACAGGTGCCACAACCAACCACGTAGAACGAATGTGGAATGAGGCGAAGAAAAGAAACAAAGTTGAATGTGGCACCCATACGCAAATGGTGGAATCGTACCAAGCTGAATCCATATAGGAAAAAAAATTCCGAAAGGACACTGGGAACTATTTTCAAACAAATTGCCGAATTTTACCCAGTGTAAAACTGTCATTTATTTCCCGTGTTTCATGTTTTTTTCCCTTCCATTTACATATTTTTTCCTATTTTTTCCTTCTTCTGTGATAATTAATTTCAATAAATCATTTTATTTTTCAAAATCATTTTATTTTTCATTGGTGCCGAATGCATTGTGATTGTTTTATTCCTAAATTATCCTTTTACGTATACATTTTTAAAACTTTATTTTAGAATAAGTACAATAGTAAAATCAATTTTAAGATAAATGCGTGGTTGAAACTAGAGTTATCTCCTCCTTATTTGACTCTCTTAAAATTAAAGATAAATTTTTTTTTCAGCCCTAGAGTAAACAAACACCGAATTTATTTAAAAAAAAATAATTATTCAGCACTGTGTAAATACGAGTGCTTTTTTTACTTTCAAGGTCACTGCTTATCAAGGTCAAGAGCGACTGAAGAATAAAGCTTAATGAGACGGGAATGAATGGGAATAAAAGATGAGGAACACTATGGGAGTACTAATATTGACTAATGGTATGAACTGCATTTGATTAATTTTGTCATTGTCAAGTTGTAATCAGCAGAGAAGCAGTCCTGCGGCAATATGTTCTTTTGCTCATTTGCATATATCTATTGCCTATATGTACTCCCGCTTCCCTATCTCTCCGACATCCCTCACACATGATTGTTTTTTGGAGCCGCAGTCCTTTTGGGGCCATGCAGTTATTTTATTTTCTGGACATTTTCAGGGGCAATATGTTTGGTTTGATGAAGTCAGGAGTATTGGCTATGTGCCAGGAAACGGTGTTCTTGGATGAATGGATCTTTGTTTTGTGGCCATGTCCATTCATTTAACGTTGGTTTATATTGTGAAATATTAGGGTGCACATTTCAAATGAATAAATTATATGGGGATGCTGCTGTTCCGCAGCACTTGTGGTACCATCAATAGAAACATTACAAAAACTAAGAAAAATTAAAAAAAAAATAAGAACTTAAGTTAAAAACTGAATTCTCTCCTGAATTATTCAGCACTGTTTCAGATACAGTTCTTTTATGCTCAATTTCTTACCCCATTGTTCATGTGTACTCTCTCTTTCTTTGTGTAAAATAGTAAAGTCTATTACATTGAGGTCTGGAAATTTTTAGGGCGATTCGTTTGATTTTAATGAAGTCGGGAGTGCTGGCTCTGAGCAAGGAAACGGTGTCTTTGGATGTATGTGCTTTTGTTCCATCTTGATGCCATGCCCATTCATCTCCTTCCATTACTTGGTTTATGTTGTTGAATATTTGGGTGCATATTTCATCTCGGTATACGAGCCTATTCACTGTTATTCTAAATTTCCTGTTTTCTTGTGGCCACCCTGTCGAAATGAGAGGGCTACTTCAGTATTATTGATTATCGACGACGACCAGTTCTCAAACCTGCCGCAGTCGAAGAAGCACCGGCAGTCGGAGAAGCACCGGCAGGATGAGCTTAGTAACATCTCTCTATACTTCTGTTGGTTGTGGACGATCACTTGAGTTGCGGTGAAAGTTCTTCTTAGTAATGTCGTCAGTCCAACGTTTCTGTTGATTATAATATAAAATATATGGAACGAGTATAAATAGATAAATAGGACTTGCTATTGTAAAATAATGATGCAGACATGTTGAGTAATAGTGCATAAGACATCACGGGGAGGCTAAGGACATGACCCCGCAATAATGAAGAAAAACCGAAGACTAGATAGATTGGCAATTAGGCTAAAAGAACAACGAAAATGAATCAGTGACCTTCGAACGAGCCCAGGTGTGTGAGGTCGACGAGTTCATTTCGGAGTATGACGTTGTAAAAAAAAAAAAATGACTCTGTAACCTTTTAAAAAGTCAGGTGCACGAGGCCAGAAGAAGAAGGCACCCGGAGTGTAAAGTCAGAAATTAAAATGGCGATTTTAAACGAAGGAAGAAGGAGTGCTTACGTAGCAGAGATCGAGTTGGGAGGATATAGAGAAAAACTTGTCGTGGGTCAGCCCTGAAGAGAGGTAAACAACTGACGTGGGATCACAAGCCTTTTCTAGATTTCGGGAGCAGACTGCTACAGAACGTATTGTCGTGTTTCCCTCTAAGTTGCAAGGTAAATCACTCTGCCTGGTTTTCGTGAGAATAACAGACGTTGGGTAGAGTCGAAAATCAGCCACCGTCAAGGTAAAGAAAGAGGTTTCTTCGTAAGACAATGGAAAGAACAATAATGCCAATGGACTTTTGCTAACAAAGAAATATTTAATTATATATATGTGTATACCCAACTTACACCAGCTGGTGGTGAAGAATAAAGAAACAGTTTCTCGAGCACGTCCTTGTCTCTATCGTTTTATTTTTGATTTGTTTTAAGGTAAAAATGGCGTCATTAGGGGCTTTTTTTTACTGAAAATGATTTTTGGTTTCGTTAGGGTTAGGGTTTAGGGTTAGGGATTAAAGTTTTTGGGGGTTTTTTTGCGATCAATTTTCTTTGTCACATCATCATCATCAACATCAACTGAAATTGTGCCAGGTTTTCAAGATATGTTAATCTTATTGTTATTCTTAATAGTTCATTTTAATATTTATCTTTAATATTTATCTTTAACAGTTATTTTTAAGTTATTTTTTATAGTAATTTTTTAACGGTTATTTTTTATAGTTATTTTTAATAGTTATCTTTAATAGTTTTTTTTATAGTTATTTTTAATAGTTATCTTTAACAGTTATTTTAAAGTTATTTTTTATAGTTATTTTTTATAGTTATTTTTTAAGTTATTTTTTATAGTTATCTTTAACGGTTATTTTTTATAGTTATTTTTAATAGTTATCTTTAATAGTTATCTTTTCAGTCTTGTGATGAGCGTAGGGCCAGCTCTTTCTACTTCTGTTGGTTGTGCACAATCATCTGAGTTGTGACAAAAGTTCTTCCCAGTCCATTCGATGATGTCGTCGGTCCGCCATTTTTTTCTCTTCATTTTAATACAATATATATATAACATATCTAACCGATATTGTATAAATAAACAAACACGTTGCTGAATATTAATCGCAGGTGCTGCAGTTGAACATTACCCGTGGATGAGCCGCCACTGAGAGATGAGATTTGAGAATGTGATTACAAACGCGTAATGTGCTGTAATAAGGTCTCGTAATACGACACATATGTGAGATGAGGTGTGCTTATCACTATTATCATTTGAATAGTTTCCAGTTCCATATCTGAAGGAAATGACAATTTGGCTCTGGAATCTGAGAAACTGAGAAACAGTAGAGTCTTTAACAAGCTTATATTTATCTGGTTGGAGGCTGTGGCAAATCCTTGATGTAATATGCAATGATTAGCGTTAATACTGCAAAACACAGGCTCCGAGACAAGATAGACGCTTTTCTGATTTTTAATTAGAAAACTCTGACGTGCTTGTATGGATTTGTGAAATAGTGACATCATTCAGTTAATACAAGCAGCATGCTGATTTCATTCTTGACAAGTACTGGGAAATCGGCAGGCAGAGTTACAAGTTCTGTTGCAGCTGCTGTGTCATGTAGAAAAGTTTGAATCCATGTACTATTTCACTCTGAGCCGGTGACCAGGGTTCAAACCTCAGTAAAGGCATAACAACAACTGGTACTTAAAAAAAAATTTTTTTTAACATAGTTCGCCCAAACAAGGCAGGATGCCACTGTAGACGTAAGGGGCTACTGAGAAAAAAGAAGAGGGGAGAAGGTAGGGGGCAGTCAACCTAGATTGGGATCTGTGCAGCGAGATGTCTGTTTACATTAGTTTTAAACTTCTGCATGTCTGTACTGTCGGGGAAACAGGGGGCAGGAAGAGAGTTCCAGAGGCCAGCAACACGAGGAAAGAAGCTATTTGAGTAGAAGGCTCTCTGACATCTGGGGACCTCCACACTGAATGAATGAGATTTAGTTGATTGTCGAGTTAGTCTAGTGAATTTATGTCGAGGGGGCACCAGAGTAGCCAGTTCATCGGAGCATTTGTAAAACAAGTACAAGGATGCTACATTGCGGCGATGGGACAGAGGCTGAAGCTTGGTTGACAGTGAGGGTCCAATTAGGTTGGCGATTCTTTTTTGGACCTTGTCAAGGAGGGAGAGACTAGTAGATGATGCACCAGCCCAGATGTGACAACAATACTCCATGCATGGGCGGATGGTGGCTTTGTAGAGATACAGGATGATGTCAGGTGTGAGGAGTTTACTAGCACGGTAATGGGAGCCAACCTTCTTTGCGGCAGCCTTAGCAATGTCTTCGATGTATTTGTTCCAATTCATGTTACCTGTGAAGGTTAGGCCGAGGAGTTTGAATGATGAACTCTCAGGTAGGATGTTATTAGTCATGATGCCTACTTGCTAAACACTCAGAATTATAAGGTGACGATCAAGGGTAAGTGGAGCAATGCCGTGAAAGAAGTGGCGCCCTCCCCTAAATCTAGGTATAGTAGCCAATAAAAAGGGAGATTTTGGGTCGCCCTCGACTACGGTGGATTCATTTATTTATTGTTATTTTGTCTGCGATCTATGAAATAGTAGTGTAGTATAGATATTTAAGCTGTGTCAGTGGGTAAATGGATATCGGTACAGAATATGAAATCGGCTGTTCATGTTGGGAAAATATATGAATCTATAATTTCCACACAGATTTAAGGAAAATGGCAACGTGTTCAATAAATTACTATCATACATGGTGTTGGAGACAAATTTGATATATTTTTTGATATTCTTTCATTTCAAAAGCATTTGAAGAATTTAATAGCGGTGAAGTGCAATAGATAGTTGTGTCTGTTTACTATTGATGGGTTTGAAAGCTGAACGTCGTGGACGGCTGAAAAGCACCAGAATATTGGAACAGAGTGATGATTTGTGCTGGATTAAAATATTCAGTAATCTTATCTGCAGCTAGTTCGCATTGAATGCCTTGAAGACCGTGAGATGTGATCTGGAGAATTGCAACAGAGATGTGATCTGGAGAATCGCAACAGAGATGTGATCTGGAGAATCGCAACAGAGATGTGATCTGGAGAATCACAACAGAGATGTGATCTGGAGAATCGCAACAGAGATGTGATCTGGAGAATCGCAACAGAGATGTGATCTGGAGAATCGCAACAGAGATGTGATCTGGAGAATCGCAACAGAGATGTGAAAGCAGCGGCTAGCAGGTGTTCTGATTGTGTCTGCACAAGGTAATTCGCTGAGAAGCTGCAAAACAAATGTGCGGCAAGATGGTGGCATGGCAATGCAAAGTTTGATGACGTCAGAGTGGCGATTATGAAGAAAACGTTGAACAAGCATCTTCACTACTCTTCATACAAGACTCGCAAGGAACAGCTACTCATAGCTAAGGCCCAAGAGAATCGCCTTAGGAAAGCCAAGAAACTCCTCAACAAAGTCAAACACCCAGTCGAACTGAAGATGCTTGGTTCTTCTTAAGACGAGTTGCACAATGCGCAGCACAACAGGTGACAGTCAACACAAAATCCCAAACCAAGTTCCATCAAAGTGTAATAGTGTTTCGGTATTTTTTCCAGTCAAAGCCGTGTTAGATCTTCGAAAAATGACTCTGACTCAACTCAGATGACTATATTGAGTTGCTGTCCATTGTTGTCAAGCACTGGGTGGAGAGGTCATACATGTAGCAGTCGGACTCATCTCCGTGTCACACCTCTGGGAAAACCCAACAGTAGCTGTCTGAGAACTTCCACGACTTCACAAGTCTCAACATCTGGACCCTCCCCTTAAGCTACCTGATTGTGTGTGGGGTTCAGTTGAGAAAGACACCAACCGTACCGCCTGCAACACCAATAATGAGCTGATCGACATGATCAAACTGGTGTTAAGACAGCTCTCTAAGCGTGAATGCTCCAGATTCAAGACATGCTAGGAGGCCATGGTAGAAGGTCAGGGCGCTTTTCTGAGTATTTTCTATTCGGCAAAAGATCCTCTAAGAGACGAACTTTGAACTTTTAGAATACATCAGTCATTGGCCAAGATATGACATCATGTCGGCAAAAACGGACACGCACATAGTTGAGGCAATATTTAGAAAGTGACCTTCAGTCTATAGTGGAATGGGGGTCATAAATTGATGGTAACATTTAATGCTGCAAAGACAAAGCTCCTTTCCGTCAATAACTACAAAAAACCTCTTCAGCCACAGATTACCATGGCAAATAACACCCAACCTGAAAGTCCAACATTCTAACTTCTCGGCCTAACATTCACAGGTAACATGAATTGAAACAAATACATAGAAGACATTGCCAAGTCTGCTGCAAAGAAGGTGGGCTCCCTCTTCCGTGCTAGAAAACTTCTCACACATGACAGTATCCTATATCTCTACAAAGCCACCATCCGCCCATGCATGGAGTATTGTTGTCACATCTGAGCTGGTACACCATCCACTAGTCTCTCCCTCTTAGACAAGGCCCAAAAAAGAGTATCTAATTGAAAAGATCCCTCACTATCCACCAAGCTCAGGCCCCTGTCCCATCGCCACAATGTTGCATCCTTGTGCCTGTTTTACAAGTACTTCAATGGATTGTGCTCCGATGATGGTGCCTCCTCGATGCAAATACACTAGAACAACCCGACAATCAGCTAAGTCCCATCCATTCACTGTGGAGGTCCCCAGATGCCGGAGAGCCTTCTACTCCAATAGTTTCTTTCCTCGTGCTGCTGGCCTCTGGAACTCCCTCCCTGCTCCCTGTTTTCCCGACTGTACCGACATGCAGAAATTTAAAACCAATGTGAACAAGCATCTCGCTTCACAGCTCCCAATTTAGGATGACCCCCCAAAAAAAACTTTCACCGTAATTCTCAGTAGCCCCTTACGTCTACAGTGGCGGCCTGCCTTGTTTGGGATGAACTATGATAAAAATAAAAAAAATAAAAAAAGATATGATATTTTTCTTTTCTTACCAAAATAGTGTCAAATTTGTCTCGAACACCATGTTGTTTTGGCCATTAGATAACCCCAAAATTGTCGATATGCTGTAAAACAGATAAATGAAATCTTTCAAAGCAAAATCTTGTCTCGAAGAAGGACGACTCTGAAATAAGATTTGAGAGTAAATCTTTAACCAAGGCACATCGTTTTTATACAGAACTTAATTCATGTAACCATGCTTATTATTTTAGTTAAAATATTTTTGTGGGCTGTTACATATGCTTCCAATGGCGTTCAGCACTTTAAAGTATTGATGGTAGATAAACAATTATTTCTTTGTTTGTAAATTGTTAAAAATCTGAATTTGTGCGTTTCAGTTTCACCTCATCACACTTCCTCTTCTGTATACAAAGTCCCCCCCCCCTAATAACTCCCGAACCGGAAGTATGCTCTTCCTACTTCCTTTTCTGCAGGGATAATATAGAACTAACAGACTTATTATTACCTCCGCCACGAAGGTTTGGTTTGCAGTCGAGTTTGTAACAATGCTTGTTTGCTTTTTTTGTTTGTGCATAGCCTAGCGTCCACATTGATTGACCAATCGTCATCAAACTGGATCAAAATATCGATCATGGATCAACTTTGAACTGATTTCATTTTGGGATATTTAAATGCAGGGTCAAGCTCACAAAGATTAAAGTCAAACTTTTGGCAATAACTTTGATCCTGTTCATCATAGAGACTAGCTACTTGGCCCATATTGCAGCCAATGAAGTCTCGCATCTTTTATTACCTTGACCGTGACATTGATCTTGAAGTTCGGCCATGGTCGGAATTTTGACAGAATTTCAACTTCCGCTTCTTCAAAATTTGATGCATGGATCTGATGCTCTTTGACAACAGTAACCACCATGCAAAAATCTCAGCCTGCTCAGATAAATAGTTTTAAGTTACAAATTTTTCCACGGGATAACGTTGCTAATACTTTATGCAACATGGAGAAGTAAGGCTCAGATAAGACTTTTGCCAAACTTTATTGTCAAGCGGAGGTATGCAGTTTCACAACTGACTTCTGTTGTTATTTTTAGCTATGCAAAAAGAATATTTTAATAGATATATCACAGTTTATGAACTTACAAATGGAATAAATAGTCGTAGTGATTGTGACCCAACGGGTCATGAGTATTTCTAGTATATATATATATATATATATATATATATATATATGAGATAAAGAAAGAGAGACGTGTATGCTTATTGGAAAAAAAGCTTGCAGAAACATATCAAGCAGAAAACTAATGAAGATAAAACCGTATCAGTAATTTCTTTTCTTTTTATTGAAATTTCCTTGGCCTTTTCAGAATGGCATTCCATAAGATAATGCACTTTTTTTGTAAAGAGAATGAAACATTCAAAGAAAAAATGCGTTAGAACTAATATATATATATATATATATATATACACACACACATATTTGTATGTATGCATATTTGCATATGCACATCATATGTATATATATATATATATATATATATATATACACTAGAAGAATACTTGTGCCAGGATAGGCAAAATTATTTCCCAGAAAAGTTTTGCACCACTTTTATGCCTTCTTCTTATTTTTATGCACAGAATTCATGCCTAAACTAATGAACCTATCATTATGAAACGAAAAGTCTTTATTGATACCAATTGATTTCAGACTAGCAGATTTAGTGTGTGCGTATGTATAAATCTATATATATAAAATAGTAACTTTGTCTGTGTGTGCCCGCCTGATCTTTGTATCTTATGTTCACCCAAACCGCTGGACAGAATTGCTTGAAAATTGGCATGTGGACTACTGACCTCTCAGTGAAGGTCATAAGCTATATAAGAAATATATCACTTCAACGCTGGGGGCACCCCCCACCGAAAACTGTTTTCCCTTAGATTCAAATGAAATTTAAACCATAGATAAATTACAAAAAATGATGTCTATTCCCAAAATTTCAGCAAATCTTTATAATATTAAGATGGTCCTCAGGGGCAGAACCCCTCCACTGAAAACTGTTTTCCTTTTGATTCAAATGAAATATATATATATATATATATATATATATATATATATATATGTGTGTGTGTGTGTGTGTATAATCAAGGAGAACACCTCTCTGTCTGTGCATGTCTGTCCCTAAAAACGAAGACATACTAGAAAGTGTACTTTCAATATAATTGTATTCACATGCACAATTTGCATGTGACCATAATGGAAGTATTTTTGCATCTTTATCTGCCCCATAAAAAAGCTAATGGCAATTTTCAAACATGTTACACAATGAAATTAATCTATTTATTAGCGTTAGTTTAAGAGTTTTATTTACTCCTCCCCAGGAGTTAGGCACAAGGCCAGTTTTATCTTACTCCCACAAGTAAGATGTAACCCAAGATCGGGCCGAGAAAGTGGGGTTTGAAAAGCCAGCGCTCGAGAGGTGAGCA
>OY744525.1:18467842-18510342 GCA_963556195.1 Sepiola atlantica | reverse complement strand
AAACTTCAGCGTGACGGACACAAAAAAGTCATTTCAAGCTTCAGCGTGACGGACATGAATATGTCATTTCAAACTTCAGCGTGACGGACATGAAAATGTCATTTCAAACTTCAGTGTGACAGGCACGAGAATGTAATTTCAAAGTTAAGCGTGACAGACATGAAAATGCAATTTCAAACTTCAGCGTGACAGACACGAAAATGTCATTTCAAGCTTCAGTGTGACAGACACGAAAATGCTATTTCAAACTTCAGCGTGACAGACACGAAAATGTAATTTCAAACTTCAGCGTGACAGACAAGAAAATGCCATTTCAAACTTCAGCATGACAGACATGAAAATGTCATTTCAAACTTCAGTGTAACAGACACGAAAATGTAATTTCAAACTTCAGCGTGGCAGACACGAAAATGTAATTTCAAGCTTCAACATGACAGACACGAAAATGTAATTTCAAGCTTCAGCGTGACAGACACGAAAATGTAATTTCAAACTCAAGCGTGACAGACACGAAAATGTAATTTCAATCTTCAGCGTGTCAGACACGAAAATGTAATTTCAAACTTCAGCGTGACAGACATGAAAATGCTATTTCAAACTTCAGCGTGACAGACACGAAAATGCTATTTCAAACTTCAGCGTGTTAGACACGAAAATGCTATTTCAAACTTCAGCGTGACAGACACGAAAATGCTATTTCAAACTTCAGCGTGACAGACATGAAAATGCTATTTCAAACTTCAGCATGACAGACATGAAAATGCTATTTCAAACTTCAGCGTGACAGACATTAAAATAATATTTAAAAATTTAGCGTGACAGACATTAAAATAATATTTAAAAATTTAGCGTGACAGACATAAAAATGTTATGTAAAACTTCAGTGTGACAGACTAACGAATAGACAACCTGAGCCTCTTGAAGAGATGTATGGACACGTCTAAAAATGATCAGATCTAAGTCATAAAAATGAAATTGCCTGTACATATAATAATGTGTCGCCTCCGTAAATGACGAGGCGTTCAGAGTAAGTGGAATGTTTACTTTTCAATGAAGGATTTATATGCAGAGCATTGGACGAAAACCGGTTTTCTCTCTCAATCAACTAACTTTTCGATATAAGTGGCTGAGATCACATAAACACTACAAGAATTTCAAGCTATTGATCTTTTGCCTTAATGACAGAAATAACTGCAAAATCTATGTATCTTTATGTAAGTATATGTACATATTTACTAGCAGAACAAAATGTGAGACGTTGGGTCATCCATTGAGCTCTTGTTAGAGTGTTTGAATCCAGAACAAGTGACTTTTCAAAGCCAGTTAGATATTAAAAAATTAAAAAGTAAAACATTAGCCTCTTTCTACTTGCTATGTTCTCCTCCTTCTGTCATTTTCTCTCTTAACTACGAGTTAAATAATGCTACTACTTGTGGTGATATTCCCTTTTGTTTATAATGGACCAATTTCAATATTTTTGTTCCTATCTTTCTTTATTACCTTTGACTGTTAATAAACAGAGAGAGAGAGAGAGAGAGTTACAGAAGGAAGAGTGATGGATACAGTATCCTGACATTATCCTGTATCTCTACAAAGCCACCATCCGCCCATGCATGGAGTATTGTTGTCACATCTGGACTGGTGCATCATCTACTAGTCTCTCCCTCCTTGACAAGGTCCAAAAAAGAGTCGCCAACCTAATAGGTCCATCACTGTCAACCAAGCTCCAGTCCCTGTCCCATCGCCGCAATGTAGCATCCTTGTGCTTGTTTTACAAATACTTCAATGGATTATGCTCTGATGAACTGGCTATTCTGGTGCCCCCTCGACGTAAATACACTAGACCAACTCGACAATCAGCTAAATCCCATCCATTCACTGTGGAGGTCCCCAGATCCAGAGAGCCTTCTACTCAAATAGCTTTTTTCTTGTGCTGCTGGCCTCTGGAACTCCCTCCCTTCCCCCTGTTTCCCCGACAGTAATGACATGCAGAAATTTAAAACTAATGTAAACAGACATCTCGCTGCGCAGATCCCAATCTAGGTTGACCTCACTAACCGTCTCCGTTTCCTTTTTTCTCAGTAGCCCATTACGTCTACAGTGGCGGCCTGTCTTGTTTGGAATGAACTATGTTAAAAAAAAATTTAAAAAATAAGAGTTAGAGGGGCAAACTGTGACACGGTGAGGAACTATCTGGTGGAATTTTAATTAAGGTTTTAATTGATTACTTGAGTTTAATTAGATTATGGAATAAACTAATTGAAATGATTTAAGTGTTGGCACGCAAAATATTATTTTCGTGACTGATTTAATTTAAAAGGTCATCTTTCGTATTGGGGTGACAATCGACACTGGAGCTTTATTTTGATTGTAAAAAGGTCATGTAAGGATATTTCATTTCCAGGTTTAAAATGACAGCTGAAAGAACAAAATTGAATTGTTTATATTTCTTATATCGAAATCAGAAATGGAAGAAAATCATAATTGATTTCGACACGCTTGTCAACGATTTAATTTTAATGGTAACCTTTCCAAATTATTACTAACATTTAAGTCAGAACAATCAAGAAATGATTTGAGGAGTTTTAATGCAAAACGCGCTAAACGCCATTTTACAAAAGTACGAAAAAAAAGACCTTGCCTGCTGATGTTTGCATCTTTGGCCGCATTGAACGGCTTTTACCTGCTGCTGTCCACTCAGTTAACTGACAGTTTGACAACGAAATAAAGTGGTGGATCCATGTTTCATCCATTGTTACATATTGACACAAAAACGCCTTTTTGTTGCAATGAAAATAGTTGTAAACAATGCTCTGAATCGTTGATGTGTTGTTCTGTTTGATCGACTGTGAGCAAATGCGGCACCCACTTTGAACACAGCTTTCTCATTGACAAATGTTTATGCAAAATGGTAGATATACTGCCTTCTGATATCTTCAACTATCTTATGCAATTTCAGTTTACGATCGGCCCAAACAAGTTTTTGTACTTTTGAAATGCTTTCTGGGACAACCAGCCATTGTTTGAACAGTAGTTTTCCCCATCAGAAAGCAATGCTTTATCAACACACGAAATTCAGATTTTTCCATTGTTTTCAATATTTGTAACAGTAGCTTCACTTAAATAATTGTAATTTGTAAATTGGACTTAAATTATGTTACATGCCATTTGAAGGTTAGTACTTTATAAAAGTATTATGGATTTTTTTATTAGTGGCACCATTCATATGTCAATCCAAAGACTTATTGAGTGATGTGCTATACATACATATATATATATATATATATATATATATATATATATATATATATATATATATATATTGTGTGTATTTAGGCAGCATATTTTCATTTAGGCAAACATTATTAAATAACACGGAGTGGTTTTGTACAAAAAAGTGTTCCATTTCAACACTCGACCACACCCCAAAATAATGTTTTACATGATATGATATCGGCATTATTTCTCTTTGCTTTCAATTAAAATAAGATTTAAACTGAATTCTAGATGTCATATATTCATCCTTTTATTGCTTTAAGTCTAAGTTTAAACAAATTGGATTTATCGCGTTTTGCATTCAAACTCTTCATTTTATGGCAAACAATTTTATGTTGAAGAATTAGAAAGGTCGCGCGAGTACACTTTTCATATCTGATGAATATAATTACCTGTCAAATGACGCTGAGGTGTTCTAATTCTTAAATAAGACCGAGCCCCATATTGGGGGCCTATAAATATTATACGCACGCCAATTCTTGGATTTTTGGGGAAGCTTAAAATAATAAAACGAAACAAGAAACTCATCTGTGAAGGGAATCAAACCCTTGGTTTATGAGTCGGCGGGGAGGGGGGGCATACGAAATCGTCTATAGAGAGAAACATTTTAAAAGTAAATTTGAAAATAGCTAAAAACTGTTTGTTGACCGTAATACGTCACCTCACTCTCTCTCTCTCTTTCTCTCTCTCTTTCTCTCTCTCTCTTTGTATTGAAGTGTTTATTAGAAACACAATATTAATCAAGGGAGGCGCGATAGCGCTCTATCCCTTAATAGACTTCAAAAACGGCCTATGCTAGAAATCTCATTTCTTTGATCAGTCATAACTCAAAAACAAAAAAACCAAATTATTTAAAACTTTGCACAACATTTTCATTTGATAGGTTCTATAAGTGATGACACTTTTATGTTGCATAACTTCATAAAAAGAAACACTTATGTTACATAACTTCATAAACAAGAAACACTTATGTTACATAACTTCATTAAAAAAGAAACATTTGTTACATAACTTTCTTTTAAAAAGAAACACTTATGTTACATAACTTCATAAATAAGAAACACTTATGTTACATAACTTCATAAAAAAGAAACACTTATGTTGCATAACTTCCTTTAAAAGTAATACTTATGTTGCATAACTTCCTTAAAAAAGGAACACTTAAGTTACATAACTTCATAAAAAAGAAACACTTATGTTACATAACTTCATAAAAAAGAAACACTTATGTTACATAACTTCCTTAAAAAAACATTTGTTACATAACTTTCTTTAAAAAAAGAAACACTTATGTTACATAACTTCCTTAAAAAAGAAACATTTATGTTGAATAACTTTCGTTTAAAAAGAAACACTTATGTTGCATAACTTCCTTAAAAAGAAACACTTATGTTACATAACTTCATAAAAAAGAAACACTTATGTTACATAACTTCATAAAAAAGAAACACTTATGTTACATAACTTTCTTTAAAAAGAAACATTTGTAACATAATTTTCTTTAAAAAGAAACACTTATGTTACACTACTTCCTTAAAAAAGAAACACTTATGTTACATAACTTCCTTAAATAAGAAACCCTTATGTTGCATAACTTCCTTTAAAAGTAACACTTATGTTGGATAACTTCCTAAAAAAAGAAACGCTTATGTTACATAACTTCATAAAAAAGAAACACTTATGTTACATAACTTCTTTAAGAAAGAAACATATGTTACATAACTTTCTTTAAAAAAAGAAATACTTATGTTACATAACTTCCTTAAAAAAGAAACACTTATGTTGCATAACTTCCTTTAATAGTAACATCTATGTTGCATAACTTCCGTTAAAAAGAAACACTTATGTTACATAACTTCATTAAAAAAAACACTTATGTTGCATAACTTCCTTTAAAAGTAACACTTATGTTGCATAACTTCCTAAAAAAAGAAACACTTATGTTACATAACTTCATACAAAAGAAACACTTATGTTGCATAACTTCCTTAAAAAAAACATTTGTTTCATAATTTTCTTTAAAAAAGAAATACTTATGTTACATAACTTCCTTAAAAAAGAAACACTTATGTTGTATAACTTCCTTAAAAAAAGAAACCCTTACATAACTTCATAAAAAAGAAACACTTATGTTACATAAATTCCTTAAAAAAGAAATATTTGTTACATAACTTCCTTTAAATAGAACGACTTGTTACATAACTTCCTTAAAACAACGCTTGTGTTACATAACTTCCTTAAAAAAGAAACACTTATGTTACATAACTTCATAAAAAAGACACTTTTATGTTACATAACTTCATAAAAAAGAAACACTTATGTTGCATAACTTCATAAAAAAGGAACACTTATGTTACATAACCTCCTTAAAAAAGAAACACTTATGTTGCATAACTTCCTTAAAAAAGAAACCCTTATGTTGCATAACTTCCTTAAAAAAGAAACCCTTATGTTGCATAAGTTCCTTAAAAAAGAAACACTTATGTTACATAACTTCATAAAAAAGAAACACTTATGTTGCATAACTTCTTTAAAAAAACTAAAAAAGAAACAAAAACTTGTGCTACTACATATTGACAAAAACACACGAAACACCTGTGTATGAGTACTGTTAATTGTTTCCGGTTTTATTTTCAATTGATCACAGTTGCGTACACTTTTTATGATCTGTGAAACCTCACTAAACTGCTAAATGAAGTAGATTTTGTTATCATTTACTATTTTATACATATACGAGACGACTCGTTACCCGTTGGATCAATATTTGTTATACATATTATTAAAAAATAAGTCATTTTGTGATGTCATTCAGTTTTAAGTAAATATATTTATTTCTATTTTCATAACAATCATTCGTTTTTTTTTCAACCACTTCACTCCTCTTCACCCCTCTGTCTCTTTCCTCTTCTTCTTTCTCCTCTTTCCCCATCACTCTTTTAATTATTTATATCATTCGCTTTTTATTTAAGTCATTTGCCTTTTGTGACGTCATCCAGTATGCACGGTGACAAGCGTGCAAGCAAACAAAACAAGACCCATGGAGATTTAGTTGTATATTAGATGCCCAGGTGTCCAGACATTGTCTAGTAGACGACCAGTGGCATTTCAGATCACGGATCGTCTAGATAAAGAATCTCTTCCCCTTTTCTCTTCGATTTGATGGATGATGTCATTCTAATTGTGCACGGTTATCCCCATATCTCTTTTGATCGATGTCATTTCATGACGTCACCCGTTATAAAGTCATCAAATGTGCACGTGGATAAACAAACAGGATCTATAAATATTATATTTTGGAATTTTTTAGATGGGGATTGATAATTTGGATTATTTAGATTATTCGGACTACTGTTCTCATCTTGAAGGTTATTCTTACAACATTTCGGCCGATAATGTAACGTTCAACGTTTGTATCTGCATAGTGTCAAACTCGTGGCGCAACGGATAAAAGTGCTAAGTGATAGTCAGTTTTAAGTGACAGTCTTCTGGAGTTGAAAGTTCCATCCTCAGTATGGGCGATACCAAGAATACAATGAAGAATTACTTGCGACTTCTACCCAGTCATGGCTGTCGGAAAAAGAGCAAGCAACCCCTGTGAATTATATAAAGGTTTCCGTTCGAAATTCTGTACGGATTCTCGAGTCCGACAAGATGCACCTGAAGAAGTTCGGAAGTTACATCGGCTGAAACGTTGTGGGAATAACATCCAAGGTGAGAACAGTAGTTCGAATAATCCAAATAATACAAGATGTACAGATTTGCAACACCCCTATTTTTATTCTTATCGTTCTGATATTTCTATCCAATCAAATAATCCAACTGAATAATGGGTGTTTAGAGGTATTTTAATCGAGTGTCTAATGCTATAGATATATAGATATCTCTCTCTCTCTATATATATATATATATATCAACCTTAAAATCTCTATGCATGATGTAATCACTTCTCAAAGCGTCTAGTAATCTCGATTCAATCCCTTTAATTACACCAATCAACCGCAAAACAGGCTTGTTATTTTCAACTTATCTAGTTACGTGATGCTTATTATATCTTATTGTTGCTTATACATTAAACTAAGAATAGATTCTCAAATCTTTGACAGAAATAACCCCATTACGCAAATTTTGGTGCATTAATATACAGAGTCTAATGTCGATCTGGCCTGTTGATAATTGGAATTGGAATTTATACTGCTCTTAGTCCAGGGACAAGTATTCTAGTGTACATATACATATATATATATATATACATATATATATAAATATATATATATATATATATATATATATTTAGGCAAACATTGTTAAATAACACGGAGTGGTTTTGTTTGATGCGACTTTTTTTATTTTTTCAATTTTCCGAATTGTCCATCTAATGTTTCGGTCAAATTGATGTAAATATGATCCATCGGTTTCTTGTTCCATTCTTTTTTCTTTTTTGCAAGTACTTTCGATTTGAATCGTCACATCATCTTCAGGCGGTATTAGTTTTAGTGTCTTTACAAATTATGACTTTACTGTTGTGCTCATTTTTGAATTATAACGGCGAGTAGTTTATAACTTGAAAAAGCGTCATAAAGTTGAAATGTACATGAGAGCGTGATGGCGTTCTACACATATGAGAGATTTAAAAGTTTGACTGTTTAAACCGTTAAGAAATTGATGACGTTAAAGAAAGTGCATACAATTCAAACGCATAACTACCTACTGGCTAAGAATTTGGTAATGTTAATTATTATGCTAGACACTTTAAAATGTTGCGACTAGTTTCATAATTGACATGATTAATTGTGGAATGTTTAGTTTTTATGTAGAGGGCTTCGAGTATTTTTAATATTTTGATATTGGTATCTTGGTGTATTATTTTGGTATTGTTAACAAGGATGTTTCTATATTGAGAGGGGGTGCAAGTGGAAAATTGAAAAAATAAAAAAAAGTCGCATCAAACAAAACCACTCCGTGTTATTTAATAATGTTTGCCTAAATGAAAATATGCTGCCTAAATACACACAATATATATATATATATAGCACATCACTCAATAAGTCTTTGGATTGACATATGGATGGTGCCACTAATAAAAAAAATCCATAATACTTTTACAAAGTACTAACCTTCAAATGGCATGTAACATAATTTAAGTCCAATTTACAAATTACAATTATTTAAGTGAAACTACTGTTACAAATATTGAAAACAATGGAAAAATCTGAATTTCGTGTGTTGATAAAGCATTGCTTTCTGATGGGGAAAACTACTGTTCAAACAATGGCTGGTTGTCCCAGAACGCATTTCAAAAGTACAAAAACTTGTTTGGGCCGATCGTAAACTGAAATTGCATAAGATAGTTGAAGATATCAGAAGGCAGTATATCTACCATTTTGCATAAACATTTGTCAATGAGAAAGCTGTGTTCAAAGTGGGTGCCGCATTTTCTCACAGTCGATCAAACAGAACAACACATCAACGATTCAGAGCATTGTTTACAACTATTTTCATTGCAACAAAAAGGCGTTTTTGTGTCAATATGTAACAATGGATGAAACATGGATCCACCACTTTATTTCGTAGTCAAACTGTCAGTTAACTGAGTGGACAGCAGCAGGTAAAAGCCGTTCAATGCGGCCAAAGATGCAAACATCAGCAGGCAAGGTTTTGGTCTCTCTATTTTGGGATGTGCAAGGTATTTTGTTCATCGATTACCTTGAGAAAGGAAGAACCATCAATAGTGAATATTATATAGCATTATGGGTGCGTTTGAATGCAGGAAATCACCAGAAAAACGGCCACAAATAAAGAAAGAAAAAGTGCTCTTTCACCAAGACAATGCACCATGTCAGAAGTCGATTGCAACGATGACAAAATTACATGAATTGCACTTCAACTTGCTTCTGCATCCACCCTATTTTCCAGATCTGACCCCAGCAACTACTGGCTGTTTGCAAACCTCAAAAGAATGCTCCAGAGAAAGAGATTTGACTCCAAACAAGAAGTAATATCGAAAAACTGAGTTGCGTGAAATAGCAGAAGAGTTGAAGATGTTAGTGTGTTCACCATTTTGCATGAACATTTAACAATGAAAAAAATCTTTGTTTAAAGTGGGTGCCGCATTTGCACGTAGTCAATAAAAAACAGCCGCGCGTCAACTGTTTCAATGCAACTGAAAGGGTTTTGTTTTGCATCAATATGTGACAATGGATGAAACATGGATCCATCACTTCATTCTGGAATCAAATTGGCAGTCAGTTGAGTTAACAACAGCAGGTGAAAGTCGACTAAAGCGACCAAAGATGTAAACATCAGCTGACAAGGTTTCCAAATTTTGGGACGCACAAGGTATTTCATTCATCGATTACCTTGAGAAATACAGAACCATCGATAGCAGATATTATATAGCATTATTGGTGCGTTTGAAGAAAAGAAAATCGCCAAAACAACGGCCACAAATGAAGAGAAAGGTGCCTTTTTCACCAAGACAATGCACCGTGTCACAAATCGATCATAACGATGGCAAAATTACATGAATTGCACTTCAAATTGCTTCTGCATCCACTCTATTCTCCAGATCTGACGCCCAGCGACTACTAGCTGTTTGCAGACCTCAAAAGAATGCTCCAGAGAAAGAGAAGTGACATCGAAAAACTGAGGTGTATTTTGAAGCTAAAGACAAATCGTTCTGCAAAAAAAGTAATTTGAAATCGGTGTATCACCCTAGACTATGTTGATGAATAAAGTTTGCCTAAAAGTTGTTGCTTTATTAATAAGGCCCGGGAATTGTTGAGTGATTTTCTATAACAGAAAACTCGTTCTAGGACAGGTATTCTGCTAGTTAATAATAAAATTAAGTCTTTTGCACCACTTTTATGGCCTCTAAACCTTATGTTTATAATCCTTATTCAAATGTTTATGAAAATCTATTAAATGTTTTTTTATTCTGGAAAAATGTCTAAAATGTTGAACTTAAGCTTAAGAGATATTTAAATTCAACGAATCTTGTTTAATTTGCCTTATGACTATGAATGAAATTTTATGCAAATCAGAAATATTTAGAATTTTCAAATGGAAGATTGTGTCCATATTGTGCTTCCTAACAATCTTTTAAAATACTCCAAAGAAACGGTAATTTTAGGAATAATTATTCATTAATGTCTAATACTAAGAGCAAATATTTTTCATAATTTTATATATCTGAAAATTGATGAAAGGCTACCGGTTTGAATAAAACCAAATTAAACTAAATATAGGTGACATTGTATACCCTTACTCTTAGAAGCTGTATTCCGATATTCATAATGATTGGTTAATTAGTTTTGGAGTTTACCGCACACAAACATATTTCAAACTAAAAAAAAAAAATTGTGTCGCTGTTATCATTTGCATCACTCGTTTGTCATAAAAATTTCAATTAAAAATTATGTCGTACAACAACATCTAAACTGGTACAGACACGTCACCCTCTGTCTGTAATCCGAAAAGCTCCAGAGTGTGTCCGACATCAATGTCGATGGCCCAAGGCCGTGTGGTTGGCCACTTCTAAAGACATGGAAGGGATCAGTTGATGACGACCCACCACTAGCAGACGACACAAGCGAAATGGCAACAGACAGGAAAAGTTGAAAGTCATTCATAAAACGTCTAACCTCAGCATAAGACACAATGACGAAAAATGAAAATGATAGTAATAATAAAAATGCAAATAATAATAATAATAATAAAAAAGGAATAATGATAATAATAAAAAAGGAATAATGATAATAATAAAAATGCAAATGATAGTAATAATAAAAATGCAAATGATAGTAATAATACAAAGGAATAATAGGAATAATAATAAAGGAATAATGATAATAATGAAAAAGGAATAATGATAATAATAAAAATGCAAATGATAGTAATAATAAAAAACGAAATAATGATAATAATAAAAATGCAAATGATAGTAATAATAAAAATGCAAATGATAGTAATAATAAAAAAGGAATAATAGTAATAATAAACAAGGAATAATGATAATAATAAAAACAGAATAATGATAATAAAAATGCAAATGATAGTAATAATAAAAAGGAATAATGATAATAATAAAAAAGGAATAATGATAATAATAAAAAAAGAAATAATGATAATAATAAAAATGCAAATGATAGTAATAATAAAAAAGAAATAATGATAATAATAAAAAAGGAATAATGATAATTATTATTATCATTATTCCTTTTTTATTATTATCATTATTAAAAGGAATAATGATAATAATAAAAAAGGAATAATGATAATAATAAAAATGCAAATGATAGTAATAATAAAAAAAGAATAATGATAATAATAAAAATGCAAATGATAGTAATAATAAAAAAGGAAATAATAGTAATGATAAAAAAGAAAATAATAGTAATAATAAAAATGCAAATAATAGTAATTATAAAAAAGAAATAATGATAATAATAAAAATGCAAATAGTAATAATAAACAAGCAAAAAAATAGTAATAATAAAAATGCAAATGATAGTAATAATAAAAAAATAATAGTAATAATAAAAAAATAATAGTAATAATAAAAAAGCAAATAGTAGTAATAATAAAAAAGGAATAAGTATAATAATAAAAAAGCAAATGATAGTAATAATAAAAAAATAATAGTAATAATAAAAAAGGAATAATAGTAATAATAAAAAAGAAAATAATAGTAATAATAAAAATGCAAATAATAGTAATAATAAAAATGCAAATAATAGTAATAATAAACAAACTAAAAAAATAGTAATAATAAAAAAGCAAATGAGAGTAATAATAAAAAAAATAATAGTAATAATAAAAAAAATAATAGTAATAATAAAAAAGGAATAATAGTAATAATAAAAAAGAAAATAATAGTAATAATAAAAATGCAAATAATAGTAATAATAAAAATGAAAATAATAGTAATAATAAACAAACAAAAAAATAGTAATAATAAAAAAGCAAATGAGAGTAATAATAAAAAAAATAATAGTAATAATAAAAAAGCAAATGATAGTAATAATAAAAAAAGAATAATGATAATAATAAAATGCAAATGATAGTAATAATAAAAAAAATAATAGTAATAATAAACAAGCAAATGATAGTAATAATAAAAAAAGAATAATGATAATAATAAAATGCAAATGATAGTAATAATAAAAAAAGAATAATGATACTAATAATTAAAATGCAAATAATAGTAATAATAAAAAAGCAAATGCAAGTAATAATAAAAAAGGAATAATGTTGATAATAAAAATGCAAATGATAGTAATCATAAAAAAATAATAGTAATAATAAAAAAGCAAATGATAGTAATAATAAAAAATAGAATAATGATAATGATAAAAATGCAAGTGATAGTAATAATGAAAAAAGGAATAATAGTAATGATAAAAAAGCAAATGATAGTAATAATAAAAAGGAATAATGATAATAATAAAAATGCAAATAGTAATAATAAAAAAGGAAATACTAGTAATAATAAAAAATGGAATAATAGTAATAATAAAAAAGCAAATGAGAGTAATAATAAAAAAGGAAATAATAGTAATGATAAAAAAGCAAATGCTAGTAATAATAAAAAAGGAATAATAGTAACAATAAAAATGCAAATAATAGTAATAATAAAAAAGGAAATAATAGTAATAATAAAAAGGAAATAATAGTAATAATAAAAATGCAAATAATAGTAATAATAAAAATGCAAATAATAGTAATAATAAAAAAGGAAACAATAGTAATAATAAAAATGCAAATAATAGTAATAATAAAAAAGGAAATAATAGTAATAATAAAAAGGAAATAATAGTAATAATAAAAATGCAAATAATAGTAATAATAAAAATGCAAATAATAGTAATAATAAAAAAGGAAACAATAGTAATAATAAAAAAGGAAATAATAGTAATAATAAAAAAGGAAATAATAGTAATAATAAAAATGCAAATAATAGTAATAATAAAATAGGAAATAATAGTAATAATAAAAAAGAAAATAATAGTAATAATAAAAATGCAAATAATAGTAATAATAAAAAAGGAAATAATAGTAATAATAAAAAAGGAAATAATAGTAATAATAAAAATGCAAATAATAGTAATAATAAAATAGGAAATAATAGTAATAATAAAAAAGAAAATAATAGTAATAATAAAAATGCAAATAATAGTAATAATAAAAAAGGAAATAATAGTAATAATAAAAAAGGAAACAATAGTAATAATAAAAAAGGAAATAATAGTAATAATAAAAAGGAAATAATAGTAATAATAAAAATGCAAATAATAGTAATAATAAAATAGGAAATAATAGTAATAATAAAAAAGAAAATAATAGTAATAATAAAAAAGGAAATAATAGTAATAATAAAAAGGAAATAATAGTAATAATAAAAAAGGAAATAATAGTAATAATAAAAAAGGAAATAATAGTAATAATAAAAAAGGAAACAATAGTAATAATAAAAAAGGAAATGATAGTAATAATAAAAAAGGAAACGATAGTAATAATAACATCACTCATGATAATGATAGTCAATCATTGTAATGGTGTTATGAAATAAGTTTTCAAAAGACGTCCAGACATTATGGCCGCATTTAAATCCTGTATTTTTGATAATGAATGATTATAATTTTACCAAAAGTGCTTTGTAATTTTTTGTTTATAACAATTAAGAAATTTCTTTATTTGTGGAGCACAAAAAATATGGAAAAAAGAATAGAAAATTTCTCGTCAGTTTTATTTAATGAAACATGCCGAATTTTAAAATAAGGCTTGTTACCTAAATAGATGTACTAACGGTTAGGTTTTGACCCTCAGTTGGAAACACTCACCATGACTAGCCACACTAAGGAGCTGTGATACGGCGAAGCAGCTGTCTGTGAATTACTTTATTTCTCTCCATACATAAAGTTAGGATGCCCGCAGTAGATCCTGCTTGTATAAATCCATAGTGGCGGTCAGATAAAAGTTTAGCATTAACTAAGTGCCAGACTATCGCTAGATTGATTAAGGATTCAAAGATTTTAGCTAAAATCGGGAGTAGGCTGATTGGACGGTAGTTCTGAGGATCGGTTCTATCCCCAGAATTCTTGTAGACTGGTACCACAGAGGCAATTTTCCAGCTATCGGAGAAGCAAGATTCAGCTAGGCATCTGTTGTAGAGTTTGGAGAGGACAGGGGCCAGTTCAGCAGAGCATTTCTTTATTACTATTACAGGTATAAGATCAGGCCCACAAGCTTTGGAGGTGTCAAGGTTTTTATGATGTCTCTGACCTGGGATGGTGTGATGACCAGGTTTTCTAGTGTGGCTTCGGTTCGCAATGAGAATTTAGGGAGGAGGGGTTTTTTTGAGTACAATGTGGAGTTTGAGGCATAACGCTGGACAAGTAGTTCAGCTTTATCAGTTGCCGTGCAAACGACATCATTGTGGTTTGATAGCGGGGGAATTGTTGATTGACCATTGCTCACTGCACTATTGTAGATTTTCCAGAAATCGCAAGTACCTAGTTTCTGTGACTGAATGCTTTTTTTGGTTATCTCTGTATACCTTCTCTTAGCTTCATCTATCACTATTTTACAATTATTTCTTGACTCTATAAATTTCTGTCTATTTGCAGCTCACTTATGGCTGCCGAATTTACAGAATGCTCGTTGCCTTTCAGCAATGGCAGCTGCACATTTCAAGGTGAACCATTGAGGTTAGTGGGGCTTACTGGAGAATTTTCACATGGGGACATAAGCTTCAATGCCTGCTTTGACCCATTCGGTTAATTCATTTGCCCACTGATCAGCAGGGAGCAAGAAGGTTTCTCTCCATGGGGCGTCGCTGATGTGATCTCTGATGGACTCAAAATTAGCCTGCTCGTAGTATCTCGTTGTTTTGAGCAATGGCTCATTAACTTTTGGACGAGTTTTTAGGATGATATGAATCATTAGCACAATGTGATCAGCATTCCCAAGCAGACTATGGGGTTTCGTCGCACAAGCCTCAGGTAGTGAGGTCAAGAACAGGTCTAGAAATGAGGCTTGCTGGTCTACTCGATCGGGGATGCGGGTCTGGAAATCGACAGTCTGAGAGAGGGAGTGAGCTAAGGAGAAATTATACGCAGAGTTGCTGGCTGCGTCAGTAAAGCTGGAGAATCCCAGCCAGTCACGGTGGTGTGCATTAAAATCCCCAAATACATGAATCTGGGCATCCGAGTCGAGTGAGAGTGCTTTATCTATGCTTTCAGAGACAGAGTTTAGCAGGGTACAGTCTTGGGTCGAAGGTGAACTGTATAAGAAATATAAGTAACTAACGCTGTGTTGTAAAGTCAATCTAAAGCATATGTAGTTTTGGTCATCTGTTTCTAACCCATGTTCTCTAGTCAAGGGAAGGGTGTTCCAAACATAAACTCCTAGCCCATGCATATGTTTGTCAGTCTTTACAGTAGAGTGGGAGATAATCAGTCATGTCAAAGTGGTGAGAGGAGATTGAGGATTGAAGGTTGTTTCACTTAGTGCTAGCATATACGGGGAGTTTGTCAGGAAAAAGGTTTCTATGTCGTCGATGTTGGTTCTAAGTCCCCGGATATTTGTTAATGCGAGCCTCAAGGGCGGAGGCAAAGAGGTTTTATGTTGAGTGCCTGGTTCAGGTTTGATTTATTTTTTGTAATGACATGTTTGTTTTGAGATAGAGTGGGGTGGGCAAGGAGGGTGCTTACACAATCAGTCCATTAGTTACGACCTGGTCCATGGGGGTTGTGGCCTCGGGAAAGCCCACCAGGGATAATTGCAAGGTCCCTTTCCATGTGCGACATGGCACGTACAGCTACCCACGGTATTATACTTCTGGTGATGGAGTAGCCGTTTTTAGCGCTTGGGCTCCTGTCTTGTCAGTCGGAAACAGCAGCCAGACAAGCTGTCTAACCTGTACCCTCAACAAGAGCGACCCAGACTGGTCATGTAAGATTTAGTGACGAAAAAACTTTCCCCAAGTTGTCCAGATAGAGAGAAAGAGAGAAACAGTGTTCATTGTCCTAGTAAGGAAACAAGGTCAGGCACTAGGTGCTTTTGAGGCGTCCTAGCACTGGTACCTCTGCGCCTGGCTAATAGACAGAGAAGTAGTGCAAAGGCCGGGCGATAGGCAGAGCCCATCTACTCATTAAGCAATTATAGGTTTGCAAACCAGATATTTTGTTCGAGATTCCAGCTCTAGGAAGGTTGTCGATCAGGACTAAGGAGGCCTCACTCCCCAATGGGTTGCTGCCATGATGTAAGTGGTTAGTAGCAAAGTTTTATCATCAGAGATTTCTTTCTCTTAGATGGATGACCTGGCAAGGTCTACGGGTCCAACATACTGCGAGGGGAAATAGCCTGCACCCATGTATTAGTCGGGTATTTCCGAGCCCCCACAGGTAAAAAAACAAAATAACTTCCATATATATATAGAAATGTATATACGTAGATAGCATAAGTTCACTGTACACTGCAGAGATAACAGAAGGTTGAAGATAAGTTTTCCTCTCACAAGTAAGTACAAATAAGAGAAAGACAGCCATATCTTCAGGCCAGATAGTAGATTTAGTCTTAACAAATAAATGAGAGAAACACATTTAGAGGGTGCATGTATATAAAGTAAGATATGTGTGTTTATATATTTCTATTTATAGGATTCACTCCTAAAGTAATTAAGCGATCATTATTAATTTCGGAACACAGCTTCTAGGTATAAGGGTGCATAATGTGGAATATATTTAGTTTTAAGCAAAGATGGGAGGATCCCTTCGTGAAAAGTGAGATACATCCGATGTTTGTGAAATTTGAACCATAGGTACTTGACATCAATTCATAAATATTCCACAAATTTCCGTTTCATTTGGAGTATTTTAAAGTGTTTTCAGCAGGTATAATATGGGTATAACCTCCCATTTGAAAATTCAAATATTTCAGATTTACATGAAATTTGATCCATAGTCATTATACACCAATTGATCAAGATTCCCTGAATTTCAATTTATTCTTAGGACTCCTTAAGCTTAAGCCTTAAATTTTAGACATTTTCTATAATCAAAATCATAGAATGGATTTTGGTCGAAATTGGCATAAGGATTCTAGATATAAGGTTTAGTAGCATTATATTTTGATTTCAATGTTCGTAAGGAGACATAAAAGTGGTGCAAAACTGTTGGATGAATTAATTTTACCCGTCCTGGGACGAGTATTCTAATATATAAATATATATATATATATATATATATATCATTAATTATAAATATTCGATTTTATCTATATACGTATACGTTTCATCCTTACGGGAATCGTCAGGGTAAAGTAGAATTATTCACACCAGTTGCCGGACTCGAACCCTGGAACACTAGTCATGTTTCAAACCCAAATTCCGACGTTTTAGCCCACATAGCAGTTGTCAATAACCCGGTAAATTAGCAAGATATTAATCCTATTTAAAAGCAGCCGTCGTAAAGTGTTCTTTCTTTTTTTTAAAGATATTTCACCCCAAACAAGGCAGGTTGCCACTGTAGACGTTAGGAACTACTGAGAATTACGGTGAAAGTATTGGAAGTCATCCTAAGTTGGGAGCTGTGCAGTGAGATGTCTGTTTACATTAGTTTTAAACCTCTGCATGTCGGTACTGTCGGAGAAACAGGGAGAAGAGAGGGAGTTCCAGAGGCCGGCAGCACGAGGAAAGAAGCTATTGGAGTAGAAGGCTCTCCGGCATCTGGGGATCTCCACAGTGAATGGATAGGACCTAGCTGATTGTCGGGTTGTTCTAGTGTATTTGCGTCGAGGGTGCACTAGAGCAGCTAGTTTATCGGAGCACAATCCATTGAAGTACTTGTAAACCAAGCACAAGGATGCAACATTGCAGCGATGGGACAGGGGCTGGAGCTTGGCGAATAATGAGGGACCTATTAAGTTGGCGACTCTTTTTTGGACCTTGTTTAAGAAGGACTAGTGGATGGTGCACCAGCCCACATGTGGCCACAATACTCCATGCATGGGCGGATGGTGTCTTTGTAGTGTTACAGGATAATGTCAGGTGTGAGAAGTTTATTAGCACGGTAGAGGGAGCCAACTTTCTTTGCAGCAGCCTTGGCAATGTCTTCAATGTATTTGTTCCAATTCATGTTACTTGTGAATAATGCACTGATGTGTGTGGGGGTGTGTGTGTGAATCAGAATTATGAAAAGGCCCAGATTGCTGTAAATAATTTATTCCAATAACATGTTTTCCCTTTCGGTTTCTTAAGATTGCTAAAAATGAATGCAGCATTTAAAACATATCTATTAACTAAAGTATTCATAGTGATATTACTACTACTACTACTATTACTTCTGATAAAATTGGAGAAATCGACATTTAGGAAAAAGGAAAGATTTTTCGTAAGTCAATGCATAGAATGTGTTCTTTGTTCTAACGATTTTCCTTTTCAATTTCGGGCGCAGACACGGCATCGCGAAAGAACCGTTTCATTTATGCATAATCATTTCATTCAAATTTTACCGTTTCCGCAGAAGCCAGAAGTCAAAACATGTCTGAGAGAAATAAATGGTTTACAGTCACTTGGGCCCTTTGTTCTCTCCATCTTTTCACTTTTAGGAATTTGGTTTCTATTTATTTGCTTCCCTGCTATGGATTAGGACAAAAAATTTAAATTGCCGAAGTCTAAAACGATTTCTCCTTTACTGAACAAGGACAGGAAAGATGAAGTGTAGTATCAGAACAGATACTACACTTTGCTCCTTGCCAAAACATTAAGGCATTAAACATTTGCTTAGATACTTATAGTCTAGAACCTGTTCTAGCTACCCTCAAAACATCTGTGTCGCAGCATGAAGAGGGGAGAAAAATTTAAAAAAAAACACCCATTATAAATAATAATAAAAAAAAATATTTCATACATACATATATATATATATATATATATATATATATATATGTAAAATATATGTAAAATGTTTTTTTTTAATTTATAATGGGTGTTTGTTTTTTTAAATTTATAATTGGTTTCTAAATAATAACGTTATTATTTCAGCACGGTCCTTAAAGTGCAAAAGATTAAGTATAACAGAAAAGATACTAAAAAAAATTGTATTCGGGGGGGGGGGGGAGCAATAAAATGACAATTATATGCTTATTTTTAATAATGAAGACTATTCTTTATTTTTAAATGACTACGATTAAGTCACTTGAGCCATTTGCCGGTGGCAAAGTAAAAAAATAGACCGAAAAAAATGTATTCGAGGGCGGGGGGGTAGACAATTATATGCTTATCTTTAATATTGAAGACTATTCTTTATTTTTAAATGACTGCGATTGAGTCACTTGAGCCATTTGGTGCTGGCGGCCGGGCAAAGTGCTGCCGGTTTCAGCATCACTCTGGAGGCCTTTTTTAGTTTTAGTCTTTCACCCGTAACGTAGAATGTTGTCAGAAAGAGTTATATAGAGACGCTTTTCACAGTAACATATTTAACAAACAAAACGTTACTGAGCAAATGTTACTATGTCAAAATCCGACTCTTCTTTTTGAAAATTGCTACAATATTAATTTGAAAACTTGGATTCTGTATAATAGATTATACAGGGTGGGCCAAAATAAGGGTCCTATCTTTAAATTTGAATAACTTGAATTTGAATAACTTCCACAAAATAAAAGTTAAACTCACCAAACTTTATGTGTGTGTAGACTGACCCTTCCGAGATCTTTTGAAATAAACAAAACAAATTTTAGCCGAAAAACACTTCTTAAAACTTACAAAAACTAAAGTATTGTTTTTTACACTGTTTTGAGTTTTTTAAGCAAAAATAATGTTTTCTAAATGAGGGTACGTTCCTTAGGGCTAATACGGCTCATGCTTGCTTCGGAAGGGGTCCTTTACTTATTCTAAAAAAAAAATTTTTTTTAATCAATAAATAAAAAAGTTATGAATTTTTAAAAATAGGACCCTTATTTTTGCCCACCCTGTATAATTTATTAAATAAATGCTAAAAATTCAATTAAAATTGGATAGTTCTCAGATGTTTGGTGATTAAAAAAACACATTAGAATATTACTACTACTACTACTACTACTACTACTAATAATAATAATACTAATAATAATAATAATAATAATAATAATAATACTAATAATAATAATAATAATATGATGGATATGTGTACATCTATATGTACACAGGCATGACAGAAGTAAAAAGACAGGCCCACATAAAAATAATTCATATTGTCATTTTTTTCTGTTTTTCTTCTATGAAGCAGGGCCCACACTCCCTCCACCATACAGAGGCTTGGTCAGGATAAAATGAGGCCATCTTAAGAGCTTATTGTTGGGTACCCAACCATCTTTGTTTCGACCATAATCTCAGCCTTTTCCCAGGGTCGGCCATCCTGAATCTTATTTTCTCGTCATTTGTGTGCATTACATATCCATACCAGAGCAGACGATTTTCCCTCATTTTCTCTGAGATCAGCATGAACATGGTTGAGTCTGGTCAGACCTGAACTCCAATGCAACATCTTTGTCTCCATGACCGATAGTCATTTTTCTGCTTCCATCCTCGACGGCCAGCACTTGGAGCCATACAAAGCATCAGTAAAAGTTTTAAACATCAATATTTTCTAATAATTGACATTTTTTTTTTCAGTTATCAATATATTGTTTTTAAATTCCCAAAACAGTTTTTCATGGTAAACAACTGATGATCCCTTAAAATAGTGTTAGAAACAAACTAATATAATAACTGTAAAAAATAAATTGACTTACATGAGTGATTTTCCACTGAAAGACTTGGGACTATAAGTTTTTTTTTAGTTTTTTAGTTTTTTAGTTTTTTTAAATGGTTGAGAACCTTCCGAGACTATATATATATATATATATATATATATAAAATAAAATAAAATAAAGTAAAGTAACACGGAATCACATAATCACTGGTGCAATAATTTATTTCGACGCTATGGCCTTTATTGCACCGGTGATTATGTGATTCCGTGTTACTTTACTTTATTTTATTTTATTCTTGCTCTGTTCATTACATTGAGCTCTTATACTCGGATTTCCTTCTGGAATTTATTTCACTCTAACACACACACATATATATATATACATATATATATATATATATATATATATATATATATATATAGTCTCGGAAGTTTCTCAACCATTAAAACTATATAAAACAAAAAAAACAAAAAAAAAAAACTTATAGTCTCAAGTCTTCCAGTGGAAAATCACTCATGTAAGTCAATTTATTTTTTACTGTTATTATATTAGTTAGTTTCTAACACTATTTTAAGGGATCATCAGTTGTTTACCATGAAAAACTGTTTCGGGAATTTAAAAACAAGACAGTATTTAATTTCATGGCTTCCCAGCAGAGTTGATCAGACCCCACTTCCCTTAAAAGACAAAAACATAAACGTTCCTTATACTAAATCTACGTTTTGTTCCATATAAATGTTTTGCTAACTTATATTAGTTATTTAAGACACAAAAAAAAAATATATATATAATATTAAATTATGTTATTTTAAATATTTTACCTACGTACGATGTTGTTTCGAGCTTACAGCTCTCATCAGCGAAGGGAAATAACGATCACAGACAGTCACGAGAGATTGTCACGTGATTACCGTGAAATCAAGTGATATTTACACTGAAAGCAACGAGTATAAATATCTAGACATATGATAGAACTCAACGACAGAGTCAGAGTATTGCACTGGGGCTTCAGGTGAATGTCTATTTTTAATCTCTCCGATAGTGCTTTACTTTCAATTTTACTTGAAAGGGGCTTCTTAATATCATATTTTTTTAAATATTTTACCTACACACGACGTAGTTTCGAGCTTACGGCTATCATATATCAGCATTTAAACATGACACGAGACAAAGAAGTATTGAAATTGTCAGAGTTTCAAAGGAGACATATTATAGGTTAATCTGAACATGGATTTAATCAGCATCAAATCGTTGCAAACTTCGGGATTCCACTTTCCACTGTTAACTATAAGTGTGTCTATTTACTTTTACCTTGTTTGTGTATATATCGATAGTCAGCTATCTATCTGGTCTGTTGATACCGACAAAAACGAATTTCTGCAACTCAACGGCTGTCCAAGTTCAACGAAAACGAGCATTTCCATTGAAGATTTTTTCAAAATAAGAGACACTCCTTCATTTTTTTTCACCGACTTTCTATTAAGTTCTGAACAGAATTTGAACGACCAAAACGTCATGAAAATATTAAAATGACAGACTTTAATCTGAAGCCTGACTGAAGACTTCAGTTTTAGTAGTAAATAATAAAAAATAAAAAAACTAGCAGAGGCACTCGTCATTGCCCGGGAATGAAAGCAATCCTTATATATTAAAAGAACAAATATTGTGTAAAATTGAATGAACTTGAAATATGGCATTTTGTCTTTACCATTGGTGCAAGAAATGGTGCCTAACTTTCGCATTTATTCATTTATACATATGTATATATATATATATATATATATATATATATATATATATATTAAATCCAGTTAGGTTATGTCCACAGGGGTTTATCCAGTGAATGTTAAAGTGTTTATATAATAGTGATTACTAATAAATAGGACTGTATATTTGAAAATGATTCCGAACTGGAAAAAGTATTTTCCGGAAGGACTTAGATTGAATTACATTGTATTCTTTCTTAAGAACAGGCTGCAACGATCTACAAGAAAAAAAACTATTAATTTTATAGGAAGAAAGCTATCGATGACAATAAAATGATAAAGAGACTGACTTTACTTTATATATTAGATTCATGTAATGCATGTTCCGGAAAGAGAAACTAGGCGCGCACAGGTGCAAAGAGAAAATAAAACAATCGGAGATTTGCCATTTAATCAAGATAAAGAATTCTCATTAATTTTGGAAGTACCCCTCCCCTGTCTGACGCTAAAACGAAAAGTACTCAAAGAATTACGGAAAGTGCATCTACCAAAGAGAATTATTATTCTCGTATTTTTAGGGATTTTCCAAATTCTTGCTTCCATGTTTCTCTGCCAATCCATTTGAACAATTTCCTTTATTGGAATTTTCAGATAAAGCAGGAGAAAAACAGGATTGGGATTCTTAGCTTACATCGGAACTCCAAGACAATCGACATAACTTTCTATTCAATGATTAGTTAACTCTATCAAAGATTCGTTGCATGTCCTTTTGTCATTTGGTTCAATGATTCTCTTCGATTATAATAATTCCAAATTTTCAACTTATCAGTCAATGAAATATTAATACTATTTTCTTAAGACACAATAAAGCATGGTATAAATTCATTCTCAGTCGAGATATGCAGTATATTACAAATGAACGACTGAAAGGAAATATTATATGTCGTTTAAGGGGAGCGCTCAGAGCCGTCAAACTTGTGCCAAACTAGGGCAGGTGCAAACAAAAAATAAAACAATATGGAATTTGCCTTTAAAAAGGATCCGTATCTGAAGTCACAGAGTACAAAAGCAAAATAAAGAATGGATTTAAAGGTTAAGTGCCGCATGTCTAAGAGGCAAACATTCGAATCTGTCTCTTTTCTCTCTGAGCTCCAGACTTACAAAGACTTTAAAGAGACGATAAAAAATCAGTTTATTTTGTAATTCTGACTTCGAATGATTCCTTCACTCTACACAAAGAGCCGGTATTTTACATAATTGTTTCTCTGAATTATTTACACTGTTTTTCTTCGGACTATATTTCTATGACATTTCAGCCGATGTGCTCTCCACCCTTCTTCATGTTGTCTTATTCATTTATGACGATGTTTTGCATGTTTTTAAATATGATTTCTGCTGATTTGCAGTGTACGCTAACCTTTCTTATATGAATCTGGGAACTGAGAATTTTTAGGTTTATTTCTAAATTAATAAACATTAATAAATAAAGTGACACAAGCAATCTTGCAGAGATGAATTTTCTCATAAACCATAGCATTTTCAATTTAGATCTATCCATCAGTTGGTCTGTCATGCTTACTTTGAAATAGCATTTTCATTGGTCTGTCATGCTTAACTTTGAAATAGCATTTTCGTTGGGCTGTCATGCTTAACTTTGAAATATCATTTTCGTTGGTCTGTCATGCTTAACTGTGAAATATCATTTTCGTTGGTCTGTCATGCTTAACTGTGAAATATCATTTTCGTTGGTCTGTCATGCTTAACTTTGAAATAGCATTTTCGTTGGTCTGTCATGCTTAACTTTGAAATAGCATTTTCGTTGGTCTGTCATGCTTAACTGTGAAATAGCATTTTCGTTGGTCTGTCATGCTTAACTGTGAAATAGCATTTTCGTTGGTCTGTCATGCTTAACTTTGAAATAGCATTTTCGTTGGTCTGTCATGTTTAACTGTGAAATAGCATTTTCGTTGGTCTGTCATGCTTAACTTTGAAATATCATTTTCGTTGGTCTGTCATGCTTAACTGTGAAATATCATTTTCGTTGGTCTGTCATGCTTAACTGTGAAATATCATTTTCGTTGGTCTGTCATGCTTAACTTTGAAATAGCATTTTCGTTGGTCTGTCATGCTTAACTTTGAAATAGCATTTTCGTTGGTCTGTCATGCTTAACTGTGAAATAGCATTTTCGTTGGTCTGTCATGCTTAACTGTGAAATAGCATTTTCGTTTGTCTGTCATGCTTAACTTTGAAATATCATTTTCGTTGGTCTGTCATGCTTAACTGTGAAATAGCATTTTCGTTGGTCTGTCATGCTTAACTGTGAAATAGCATTTTCGTTGGTCTGTCATGCTTAACTTTGAAATAGCATTTTCGTTGGGCTGTCATGCTTAACTTTGAAATATCATTTTCGTTGGTCTGTCATGCTTAACTGTGAAATATCATTTTCGTTGGTCTGTCATGCTTAACTGTGAAATATCATTTTCGTTGGTCTGTCATGCTTAACTTTGAAATAGCATTTTCGTTGGTCTGTCATGCTTAACTTTGAAATAGCATTTTCGTTGGTCTGTCATGCTTAACTGTGAAATAGCATTTTCGTTGGTCTGTCATGCTTAACTGTGAAATAGCATTTTCGTTGGTCTGTCATGCTTAACTTTGAAATATCATTTTCGTTGGTCTGTCATGTTTAACTGTGAAATAGCATTTTCGTTGGTCTGTCATGCTTAACTTTGAAATATCATTTTCGTTGGTCTGTCATGCTTAACTTTGAAATATCATTTTCGTTAGTCTGTCATGCTTAACTGTGAAATAGCATTTTCGTTGGTCTGTCATGCTTAACTGTGAAATAGCATTTTCGTTGGTCTGTCATGCTTAACTTTGAAATAGCATTTTCGTTGGTCTGTCATGCTTAATTTTGAAATAGCATTTTCGTTGGTCTGTCATGCTTAACTTTGAAATAGCATTTTCGTTGGTCTGTCATGCTTAACTGTGAAATAGCATTTTCGTTGGTCTGTCATGCTTAACTGTGAAATAGCATTTTCGTTTGTCTGTCATGCTTAACTTTGAAATATCATTTTCGTTGGTCTGTCATGCTTAACTGTGAAATAGCATTTTCGTTGGTCTGTCATGCTTAACTGTGAAATAGCATTTTCGTTGGTCTGTCATGCTTAACTTTGAAATAGCATTTTCGTTGGGCTGTCATGCTTAACTGTGAAATAGCATTTTCGTTGGTCTGTCATGCTTAACTGTGAAATAGCATTTTCGTTGGGCTGTCATGCTTAACTTTGAAATAGCATTTTCGTTGGGCTGTCATGCTTAACTGTGAAATAGCATTTTCGTTGGTCTGTCATGCTTAACTGTGAAATAGCATTTTCGTTGGTCTGTCATGCTTAACTGTGAAATAGCATTTTCGTTGGTCTGTCATGCTTAACTTTGAAATAGCATTTTCGTTGGGCTGTCATGCTTAACTGTGAAATAGCATTTTCGTTGGGCTGTCATGCTTAACTTTGAAATAACATTTTCGTTGGGCTGTCATGCTTAACTGTGAAATAGCATTTTCGTTGGGCTGTCATGCTTAACTTTGAAATAACATTTTCGTTGGTATGTCATGCTTAACTGTGAAATAACATTTTCGTTGGTCTGTCATGCTTAACATTAGAATAACATTTCCTTGGTCTGTCATGCTTAAGTTTGAAATAGCATTGCCGTGTGTTTATCATGCTTGAGTTTGACGCAGCATAGTTTAAAATAAGTCAGAACTTACAATGTAATCTCCAGTTATGAGTATTTTGTTAAACTTAGATATTCCTTAAAACAGACAAACAAAACAAGACAAATTAATGAATAGTTTTAAATAGGTTTTGAGTTTCTGTATTAAATAAACCTAAAAGGGTAGATATACCTTAAAACAGACAAACCAAACCAGACTAATTAACGAATAGTTTACCATGGGTTTTGGGTTTTTGTATAAAATAACACTCAAAAGGGTAGATATGCCGTAAAACAGACAAACCAAACCAGACTAATTAACAAATAGGTTACCATGGGTTTTGGGTTTCTGTATAAAATAACACCCAAAAGGGTAGATATGCTGTAAAACAGACAAACCAAATCAAACTAATTAACGAATAGTTTACCATGGGTTTTGGGTTTCTGTATAAAATAACACCCAAAAGGGTAGATATGCCGTAAAACAGACAAACCAATCAATGAATAATTTACAATAGGTCTTGGATTTCTGTATTCAATTAACTTAAAATGGTAGATATGCCATAAAACAGACAAACCAAACCAGACCAATTAATGAATAGTTTACAATAGGTTTTGGGTTTCTGTATTAAATAAACTTAAAAGGGAAGATATGCCGTAAAACAGACAAACCAAACCAGACAAATTAATGAATAGTTTACCATGTGTTTGGGTTTCTGTATTAAATAAACTTAAAAGGGTAGATATGCCTTAAAACAGACAAATCAATAAATAGTTTACAATAGGTTTTGAGTTTCAGTATTAAATAAAGCTAAAAAGTGTAGACATGCCGTGATATAAGGAAACCAAACATGAAAAGAGTAAATGTCTGTCCTACAATTTCTGCTTTCATCACTGCCAATGACTTCCTTTCCCAGCTTGAAGAAGCAGCAATTCAAATTGTCCCTTTGGCTAATGTCATTCGAACACAATGGACTATTATTAAAAGTCATTATTTTCCTCTTTTTTATATAATTTTCGGACATTAATAACTTTCTCGCACACTCTACTATAATTGTATGCAGGCATACACAGTCATATGTTTACATATAACTATTCATACACACATACATATGCTAACATGTGTGTCGCTATATATATATATATATATATATATATATACATATTTCTGCATATATATATATATATATATACATATTTCTGCATATATATATATACATATTTCTGCATATATATATATATATACATATTTCTGCATATATATATATATATATATATATACATATTTCTGCATATATATATATATATATATACATATTTCTGCATATATATATATATACATATTTCTGCATATATATATATATACATATTTCTGCATATATATGTATATATATATATATATATATATATTCATACATACATACAAATTTGTTATATATAAATGTATGTGCACATGTACATATGTCTCTGAATATATGTGCACATATACATATGTGCATCATTGTGTGCATATGTATACACATATTTGTAAGAATATAAATGAATATGTCTATATATATTTATATACACCAATTTATTTTATACATATGTGTGTGCATATATATGCACATGTGTGTATCAATGTATCGATATGTTTGGACATATATGTGAGTGTATAATTGTGTGTGTGCATGTTTTCATATATATATATGTATATATGTGCATGGATATGTCTGCACATGTGTGTATGTCTGCACATATATGTGTGTGCTTGTATATGTATGCATATGTACGTGTATGTATGCACATATATGTATGTGTACGAATTTATGCAAATATAAATGTTTGTATCAATGTGTTTATGTATGTAAATTGTGTATATGCACACATAAATGTTGATGAATGTATATATATATATATATATATATATATTGTGTGTGTATTTAAGCAGCATATTTTCATTTAAGCAAACATTATTAAATAACACGGAGTATTTTTGCTTGATAAGTTTTTAAAAAAATTTTTTCAATTGCCTGAATAGTGGGTTTCTTGTTCCATTTTATTTTCTTTTTCGCGAGTACTTTCGATTTTATTCATCAAATCATCTTCAGGCGGTGTTAATTTTGGTGTCTTTATGAATATGTCTTTACTGTTGAGTTTTTTGTTATTATAACGGCTAGTAATTTATAAATTACTCTGTGTTATTTAATACTGTTTGCCTATATATATATATATATATATACACATATATATATATATACACACACACACATGTGAATGTCCATAACTAATAATTAGATAATAAGAAAGAACCCGTCTGTGGTTAACAACTGACCCGAATGGGGCAGTTGTAGATAGATTTTGAATCAAAGAAGACGATTATTTGTTCAACGTCAGACATCCCTAAGGATGTCTGACAAGAAAGCGGTCAGTTTAAAGAAGAGGAGAACTGAACACGAATGCCGCCAGTTCAGCTGAATGATTGAGGTGTAGGGGAAGTGGAAAAAAGGGAGGTCAGAGTTTTTCTAAGGTTCTCACTACCCTCGCAGCATGCTAATCACAGTTGAATATACTGGTTGAGGTCCAAGGATCAAAACCCCTGTTGTGCAGATAAAATCAGTGCGGTGTGTGTGAGTAAGGGGGCAAGAACACTGTTCTTGCCAAATTTCTCACTATCCGTCGTCCATTACTGTGCGGCGTGTAGATTATGGATTTCACCTTGCATTACTACGGGTCAAAAAAAGAAAGAGAAAAGGAAAATTTGTTTCCGCGTTTTCCTGTGCTAAGTTGAAATCTTTTTCCCTTAGCATTTTAGCAGAGCAAGTTTGCAAGAGTTTTTGTTCTGTAAAATGTGCCGCAAACAGGGCCAGATGTGTATTCGTAATTAGATTTTGAAGAAAGAAGAAAGCGTATGCGACGACCATAGGTTCGGTTATAGATTTGTCTGTCAGCAGGGAAATTAGCTTGCGCGTTTTTGATGGAGGGTGGGGTGGAAAAAAGAAGTTACATTTTGTTTTTGTTAGTGTGGCTGAGATGACAGTCATTCTGGCTGAGAGAAAAGCTGGCAAGTGGTATGACTAAGAAAGAAGGTAGTATAGCCGACACAGACGAGAAGTGATTATGGTGAAGAGTGGACAGGTAATACGGCTATGAGTAGAGAAGAAAGTATAACCAAGAGACGGGCTAAAGGAGAAAGGATATTTATTATGGTCAACAGGAGACGGGTAGTTATTATGACAAAAGGGAGAGGCGACAAGTATTATGGCGAATAGGCTATGGAGTAAATTGAGGGATCTTCTGTCATTACTAACCAGCAGAGCGTTACTACTTTCAACTCAGGGAAGAGTTTATCAGGCATGTGTATGCAGTGTGATGATGTATGGAAGTGAAATTGAGTATATGCGTTGCATGGAGGGAAATGATATGAGAATGATATCGATGTGTAATTTGAGTCTTAAAGACAGGCGAAGAATTGATGACCTCAGAGGAAGATTAAATCTGGAGAGTGTAGGGAGATGAGTGCAGAAGAGTAGACTTTGATGGTATGGCCATGTTGAAAAAATGGATGAGAGTTTTGGGGTTAGTAGATGTTGAACATTTGAGGTAGCAGGTCCAGTTTAAAGGGAAACATGGGAGGAATGGGGAAAAATGGGCCTGGCGGAAGGGGGGGTAAAAAAGACCTGGCCAGAATTAGGTTACTTTGGAAGTCAATTTCTAAAAGCTGTCAAATGCATTCCAGCATGCAAAACGGGCGTTAAACCGAATATGATGATGATGGGAAGTAGGAGTGAAGCGATGAGAGTATGATCAAGAAAAGTGTTATTGAGAGAAGATAGGACAAGTGGTATGACCAGCGAGTCATCATAAAATTATCAAAATTTGTTAACATTTTCAGAATCTGCTTGTGTGTGCCTCAACTATAATTTACATTTCATTAAGATTCGAGCTCAACACTCTTTCAGTTGACGGTTCCATGAAATTTTATGAAAATCTGCTTCATCCTGTGCTCAAATGGTATGAACAAGGTATCAAAACTTCTCAACAGCCTCAATAGCTTCGCCATCCAGATATACTTTCTCCACATCTGAGTTCTCATCCGTCTCTATTGTCTTACATTTCTTGCACACAAATAGGTTATCCTCTCTCAACCTATCAGTAATTCCACTGCACTCCTTTTAGGGTTGGTAAAACCTATTAACTCAAGTGTTCCTCGTAATATCTATCTCTATAAAACCGGGTCTTTGTTTGTTTGTTCTCTATCGACATGTAGCAACGATAATACTGGCAGAATACCTCGATCACCAACCTCCAAAAGATGTCACATGCCAAGATAGCAAATCCGCCTTCAGCATGATTTGATCCTGAATCTCGAATTAATAGTTTACAGTGATTTTGTCGAATAAGCAATTTTTGTCCATGAACATTTAAAAGCGCCTCGATGTTAGAAGAGTGATGTAATTTGCATAGTCGACAAAGTTTTATTTTCAATATATATATATATATATATATATATATAAGATTATACCCCCTCCCCATGCCTGATAGTAGAAACACTCTGCTGGTTAGTAATAGCAGGAATTCCCTGAATTTCTACCATCCACTCCTAATTCTTGCAATCGCACTAGCACCTGCTCCACCCTGTGCTCCAATGCAATCCCACTAGCATTAATGATTACTATATTTATACTATACTATATTTATGCCACCCATAGAATCGTTAATAAAATTCACAATCCTTTCTACAATCCGACCATATTTGGTACTAATAAACTTTAGTAATGACCACCAAGATTCAATCATGAATTTCTAACAGTCTTTGTTTTACTGCCATTGAATGATATGCTCCAAATGCATATATATATATATATATATATATATATATATATATATATATAATCCAGGCAAGATAAACATCCACAGGATAGGAATCCAAAGAATTTTAACCAGGTTTATAAAAAGTACTCAATATCAGATAGAGCTTTTATACATATGATTATTTTTATTTATACTCACATGTGCAAAATCTGCGACACTGGCATGTCGATGTTATCGATCAATAGCTCTTAGAAACTGATATCTCAGCAGGCAGAGATAGAATCCGATCTTTACCGTAGATCATATTTGGGAAGAAACTATTTAAATTCTTCACAAATATGATCTGAGGTAAAGATAGGATTCTAACTCTGCCTGATGAGATATAAGTTTTTAAGAGCTATTGATCGATAACATCGACATGCCAGTGTCGCAGATTTTGTACATGTCTTAATAAATAAAAATAATCATATATATATATATATATATATATATATATATATATATATATATATATATGCATTTAGACCATATCATTTTACGGTGATAAAACAAAAACTTTTGGACATATATCTTCTTCAGGTATCAGGTTTATTTGCCGACATCGATGATCATGGCTCTCCATTTTTATTTGAATATTTTGTTTCACTATGATGTTCTTTGCAAAGAGGTTACCTATAGTGGGTTGCAATTACCTTATATAGGGGCAGTGTTCTTACAGAGTAGGAAGTCTTAGCCATTGTACAAAAATCAGTATCATCTGCCTAACACAAAACGAAGGGTTGACCAGTTTCTAAAATCCATTAGGCTGCTCAACCCTCCATCCATCACCTGCTTGCCATGACTTAATGTACCCTGATCAGGGGGGGGGCTAAGTGGGTACTCGACCTTGCCCAAGGGTCTCCCACATGCTAGCGGAGGGAAATAGGCGCCTTACTGCTCCTGTTGGTGGAAAAGTTTCCATCCTACTACGACATATATATATATATATATATATATATATATATATATATATATATAGTTAAAGGAAAAATCTATATCGATAGCAAACAATAAAAGTAATTATGATGGACGTTTAAGGCATATGGTACGAATATGATATGCTTTGTGAGTACGGATGCAAACAACTCCATTTTAGGAAAAATAATATTTTAATGAAACAAAATATAAAATGAATGTAGAATGCAGTACAGTTTTTTTATTTTCTGGAGGGTTATCTGATTTTTTAGGAGCACTGATGATAGCTTCATCAAGAAAAATAAATGCCTCATACAATTCGAACACTACATATATCTTGGAGGTTGGCCGAAACAATTGTATGCAAATAAAAAACTGATTTTTGGTGAATTTGTGAAAATTTATTCCCTACATTTGATTTGGTTTCTATAATATTAAAACAATTATATATATATATATATATATATATATATATATATATATATATATATATATAATTTGTGAAAACAAAATTTGATTAGATTATTTTGTTGACCATTTCTGTCAATTCCAATATCACCTTCTGATTCCACACGCTTATACAATCTCACACATTCCGTTTAAGAAAGAACAAACATCATGAAAATGCCATTATATACACATGTTGCAATTAAACCATCCGCAGATGGACACTCAAAATTCAACTCCTTTATACATTCAAGTGAAAAGCCGAACCGTTTTCTTTTCCTTATTTCTTTTTCACTTTTTTAAATTTTTTAAACTTTTTTGTTAAAATTTTTGTAATTTTATTTATTTATTTTTTATACTTTGTATTTTAGAGAAGAACTGATTTAGCTTGATGGGGAAGGACATTAAAGGCATTATGGGAAATGCTGGCTCTCAAGAATAATCATTAAGTCTCCAAACCTAATATTCTCGCATTTTTCCGTAGGAGATAATTTGATGTTTCTTTCTCTCTCTCTCTCTTTCTCTCTCATTATCCCCCCCTCTCTCTCCCTATCACTTTCTCTCTCCCTCTCTGCAACACTTTTAGGTTTTTCTCCTTCCTTCGTGAAATTTCAATGTACGGAAATTGCCAAATGCTTTTAAAGGATGCCATCGCAGATGGAAAATGGAAAAGACAGAAGCAAGACAAAATAGACAAATTAATAAGAAAAGCACAATAACAACAATAAAAAAAACAAAAGTAATGAAATAAAACGAACAATAAAAAAAAAAAACGAATAAAAAAAAAGAGAGAAATAAAAACAGATAAAAACAAATGCTTAATATGACTTGGTAAGATATTAGTTCTTGGCATGATAATTCTAGTAAATTATTCATTTCTTAATAGACATTCAAGATATTGATTTATTTTTCGGATTAAGTTGTGCCGCGCCTTCACCTCCTCCTCCTCCTCCTCCTCCTCCTCCTCCTCCTGTGGCTTTGATTTCTTTCTTTCTGATATGCTAGTCCTTTAACCAGGATTTTGTTTGTTTCACTTTCATTTTCGCTTTTCTTCCTAATTTTATAATTTGTATTCAAAATTATACATTCATACGTAGACATAGAATATATTGATTAATTTTTTCTTCTGTTCGGTGGTGGGTGAGGATGTAGATGGATGCGAAAGAAACAAATGAGTAAGAGGGAGAGAAGTGTGAGACAGAGATAGGGGACAGCTTTTGGACGATTTTGGGGGTGAGTGTTTGCAAGACAATGTGATAGAGAGAGAGAGAGAGAGAGAGAAAGAAGGGGAGGGCTCTTTGATAATTCTGTTTCACAGAAAGTTTATAATCTTTGTTTAGCATAAACATGCAGATCTGTGTGTGCATATATATATATATATATATATATATATATATATATATATATATATATATATATATATCCAAAGCAAATGATTCAGCTGTGCAAACGGAACAGATTTGTTTCTAATTAAAAAAAAAAATCAAAACCCACCAGATGCGTCCATTTAATCTGCGTGTTTGTTCACAATGAAAATGCTATTTCAACGTGAAGCGTGAAAGACCAACGGACAGAGCCTCTTAGAAAGATTAAAGACGAAAGAAAATACTATTTAAAACATAAACCCAACAGCCAATAAAAATTCTGCTTCCCACTTAAGCTTGACACATAATGAAAAATCTATTTTAAACTTAAGTATGACAGACCAAAGAAAATGCTTTCTCTAACCTAAGTATAACAGACCAAAGAAAATGCTATTTCAAACCTAAGCATGACAGACCAAAAAATATACTATTTCAAACCTAAGCATGACAGACCAAAAAATCTACTATTTCAAACCTAAGCATGACAGACCAAAAAATATACTATTTCAAACCTAAGCATAATAGACCAAAGAAAATGCTATTTCAAACCTAAGCATGACAGACCAAAAAATATACTATTTCAAACCTAAGCATGACAGACCCAAAATATACTATTTCAAACCTAAGCATGACAGACCAAAAAATATACTATTTCAAACCTAAGCATAATAGACCAAAGAAAATGCTATTTCAAACCTAAGCATGACAGACCAAAAAATATACTATTTCAAACCTAAGCATGACAGACCCAAAATATACTATTTCAAACCTAAGTATAACAGACGAAAGAAAATACTATTTCAAACCTAAGCATGGCAGACCAAAAATATACTATTTCAAACCTAAGCATGACAGACTAAAAGAAAATGCTATTTCAAACTTATGCGTAACCGACAGACTGACGCATCTAAAGTAATGATAGAAATATTATTTCAAACGGAAGCGTGACAGATTCGTAGACATACTAAGGCTATTATAAGGATGCGTTGATGCGCCTAAACTAAGATGCATCCATTTATTCAGTGTTTCATGATGAAAATCCGATTCAAAACTGATGGACTGACCAACTGATGATGCTTCTTCGAGAGATACAGTTTTAGAAATAAAGGACAAAGATTATCCGAGTTCTTTTCACTCTTCCCACATTCAATGAAAGCCTAAAAATGATACGGTGAATAAATCACTGTATCGTTTCTATCTATAGAAAAGAAAAGACATTGGGATTATGATTTTTAGCTCATGAAATTGAGCAATATTCAATCTAAACATTGGACCCTGCCTTTATGACCAATCATAAAGTAGGGATCTAATTCTCTCATTTACGTTTTTTTTTTTTCATTAAGCAAATACTTAAAATTTGTCAGTTTAATTTACGGTCCAATTTCATCGTGAAATAAGTTTAAGTAAAAAAGAAAAAAGAACTGTTTTTTTTCCTTTCTTTCTTCCTTTGTGTGCCTAGCGTCAAGCGGACCGTCCATGAACAGAGTTTCTTTCCAAGAACTCCCCCATATGTGGAACACATTACCACTGGACTGCTTCCCTGCAGACATAAAATTGAATGTCAACACATACTTGCTATAAACTGTCTCCCGTAAGTAATCAAAGTTTGTCCATTCCATTCATCATTTTCAATCCTCTCATAATATTCTTCATCATTCAACTGACAATCCATCCATCTCATTAACATTTATCCTCGAGTGGCTTTTAGCCTTGATAACTGGTGACTCATTGATAAACAAAATAAAAAATTAATAAAAATGCACTTACCAAATACACATACAGAACTCCCGTTACCGATATGCATTATGTCTCTGTAATCTAAGTAAAATCAAATCTGTCTTAAATTTTATATTTTCGAATTTTTTAGATAAAGATTGATAATTTGGATTATTTGGGTTATTCGGACTACTGTTCTCATCTTGGATGTTATTCTCACAACGTTTCGGCCGATGTAAGCTCCGATTTTCTTCAGGTGCATCTTGTCGAACTTGGGAATCTTTAAATTTAATAATCTTTACGGAATTTCAAACCCTTAATTAACCCAAGAGAGTATTGATTTACTCCTCTCCAGGAGTTAGGCACAAGGCCAGTTTTTATCTTACTCCCACAAGTAAGATGTGACCCAAGGTCGGGTCGGGAAAGTGGGGTTTAAAAATTGCCTGGGCAGTCCCGTCGGCATTTCCCGGTAGGGGCGCCTCAGGCAGTAAGCAATAAACTTACTCCTCCCCAAAGAGGGGTGGCGAAGCCTGGGAGGGTGGACCTCCTAGAACTGCGCAGGACAGACCCATAGACCGACGTAAATCAAGCCCCGAAGGCCAAGACAATACCAGTCTATGGGGTGTAGTATCCATTGGAACAGATACTACACTTTGATCTTAGCCAAAAGGCCAAGAGAGTAGCGTGCTCTCATTCCGTCAGTATAAGTCTTTCGTAATTCATAATTGTACTGCAGATTGAACCTTCAACCTCCAGAAGACTATCAGTTAGAACCGATTATAACTTAGCACTTATATCCGTTGCGCCACGGGTACAGATTAAATGTTATACTTGAACAAAAACTTTAACTTATCGATAATTGTTCTTTATTAAGAGATAAAAAGTAATTTTAATTGTTTTTATTAAAAAAAACAAAAAACAGTTGCCTTATTAAAAATAAGAATTTAAAAATGTTTTCGTTCCAATTTCTTGCAGAAGCATCTTGCCCAGATGACACGTGCAAACGATGAACATTTGAGAAACCTGCCGTAGACAGGTAGGTCAGCTAATACTAGAATAAAACACAAGATAAAGGAGCCCTAAACACACCAAAAATATATAAAGCGACGTGAAGAATCATATAGATATTTATTTCGAAACTAGCAGAAACAGAATAATATAAAAGGTGTGTACATTCATATATTAGGAAGAAGAAGAAGAAGAAGAAGAAGAAGAAGAAGAAGAAGAAGAAGAAGAAGAAGAAGAAGAAGAAAATAACAAGAAGAAAGAAAAAAAAATCTTTCAAAGGGAGTGTGTTCTGATGCCTTGGGAATAACATCAGCCACTCCTAGGAGCAGACATTGTACAAACAGCACACTTGGTAGGACGCCAGGCTTTTCTCTCCTGCACTTACGAAATGGCACACGCACATACACACGTGCGCACACACGCCGCACAGCCCGTCGCCGCGCGCACATAGATCTACCTTAGACTCATTACGCAGGGAAAACGCACGCTCTCACGAAACCGAAACGCGCCCGTACACATGCGCACGGACATACGTACACATGGCTAGTGATGTTGTCACACAACAGCAGCAGTTACGGCAGGACTCTACAACAGAGCACATCACACTCACCGCGGACTCCAGAGGATTTAACCGCACAGGTTAGTTCGTCTTGCATCTTTCCTCCCCTCTCTCCCCCCCTCCCCCCTCTCTCTCTCTCTCTCTCTCTCTCTCTTCATCTCAGTCTTGTAAGAATTCGGTGCAACAGCGAGATCACAGGTAAAGTTGAATCCTATACTTTGGAACTGACTATTGTTTATGTACTTGACTCTATTGTATACTTTATTGTTCTTCATACTTTACTTATATATGTAACTATGTTATATACTTGACTGTGATATATACTTTTAAACTGTCTATTGCTTTTCTTTTTATATACTTTACTATATGGTATACGTTAGCATCCAATACATCCTATTTGTATACTTATTGTATACTTTACTTATATTATATAGTTTTATATTATACAATGTTTTATATACTGTATTAGATTATATATTTTATTTATATACTATATTATCCTATATTATTTATATACTTGACTATATTATATAGTTTATTACATTATATAGTTTATTATATCATATAGTTATTTATATAATTTATTATTCATACTATATAGTTTATTTATGTAGTTTATTGTGTTATATAGTTTATTATATAGTTTATTATTCATACTATATAGTTTATTTATATAGTTTATTATATTATATAGTTTATTTATATAATTTATTATTTATACTATATAGTTTACTTATGTAGTTTATTGTATCACATAGTTTATATTGTTGATTATATTATATACTTTATCTACGTAAATTATTATATATATTTCAAAATATGATATACTTTATTCTCTTTATTATTCCCTATACTTTATAGTTCTGTATGCTTACTGTATTATACCACATATTTCATATGATGTTATACACTTTTGAACTGTCGGCTGCTTTTCGTTTTACCTTTCATCGTGGGAAAGTATCGTCAAGATTAGTTACAGCTGTTTTTTCATGTTTGTCGGATGAATTCTTTGCTGTCATCTTTTTCATTTATTTCATGATATACTCTTAAAGATTTATATTCTCTCAACCTAATTGGTTTGAGCGAAAATTTAACTTACCTGAAAACTGATGCCTAAACTCTTGTGTGTTATTTTTTACAATTTGTTTGTTTGTCCGTTTGTAAATTTAACTAAACGTTTATCAAATATATTTGTTTCTTCTTTGTTTTATGAGATAAAGTTTTCTACATGAACAATTTGAAAAAAAAAATCCTTCTTCACTCGAATGTGAATTGTCTTATTTTAGTTTTCGCTGGCGTTAATACAAATAGATTTATCACCGAAAGAAAGAAAGAAAATTGTTTTCTCATAATAACATGTGTTTGAGTTATATAGTTTAAATAATGAAGTTAGAATGGTGTCCGAATGCTTAAAAACCAACACCCTATTATGGTGTCCACATGATTAAAAACAACAACTTAACAGGTCGTATTTGAGAGGCAAAAGTTGAAAGAGTATCTGAAAAACGTGTAGCCAAAGAGTAATAGTTTAAACTTGCCGTATTCTCCCGGCGTTGCCCGGGTTGAGACATGTTACCCATGTGGAGGTTTTAGAGAAAAATAATTCAAAATATAGTCATGTTTGCAATTTTAAAAAATAAGATTTTGTTTAAAATCTATTTTAGTTTTCCTTCATTTTATTTTTGATTAATAGTAAAAAAAACAACATATATTTATTAAAGTTACGTATAGGCGAAAAATACATGTACACGAGATCTTGTCTGATAGTTTTTTTAATACAGAACTATGTACAATAAAAAGAAAGAAATACATTCGATGATGTTGTGAATGAGAAACGTTAGTAAACTATTAAAATTAAGTAATGTAAACGTATGTATGCGTGTATACCTGTGTGTGTATGTGTATATATGTATGTATACGTGTGTATACGTCTACCTATATATAAATATATGGCGGTATATATTATATATGTAAGAATACATATATAAATATGATTGTATATATACATGCATATATATATAGTGACATATGTCTTCATATGTTTGTATATGTATGTATGCATATATGTTCGCTTGTATATGTATGTATGCATATATGTGTACATGTATATGTATGTATGCATATATGTTTGTGTATGTATGTATGCATATATGTTTGTGTATATATGTATGCATGTATATAAGTTTGTATATATGTATGCATATATGTTTGCTTGTATATGTATGTATGCACATATGTGTACATGTATATGTATGTATGCATATATGTTTGCGTATATATGTATGCATGTATATAGGTTGTATATATGTATGCATATGTATACATCTATACGTAAATATGTGTACATCTAAGCATATATGTGTGTATATATATGTATGCATGTGTATATTTATGTATGTACCTGTATATGTGTGTATATTTATGTATGCACTTGTATATGTGTATATATGCATATATGTTTGTATGTATGCGTATGCAAAGACTTGTATGCATATATGTGCATATATCCATATATATCTGTAAATATAAATACCTATATATATATACATATATGTGTATGCCTATGTATATGTGTGCTTATCTGTTTTATTTATGTATGCATATATATGGATAGATTTATGTGAGTAGAAGTAGCATAGTGTAACAGTGATGAACTCGGCATGTTAGGTTCGAGCTGTGTCTAGGCTAGTACATCACTTTCACAAATACCCTTGAGAAAGATATTAAACCGTATATCCTCCCTCCAGTTATGTGTTTAGCAGTAGAGTATTGATTTACTCCTCTCCAGGAGTTAGGCACAAGGCCAGTTTTTATCTTACTCCCACAAGTAAGATGTGACCCAAGGTCGGGTCGGGAAAGTGGGGTTTAAAAATTGCCTGGGGAGTCCCGTCGGCATTCCCCGGTAGGGGCGCCTCAGGCAGTAAGCAATAAACTTACTCCTCCCCAAAGAGGGGAGGCAAAGCCTGGGAAGGTGGACCTCCTAGAACTGCGCAGGACAGACCCATAGACCGGCGTAAATCAAGCCCCGAAGGCCAAGACAATACCAGTCTATGGGGTGCAGTATCCATCGGAACAGATACTACACTTTGATCTTAGCCAAAAGGCCAACAAGACTCTGAAGCCTTGGTTGTGCAACTATTCTAGGAAAAGGAAAACTCCAAAATAACACCAATCTTTCTCTGCTTACCCCAGCATCGTTTCCAGCCGTACTGGACTTCTCCTTGCCAATGGACTTAAGCAATGCCATTTCAGGAGAAGAGTGGGTTTGTATTGTGCAACCCTTGCTTCACTATAGGCTCCTCGTTGTGCAGGCTTTTTATAAGCAAGCCAATGTATGCATGTATTTGTCTGTATGCATATATATGTATTAGTATATATGTATGCCTATATATATACATCTGGAATATCATATATATATATATATATATATATATATACATGGAATTCAGCAACCAGGTTGGATCAAAAAATAATTTTCTGCCTGATGAGACCTCAGCTCTTGAGAGCTGTAGATCGATAACATCGACATGCCAGTGTAGCAGACCTTGTACATGTTTGAATAAAAGCATTCACAATACAGCTCTATATTTTTTATTGAGCACTCTTTTATAAACCCGGTTTGATTCCCTTTGGATTTCTACCCTGTGGATTTTTACCCTACCTGGATTACTATATATATACATATATATATGGAATATATATATGTAATCGCAATGTCTAGAAGTCAGTTGACTGGAAAGACTCTTTTCACACAAAATGCTAAGCCTTTATCCACGATTAAAAAATATTTCTAAGAAGTTATTTGGAGTGAGGGGGTTACTCTCTGACTTATTTGCTTTGTTGCGTAGTGAGGGGGATAGGGGAAGGGGGTTTAGTTTTAATTTGCAATTTAACAAAGGAATAAGATATGTATGAATGAAGGAAAATGAACTATGGTGGAATTTAATTTTGTAATGAAATAAATTTTTTGATATTGGAGAGATACACAGTGACTATTTTTGCTCACCCGTGCTGTGTTTGTGGTGAGTGGGTTTTTTTTGTAATTAACAGTTTAACGAAACAATAAAATGCCTGACTTTATTTTACTCATATTTACCCCAAACAAGGCACATTACCACTGAGACGAGTTGTGTATGGATTAATCGAAATGCATTATGGTGGAATTTTATTTCGTAATGAAATTGATGTGGGGAGAAAGGCGAGGAATACTCACTGGGGATTATAATTTACAATGTCAAACCGGATCACTACACCCAGAAGTTAATCGACCTGAAAAATGTGGAAATACTCTTTTCTTACCAAATTCTAATTTTCTATCCACGATATAAAAATATGTGTAAATAGATTTATGTGCAATAATAAGACGAAAACATTGAATCAGAAATTAATAATAACGAATAGTGAATTGATGAGATGTCCTTTTGCATAGCACTATGCAAATTAGTTAGAGTACGTCATTCGCATGGACATGCTCAGTATATTAGAAAACTGAAGTTCTTCTATTTTGTATATGAAATTAGCATTTTAATGCCAAATATCACTGTGAGAAACAGCCAAACTTTATAAATCTACTCGCAGGGTGACCCGACATTGCTCGGGATTGAATGGGGATCGCTATTATGTACTGTTTCATTATGTTCGTAACAGCATACTACTTTTTTTTTTTTTATTTCCCTCTCCTCCCATTTCCTACCCGAATATAGTCGAAAAAAGCTGAAATATTGGAAAACTCTTGAATTAGTGTCTTATACATATGGTTTAAATTTTATTCATCTGCATATTTGAAGTTTTAAGGGGGTTCTGTCCCGATGTGTCACTTAGCGATAAGGGCATGTAGATATTCGGCACATAGAGGGAAACGTAGAGATTGAAGACCACTTTCTTTGTCTTCTCCAGAAAATTCTATCCATATGATTTAAATTTCATAAAAATAGAATATATTTTTAATTTTAAGGGGGTTTATGCCCTCATAGTCTCTTTAGGGGTGTTATTAAGAGACTCGGAAACGCTTTCATTATCTTCCCCGTTAAATTTTACATAAGAATACACTTTTAGATTTTATGTAGGTTCCCTAACCTTTCTATAGGGAACACACAAACACATACATACAGTTTTATATATAGAAGAAGATTACTAATGGACATTTGGTATCTGGAACCGAACCTATACTATGTCTATCTTTTTAATGCTCACTTCAGTTTATTATACTATTTTAGACTAATATACTATCTTTCAGTGC
>OY744525.1:18450342-18462842 GCA_963556195.1 Sepiola atlantica | reverse complement strand
TGGCGTATAGTGACTTAATTCAGAGGTCGAGTCATTAAAGAAATTGTAGTCACCATGTTGAAAAATGAAATACTGCAAAAAAACTATGTTCATTATTTGCATTCTCTAAAAACCGGATTGACTATAAATGTATACGTAATAGGTAGAAATAACGTAATCCGATATTCTCGAAATTCAGTGGAATTAGCGAGAGCGTCCATTACATGTGTGTGTAATGTTTTGTATTATGTAGCAAATTAATAGCAGACAAATAGGAAATAATATCGGACAGTTTTTTGAAAATTAGACATTGTTTATCAATTCCTGGTGTCGATGGGAGCAGTGTCAGTGCTTAAGTGTTAGGGTGAAACATTTTTGCTACTACCTATATAGAGTATGTTTTGAGAAGAGTCGAAGATGGTGGGCCAAAATTAATATTTAGTGTTAGCTGGAGAAAAATAATAACAAATTTACTAAAACACGCTCGAGTGAATAAGCATAATATAATGGTTAGTTTAGTAGCCTGTGATGTATGTGGTTATTTTCCTATTCTTCAAGAAGGTACAGGGGAAAAATCGTCTTAACTTTATATATTAGACTACGAAAATAATCTATGTATAGAACATTAAAAGAACTTCTACTTGTCTTAGTGTATTTTTATTTGTCGTGGAGTGATGACACCCCTAAGAATAAGGAATAGAAAAGGACTATAAATCGTTGGTATTGTATTTATTGTATGTAATGTGAGAGCAAGAATAAGAAGATGCATAGTTTATTTTCTCGTGTTTTAGTGTACTTATTCTATAAACTGATGGCGTACAATACAATAGATTGATGCCGAACAAAGCAGTTTGTATTGACCTATGCCGTCTTAGCAAAATTATGGACAAGACGCAAAGAATGTTCACAAAGTTTAAAAAGTTAGATTTTTAATGTTGGAATTCTTGAACGAACAAGTTAAACAGTGTAGTCAAGATATGGAAAGATTCGACAAGGCAGCATCAAGAAAACGTTGAACGACAGAAATAGTTTTCAAGACTTTTGGAAAAGTTCTCAAGAGAAAGTAACCAAGTTAACGCTATTTATTATTCTCGGGATTCTGTAATCAACTCAATTGGAGAATTTAGCTACAGGCCAAAAGAAAAGGTCACATTTGCAGCATATTTTCTAAAAAAAAAAAAAAAAAACTACTTCGAGGCAAAAAATAAAAAAAACTGTTAGATGGATGGATACCGACCCAGAAAACAGCAATTCTTCCCTCTTTGTCAGAAACATTGCTTATGGATGTGAGGGCTAAAGGACAAAATAAGGGAAGCGACAGTTACGAGGCTGCCGAAAGTAGACCCAAGGTCCACTATAGCTCACAGCGATCGATGAACAATCTGCATTTTTCCTGATTTTCCCCAAAACAAAATGTTACCAGAAACTTGTAAATCACTTACTACAACAATAATAATAATAATAATTATAATGATAATGATAATAATGATAATAATAATGATAATGATAATGATAATAATGATAATGATAATGATAATAATAATGATAATGATAATAATAATAATGATAATGATAATGATAATAATAATGATAATGATAATAATGATAATGATGATAATAATAATAATAACAATAACAATAATGATAATAATACTAATAATAATAATAATAATGATAATGATAATAATAATGATGATAATGATAATGATAATGATAATAATAATAATGATAATAATAATGATAATAAGAATAATAATAATAATAATAATAATAATAATAATAACAGATGAATAAAGACGTATTAAAGTAACAAGTACGTCTAATCGAAGTTATTTGAATACGTAACGCTCACATTATATCAACATAATTCTTGAATTAGTATTTCATATCATTTAATGGCGTGTTCCAATTTCTCAACTTGGAGATAACATCGCATTTGAATAAGGAAAGACAATTGACAGTGTCAGAAAAAAGGGAGAAAAGAGAGACAAAAACGAAAAGGGAAACATCAGCCACAAAAAATTGATTTCTGATGACCTGCTAGATGGGATCAAATGTACTTTTATATAACTGTCTTAAATTTTGAATCCGTTTATATATATACATATATATATTTCCACAATATGACAAACAATGCAGCCACTGCAAACCATGGCAGACATTGTCCGGAAGCCCTGGACTCGAGTTTTAGGAGGATGAAACTTGAGTTTAGGGTTTTCAGTCGATTGCTGCAGTAATTTGTGGCGGCTGCATGGTTTGTCCGATTGTGGAAATAAATATAATTCCCTCACATCCTCATTCTATGCTCCGTGTGCTACTGGTATAGGTTGTTGGATAACACCACAGGTAGTACCTAAGCCATAGTGTGAGACATTGGCAGGGTTCATACACAATAAGCTATTCACCATAGCTTTCGCATCCCATGATATGTCTATCGACTTTCTTGTGTGCAGCATGATAGCTCAGTTGGTAGAGTTGTCACCTCACATACAGGTGACCCAGGTTTCGCATCTTGGATTCAGATGTGTACTACGGATGAGCCCTAAGGAGGGCGAAACTAGAGTCTAAGGTTTCCAATCTATGGCAGTCCTGGTTTGTCTGATTGTAGAAATAAACAATTCCCTCACATCAATATATATATGTATATATATATATATATATATATATATATATATATATATATATATATATATATATATATATACGATAATACACATGGAAGCTATGGACTAGCTTCGTTTACATGACCTATTTTTTTGTAGATGTTATGCTCGCTTTTGTGACCGAAACGTTAGCAGCGTAGATCCAAGACCGAGAAGTTTATGGTTCGATCCCAGTCGTCTCACAGAAGGATTTTTTTAAATCAACCATATTATGTAGTCATTTGAAAAGAAATTTTAAAAATATATAAAAATATTTTTTTAACGTTGATTTTTTATACACGCACACACACACACACATATATATATATATATATATATATATATATATATATATACTATTTCTGTTTTGCTTTTTTATATTTTAACTATGCCTTGTTAAAGCAAATTATTATTTTTTAAATAGGATTTGTAAAGTTAAATTGAATTACTACAGTATCGTTTAGACATATATAATAATATATATAATAACATATATAATAACATAAAAAATCATATATAATAACATATATAATAACATATATAATAACATAAAAAATCATATATAATAACATATATAATAACATATATAATAACATAAAAAAATCATATATAATAATATATATAATAACATATAATAACATAAAAAATCAACATCTCAGAGTCAGAACAGGTCCAATCCAAGATGGCAGATTTTGTGCACACAAAGGGCTTGATAGAACTTTATAACAAAATAAATATTATTATTGTTATATGTATTTATAATATCATACAATTATGTGCTGATTAGCCATCCGTACAAGCCGTCTCTGGGACAATAGGCATTCAGATATCACCCCTTCATTTGCGATTGAACTAAATTAGATTAGTCCAGACATCGATGAAGTGGTATATCCAAACACCTATTGCCTCAGAAATTGTCGGTACGGATAGCTAATAAGCACATAATTGTATGTATTATAAATGTATCATGATCTTACTGACGTAGTTGAGCTCTCTGACATTATTTCTTCAAATACATTTTTATATATAGATATATATATATCGATATATATATTTCTATTTTGTTTCATTTTCCTTCAGTTGAAGTTCTCAGAAATCAAAAGACCCCCTTCCTGGTGCTAACACTTGATCTCTATATGAGATACATAGATATTCGAATATTCCATTAAAGTTCTCATTTGTTTCAAGCGTAGAGTTAGTAAAAAAGTTAAAAACATAAATTTCCCTCTCCCCAATTGACCCGTTAACTATGTTATAGTATATATTTCTTGTGGTTTCTTTGTCTTACCAGATTCCAGGACAAGAATTTATCTAGTCTGGTAGAGCATCCAGCTAAGTGCTGTTACTTGAGATAACATTATTGGATAAGAGGCACCATTCCTCGTATGAGCCGTGTCGAGGAGATCTTATTTGGGCTTCGAATACTATGTTATTTTGAATATTTGGTCTTGGTTTACTAGTAGGGTAAAGTATCCTCATGTCCTGACAAACCCTTGTACAGTAAGACCGAAGTCACTCGAGGATGGTGTCTAGTAGGTAATACAAACTCTGTATTTTTATGCACACATCTGCATGTTTAAACATTTTCTTTTAGTTTTTTTCTGCCTTCATATGCATCCATGTGATGTGCATGTGATGAATAGAGAGAAAGAAAGAGAGGCTATTTCCACTTAACTTAACAATTTCATATACTTTGCATCTCTGACATTCCTTTGCCAGTTTTTCTTGCCGCAAAACAAATTTTCCTCAGCAAAATCATTGTTCTTTAATCATTCTTCCTATTTATTTAGAATTTGATCGTTTTTGAAGAAAAAATGAATATTACCTATTTGGGATTTGCTTATCTATCTTATATATATATATATATATATATATATATATATATATATATATATATATATATATATATATATATATATATATATATATTTATATATATATATATATTTATATATATATGTATATATATAGAATAAATATGAAACTAAAAGTAAACTTTTAGTAGAAAGAACCTCTAGTGAAATGGTAAAAGCTCAATATACGAGATAGAGCAATTATAAAGATAGATGGACGAAGAGTGATAAACATGCACGAATGTCCAAATTTATATCAAACTTCGATTGTTCAATGCAAGGTATATTCTGTAATAAACATAATTTTATTACAGAATATACCTTGCATTGAACAATCGAAGTTTGATATAAATTTGGACATTCGTGCATGTTTATCACTCTTCATCCATCTATCTCTCTCTCTCTCTCTCTCTCTCTCTCTCTCTCTCTCTCTCTATATATATATATATATATATATATATATATATATATATAGTAGGTTGTTGTCCCTGGTTAGAAAGCATTGTTTATATGGAAATATTAGTTATTAAAAATAACAAGCAATATATCATATTCGTTTTACATGCTGGCATATATATAAGGTAAGTTGAGATAGACAAAATAAAAACATTTATATCACTTCCAAGAATTCAAACACAACGATTATTTGGCGTACGATCGTTTCCAAGACAATTTCATATATATATATATATATATATATATATATATATATATATATATACAAGATAAATGAAAGAAGTGGGATACAAATGTACGAATGACAAATCTATTTAAAATTCGATTGTTCAATGCAAAGTGTACTCGGTAAATACATGTTTATTTTTCTTTCCTTAAGCCAAAGCTTTTCAAAGATTAAAATCTTATCAGAAGAAGAAGTACATAGATAAGTTGGCAGTGGAAAAGCCAAAATTCAAAATTTGAAAAAAGATAAACTAATGGAAAGTAAGAGTGTGCGTGTCAAAAAATATGGAGTCTGTCCAGTTGGTGAATGTCCGTAGATAAGGTGTCCGGTGAAAGGAGATTTTAAGATGGAAAAGTGAAGGCAGCGTTGAAAATGTTCAAAAATGAATATATATATATATATATACATATATATAGAACAATATTAATTTTAAGTAAATAATATTAAATTATTTTTACCTGCATACGCCAGCGTTTCAAACTTTCGCTCTCATCAGTGTAGAGAATAATAATCTCCGACCGTCGCAAGGTTTGAACCCCTGCTACAGAATCAACGTAGACTCCGCAAGCAAGCGTCACAACCATACAACCACGAGACATTATCACGTCAAGAAGGGAATTTAAGTTCTATTTATGTGAAAGGAGGCACATATAGAAAGACTGGCTAGAGTATTCAACGAACGTTGTCGGAATATATATATATATATATATATATATATATATATTATTTCATGTATACACATATAATATAATAAATATAATATATTATGTATAGATTTTCAGTATTTACTTCAACAGTGCTCAATATGTGAGTAGAGCTAGGTAGAAAGGTATGAAAATATATTTATGGCAATAAAACTACACAGAGGCGTCCACGTTTCATCCCTGTAGGAAATTGTCAGTCTTAGTGCGTGGAGCTCCCCCCGGGTAGCGCTTATTTTGTAAGGGTATCGCCAACTGCCATTTAGCTTTAAGGCATAGCTCATTAGGTAAAACTATTTCGAGCTGCGGCATTTGCAATGTTTATTTACTCCTCGCGGAGTTAGGCACAAGGCCAGTTTTATCTTACTCCCACAAGTAAGATGTGACCCAAGATCGGGTCGAGCAAGTGGGGTTAAAAGCCAGCGCTCGAGAGGTGAGCACTCTGGCCATTTAAAAATTGCCTGGGCAGCCCCGTCGGCATTCCCCGGTAGGGACGCCTCAGACAGTAAGCAATTAACTTACTCCTCCCCAAAGAGGGGAGGCAAAGCCTGGGAGGGTGGACCTCCTAGAACTGCACAGGACAGGCGTGCAGTATCCATCGGAACAGATACTACACTTTGATCTTAGCCAAACAGTCAGTGTCGCATGATAGCGTAGGGGTAAGAAGCGCCGACTGTCAGCTCGACGGGTGCGTTTCGATCCTGGCTTGAGGCACTAACTGGTCTAGCCGCACTGATGAGCTGTGAAACAGTCTGTATGTGGATGACTATATATATATATATATATATATATATATATTATGCTTTGGAATTTTTTAGATGAGGGTTGATAATTCGTAGAATTTGGTATATTCGGACTACTGTTCTCATCTTGGGTGTTTTTATCACAACGTTTCGGCCGATGTAACCTCCGACCTTCTTCAGGTGTACTTTGTCAAACTCGAGAATCTTTATGTCGTGGATTAAATAAAGGGTTCCATTCGAAATTCTGTCCAGATTCCCGAGTTCGACAGAAAGATTCCCGAGTTCTACAAAGTACACCTGAAGAAGGTCGGAGGTTACATCGGCCGAATATACCAAATTCTACATATATTTATATATATGTTTTTAATATTGGAAATTTATTTCCGACAGTATGTTATGTATTAAATATTATTAAACAAACGATTTATTTAGTCTGCGGGACTGTATATAAACAAAGAATGACACAAAGTGTAAAATGAGACGCGTACAAGATTCGAACCTTTGCTTCAGACCGTTTCACATGAACGAGCCATACGTCCAACGAAAGGCGAAATTGTACAAATAACATACTCTCAAAAATAAATTTCCAATATCAAACATTCATAAAAACGTAATAACATCAACAAAAAGGCGGTTTAATGAATAATAAATATATATATATTAATGTGTATATATTAATGAGTTAATTAAGTTCAAATATATTGATAACATGAACTTAAAACCAATATTATCAAAAGTGCTCAATACAAAATAGAGCTTTTATGAATAAATTATATAAACATCAGTCGAAACGTTGGTTTATCCGTGTAGACTGTTTATAAATTATATATATATATATATATAAATAAATTTATAAATGCAAAAGTTTGGCCTATTTCAAGTTAATTCAACTTTACATAATAGAAGCACCATCTTTTTTTATATACTGCCTATGTATATGCGATATCAGTCGCAAGGTTAACTAATTTGCATATTGGTTTTAAAATTGACATTTTAGTAATTAACTATTATTTGTTATCGTTTTTTAATTCAATGATTTTTTTTTTAATTTTAATATAGCAGATAGTTATGTTTTGCAATATTGTTTTATTTCCTGAACAAATATTTAGCATTGGTTTTCAAATGTTCCCATCTTTTGAGCAACCGACTTGATTTTCACCAATTTGTGATTTTGAGCTGAAAAATAGAAATCAGTTTGCCTTTACACTCTTATTTACACTCTTATTTACACTCTTATTTACACTCCCAATTTAGAACTTCTAAAGTGCATGTGAAAAGGCAAATTGATTTCTTCTTTCTTTTCCTTTCTTTACGGTCACATTTAAAAGATAAATAAATTCATATCGAAATTACCAAAATGTTAATGTTCATCTATCTATATGAATAAATGAGAAACACGAAACAAATTTCGTGTTTACAACAGTTTTGAATGAAATGTTTATTATTTTAAATTAATGTTTTTATTATTTCAAGTATTGAACTTTGCGAAGCAATAACGAGCCGGCAAGGCCAGCTAGTATATATATGTATACTTAGGCAGCAAGTCATTATCCAAGCAAGCGTTGTTGAACGTCACGGAACTTTCTCGTTTATAAATCTTCTTCGTGAGGTTCTCAAACCGTCGAGCTATCCTTCTGGTTTCAGGTGACAATCCGTAGAGTATTTCACCGATTGTTCTTAATTCGGACATTTTTTTTTCAAGCGTTTTCGACTTTCTAGTCGTCTTCAGGATTAGGTTTTTTAAAATAAGAAAGTCGAAAGCGCTCGTAACAAATGTCCGAATTAAGAACAATCGGTGAAATACTCTACGGATTGCCACCTAAAACCAGAAGGATAGCTCGACGGTTTGAGAACCTCATGAAGAAGATTTACAAACGAGAAAGTTCCGTGGCGTTCAACAACGCTTGCTTGGATATATATATATATATATATATATATATATATATATATATACACACACACACAAATGTCAACAAAAATGCATCACGATACATAATGTACTGTTGGAAATAAATTCCAATGCTAACTATATAGCATGTTTGTATTCGCTGCTTGATGCAATTTTGAGGAGATAATGGTTACATGCAAGTAAAAACGAAAACAAACACTTATCGCAGAGCTGGGAGGATGAATCATTTGTACAATTTCAGCTTTCTCTAATCGTGTGGCTCGTTAGTCAAGTAGTCAAAGGTGATACCCACGTCAAGTGGTCCCTTTTTCAGAGGTACAAGTTGCGAATTCTGTACAAATCTTATTTTTTACTTTGTTTATTCCCAGCTCGGTGAACTAAATTAACCGTTTATTTAATACAAATACGATAAATATTATATTGACTGAAAAAAATAGTAATGTGATAAATATTATATTGACTGAAAAAAAATAGTAATGTGATAAATATTATATTGACTGAAAAAAATAGTAATGTGATAAATATTATATTGACTGAAAAAAATAGTAATGTGATAAATATTATATTGACTGAAAAAAATAGTAATGTGATAAATATTATATTGACTGAAAAAAATAGTAATGTGATAAATATTATATTGACTGAAAAAAATAGTAATGTGATAAATATTATATTGACTGAAAAAAAATAGTAATGTGATAAATATTATATTGACTGAAAAAAATAGTAATGTGATAAATATTATATTGACTGAAAAAAATAGTAATGTGATAAATATTTTATTGACTGAAAAAAATAGTAATGTGATAAATATTATATTGACTGAAAAAAAATAGTAATGTGATAAATATTATATTGACTGAAAAAAATAGTAATGTGATAAATATTATATTGACTGAAAAAAATAGTAATGTGATAAATATTTTATTGACTGAAAAAAATAGTAATGTGATAAATATTTTATTGACTGAAAAAAATAGTAATGTGATAAATATTATATTGACTGAAAAAAATAGTAATGTGATAAATATTATATTGACTGAAAAAAATAGTAATGTGATAAATATTTTATTGACTGAAAATAATAGTAATGTGATAAATATTTTATTGACTGAAAATAATAGTAATGTGATAAATATTATATTGACTGAAAAAAATAGTAATGTGATAAATATTTTATTGACTGAAAAAAATAGTAATGTGATAAATATTATATTGACTGAAAAAAATAGTAATGTGATAAATATTTTATTGACTGAAAAAAATAGTAATGTGATAAATATTATATTGACTGAAAAAAATAGTAATGTGATAAATATTTTATTGACTGAAAAAAATAGTAATGTGATAAATATTATATTGACTGAAAAAAATAGTAATGTGATAAATATTATATTGACTGAAAAAAATAGTAATGTGATAAAGATTATATTGACTGAAAAAAATAGTAATGTGATAAATATTATATTGACTGAAAAAAATAGTAATGTGATAAATATTTTATCGACTGAAAAAAATAGTAATGTGATAAATATTATATTGACTGAAAAAAATAGTAATGTGATAAATATTATATTGACTTAAAAAAATAGTAATGTGATAAATATTTTATTGACTGAAAAAAATTCCAATCAAATCTCAAACAGATAATATTCATTTTTTCTTCAAAAACTCAAAAGCGATTTTTTTTAATTCTTTCTTGAAGATGCTTAGTATAACATCTTGCTGTTGCTGAGGCATGTATGTACATATGTAGCCAAAATGTTTGTGTAAATAAAAATTTATACTCAATATAATCTTCTTCTAATATATAAAGTAAAGTCAGTCTTTTTACCGTTTCTTTGTCACCGATAACTTTCTTTCTACGAAATCAATATTTGATTCTGGTTCTTTAGTTTTTACTTGTGGATCGTTGCAGCCTGTTGTTAAGAAGAATATAATGTAATGCGATTAAATTCCTTCCAGAAAATACTTTGTTTAGGTCGGAATTTTTCAAATAGCTGCCATTTAAAGAAAAAAATGATGTAACTCTGTATCCGCACATACATAATTACTTCCCTGCAATTGGAACAATAATAATAATATTTTGGAACAAAAAAAAACGATATAGTTTTTAAAAAAAGAAAAGAAAAGCAATTTGTAAGTAAATACATTACCAGGCAAAGCTGGATAGGAACAGCTAGTATATATATATATACATATACATATATATATATATATATATATATATATATATATGTATGTATGTATATGTATATATATGTATATGTATATATATATATATATATATATATATATATATATATATATATATATATATATATATATGTATGTATGTATATGTATATATATGTATATGTATATATATATATATATATATATATATATATATATATATATGTATGTATGTATATGTATATATATGTATATGTATATATATATATATATATATATATATATATATATATATATATACAAAAGACAAAAGTTGTTAGTCTATTTGCAAACTTGAAATTTGGTACAAATTCTCCCTTACCGATGCATATTGTCTTAAGGCGATTCATATTTAGGTGGGGGTTTTTCTTTAAATTATTGAATGTTTTCATTTTAATGAAAAAATTGTCTCCCTTTTGTTATAATATTTAGACTATACTTACATTAAACAAATTAAAACTGAGTCTCAAAAGTTGAACAAATTCTGATCGCCATTTTGATTAATTTGAAGTATTTTGTGGTTTGGCTCCTTGTAACTTTTAAAAGTGGATCCTGAAGGGAACATACTTTCACCTCATTTACCTCTGATTTTAATGAGATTTAAATAACGGATAGAAAATTGTATCGATTCTAAATATTTGATCAAATTGAATGGGAGCTCAACTACATAAAATTTAAACGTTTCTAAGTCCATAACTTCAGTTATGTAATATTTATTTTCACACACTTTAAACCATGTCAATATGATTTTGATTACTTTCAAGTATTTTGGTGTCATAAACGTTTCCAAGTATGTCTCATCATTATGACCTTGTCCTGCGATGGGTACTTTAACTAGTATACATACTTAAACGGATATTTATAAAATATACTTAAATATATGTTTATACTTGCTATCCCTACCCGGCGTTGTCCGGTAGTGGATTTACTTGCAGTTTGTTTTGATTTTCTTTTTTAAACTGTATCGGGGTTTTTTTTTTCAGAAATAATTTTTTGTTTTAATCAAATTTAAGTAACTCTGTATGGAAAACAGTTTGATAATTTAAACTCCACAAAATTAAGAACATTAAGTCCATAACTTTAGTTATGTAAGTTGGTAGTTTTTCACATAGTTTTTGCCATAGCATCATGTTTTCTGGGACATGGCCTCTTGAACTTAAAACTTCCATGGATGTCTTATAATTATAAGCTCATATATATATATATATATATTGTTTCTGACTTTTTGTATTTCATGATAGACTTGCATGTAAAGATAATTCCTTACAGAAATATTTCGTTTAAGACTGACCAATCATATTTGAGTTTGAAGCTTATCAGTTATTGCTCAGAGAAGCTTAAAATTTTCAATACTAAAGCATGCGAACATAAAAATACTGGAAATATTTAGTCGGATATGTATATATATATATATAGAGAGAGATAGATATATGCATTCCTGAGGGTTCTCACACATATGTTGATTTAAATTTCAAATATATGCACACATATATGTACAACCATTTAATAACACTCAACAATATCAATATAGACATAAGTGTGTTTTTTATTCCTTCATACACATGCGCCCCTCATATATATATATATATATATATATATATATATATATATATATATAGTAAGTTATGAAAATATATTTATGGCAATTAATCTAAACAGAGGCTTCTGCGTTTCATCCCCGTAAGGAATCGTCAGGCTAAAATGCGAGCACTGTTGAAGTAAATACTGAAAATTGATACATAAAAAATGATATCTCCATATAAAATTTCATGTAGAT
>OY744525.1:18415342-18445342 GCA_963556195.1 Sepiola atlantica | reverse complement strand
GCCAAGTTTCAGAAAAATTGAATGGATGGATCAAACGTTATGGGAGAAAAGGGTCATTTTTTGTCATTTTGACCCCCTGGGGGAGCAAACCAGATTTTTTCCAAGGTCAGCGATACTTATTTTCTATTAGGAACAATTGCCTCCACATTTTGGCAAAGTTTCAGAGAAATTGAATGGATGTATGAAAAGTTATGGGGCAAAAAATGTCATTTTTTGCCATTTTGACCCCCTGGGGGACTAACCAGATTTTTTTTCAAAAATCGGAGAATGTCACTTTCTAACCTGACAAAAGTTACAACTTCATGCAAAATTTCAGAGAAATTCAATGGATGGTTGCAGAGAAAAATGCGGACGGACGGACGGACGGAAATGCCTCAAAACATAGGTGCCCCGATTTTATAAATCGGGTGACCAATAAAAGATAAGTTTAAATCCAGAACCTCAACTCCTAACAAAGATCTCTACTATCAGGTTTATTTTCCAACATTAGTCGTCTGTGTTCGAATCTTCCAGAGGTTGAACTCCATTTATAGGAGACTCAACTCGACTTGTTGCTTCTGTGTAAAACAGACATTGACCAGTCAACTTCCATCAAGGACTTAAACAAGATTCCGGGTTATTCTAACGCAACCTCAACACCCGATCATCAAGATTGGCATGGACATGGAATTTATGCTTACATCCGGAACAGTTTTCTATGTGGTAGGAACATCACAAATGAAGACCCTGAGTTGACCCTATATGTGTTTCCGTGTTGCATTTGCTCACAGTAGCAGCTTCATCTTTGCCCATTACTGTTCCTACAATGATGGAATTATGGTCAAATAAACTTCAGCCTACGTCTGACTTGCCCATCAAGTTTCGGTCATGAATCGTCAACAGTTTTTTTGTTTTATCACCATTCAATGACATGCAGGCACACTTTGGTGGTCGTCTCATCAGGAACGAAATGTTATCCTAAATGGGCTTCACACTCACCGGACTCTAACCTCTCCCAAAGAATGTTTATTTGTAGGGTTACCCCAAAGAAAATATCTATTAAAATAATCTCTAGACTATTCCTGAACTGAAAACGTTAATCACAATCCAATCCAGGGGCAGGGCTAAAAAGAGAAGTGTGTTGGAGGTATTGACAATTTTAAACGTCATACCCAGGTGAGTTTGCAACGACAATAAAACAAACACTGTTGGACACTCTAAACTGAAACTAGGTGGACAAGTCAGGCATCGACAGAAGTTTATTGGTACCAAATATTATTGGATTGTAGAAAGGGTTGTGAATTTTATTAACGATTCCATGGGTGGCATTTAAAGGGGTCACCCTGTATTTAATCCTGGGGGAGAAAGATAAAGGAGTCACCTCACAAGGAAAGCCTAATGGAAGAGTCGGTTTAGTAGCTTGCCACTCAGCCATGAAACAGGTAGTACTGGTTTATATGTTACCTGTAGCAATTGGAGCGTGACCGACATCATTATCTGACCATCACTTGACAGATAAAATGATCCTATTTTGTGAACCCCATCAAAGTTACCCTTGGATCTGCCCCTGTTAAGTGTCAATCATACGTGCTGGTGTAGGGACAACAAAGTTAGCTCCCTTAAAAGTTATCTCCTTCTGGGATTCAGAGAGGTGCCCTTTTAGAAAAAGGGGCAAATCCCGAAATCTCGTGTTAACGTGTGACCTTGTCAGTGTTCTCACGATGTCCGAGAATTTGGCTGATTTTTCCCTCTCTTTTTGCTGACCCTTCCTCGGATGAAGTCAACCTGCGTTGATCGTGAATAAATACTTTGTGTGTGTTCTACACGACTTCCTCAGCTTGTGTTACAACTATGTGCGTTCAATTGTTTGGGGACATGTCTTAATTGTTTGTTTGTTTTGTATCGTGCTGTCGTTTGTGAATACAAACTATGAATAAACCCACATGTATTTAACAAGTTTCTTTGTGTCGTCTTTTAATGTCGACGTACGTGTGCTAAAAATAAGTGTCTAGGAGATTCTCTTTCATTTCTAATCACACTGTACCTAACTTGGTAGAATGAGAATATCTAAGAGAGTAGAAAGTGGACCTTGGATTTATTCTCGCTTCCCTTATTTCGTCATTTAGTCCTCATATTCATGAACGATGTTTCTGACAAAGGGGGAAGAATTGCTGTTTTCTGGGTCAGAATCTAGCCATCTAACACTTATAATTGGCTAGTTTTTAACTCTGAAGTAGTATTGTTTTTAACTCCTAACATCAAGTGGCTTCATGCCTTGTCTTGAGCGACGTCAATTAAAATATAAAAAAGTTTAAAAAATATTTCCATTTTAAACTGGTAATTTTAACTTAAACCGTTTAAAACAGTGCTCTTGAGTCCACCATACTTCTATTTTTGGGATTTTTACTATAAAATTCTGTTGGAAAAATAATATACAGACATATTTAACAGTAACAACATATTTTAAAGAAAACACTACTTTGCATGTGCATTAACCTGACTCAAATTCCACAAAGCTTCTAATGTTTTTGAATTTATTTATCTACCTCCCACAAGGTAAGATGTGACACAAGGTCGGGAAAGTGGGATTAGATAAGCCAGCGCTCGAGAGGTGAGCACTCTGGCCATTTAAAAATTGCCTGGGCAGCCCCGTCGGCATTCCCCGGCAGGGGCGCCTCAGACAGTAAGCAATAAACTTACTCCTCCCCACCCTGGGAGGGTGCACCTCCTAGAACTGTACAGAACCAGCAACCCCCAATAGACCGGCATAAATCCAGACCCAAAGGCCCGGACGATACCGGTTTATTAGGCGGGGTAAAAACCCCTGGTTAAAAACCCCTGGTTAAAAAACCCCTGGTTAAAAACCCCTGGTTAAAAACCCCTGGTTAAACTAATGTTTTTGAAATTCACTTTGATTTTATAACACTGTCTACCAAGTTCCAGACCCTTGTCTCATCACCGCAATATTGCATCCCTATGCTGGAAACACTCCGAATCACTTCCTGCACTTGTGCCCTCTCAAAGTAACTGCCCCGCATAAACCTGATAATCGACAAAATCCCACCCCTTCACCGTAGAAATCCCCAGATGCCGGAAAGCTTTCTACTCTAATACCTTCTATGCTAGAACGGCTTGCCTTTGGATTTCCTTCCTTGCTCCTTGTTTCCCTGACTGTGCTAACTTGCAGAAATTTAAATGTAATGCGGAGCAAAATCAAGGTGATGCTAACTGTCTTCTTTGATATCCGTGGAATTGTGCATAACGAATACGCACCAGTAGGACAAACAGTGACAAAGGAGTACTATCAAGATGTTCTCCGGCGTCTCCGTGACGCAGTTCGCTGCAAAAGACCAGACATGTGGACGTCGAAAAACTGGCAACTGCATCACGACAACACCCCCACACATTCATTCCAATTGATCCAACGTTTCTTGGCCAAACATGGAATTCCAGTCGTTTGTCAACCTCCCTACTCTCCACACATGGTTCCTTGTGACTTCTGGTTGTTTCGAAAATTGAAGACGCCACTGAAAGGTTCCCTGTTTTGAGACTAGAGAAGAGATAATGTGGAATGCAACAACGGAGATGAACACCATTCCAAAAGAAGACTTCCAGAGATGTTTCCGGCAGTGGATGGATCGGTGGGCTAAGTGTGTGCAAGCATAAGGGCCTATTTTGAAGAGGATTAGGGTCCCAACCCTGTCACGTATTTGAAATATTTTTTCTGGCCTAAGGTTGGATACTTTTTATATATATATATATATATATATATATATATATATATATATATATTCACGTACCCGAGAGTAGAAAAAAAAATGACTTATGAAAATATGTAAAGAAATGTTACAAGATAGCTTTATATGTTAGAAAACGAAATGAAAGATATATGAATTTTCTCCCCATTTATGGGTTGAGCTCTACCGTAGGGGAAGTAATGGTTTCTACTTAGCATGAAGCATTATTCTTTGTAAGTAGAGCTGAGTTCTCTCAGTAACTAGTGATGTAAAAAGAAATATGAAAATAGTATAACTTCCCTTACTTTTGTGATGAACAGGTAATATCTATGCCTTCTGTACACTTTCTTCCATAAAAATAATTGAGTACTTTTAGTTATTAGTATTATGAAAAAATGTAAACAAATGAACAATTACATTTGATACAATATTATTATTTTCAATAAAGCATCGGGTGCCAACCACTGATGTCTGAGTTTCAAATCTTGTTATGTCTAACCACACTGATGAGTTGTACATGAGCAAACAGCTGTTTATGGATGACTATATTTTATATACATGCTCGCGTTTCGGCATTCACTGGGTTAATTGCAGAAACCAGGAATCGCATCTACCAGAAGTAAATTGACCGGAAAGGAACGGAAAGACTTTTTTCACCCAATATGCTAAGCATTTATCCACGATATAAAAAAACTTTTGTAAAAATTTATTTGGGGGGGGGGGGGGGATAATCACTAACTTGTTTGCTTGGCTACGGTATTAGTGTGTTTTTTTTTGGGGGGGGGGACTTTGTTTTTTATTTACAATTTAACAAAAGAATAAAATGGCTTAGTCATTTAGGAATTTCATGAATCGAAATGCATTATGGTAAAATTTAATTTCATGATGAATTTAATGTTGAGGGGAATACTTACTGACTTCTTAGGTGGTGTCATATGTGAGTGTGTTCGGGGGGGGGGCTTTGTTTTCATTTACAATGTAGAACTGGGTCCCAACTTCCAGGAGTAAATCGTCTTGAAAAAGTGGAAAGACTCTTTTCTTTTTTTCTTTTTATTTAAACTTAGTTCACCCCCCAAAAAGCAAGTTGCCACTGTAGAAGTAAGGGGCCACTAAGAATTAGGGTGAAAGTTTAGAGGGTCATCCTAAATTGGGAGCTGTGAAGCGAGATGCTTGTTCACATTAGTTTAAAATTTCTGCATGTCGGTACAGTCGGGAAAACAGGGAGCAGGGATGGAGTTCCAAAGGTCAGCAGCTCGAGGAAAGAAGCTATTGGAGTTGAAAGCTATTTGACATCTGGGGACCTCCACAGTGAATGGATGGGATTTAGCTGATTGTCGGCTTGGTTGAGTGTATTTACATTGAGGGGGTACCAGAGCAGCAAGTTCATCGCACCACATTCTATTGAAGTACTTGTAAAAAAAGCACAAGGATGCAACATTGCGGCGATGGAGACAGGGGTTGGAGCTTGGTGGATAGTGTGGGAGCTATCAGATTAGAGACTCTTTTTTGGACCTTGTCCAGGAGGGAGAGACTAGTGGATGGTGCACCAGCCCAGATGTGGCAACAGTACTCCATTTAGAGTACTAATTTACTGTCCACACTATAAAAATATTCATGAATAGAACTATGTGTTATAATAAAATTTAAAAAATCATTGAATTAGAAAACAGTGAGAAGGAATAGTGAATTAATGGGATGTTCTTTTGTAAAGCAATATACAAATTAGTTAACCTTACGACATCAATCGCATACACATGATCAGTATATTATAAAGCTATTGGTCTTTGATTGTGAATATGAATTTGGTGTTTCAGTCTCACTGGCAGTGCGATAAATGGTTCAAATTTATATATACATGTGTGTGTGTATAAGTATAAGTATATATGCGTATGTAAGTATGTGTATATATATATATATGTGTGTGTTTATAAGTAGGTGCATATCTGTGTGTATATACATGTGTCTATACATGTGTATATATGTGTATGTAAATATATGTATACATATATATATATGTGTGAGTGTGTGTACGTGTATAAGTAGGTATATATCTCTGTGTATGTATATATAGGCATGCGTGTATCAGTATGTGTGAATATGTTTGTGCATGCATAAGTATGTGTGTGTACAATTGTGTGTATATATGTATGCGTATCTGTATAATTATGTGTGTGTAAGTATGTGTATTCATATATATGTGTGTGTGTTTATGCATATATATGTGTGCATGTTCTGTTTATGTTTTCACCAATTTAGTGACGCATACTATTGATATAGGCACGACAATTGATCTACACAACAATTACTAAAGAGCTGTTTTTGATCATTCCGGAAGTTAAGAGTCGTAGTAATTTTTTGAACTTGCCATGGCCATCTCTTTGAACCATCCACTTAAATCTCCGTCTGGAAAAGTTGTCCTTTGAAGACTTTATTGGATGCAAAACATTCTTTTTCCTGCTTCTTCATTATTCCATTCTAAACGGAATGTGTCTGTTGTTCTTCTTGCTGACCATATCACAAACGGAAGCCGTCGGAGAAAGACAAAGTGTGTGTGTGTGTGTGTGTGTGTGTTGTTTGAAGACATTTCTTTGTGGAAATTTTATCAAAGACTGGTTGGAATTGGAAGAAAGTAAAAAGAACGAAGACTGAGATTTGATATTAGAGTTTCGTAGAGCTGTGCCAATAAAGAGACAAAAATGGTGACTGATTGGAGGAGAGGGGAGAGGTCTTCATGGGAGGTTGAAAGAAGTATGTTTTGGGATTTTTGAGATAAGGATTGACAAGTTGTATCATTTGCAGTTTTTGAAACGTGACCAAACCAATGGTGTCTCCTGTTGTGCACAATATTGTTCAATCTTCCTCTTGCAAACTATTCATTGTATACGATTGATTGAATACAAATTGCTAATTGATCCATCGCTGAGGAAAATTGCAGGTTCATGCCTTTCCTAACAATATTAGTGAGTAAATGAGCACAATAGATTTGATAAGATTTAAAATCATCATAGACGATTCCATAGTCCGCCACGTTATCTATTAGGCCAACCATGTACCCTCAAAAGAAGGACTGAAAGAAGACTGACTTGAGATCAAATTCAAATTCAAATCATCATCATCATCATCATCATCATCATCATCATCATCATCATCATCATCATCATCATCGGTTTAATGCCTGTTTAACATGCTGGCAAAAACTGAGCAGGGGAACTTTCCTTTTTCGGGGAGCTTTCCAACACTACAACCACTAATCATCACTTTGGTCTTGGTAGCATTCACTCTCAGACCTTTACCTTCCATAGCATTCCTCCACGTCTTTAACTTAACAAGTAAACTTTCCATTGTTTCACAGGCAAGTACGAAATCATTAGCATACATACAGCATCTCTTCTGGACACCTCATATGAAACTCCCTGGACAATGCTTCTAAGACACAAATGCAAAGCAACTGACTCAATGCAGACTTGCAAAGGAGATCGTCTTCATGGTTGGTTGAAGAAATTGTTTTCGATTTTTCATCAATGACTAGTAAAATGTGCACTGATGAATTTTATAGAATATGAAAAATAAAATAAGCAAACATATACGGTATTGTACTCAAGCTTTATAGCAGTGAAACCCGGCCAGTGAGGGTTGAGGACATGCGTTGCATGGAAAGAAATGATATTAGAATGATACGATGGATGTGTAATGTGAGTCTTAAAGACAGGCTTAGTTCTGATGACTTTAGAGGAAGATTTAATCTGGACAGTAGAGGGAAATGTGTACGGAAAAGTAGACTTCGGTAGCATGGCCATGTTGAAAGAATGGATGAGACTTCTTGGATTAATAGATGTAGAACAGTTGAAGAAGCAGGATCAATTCACAGGAGAAGGCTAAGAAAAACATGGGAGGAAGGGATAAAATGGACCTGGGAGAAAGAGGGATAAATAAAGACCTGGGCGAGATGGGTTAGTTTTGAAGTCAATTTCTTAAAGTGGTCCAATGTATGTCAGCATCTAAAATGGACGTTAAAACGAATATGATGATAACGATGATGATGAAGCTTTTGCACCAGTTGCGAGACATGAGTTTTTGAATATAATATAAAAATTAAAACATATAGAAAGAAAAGTGACTAAACTAAGAGAAAGGAATAAAAGATCTCAATTATAAACAAGGAATTGGTTAGAATTCTTACATTGGTTAGTAGTGGTGCCAATGGTGATTCCAGAGTCTTCTTCCTGCCGGTATTTGTCAGATCTCATCTTGAAGTAGGTTGTTTCTACACAGTCAACATCTCCATCAGATTATCTCTTGGGATACAGCTGTGTGAATCTAAATAGTACACAGATTTCTTAAGTTTAATTACTTTACTAGAGAGAAGAATGAGAAGAATTTAATAGGGATTTTATAGAGCTGCACTTTTTTATCCCTTCTAAATATTTGCAGGAGAGTTCGACAGTCGCTATCTGAAAGTTTTTATTTTTTTTTCTGGACTTTTATTTGCTCGGAGAGGTTTTCTCAAAGGCTGTCATTATTTTTGAGACAGTTCTTCTTGGTACACAAAATATTTCGGCTGTTTTCGGTATGCAAGTGCCTGCCATATGAGCACTAATATTTTGACTTCTTTGAAAATACAGATCTGTCATTTTAATGAACATTAATTCTCTTTTTTTATGGTGATATCTGAAAAGAAACAGTAATTTTACAAAAACATATTAAGCAGCACTAATAATAAATTTTAAAAAACATAAAAATAAACAAGCTTTTCATGGTTTTATAGATATTTCCATATTATGATGATCAGTGTTTCTATTCTTTTATCCAATATATATATATATATATATATATATATATATATATATATAATATATAGCATAGATTTATGCAAACCCAATTACATGATCAATTTGCGTTTCAACAAATCAACCCAACAACATAACTGTGTACTAATATATATATATATATATATATATATATATATATATATATATATATATATATATGTATATATATATATGTATATATATATATGTATATATATATATGTATATATATATATATGTATATATATATATCCTGTGGATTCTACCTAAATAGTATTGGATCTGTCAAATCGATATTTGATTCTGCCTGGCGAATGAAGTACAAAATTTTTCAATTCATGTTATTTGCATAATGAAAAGAAATTACAATCTGTTTCATCGATTACATACTATATCCGACTAAAAAATAACAACAAAAATACTAATATGGGTTTCACGACTGAGAGCAGTTTTTTCTTGGGTTAATCAATTTTTCGAGAGCAACACTTGGGATAGGTCTACTAGTATATATATATATATATATATATATATATATATATATATATATATATATATATATGTGTGTGTGTGTGTGTGTATACATAAGATAACTGCAGATAAAAAAAATAGACACTTTGTACATTTATAAAGCTCACTATGAGAAATGTTTTTTTCGCATGACGAGGACGCTTTTCTTGGATTTTGACCGGTTCCCCAAGACGATGATGCGCGTGTTCCATCGATGACCGAGCAAGAAGTTAGAAACGCAACCAAACAGATTGTAACAGGAAGTCCTTAATGTTTCCCTTTCCGATGATAGTCAATAAACATAAAGCCTCTTGCATCCCCCAAAAACTGAGTCCATCACCTTATTTGCAGATGAAACAACTTTGGCATTCTTTGGAACAGGTGAACAGAGGTGTATGAATTGTCTCACTGGCTCAAATTGATCCTAGGTTAGGAAACATTTAAAGAACCCAGTTTGATCTGTTTCAAAGAATGTCAGACTTTGATCACGTGTCAAAAGATTTGTCACTCACTAACAAGTTCATTGTATGAAATAATTTCAATTTTCCAATGAGATATGTTAATAGCATTGGCTATTTGAGTTCTAGTCAATCGTCTTTACTCCATCATCATGTGGTGAACAAGTTCAATCCTTTTCTGGGTAATAGCATTTACAGAAGGTCCAGAGCTTAGGACATCTTCAAGACTCTCCCTTCTCCTCCTAAATTCAGACACCACTTTACTGTTGATATAGCTGGATTGTCATCACCTAATGTAGCAACCATGTCAACATGAATGTCCTTGGGCCTAAACCCATTTTCTGTGAATACTTAGTAACACTACAATGTCAAATGTTGTACACTAGTAGCGACTAAATTGGCACCTCTTATCAGACAATCCTTGGTTTGTCCTATAAGGTGTGTGTGTGGACACCGAGCAAAACTAAAAACAGTAGCTGTCAAAGGATGGATAATCTCTATGGGAACCAACGCCCATCCATGCTGATGAGAGTAGAAAGTGGACTTTGGGTTTACTTTCGACAGTCTCATAACTCTCGCTTACCCCCTAATTTGTCCTTTAGTCTTCACATGCCACAAGTGATATTTCTGACAATGGGGTAAGAATTGCTGGGTCGAATGTTGTTTTGAATGGGTGGTATATGGAGATTTTTGATTCTGTCATAGTATTCATCATCACTCAACTGTCAATCTATCCAACTTATTAAGCCTTATCTTCGAATGGCATAGAGGTAAGTGACTCTGACTGATGAGAAAACAGTCGGGTTTCAAATCTCTGCTTGAAACACTTGCTTGTCTAGCCACACTTAAAAGTTGTGATACAACGAAACAGTCTGTCTGTGGATGACTATTTAAAAACAAAAATAAAAGCTTAAGTAGGGAGCAAAGCAAGGAAAACTTTTTAATAAATTAAGTTTACTTAACTGCTCCATAGTGGTTAGAATGTCTGCTAAAGCGTCGGGAGGCTAGGGTTCAATTCTCGATTGAGTCATACCAAAGCTTAAAAAAATGATACCTGATGCCCTTTTGCTTAAACACTCAGTATTATAAGGTGAGAATCAAGGGTAAGTGGAGTAATCCTGGGAAAGGAGTGACGCCCTCCCTTACATTTGGCTTTCTAAACTAAATATATTCAAATTTCAACGATGCTTCAAGAGTGGGACTACATTTTCATTACTAAACTTTATGTTTCGAATTCTTATTCTAATTTTGATCAAAATGCATTACATGATTTTGATTCTAGAAAATGTCTCGAATTTTACAGGTTAAGTTAAAGAGGTCTTAAGAAGAAACTAAAATTCAGGGAATCTTGCTTAATTGGTGTCTGATGACTATAGATCAAATTTAATGCAATCTGAAATATTTCAATTTTCAAATGGGAGATTAAACCCATATTATGCTCCTTAAAACTCCTTTAAAATACCTCAAAGAAATTTGGGGAATATTTATTAACTGATGTAAAATACTTATTTTTTAAATTTCACAAAAGCGGAGGTATCTGAATTTTCACAAAGGGCTTCCACCCCTCTCTTTGTTGCTTTTGCATGAAGCTAAATCAAATTAAATATAATCCACATTACTCACCCTTACGTCGAGTAGCTGTGTTTCTAGACTTAAGGTTTAGCATCAATAAATCTGGTTTTTAATCTTTGTAAGAGGGACATACAAGTGGTGGAAAACTGTTCTGTTTGGAGGAACTGTCCTAAGTGGGTATTCTTATATATATATATATATATATATATATATATATATATATATATATATATATATATATATATATATAAGGTAAATGAAGGAAGAGAGATAAAGATGTGCGAATGACAAATCTATTTCACTATAGGTTCAATTCTCTAAAAGTATACTTTTAGTCTCATATTTTACTTTATATATAAATAAATATATATATATATATATATATATATATATATATATATATAACTGAAATGCTGCGAAAGACAGGATGCTGAAAAAGACAAACGAAAAAAAAAAAACAACTTTAACTACAGGAATAAATCTGGAACTCCCTCCCTGCTCCCTGTTTCCCCGACTGCACCGACATTCAGAAATTTAAAACTAATGTAAACATACATCTCGCTGTACAGCTGCCAACTTAGGATGAACCCCCCAAAACTTACACTCTAATTCTCCGTAACCCCTTACGTCTACAGTGGCGACCTGCCTTGTTTGGGGTGAACTATATTAAAAAAAATCATCAAGAAATGAGAGATTTTACGGGTTTCGTTCGGATCAAAGAACGTCTTCAGAAAAAGTGAAGATTTTAAATTTATTCGATAACAGTAAAAACAGGAAAAAAAAGAATGCACAACAGGACGTTATTGGCATGTGTTTATCTAACTGAAAAAAGAAAGAATTATAAAACGTGTGCAGAGAGACGTTAAAATGGGAAAAGGTGGGGAAGACATATATAAATATATATAAGTATTTATTACTATGATATTAAAACTATTTGCTTGTCAAGAAAAACATTGATTTCTATTTATCTTCCTCCCACAGCGGTAAGATGTGGCACAAGGTCGGAAAGTGGGATTTGAAAAGCCAGCGCCCGAGAAGGTGAGAACTCTGGCCTACAAAAAATGCCTGGGCAGCCCCGTCGGCATTCCCCGGTAGGGGCGCCTCAGGAAGTAAGCAATAAGCTTACTATTCCCCAAAGAGGGAAGGCAAAGCCTGGGAGAGTGGACCTCCTAGAACTGCACAGGACAAACCCACAGACCGGCGTCATCAAGCCCCGAAGGCCAAGACGGTACCGGTCTATAGGGTGTAGTATCCATCGGAACAGATACTACACTGCTAATCTTTCAGATAAATATACAGGACCAAAGCACAATCAGAAATAAGATTAAACAAGAACAAATATATATATATATATATATATATATATATATATATATATATATATATATATATATATATATATATATATATATATGCGTGTATGGGTGTATTGGTGTATGGGTGTCTCTTTCCTCGTGTTTGTTGTTGTCTGCAATCATATATGCCAATATATTTATTCTCTTTACATAAATGTCTACTAAAATATTAATTTGTATCAGCATTCCCAAACAGACATTTATTCATTTGGTAAGAAAAATAGATTCACAGGACATGTCTCAGAATTGTAATAATAATTCATAAAAAATGTGCATATTCATGAAAGTTCTGACACTCACGAAGACGCACGCACACACAGACATATATATATACACACACACACACACACACACACACATACATATATATATAAATATATATATATATATGTGTGTGTATACATACATATGTATGTATATATATGTATATTTATAGTTGTGTGTTTATTGAGATTGCCTTACTTAATTATTCACTCAGAATGACAGACATACACAAACCAAACCGAAAAACATCCACCAATATATATATATATATATATATATATATATATATATATATATATATATATATAACAGGGTACATATAAATGTTCGTATATTTATATATATATCTGTATGTACAAGCATACATAAATATATATATATATATATATATAAGCATACATAAATAAATATATATATATATATACACATATATATGATGATGGCTTGAAACTCGTGTTTGCACATTGTTATCACTAGAAGCAATGTCTGCACGTGAAGCTTTTTTAAGTGAAGAAAGGTTTATAGAGAGACACATACGTATGAAAGAAAGAAAGGAAGAGGCAATTAAATGAGAGATTGGACCGGTTTCGTTCGGATCGACGAAAGTCTTCAGAAAAAGTGAAGATGCGAACGAAACCCGTCAAATCTATCGTTTGATTTTTATTTCTTCCTGTGTTTAATTGCTTTTTCCTTTCCGTCTTTCATACATTCTGTCTCCACGACATTTCATTATATATCGTGTATTTTATCTTCATATATAAAGACACACATATATAAAGACACACACACACACACATATATACACTGACATATGTATATAAATATACATATAGAGAAATATATATGTATATATATATGTATACATACATATAGAGAAAAAAATATATATATATATACATATAGTTATCTATCTATCTATCTATCTATATATATATATATATAATATATATATATAAATATACATATACAGTCATTTATATATATATATATATATATATATATATATTTATATACATATACAGTTTTATATATATATATACAATCATTTATATATATATACGTACATATACATATATATATATACAATATATATATATATATATATATATAGAGAGAGAGAGAGATATATATAAATATACATATACAATCATTTATATATATATATATATATATATATAAATAAATACATATACAGTCATATATATATATATATATATATATATATATATATATATATATACATATATATATACACACACACATATACATACACATACACAGTCATATATATATAAACACACACACACATTCTTCAATTCTTTTATTTATTCCTTGTGAACTTTTCTATGGTCCACTGCTGGGCCTTAGATTTTTCCTTGTGGTGATGAGAGTCATACTGTTACTTATTGATTTGTTTATATGGTGGAACGGAGCCAGACGCACGTCCTGAATGTGTGTCTTCAGTTTTCGCGGACAGGGGTCGGCGGGGGCGGGGGGTGGGCAGGAAGAAGGACTGATCGTGTCAGTTGGTGGGGAGGAGGGTGGGGGTCTGGCGGACTGCGGAGGAGAAGGAGGAGTGTTCTTTAGTCTCTGCGCTGTAGTTGGCATGGGTCCCTTTCCTTGTTGTACAGATTTGCAAACCTATTGAACATGAACAGAGGGCGAGGCGTGAGGGGAGAGGGCCTTCCGTGATTAGACTCATGTGTTCGTTTTCCTCTCAAACACTTTGGCCGATGCTCCCCCACAAGAAGCAAATTCAAACTCTCTCATTCTCATCCTCATCTTTATCCATCCCACTTGTGTTGTCACCATCGTCATCTTCCTCTCTCTCTCTCTCTCTCTCTCTCTCTCTCTCCCTCCCACTCTCTCTCTTCAACCAAACCCTTCTTTCTGTCTCCTCGTTTTATGACTTCTTCTTCATCTTTTCTTCTTTATCTTCTGAGGTCAGATGACTATTCTCCATCCATCATTATCCCCTCTGGCATTGGCCACCATTCCTCCTTTCTCACTGAAACCATCAATCTCTTTTTTTGTCTCTTCCTTGTAAAACTTCTTCATCTTCTTTGTCTTTGATATCTTCATCTTTTTTTACGAGGCAGCTGGCTACACGTTTCTTCCCTGTTGTGCTGTGTTCCCTCTTGTACAAAAACATATGTCTACATGCGTTTTTTTCTTTTTTGCGACGGACACGCACATTGCACGCAGGTGGATGCGAAACCATCCCTAAATGCACCCACCTCATGCACGTCCACAATGACACTTTATTGGACCGCATTCAAGGAATATTTCGTGATTATTTGAATACCTAGCCCATTCAAAAGATCGACACACGCGAAAGCAATTACCCCAACCTATTACTTCAACACACAGAAAACACGCACATGTAAATATGTGTAAATATTACCAAAACTTTACGGATCTTACTATCTTGTTTGTTATCTTGCTTGATTGTCACTGTGCACATTGGATGATGTCACAAGAGGCGATTGATAAGAGAAGGGAGGAGGCGAATGGCATAAATAATTAAAAGAGAGAGATAGAGGGAGAAAGAAGGATAGATGGGAATGAGAGAAAGAGGGAGTGGAAGAATGCATTAAAAAAACGAATAACTATTATCGACTGATAAATTGTACTAACCTAATATATATATATATATATATATATATTTGTAAGTTCTTACAAAAAATATATATTTGGGCATACCTCCTTATAATTTCCGAAATATTTCCAATTGCAAGCTCAATGAAGTTGTATTACAAGATTCAGAGCATATATACTTTATAGTTGCATTCCAATGACCACTGGAAAATGAATACAAAACCATGATTTTCATATTCATTTCAGTTACCTTCTATTAACAAAAAAAGTAAATTATTTAATCGATCTACTTTTTTATGAACTGAATAAAACCTATTTTCCAGTCATTGTTACTTAATATTATCGAATATTTCCTTTTATTCTACATATGTATTTTTATTTTCATCATGTCCACTTGGCCTGAGGAGACGCAGCCTAAATAAGTCTGAAGCTGAAGGAGGTATGCACATATGTAGCCCAAAATATTTGTATAAAAAAAATATTCTGGTTTTGTTTATTAAAAACCTCGTTTGATTGGACTTATTTTTAAGTATGGTATAAATTGTTAAATATATAGATTTTTTTCTTTTCCCATTGTGAAGCTGCAAATTTTCGCCAACTCTTGTCGCCTTCTTCAACCAAATATGAAATTATAAAAATCAGTAGAGAAATATCTCTCTCTATATATATATATATGGTATATATATATATATATATATATATATATATATATACCATATATATATATATATACCATATATATATATATATACCATATATATATATATATACCATATATATATATATATACCATATATATATATACCATATATATATATATATATATATACCATATATATATATATATATATATATATATATATATATACCATATATATAGATATACCATATATATATATATATATATACCATATATATATATATATATATATACCATATATATATATATATATACCATATATATATATATATATATACCATATATATATATATATACCATATATATATATATATATATATATATATATATATATATACCATATATATATATATACCATATATATATATATATATATATACACACATATATATATATACCATATATATATATTTATATATATATCGCTGCAACTCATCGTTTTGTTTATTAAGACCCTCAGGTTTGATTGGACGATACGTTTTCTTTAGAAATATGGTATATATATATATATATATATATATATATATATATATATATATATATATATATACCATATTTCTAAAAAAAAACGTATCGTCCAATCAAACATGAGGCTCTTAATAAACAAAACGATGAGTTTCAGCGATCCGTAATTGACTTGTTTTTGTTATTTATTTTCTACAATAACACCTTACAACAGAAGTATTTGTGGACAAACATTATAAAATGCATTTTCAAATCTACGTAGACAAGCAAGAAAAAGAACAAAGCAAAAAAAAAAAAACGATTAAGATCGATTTTAAAACAAATACAACGTCATTGTTACACGTGTTTTTAAAATAACAGAATTTCTCTGCTGATTTTCATAATTTCATATTTCTCTGAAGAAGATGACAGAAGTTGCTGAAAAAATATATATATATGAGAGAGAGAGAGAGAGATTAGATTATGGTAATATGAATTTTGATGTGGAATTACTTTTAATAATTAATACTTTTTACCGAGGTATATGACAATGGATCTTTTCTTGTGATTTTTGTTTTGGGTGAAATTTGTAACTTTTTGGGGGGACATTGTTGTTAATTTGTGATTTCTGTTGGTCACGTACGAAAATGTTATTCTGGAGATAGTCTAGTGTTGTCTAAAAAAGATTTTTTGTTTCCCTTATGACTTAAAATAAACACTACCGCGAAACAGCTGTGAGCAACCTTTGTGTATGCTCTTTATTTGGAACTTGATTTGAATAAAGGTTTTAAATCTTCAAAATACATACATGTGTGTTTGTCTCTACATTGTGTCTCAGGGCAGTAAATATTAGTTCAAACAAACGTTAGTGAAACAAATCCTCAACTAATATTGGCTGTGCTTTTTCTTCTAAACTTTTGCAGAGATCTAAATCTTTTTCTCACTTCTTGATACGGTGTTGATTTTGACATTGGTATCACTTAGCTATCAAGCCAACCAGAGACGATGCATGCTGATTCTTTTGGCTTTCTTAGTTTCCAGTGACATTTTCTTCCTTCTTTTTCTTATCAGATATAATTAGCAAAGCATTACTTTCCGCACGCATCCCTTGGAACATCCTTTCCATATTTTCCAAGTCTCTCTCTTTTACCAGTTTTCAGATGCATCCAAGCATCTCCATAAGATGCACTGCCGGTTTATTTGTCGTCACGCTGCTGTGTCTGTCACGCTTTAGTTTGAAATAGCATTTTTGTTGCTCTGTCATGCTTAAATATGGCATTAGTTGAGCCTGGTCAGTATCAGATGGGTGACCATTTGGGAATACCAGGCGTTGTATGCGAGTCAATGGCAACTTCCCAGACTTAATTTTTCTGCCTAGACATCTCCACGATAACTCCAATCACAGTCAACGAGTTTAAGAGTTGCTATGCGGGCTGCGACAGAAATGTCTTTTTTATGTCATGGTTAAGAAATTTTATTTGTTCCTTCATTTGGTCGTTTCATTGGACTGTCATGCTTAACTTTCAAATAGCATTTTCGTTGGTCTGTCATGCTTAAGTTTAAAATAGACATTTTCATTGATCTATCATGCTTAAGTTTTAAATAGAATTTTCATTGATCTATCATGCTTAAGTTTGAAATAGCATTTTTGTTGGTCTGTCATACTTAAGTTTCAAATAGACATTTTCGTTGGTCTGTCATGCTTAAGTTTGAAATAGCATTTTCATTGATCTATCATTCTTAAGTTTGAAATAGCATTTTTGTTGGTCTGTCATACTTAAGAGAGTGTCTCTGATCCCCGGTCAGTTGGTTTGGCAAACTTTATAATACAAAACCAGCAGTGACAATGACGTTTACTTTCAATGTCATATCCGAGTCTTTATCACTCGTCCCTTTTCGCACTGTTTTTCTCTTCCTTCCTTCTTCTGTTTGTTTCGTCTCAATGCTTAATATGCAGATTGAATGGGTATATCTCAAGAATCTTTGTTCTTGTTTAGGTTTGAATCTTTTTATCAAAGGTTTTTGTCCAATTATTTACTAATGAGAAAGTTAAGACAGGTTGTCCAGAAAATAATGGCATTCTTTTTTTGTAATTGTTGACACTTGACTATAAATAAGACTTTTAACAAAAATCCTGTTTTTTTTAAGTTAAAAAAAAAATAATATTCCATAGATTTCATAAATTTTAAAGTTGGAAGTTCTTTATATATATATATATATATATATATATATATTAGAGAACTGAAAGCGAACTTTTAGGAAAGGTAACTTATCTATCCCAGCAATTTCCTCTGATGATAAGATTTTGATCTTTGAAAAGCCTGGCTTCAGGAAAAAATTAATTTAATAAATTGCTTTTTTGCGGAATAGACCTTGCATTGAGCAACTGAATTGAAAAAAGATCTGCCTCTGTCGCTTTTCTAATTCCTTTTCATCTTCTACCTATCTATCTGCTCTATCTATCTATATATATATATGTATATATATATATATATATATATATATATATATATATATAGGAAAAGCCCAATATGAACATCTAAATGAAAGATCAGACTTTTTCTTGGCCTGATGAGATCTTAGTTTCTAATAACTATTGACCGATAACATCGACATGCTAGTGTAGCGGCTTTTTGTACATATCTGTATAAATAAAAATAATTATATATATATATATATATATTAATTCAGTAGCATACAAAATTTATGACATACTTAATATTTTGTAATCCAGAAATCAACACTCAACAATATTTATCCATGTACACATGTTTCAGAAAATCTTCATTATCGCTATTACACAAGGGTAAAATTTGACGAATTTATGATTTTCCTCTCTAGCATATTTACAAAATGTAGCATGATTACGACATATTAATTATGTCATAAATTTTTTATTCAACTAAATTGAAATATATAAACTCTGTTGGACATAGCGTGTTAACTATTGAGTTTAATTTTATCTGCAGTATTTAATATATCCTGGGGATTCATAATATCTTATTTATTAATAAAATATGTGCTATGTAATCTCTTTGAAATATGGCAATAATTCGAGCTATTTAACTTACACTTTTCCTTAAATATATCTATATAAGAAAAGTTTGTCGGATTAGACTTACATAGCATTACATTTGACATATCAATATTTGATTTCTGACTAGCCTGTTCCTTTGTTTATTGTTGGTTCATGTTGTTATGATAAATATATTTTATTTCAAATGAATTACTTAAAAAAATACTTTATGTGACTAGGACCACTTTTTCCATGGCTGCCATCTTTATTTTCAGCAACTAATTCATATTAAAATGGAGGTCATAGGAAATTTTCCTATTGACTGTAATTACTAATAATACTTCATTATTATTGATAAATAACATTTATATATTTTAATACGATTATAGAAACAGATATGCAAAACATTTTAAAATACAACTTTTTAAATTACACCAGTATAGCATGTGACATAATATAATTTAAAAGTTGTATATTTCGGTAGCATCTTCTCATTCAAAAGAGTTTGATTAAACAAAATCGAGAACTTTCGCTTAATGATCATTTTATTCAATCGTTCAATTCGTTCTGACGTGTCTTTTAATAGATATAAACCGAAATTACTTGATGTGTGAAGAATTTTGGTTCTTTCGTTAATAACTTGAACTCTGACATTATAAGACACTTCGGAAGAATTTGAAATTTAGATTAAACGATCAATAGGCAAAAGTTGTCTATTTTGATTTAGCCAACTTGTTTGAAAATAAAAGAGAAGCATCATTCGGTTTAGGAAGTGTATGAGGTTGCACTCGAAGTGTTTATTCAGATACAGAGAGAAGCTGAAGTGATTTAGCCAACTTGTTTGAATATAGAAGAGAAGCATCATTCGGTCTAGGAAGATTATGGAGTTGCACTCGAAGTGTTTATTCAGATACAGAGAGAAGCTGAAGTGATTTAGCCAACTTGTTTGAATATAGAAGAGAAGCATCATTCGGTCTAGGAAGAGTATGGAGTTGCACTCGAAGTGTTTATTCAGATACAGAGAGAAGCTGAAGTGATTTAGCCAACTTGTTTGAATATAGAAGAGAAGCATCATTCGGTCTAGGAAGATTATGGAGTTGCACTCGAAGTGTTTATTCAGATACAGAGAGAAGCTGAAGTGATTTAGCCAACTTGTTTGAATAGAGAAGAGAAGCATCATTCGGTCTAGGAAGAGTATGGAGTTGCACTCGAAGTGTTTATTCAGATACAGAGAGAAGCTGAAGTGATTTAGCCAACTTGTTTGAATATAGAAGAGAAGCATCATTCGGTCTAGGAAGATTATGGAGTTGCACTCGAAGTGTTTATTCAGATACAGAGAGAAGCTGAAGTGATTTAGCCAACTTGTTTGAATATAGAAGAGAAGCATCATTCGGTCTAGGAAGAGTATGGAGTTGCACTCGAAGTGTTTATTCAGATACAGAGAGAAGCTGAAGTGATTTAGCCAACTTGTTTGAAAATAGAAGAGAAGCATCATTCGGTCTAGGAAGATTATGGAGTTGCACTCGAAGTGTTTATTCAGATACAGAGAGAAGCTGAAGTGATTTAGCCAACTTGTTTGAATATAGAAGAGAAGCATCATTCGGTCTAGGAAGAGTATGGAGTTGCACTCGAAGTGTTTATTCAGATACAGAGAGAAGCTGAAGTGATTTAGCCAACTTGTTTGAATATAGAAGAGAAGCATCATTCGGTCTAGGAAGATTATGAAGTTGCACTCGAAGTGTTTATTCAGATACAGAGAGAAGCTGAAGTGATTTAGCCAACTTGTTTGAAAATAGAAGAGAAGCATCATTCGGTCTAGGAAGATTATGGAGTTGCACTCGAAGTGTTTATTCAGATACAGAGAGAAGCTGAAGTGATTTAGCCCACTTGTTTGAAAATAGAAGAGAAGCATCATTCGGTCTAGGAAGAGTATGGAGTTGCACTCGAAGTGTTTATTCAGATACAGAGAGAAGCTGAAGTGATTTAGCCAACTTGTTTGAATATAGAAGAGAAGCATCATTCGGTCTAGGAAGAGTATGGAGTTGCACTCGAAGTGTTTATTCAGATACAGAGAGAAGCTGAAGTGATTTAGCCAACTAGTTTGAATAGAGAAGAGAAGCATCATTCGGTCTAGGAAGAGTATGGAGTTGCACTCGAAGTGTTTATTCAGATACAGAGAGAAGCTGAAGTGATTTAGCCAACTTGTTTGAATATAGAAGAGAAGCATCATTCGGTTTAGGAAGATTATGGAGTTGCACTCGAAGTGTTTATTCAGATACAGAGAGAAGCTGAAGTGATTTAGCCAACTTGTTTGAATATAGAAGAGAAGCATCATTCGGTCTAGGAAGAGTATGGAGTTGCACTCGAAGTGTTTATTCAGATACAGAGAGAAGCTGAAGTGATTTAGCCAACTTGTTTGAAAATAGAAGAGAAGCATCATTCGGTCTAGGAAGATTATGGAGTTGCACTCGAAGTGTTTATTCAGATACAGAGAGAAGCTGAAGTGATTTAGCCAACTTGTTTGAATATAGAAGAGAAGCATCATTCGGTCTAGGAAGAGTATGGAGTTGCACTCGAAGTGTTTATTCAGATACAGAGAGAAGCTGAAGTGATTTAGCCAACTGGTTTGAATATAGAAGAGAAGCATCATTCGGTCTAGGAAGATTATGGAGTTGCACTCGAAGTGTTTATTCAGATACAGAGAGAAGCTGAAGTGATTTAGCCAACTTGTTTGAAAATAGAAGAGAAGCATCATTCGGTCTAGGAAGATTATGGAGTTGCACTCGAAGTGTTTATTCAGATACAGAGAGAAGCTGAAGTGATTTAGCCAACTTGTTTGAAAATAGAAGAGAAGCATCATTCGGTCTAGGAAGAGTATGGAGTTGCACTCGAAGTGTTTATTCAGATACAGAGAGAAGCTGAAGTGATTTAGCCAACTTGTTTGAATATAGAAGAGAAGCATCATTCGGTCTAGGAAGATTATGGAGTTGCACTCGAAGTGTTTATTCAGATACAGAGAGAAGCTGAAGTGATTTAGCCAACTTGTTTGAATAGAGAAGAGAAGCATCATTCGGTCTAGGAAGAGTATGGAGTTGTACTCGAAGTGTTTATTCAGATACAGAGAGAAGCTTAAGTGATTTAGCCAACTTGTTTGAAAATAGAAGAGAAGCATCATTCGGTCTAGGAAGAGTATGGAGTTGCACTCGAAGTGTTTATTCAGATACAGAGAGAAGCTGAAGTGATTTAGCCAACTTGTTTGAATATAGAAGAGAAGCATCATTCGGTCTAGGAAGAGTATGGAGTTGCACTCGAAGTGTTTATTCAGATACAGAGAGAAGCTGAAGTGATTTAGCCAACTTGTTTGAATATAGAAGAGAAGCATCATTCGGTCTAGGAAGAGTATGGAGTTGCACTCGAAGTGTTTATTCAGATACAGAGAGAAGCTGAAGTGATTTAGCCAACTTGTTTGAATATAGAAGAGAAGCATCATTCGGTCTAGGAAGAGTATGGAGTTGCACTCGAAGTGTTTATTCAGATACAGAGAGAAGCTGAAGTGATTTAGCCAACTTGTTTGAATAGAGAAGAGAAGCATCATTCGGTCTAGGAAGAGTATGGAGTTGCACTCGAAGTGTTTATTCAGATACAGAGAGAAGCTGAAGTGATTTAGCCAACTTGTTTGAATATAGAAGAGAAGCATCATTCGGTCTAGGAAGAGTATGGAGTTGCACTCGAAGTGTTTATTCAGATACAGAGAGAAGCTGAAGTGATTTAGCCAACTTGTTTGAATAGAGAAGAGAAGCATCATTCGGTCTAGGAAGAGTATGGAGTTGCACTCGAAGTGTTTATTCAGATACAGAGAGAAGCTTAAGTGATTTAGCCAACTTGTTTGAAAATAGAAGAGAAGCATCATTCGGTCTAGGAAGAGTATGGAGTTGCACTCGAAGTGTTTATTCAGATACAGAGAGGAGCTGAAGTGATTTAGCCAACTTGTTTGAATATAGAAGAGAAGCATCATTCGGTCTAGGAAGAGTATGGAGTTGCACTCGAAGTGTTTATTCAGATACAGAGAGAAGCTGAAGTGATTTAGCCAACTTGTTTGAATATAGAAGAGAAGCATCATTCGGTCTAGGAAGAGTATGAAGTTGCACTCGAAGTGTTTATTCAGATACAGAGAGAAGCTGAAGTGATTTAGCCAACTTGTTTGAATATAGAAGAGAAGCATCATTCGGTCTAGGAAGAGTATGGAGTTGCACTCGAAGTGTTTATTCAGATACAGAGAGAAGCTGAAGTGATTTAGCCAACTTGTTTGAATATAGAAGAGAAGCATCATTCGGTCTAGGAAGAGTATGGAGTTGCACTCGAAGTGTTTATTCAGATACAGAGAGAAGCTGAAGTGATTTAGCCAACTTGTTTGAATAGAGAAGAGAAGCATCATTCGGTCTAGGAAGAGTATGGAGTTGCACTCGAAGTGTTTATTCAGATACAGAGAGAAGCTGAAGTGATTTAGCCAACTTGTTTGAATATAGAAGAGAAGCATCATTCGGTCTAGGAAGAGTATGGAGTTGCACTCGAAGTGTTTATTCAGATACAGAGAGAAGCTGAAGTGATTTAGCCAACTTGTTTGAATAGAGAAGAGAAGCATCATTCGGTCTAGGAAGAGTATGGAGTTGCACTCGAAGTGTTTATTCAGATACAGAGAGAAGCTTAAGTGATTTAGCCAACTTGTTTGAATAGAGAAGAGAAGCATCATTCGGTCTAGGAAGAGTATGGAGTTGCACTCGAAGTGTTTATTCAGATACAGAGAGAAGCTGAAGTGATTTAGCCAACTTGTTTGAATAGAGAAGAGAAGCATCATTCGGTCTAGGAAGAGTATGGAGTTGCACTCGAAGTGTTTATTCAGATACAGAGAGAAGCTGAAGTGATTTAGCCAACTTGTTTGAATATAGAAGAGAAGCATCATTCGGTCTAGGAAGAGTATGGAGTTGCACTCGAAGTGTTTATTCAGATACAGAGAGAAGCTGAAGTGATTTAGCCAACTTGTTTGAATAGAGAAGAGAAGCATCATTCGGTCTAGGAAGAGTATGGAGTTGCACTCGAAGTGTTTATTCAGATACAGAGAGAAGCTTAAGTGATTTAGCCAACTTGTTTGAATAGAGAAGAGAAGCATCATTCGGTCTAGGAAGAGTATGGAGTTGCACTCGAAGTGTTTATTCAGATACAGAGAGAAGCTGAAGTGATTTAGCCAACTTGTTTGAATAGAGAAGAGAAGCATCATTCGGTCTAGGAAGAGTATGGAGTTGCACTCGAAGTGTTTATTCAGATACAGAGAGAAGCTGAAGTGATTTAGCCAACTTGTTTGAATATAGAAGAGAAGCATCATTCGGTCTAGGAAGAGTATGAAGTTGCACTCGAAGTGTTTATTCAGATACAGAGAGAAGCTGAAGTGATTTAGCCAACTTGTTTGAATATAGAAGAGAAGCATCATTCGGTCTAGGAAGAGTATGGAGTTGCACTCGAAGTGTTTATTCAGATACAGAGAGAAGCTGAAGTGATTTAGCCAACTTGTTTGAATAGAGAAGAGAAGCATCATTCGGTCTAGGAAGAGTATGGAGTTGCACTCGAAGTGTTTATTCAGATACAGAGAGAAGCTGAAGTGATTTAGCCAACTTGTTTGAAAATAGAAGAGAAGCATCATTCGGTCTAGGAAGAGTATGGAGTTGCACTCGAAGTGTTTATTCAGATACAGAGAGAAGCTGAAGTGATTTAGCCAACTTGTTTGAATATAGAAGAGAAGCATCATTCGGTCTAGGAAGATTATGGAGTTGCACTCGAAGTGTTTATTCAGATACAGAGAGAAGCTGAAGTGATTTAGCCAACTTGTTTGAATAGAGAAGAGAAGCATCATTCGGTCTAGGAAGAGTATGGAGTTGTACTCGAAGTGTTTATTCAGATACAGAGAGAAGCTTAAGTGATTTAGCCAACTTGTTTGAAAATAGAAGAGAAGCATCATTCGGTCTAGGAAGAGTATGGAGTTGCACTCGAAGTGTTTATTCAGATACAGAGAGAAGCTGAAGTGATTTAGCCAACTTGTTTGAATATAGAAGAGAAGCATCATTCGGTCTAGGAAGAGTATGGAGTTGCACTCGAAGTGTTTATTCAGATACAGAGAGAAGCTGAAGTGATTTAGCCAACTTGTTTGAATATAGAAGAGAAGCATCATTCGGTCTAGGAAGAGTATGGAGTTGCACTCGAAGTGTTTATTCAGATACAGAGAGAAGCTGAAGTGATTTAGCCAACTTGTTTGAATATAGAAGAGAAGCATCATTCGGTCTAGGAAGAGTATGGAGTTGCACTCGAAGTGTTTATTCAGATACAGAGAGAAGCTGAAGTGATTTAGCCAACTTGTTTGAATAGAGAAGAGAAGCATCATTCGGTCTAGGAAGAGTATGGAGTTGCACTCGAAGTGTTTATTCAGATACAGAGAGAAGCTGAAGTGATTTAGCCAACTTGTTTGAATATAGAAGAGAAGCATCATTCGGTCTAGGAAGAGTATGGAGTTGCACTCGAAGTGTTTATTCAGATACAGAGAGAAGCTGAAGTGATTTAGCCAACTTGTTTGAATAGAGAAGAGAAGCATCATTCGGTCTAGGAAGAGTATGGAGTTGCACTCGAAGTGTTTATTCAGATACAGAGAGAAGCTTAAGTGATTTAGCCAACTTGTTTGAAAATAGAAGAGAAGCATCATTCGGTCTAGGAAGAGTATGGAGTTGCACTCGAAGTGTTTATTCAGATACAGAGAGGAGCTGAAGTGATTTAGCCAACTTGTTTGAATATAGAAGAGAAGCATCATTCGGTCTAGGAAGAGTATGGAGTTGCACTCGAAGTGTTTATTCAGATACAGAGAGAAGCTGAAGTGATTTAGCCAACTTGTTTGAATATAGAAGAGAAGCATCATTCGGTCTAGGAAGAGTATGAAGTTGCACTCGAAGTGTTTATTCAGATACAGAGAGAAGCTGAAGTGATTTAGCCAACTTGTTTGAATATAGAAGAGAAGCATCATTCGGTCTAGGAAGAGTATGGAGTTGCACTCGAAGTGTTTATTCAGATACAGAGAGAAGCTGAAGTGATTTAGCCAACTTGTTTGAATATAGAAGAGAAGCATCATTCGGTCTAGGAAGAGTATGGAGTTGCACTCGAAGTGTTTATTCAGATACAGAGAGAAGCTGAAGTGATTTAGCCAACTTGTTTGAATAGAGAAGAGAAGCATCATTCGGTCTAGGAAGAGTATGGAGTTGCACTCGAAGTGTTTATTCAGATACAGAGAGAAGCTGAAGTGATTTAGCCAACTTGTTTGAATATAGAAGAGAAGCATCATTCGGTCTAGGAAGAGTATGGAGTTGCACTCGAAGTGTTTATTCAGATACAGAGAGAAGCTGAAGTGATTTAGCCAACTTGTTTGAATAGAGAAGAGAAGCATCATTCGGTCTAGGAAGAGTATGGAGTTGCACTCGAAGTGTTTATTCAGATACAGAGAGAAGCTTAAGTGATTTAGCCAACTTGTTTGAATAGAGAAGAGAAGCATCATTCGGTCTAGGAAGAGTATGGAGTTGCACTCGAAGTGTTTATTCAGATACAGAGAGAAGCTGAAGTGATTTAGCCAACTTGTTTGAATAGAGAAGAGAAGCATCATTCGGTCTAGGAAGAGTATGGAGTTGCACTCGAAGTGTTTATTCAGATACAGAGAGAAGCTGAAGTGATTTAGCCAACTTGTTTGAATATAGAAGAGAAGCATCATTCGGTCTAGGAAGAGTATGAAGTTGCACTCGAAGTGTTTATTCAGATACAGAGAGAAGCTGAAGTGATTTAGCCAACTTGTTTGAATATAGAAGAGAAGCATCATTCGGTCTAGGAAGAGTATGGAGTTGCACTCGAAGTGTTTATTCAGATACAGAGAGAAGCTGAAGTGATTTAGCCAACTTGTTTGAATAGAGAAGAGAAGCATCATTCGGTCTAGGAAGAGTATGGAGTTGCACTCGAAGTGTTTATTCAGATACAGAGAGAAGCTTAAGTGATTTAGCCAACTTGTTTGAAAATAGAAGAGAAGCATCATTCGGTCTAGGAAGAGTATGGAGTTGCACTCGAAGTGTTTATTCAGATACAGAGAGAAGCTGAAGTGATTTAGCCAACTTGTTTGAATATAGAAGAGAAGCATCATTCGGTCTAGGAAGAGTATGAAGTTGCACTCGAAGTGTTTATTCAGATACAGAGAGAAGCTGAAGTGATTTAGCCAACTTGTTTGAATATAGAAGAGAAGCATCATTCGGTCTAGGAAGAGTATGGAGTTGCACTCGAAGTGTTTATTCAGATACAGAGAGAAGCTGAAGTGATTTAGCCAACTTGTTTGAATAGAGAAGAGAAGCATCATTCGGTCTAGGAAGAGTATGGAGTTGCACTCGAAGTGTTTATTCAGATACAGAGAGAAGCTGAAGTGATTTAGCCAACTTGTTTGAATATAGAAGAGAAGCATCATTCGGTCTAGGAAGAGTATGAAGTTGCACTCGAAGTGTTTATTCAGATACAGAGAGAAGCTGAAGTGATTTAGCCAACTTGTTTGAATATAGAAGAGAAGCATCATTCGGTCTAGGAAGAGTATGGAGTTGCACTCGAAGTGTTTATTCAGATACAGAGAGAAGCTGAAGTGATTTAGCCAACTTGTTTGAATAGAGAAGAGAAGCATCATTCGGTCTAGGAAGAGTATGGAGTTGCACTCGAAGTGTTTATTCAGATACAGAGAGAAGCTGAAGTGATTTAGCCAACTTGTTTGAAAATAGAAGAGAAGCATCATTCGGTCTAGGAAGAGTATGGAGTTGCACTCGAAGTGTTTATTCAGATACAGAGAGAAGCTGAAGTGATTTAGCCAACTTGTTTGAAAATAGAAGAGAAGCATCATTCGGTCTAGGAAGAGTATGGAGTTGCACTCGAAGTGTTTATTCAGATACAGAGAGAAGCTGAAGTGATTTAGCCAACTTGTTTGAATATAGAAGAGAAGCATCATTCGGTCTAGGAAGAGTATGGAGTTGCACTCGAAGTGTTTATTCAGATACAGAGAGAAGCTGAAGTGATTTAGCCAACTTGTTTGAATATAGAAGAGAAGCATCATTCGGTCTAGGAAGATTATGGAGTTGCACTCGAAGTGTTTATTCAGATACAGAGAGAAGCTGAAGTGATTTAGCCAACTTGTTTGAATATAGAAGAGAAGCATCATTCGGTCTAGGAAGAGTATGGAGTTGCACTCGAAGTGTTTATTCAGATACAGAGAGAAGCTGAAGTGATTTAGCCAACTTGTTTGAATATAGAAGAGTAGCATCATTCGGTCTAGGAAGAGTATGGAGTTGCACTCGAAGTGTTTATTCAGATACAGAGAGAAGCTGAAGTGATTTAGCCAACTTGTTTGAATATAGAAGAGAAGCATCATTCGGTCTAGGAAGAGTATGGAGTTGCACTCGAAGTGTTTATTCAGATACAGAGAGAAGCTGAAGTGATTTAGCCAACTTGTTTGAATAGAGAAGAGAAGCATCATTCGGTCTAGGAAGAGTATGGAGTTGCACTCGAAGTGTTTATTCAGATACAGAGAGAAGCTGAAGTGATTTAGCCAACTTGTTTGAATAGAGAAGAGAAGCATCATTCGGTCTAGGAAGAGTATGGAGTTGCACTCGACGTGTTTATTCAGATACAGAGAGAAGCTGAAGTGATTTAGCCAACTTGTTTGAATATAGAAGAGAAGCATCATTCGGTCTAGGAATAGTATGGAGTTGCACTCGAAGTGTTTATTCAGATACAGAGAGAAGCTGAAGTGATTTAGCCAACTTGTTTGAATAGAGAAGAGAAGCATCATTCGGTCTAGGAAGAGTATGGAGTTGCACTCGAAGTGTTTATTCAGATACAGAGAGAAGCTTAAGTGATTTAGCCAACTTGTTTGAATATAGAAGAGAAGCATCATTCGGTCTAGGAAGAGTATGGAGTTGCACTCGAAGTGTTTATTCAGATACAGAGAGAAGCTGAAGTGATTTAGCCAACTTGTTTGAATAGAGAAGAGAAGCATCATTCGGTCTAGGAAGAGTATGGAGTTGCACTCGAAGTGTTTATTCAGATACAGAGAGAAGCTGAAGTGATTTAGCCAACTTGTTTGAATATAGAAGAGAAGCATCATTCGGTCTAGGAAGAGTATGGAGTTGCACTCGAAGTGTTTATTCAGATACAGAGAGAAGCTGAAGTGATTTAGCCAACTTGTTTGAATAGAGAAGAGAAGCATCATTCGGTCTAGGAAGATTATGGAGTTGCACTCGAAGTGTTTATTCAGATACAGAGAGAAGCTGAAGTGATTTAGCCAACTTGTTTGAATATAGAAGAGAAGCATCATTCGGTCTAGGAAGAGTATGGAGTTGCACTCGAAGTGTTTATTCAGATACAGAGAGAAGCTGAAGTGATTTAGCCAACTTGTTTGAATATAGAAGAGAAGCATCATTCGGTCTAGGAAGAGTATGGAGTTGCACTCGAAGTGT
>OY744525.1:18392842-18410342 GCA_963556195.1 Sepiola atlantica | reverse complement strand
TGCTAAAGTAATAATCAGTTCTAAGTGACAGTCTTCTGGAGGGTGAAGGTTCAATTCTCAGTGCGAGCGATACTAAGAATACAATTACCAATTACTTAAGACTTCTACCCGATCATGGCTGATGGAACAAGAGCAAGCTACCCCTGTGGATTAAATAAAGGGTTCCATTTGAAATGCCATACAGATTCCCGAGATACATAATGAAGTATATATGATGTACATACATTTATATATATATATATATATATAAACTCTGTAAAAATATGGTCTACTCCAAAAATATATATGCATACTACAATACATATAATGATTTGTATTATTTGTATCATTTGAACTACTGTTCACATCTTGTGATTGTGTAGGTAGAGGTCCAAGTGCACTATTTTGACCAAAGGACTATATTGTTGTTAGGCTGTCACTTTTGATCAACATATACATGTGTTAACTAAAATAACTCTGAATGTCAAAAAGTGCTCTTCGTCTCTGACATCACATTGTGTGGGCCGGATAGTACATAGCAACAATAAGAGACAGGGTCATATTTCTGAATTTGCGATCATGTCTGGCATGAGACTATCAAATCTCGTGCCAAAACCAAATGTCTACAAGGGAGATAACTCTGTTCCCAACAAATACAACTATTGTTCTTCGAACAATTCGTTTTCATTAGCAAAAAAAAGAAAAAAAGAACCAGTGTGTATTTAAAAGTAGACATAACTTCTTATTCATATAGTGTTATTGAGGATCTATTTTTCTTAGTGCCTGGGGTCCCAAATCACATGACTATGAGGCGGTCAACCATTGGTTAATTTAGCCACGTGGTGATCGATATAAAATATCTGACTCACAAATCCACTTCCTCTGTTCTGCCTTTTGGGGCTAACGGCTGAGAGAACGATGTGGTTGGCATCATCTCTCTCTCTCCCCTCTTCACTGAAGCATATTTATATCTTCTCTCTCTGTTTTGTCCATGGCATGAAATTATTTGTCTGCATTTTGGTCTTGCTTATTGCCTTCGCTCAGGATTAAACAAAAAAAAAAATCAAGATAAGTTTAAGCCTGAGCAAAGACAGCAAAACAATTTAACAAATTAACTGAAAAAATGACACAAGTCCTGATGAAAGGAATATGAACTATGTATCACCAGGTATCTCGTAAAAGATTGAGTTCAAAATTCCATAACGGTTCCTGAGTTCAACACAAGGAGCTTGAAAAAGGCCCAAGAGAGAATCGGCCAAAAAGGTTGCATTAACAACAATGTGAGGAAAACAGTCCGAAAATTATAAATGACTGTTGTCATATTTGGGCTTGTGAATCTCTGTCCCATTTGAGGGTTCTTTATAAGGTGCAGAAACCTATCTGTAATTTGATTGGCCCCTCCCACCCTTTCATTTTTCTCTGCACCCTCTTTCTCACAGACGTGATGTTGCTAACTCAGTCTTTTCTATAAATACTATCATGGCATGTGTTCTTCGGAATTATTCCCTGCTTCCTTTGTTCCAGCTCGTTTGACTCGGTGGTCTAATGGTCTCCATAAATTCGCTGTTTTGATACCTCATCTTTCCAAAATCTGTGGGCCTGTGAAACTCTCTTCCTGCTGACTGTTTTCCTCCTACCTATAACCATGGTCTTTTCAAGACTAAGGCCAATAAGCATCTCCTGTCTTTACAATAATCACTTTTTGTTCTTGTTAGCTCCTTACATCAAGTGGCTTCGTGCCTTGTCTGGAGCGATTTCCATTAAAAAAATAATTAATAATTATTCAGAGTTGCTGACACCTTGCTTTCAAAAAAACATGTCGAAGCATTGGTTATTTTTGGATTACCAAAGTTAAGCAACGTTGAGCCATGTCAATACTTAGTTGGGTGACTATTTAAAAATACCAGATGCCATAATTTGAAAGAGAAAGAGGCAGTAAATTATCTTTAATATCGATAAAAAATATATGAATCCGTCACAAGGACAAAATTCACGCGAGTATAAGGGTTAATGTCGATTGAATGATGAAGAATATTATGAGAAAATTGAAAATGATGAATCGAAGTAACAAAATTTGAATACTTATGTGGACGAGTTATGACAAGTATTGTTTACATTTGATTTGAAGACGACCATGTTGTAGTCTGCAGGAAAGGAGTCCACAGATTAGAAGCTCCAAAAAAGAAACTTTGTTAATGGAAAGAAAGGAAAGTTCTTTGCAGTTGTGGTAGTGAGATGAGTTCTTTTACAAGTTACTCTTATATTTTTCAATGAGCGATAAACGTTATTATATACCAGATCCATTTGAATCTCTTCTTTCGAAAACCTTCAAATCTGACAAGCTGAAGACAATGTGTCCAATAGAGCAACTAATATCTGGTTAAATATAAAACAAATAATGCAAAAATTTGAACGGCAAATAAATCCAACTAAATTTTTAGCGCAACCAAAGTCAAAGGAAAGGGGAGGTAACTGACAGTTGTAATCAACAATGTAGAAAAGTGATGAAATTAAAATGACATGTAAATTATTCTTAAATCAATGTTGGGATGTTAAATAGCCATCGATTTACATAATCGGTCTCAGGAAATCAATGTCAAAATGCTGCTTCACGTATCAATTCTGTGTGGTCTTTCGGGATGAAAAACCTATGCAATGTATCTCAAAAATCATCATCATATTTGGTTTACTGTCTATTTTAACCTGCTGGCATGTGTTGGACGTCTTTTAGAAATTGACTTCCAAACCAACCCATCTCTGAACAGGCTTTTATTTATCCCATTTTTTCTCAAATTATTTCTTATCACTTATCATGTCTTTCGATGACCTTCCCTTTCGAAATTACCCTGCTACCTCAACTGTTCTGCATCTACTTACCCCATAGCTTTCATCCATTCTTTTAATGTGAACATACCATCAACATCTCCTATTCTGTACACATCTCCATATACTGTCCAGATTTAATCTTCCTCTGAGATGATCAGATCAAAGCCTATCTTTAAAACTCACATTACACATCCATCCTATCATTCTCATATCATTTCTCTCCATGCAACACATATCTTCAACTCTCATTGGCAAGATTTCATTACCATACGTCGTCACACTACGCACACAGTTCTTGATAGACTTTTTCCTTGGTCAATAGTAGTAACGCTCTGCTAGTTAGTAATAGCAGAATTTCCCTGAACTCACTCCATCCACTCGTAACTCTTGCTCTTACACCAGCATTAGCTCGTCCCTGTGCTGCAATAATATCATCAAGGTAACGAAACTTGTTGAAAACCTCAATAACTTCACCATCTAAATATACTTTCTCCGTATCTGAGTTCTTATCCGGCCCATTTATGGAGGCCCATTTATCTACCCACAAGTCCTGTTTGTTACTTTCAGCAGTGTATCCTTCAAGTTTTTCCCACTGTTCTTCCACACCTCCTGGAGTGGAACCGGCACCCAAACACTTATTATTCATTTGGTCTTCAAACTTGCGCTCAACTTGTTCTTCATTCAACTTTTACATCCTTCTCTTGAGGAGTAACATTTTCTTGACCTCATGAGCTTTCTTTAATTTAAAGCAAAATGAAATAATTAGAAAAGAAATTGAATGGCAAATTTATCCAACTAATATTTTAAGCCAACCCAAGTTCAAAGGAAGGGGGAGGTAACTGACAGTTGTAATCAACAATGTAGAAAATTGTTGAAATTAAAATGACATGTAAATTATTCTCAAATCAATGTTGGAATGTTAAATAGCCATCGATTTACATAATCGATCTTAGGAAATCAGTGTCAAAATGGTGCATCACATATTAATTGTGTGTGACTTTTCAAGATGAAAGAGTTAGACATATCATCAAATTCGGTGTAATATCTGTTTAACATGCAGGCTTTTAGAAATTGACTTCTAAACTAACCTATCTCTGGCCATGTTTTTATTTATCCTCCTTTCTCTCAAACACTGCTCCTCCCATGTTTTCCTTGGTCTTCCTCTTCCAAATGACTGTTTTGCATCTACTAACCCCATAACTTTCATCCATTCTTTTAATGTGAACATACCATCGAAGTTTCCTGTTTTGCACACATCTCCATGTACTGCCTAGATTTAATCTTCATCTGAGCTCATTAGATCTAAGTCTGTCTTTAAAACTCACATTACACACCCATCGTATCATTTTCATATCATTTCTCTCCATGCAACACATGTCCTCAACCCTCACTGGCCTGGTTTCACTACCATACATCATCACACTGCAGAGATGGTCAACAGGGGTAATATTCTGCTGGTTAGTAGTGGCAAAAAATCACTGAAATTATTCTATCCACTCCTAATTTTTGTAATCACACTCGCACCAGTTTCTCTCTGTGCTTCATCTACAAATCCAAGCACTCTTATCTAGTCTTTCAATGTGACCAAACCAACAAAGTCTCCTGTTCTGTACACATCTCCCTATACTGTCGAGATTAAATCTCATTAAAACATCTTCAATATGTGTTTCATTATAATTAGTATTGTGAAAAGTACCAAAAATTATCAGATAACAGATTGATCATTTTTTGATTTGAGAGAATGAGTCCATATTTGTTTTTATCAATACTTATACAAGCAAGAACTGTGAAAATTCCACAATTGATTCAAGAAAACAGGTTTTAATTTTATCATTTTACCGACTTTATATATTTATATTACTTTTAATTAAATTCTTCAAAACCATATCAAGAGACAAACGCTAACATATTCTAAATGAATTTAAATGATAAATAAATGAAAATATATATTTAATGTTGATTATCACTCTGTTTCTCATTCCTTATCAACTCGCTTTCTCTCTCTCTCTCTGTCAGCTGATATAACACCCTCTTTCTCGCCCTAGTATATATCAACAAATGTGAAATACTATCTCTCCTTATCTCTCTCTGCGACTGAAGAACCGAGCATGAAAATTTTCCGTTTATGTACGAAGACAAATTGATAATATTTATAGATAGATGGTAGTTTATGAACTTACATTTCTTTTAGACATTTTAATATTTACTAAGTATATATATATATATATATATATATATATATATATATATATAATATTATTATTTCATGTATCTACATAAAATGTTATAATGAGATATAATTTTTTATGTATCAATTTTCAGTATTTACTTCAACAGTGCTCGATATGTTAGTAGAGCTAGGTAGTAAGTTATGAAAATATATTTATGGCAATTAAGCTACACAGAGCCTGGCAATTCCTTCTGGGGATGAAACGCAGAAGCCTCTGTGTAGCTTAATTATCATAAATATATTTTCATAACTTACTATATATATATATATACAATATTATAATAAATATTTTTTAATTATTATCCACATGCATATATGTTTCATCCTTTTTCGGGATTCGGCAGTGTGGACAGTTACTGTTCTGCCTACACAGACACTAGTCACCTTTTAATTCAAAGTCTGTAATCCATGCAGCCAACCCAACAGCCATGCGGAAAGAGGAGAATTAAAGTCTATTTATGTCTTTACAAGCGAACATATGATAAGCTGCCAGACAGTGTTTGACATCACCCAATGGATGGAACTCGCATTTACGCATGTGTTTGGCACCCTATTTTAATTCTCTTAACGGGCCCAGCCATAGGGGGCTATTAAATAATATTATAATAAATATTTTTTTAAATTATTATCCACATACATAAATGCTTCATCCTTTTCGTCCCCGTCATCCCTCCCCCCCAAAAAATTACCACCCATGGGATCGTTAATAAAATTCTCAAGCCTTTCTGCAATCCAACCATATTTGGTACAAATAAATTTCAGTCTATGCCTGACTTGTCCACCAAGTTTTCGGTAAACCTTTTTTATCACGTCATCGGAAAACTAAGACATCTATTCTTTACAAAAGATTATTGCTTTACGCTAAGTGGAAACCGTTATATATTTATGTGTGTATGTGCATGGGTATCTAATGTTTATTTCACTCAATAATAGTTGCGATCTATTTCTAAATATTTAAAAGCTAAATAAATTTGTATCGAAATTACCAAAATGTTAACGTCTATCTATGTATATGAATAATGAGAAATATTTTGTTTCGTGTTTACAACAAAGGTATGAATGAAATGTTTATTATTTTAAATAAATGTTTCATGTATTTTAAGTAGCAAACTTTGTGAAGCGATAGCGAGCCCACAAAATCAGCTAGTATATATATCTATATCTATATATATATATATATACTAACACATGGTCTGTACCTGATTAATCTCATTCCCCTGAAGATAGACCCGGATTGGTCTGAAAGTACTTGGGAGACAAATCCAAACTAGGGCAAATTCATCAGCTAATTCCCCTCCGAAACTAAGATCCTAATTCGGACTATTGAAAGGATCTACTAAAGGATATCCAGACATGAGTTGTCTCTTATATTCAACAATACTTTCCTGCAAAAGAATATGCTGCCTATATATATATATATATATATATATATATATATATATATATATATATATATATATATATATTTATTATTCTGTACAGAAAATCAGTACAACATCAGTACCATTGGTTTCAAGCTCCGAAGGTGTTAACCTCCCGGCTATCTTTAGCTTTGTTGTCACTTTGCAAGCAACAACAAAGCTGAAGATAGCCAGGAGGTTAATGACTTCTGAGCTTGAAACCAATGGTACTGATGTTGTACTGATTTTCTGTACCGAATAATAAATAAATATTACGCTCTTAATTTTGATTTTCTCAATTAATTGAGCACTCTGCTGGGATTTTTCCTACCATCTTACAAAAGAAGTTTATATATATATATATATATATATATATATATATATATGTGTGTGTGTGTGAGTATTTTATTGTTATTCCACGTATGCTCCTAGAGAAGTATTTTATAGATGATTGGTGGTGTATGAAGCATTAAAAAATGCTTCATACACCATCAATAATCTATAATATATACACACGGGTATTTTAACAGTCCTGAGACGAGTGTTCTTCTAGTGTGTATATATATATATATATATATATATATATATATATATATATATATAAAGTGATCCAACAAAAGATATAAGAGGAAACTAATATCTTTAATTAGTGAACATCCGGATAAAAACTGAAGCTCAATATACTGGACAGAGCATTAATAGCATAATATAAAATGAAATAATAAAATAAGGTGTGAGTCAAATTTTATTAGAATTCAAAATTCAGGCAAAGTATCTTAAAGTCCTAAACTCATGAGTTTCCAAAGATAATTCTTCTCCTCAGAGGACCATTACCGCAGTGACATTACTGCAGGCAATAAAATTACACTTTGAAAATATATAAAAATATATATAAAAATACATAAAAGTATATAACACATCAAATATATCAGCCCAAAACATACTTTTTTGTTAAAGCTATACAATTCATCCAAGTCATACAATTTAAAACATATTCAGGAAAGATATCTAGGAGGTTGATTGAAAATTGATCCAGGTGGTGAGTGACAGTCCAAAAACGAAAAAATTATCCAGTCGGGAAATGCGTCCGCAATCGATGCAGTAAATGACAGTGAAAAATGTATCAAGGTTTATGTTAATTAATAAAACGATACAGGAACCAAATCATATAAAAAGTTCAGTAAACTCACTTTGTGTTGAATATCATAATGTTCAAAATTCAGGGTTCTTATGATTTGATCGGAGTAGTGCAAACCATAACTCGCTGGTTAAATGAAAAATCCGCTAAATCCGATTCGAATAAAATGAAATTGACCTGATGTATTCGGCCATTTTGTCTTCCGGGTCCGATAAAAATTATTCCAATGAATAAAGTTAAATTTGAAGGTGATCACTCTCCTGCAAGCCAAGTAAACAGAGCCTCTTCTCGTCGATCAGAATGTAACACTAAAGTCGTTGAATGCCTACTTGTTCAAACGACATTATTAGAACGGATGTTGGATGTCTAAGTTAACAAAGAAAAAGCGTCATCATATATTGACAGATATGTTAAATCAATTTAATGCAAACCGGATGTTACTTGTCTGGGTCAAATCATAAGTCCTGGTCAACAGGAAAGGATGTGTAAATTTAGGTCAATGCCTCTAATCAACCTCCCATCCAAAATAGCTATCTAATTGTCTGCCTTAAGCATAAAAGCAAATTTCACAGATCAAGCCCTATCAAATAATTTAGAAGATTTATGCAATTAATAATTACAAAGTTATTAAAATAATTAGAATTTAATAATTTAATAGTTTAATTTAATATTTAATTTTTTCAAGAAGTTGTAAAAATATTTAGAGTTTAAAAATGTAAATATTTAGACTTTTACAACTTAAAAAATTTAAAGAGATATTTAGGCATTTTCAAAGTCTAAACCTTTTAGGCAGGGAGGATTTAACGAACACATCTCCAAAACTGGACACCCCGGTCCCGACACTCACTCAATCAGCTACCGTAGGTTTGGTGGTGGTCTCCACTGTGCATACTTGAATTTCCTCCTATGTCGACATTTGGAAACTAATTCATTTCTAGAGTTGATCAGATTTAAACGTTTAGGTGCAGTGGCGATCATCACGGCCTCTGAAATGCATAGACCGCAAAATCCAGATACTGGGTTATAAGAGTTTGATTTTTTTAGGATGGACCATTTTATACTGTGTGGAATATTATTGGATCTTAAGTTTTTAGCTAAAGTAGTCAGTGATGTTTTGTTGTTGCCGACATTGTTATTGAAGGAGTAATTATGCATAGATATGCGGGTTTTAATTAAATTTGCTGTGGCCCGAATATAAGTGTGTATCTTAGGATTTACTATTGTTCCTGAGCTATTTATATTCCTATTCACGGGTCTACTTCTATTTACTGTATTTTCATGATATGGATTAGGTTGGTTAATTGATTGTATATTATTGTTAGCGTTATCGTTAACTACCATTGGAAGATCATTTTCGCCTTGCTGAGGTAGAAGACGGATAGTAAAATTATTAGGTATATAATTATGGTGCAAATTAGTCATAATGCTCAGTTGTGGAGTTTGATTAGGGGCTGCATTTATGTGATCTCTAGGGTTCATTGTAGAATTATTTAGTTCAGTTACGGTACAAACATACACAATGTCAGAATATGTGCATCTATTATCCAATGGGCAATCACTGGTACGCCTGCAGTTGCATGTATTTATGGGATTGGAGCAACTAGCATTAGATTGGATAGATTTTATTTGTTTGCTATTTGCTGAGATTATTGTTTGGGCTATGTTAGGCATAGTAGAGTAGGAAATTTTGATTGAGTTTTTATTAAGTATGAGGCTATATTTATGTGGGTATTTAAAGGAGTTTTCTAATATTTTAAAGAATTCCTTAGGAATATTGGTTTTAACGTTGTTATTAAAAGGTGGGTTAAACCAAATGTTGTTTTTCCTTCTAAGGCGTTTACGTGAAATCGGTGTGGGACTATCTATATGTTGCTCATTCTTATCAGGTTTGATGAACTTTTTATATGATTTGGTTCCTTTATCGTTTTATTAATTAACATAAACCTTGCATACATTTTTGACTGTCATTTACTGCATCGATTGCGGACGCATTTCCCGACTGGATAATTTTTTCGGTTTTGGACTGTCACTCACCACCTGGATCAATTTTCAATCAACCTCCTGGATATCTTTCCTGAATATGTTTTAAATTGTATGACTTGGATGAATTGTATAGCTTTAACAAAAAAGTATGTTTTGGGCTGATATATTTGATGTGTTATATACTTTTATGTATTTTTATATATATTTGTATATATTTTCAAAGTGTAATTTTATTGCCTGCGGTAATGATCCTCTGAGGAGAAGAATTATCTTTGAAAACTCATGAGTTAAGGACTTTAAGATACTTTGCCTGAATTTTGAATTCTAATAAAATTTGACTCGCACTTTATTTTATTATTTCATTTTATATTATGCTATATATGTATATACATTTTCAAATAGAAAGAATATCTGAAGAGGGCCTAGATGCTTGAAACGCGTTATAAAATTATAAAATCATGGGACAATATAATAATAAACAAGTTTTGAACAACGTTTCTTATAAATTTTGGTAGCCTCACTTCTTTAAATATATATATATATATATATATATATATATATCAAAATATTGAATTAAATTAAAGATAATTGAATTATCGTTTAATAATAATCTACTGTAATAATATAAAGCTCAATATACTGAATAGCAATCAATTGATATGAAATTCCTTGCTTTGAACTTCTGATGTTTTAATAAATATTGTAGTTTCACAATTTTTTATTCTCATCTTTCATCTCTAGTATATATATATATATATATATATATATATATATATATATATATATATATATATTTAGTGTGTATGTGTGTGTGTGTGTGTGTGTTTGTACATATGCGCCATCCTTAGCATGTAATATTGGTAATTGCATGTTTTTTTACGATCATTCCGTTATTTTATTTGTTAGGCTAAATTGGCTACACGTTCGTTCCCCGATAATATCCAGCTTTCTTGAGAAATGACATTTGCATACTTATTCATTAAAAATATAAAAAGCAGAAATTAATTAAATAAATAAATATATAAATAAAAATATAAAAAATAAATTGACAAACTACAAGCAGTGAAAGCTTTTAGTAATCCGTTACCATAGTAACAATGTAATAGATATTTTTAGAATACACTTTTCAATACTTTTGCTCTTCTACTTTTTTCGATTTGTTTTTATTTTTCCCTTTTCGAGTTTTATTTGTTTCTATTTCTCTCTTTCCCTCTTTCTTTCTTTTTTCTTTCTTTCTTTCTTTCTTTCCCTCTTTCTTTCTTTCTTTCTTTCTTTCTTTTCTTATTCGTTTTGTTCTTTGTTCTTCCTCTATCTTTCCTTATTTTTCTTTCTTTTTCTTCCTTTTTGTTTTACTGTTTTGTCTTCTTTTTCATTTGTTCTTTCATTTTTCTTCTTTTTTTTCTTCCTCTGTTTTGGCCTTTGTTTTTCTCCCTCTTTGCTTTTTTTTTATTCATCCTCCTCCCTTTCTTTTTTCTTTTTTATCTTTCATATTTTCTTTGTTCCTCTTTTTTCTCTCCTACCATTTTCTTCCTCTTTATTTCCATCTTTTCCTATTCTTTCTTTCTTTTCATCCTTTTTTCATTTCTTTCTTTTCATCATTAAATTTCATAACAATAATAAAAAATATGGTGAATGGTTACACAAATTAAATCAAAGACGAATATTTTTGTTCCTTTAATTATCCTTTCTCTCTCTCTCTCTCTCTCTCTCTCTCTCTCTCATATATATATATATATATATATATATATAGTACATTATGAACTTGTTGTACACTGTAGTAACGAAACATAGTACATAGAAGAAAGAAATATTTTTTAAAAATATTAAAGTGTTTTATACCTACAGACGACGTCGTTTCTGGTTTTCTACCCTCATCAGTGCAGGAGTAGCAGTTACAGGCGGTCGCATGGAATCGAACGCAGTTCGTAGATTCAGCCTAGAATCACGAGCCTAACGCCGATATATATATATATATATATATATATATATATATATATATATACAGATACGTGCTTTGCCGTCTCTACAACTTATCAGTGTGGATAGATCTAGTAACATTCGAAATCAGGACCCTAGTGACTGACGTATGATGCTCTACCACCGTGCCACAGACAAAACACACACACACACACACACACATATATATATATATATATATATATATATATATAATATTTTACCTACGTACGAAGTCGTTTCAAGCTTACGGCTCTCATCAGCACAGGAAAATAACAATCTCAAACGGTCACAGGGCACGAACCCGGTTCACAGAGACACCTTGAATTTATAAGCGTTCGCTTTTGTACCATAGGAGATTGTCACGTGATAACGGACAAATTAATTTATAATTATACTGAAAGCGGCGAGTATAAATATCAAGACATTCGATAGTACTCAATGGCAGAGCCGGAATCTTGCACTGGGGTTTTAGTTGAATGTCTATTTTTAATCTCTCTAACAGTGCTCGAACTTTAAGTTTACTTAAAGGAGCTTCTAGTAATATTAAATTATATTTTTAATATTTTACCTACGTATGACGTCGTTTCAAGCTTACGGCTCTCATCACCATATATATATATATATATATATATATATATATATATATAATATTTAAATGTTGAATTAAATAACGATAATTGAATTACCGTTTAATAATAATAATCTATCGTGATAATATAAAGCTTAATATATAGAATAGAGCAATCAATTTTAGAGGTGAAAGATGAGAATAAAAAATTGTAAAGATACACTATTTATTAGAACATCAAAAGTTCAGAGCAAGGAGCTTCATATCCTTAATCCATGGATTTTCAAAGATAAACTCTTCTCATCAGAGGATAGGGAAAAGGCCGAGTTTATCTTTGAAAATCTATGGATTAAGGATATGAAGCTCCTTGCTCTGAACCTTTTATGTTCTAATAAATATTGTATCTTTACAATTTTTTATTCTCATCTTTCACCTCTAATATATATATATATATATATATATATATATATATGATTATTATCCTCATGTCTACTCTTATTAATGTTCTTGGCCTTTTGGCTAAGATCAAAGTGTAGTATCTGTTCCGATGGATACTGCACCCCATAGACTGGTATTGTCTTGGCCTTCGGGGCTTGATTTACGCCGATCTATGGGTCTGTCCTGTGCAGTTCTAGGAGATCCACCCTCCCAGGCTTCGCTTCCCTTCTTTGAGGAGGAGTAAGTGTATTGCTTACTGCCTGAGGCGCCCCTACCGGGGAATGCTGACGGGGCTGCCCAGGCAATTTTTAAACCCCACTTTCCCGACCCGGCCTTGGGTCACATCTTACTTGTGGGAGTAAGATAAAAACTGGCCTTGTGCCTAACTCCTGGAGAGGAGTAAATCAATACTCTTATTTGCATGTAATTGAGAATAATACTGTGAAGGAGAACCTCACCGAAATGTTTTTCGGAAAATAAATCAAATCTCAGTGTAAGGCCTTTAAGGAAAATGTCTTGCTAAATTGTTTTTAAAAACAATCAAGCCACCTCGCATTTCTTTAACTCTTCATCTTTGATTCTTTTTTAGATTTTTCAAAATTCGATTTTCGTTTTTTTTCTTTCTTTTGTCCTTGTAAAATGAAAGAAATTGAAAAATTAAATTCCAGATGGCCAAAAATAAAAAATAAAATTTAATTTAAAAATTTAAAAAAAACAATAAGGAAAATGGACAGAAGTTTAATAAGATCTCAAGAAATTCTACTGCGAGCTGTCAATGGGCTTCATATTGATTGGACCAATCTTCTTTTTTCGTGTGAATCAGATGATTCTGGTGTTGGCATTAGTTTCACCGATGTTTTTCTAGTTAGAAATCTTTCTGGAAAGACATCGGGTACTTATGGGAAGGACCACGAGAAGGTTGCCAACATCCCTAAGTGAAAGTGGTACTGTGGAACCAACTGGATTCGAACTTGGAACACCCAGGTCTTCAGTCCGTGTCGATATCCACTTTACCACCGTCACTTCCCGATTGGACCAATAAAGAATGAGGACAGAGTTACTCTGGTAGATAAGGCACATCGAGTAATTGCTAACTGCCATTTGGTATGATGTGTAGGGTGTTCAATCCTTGGTCGAGTCATATCAAAAGACTAAAAAAATGGTACGTGATGCCTCCTTGTTTAACACTCAATATTATAAGGTGAATATCAAGGGTAAGTGGAGGAATCTAAGGAAAGAACTTGGTGTAGTAGCCAATGAAAAAGGAGCCTTCAGATCGCCCTCGACTACAGTCGTTCCATTTATTTTAATTCTTAGTGGTGATTACATTGTAACATGGTATGCTATTTTTATATATAAATGTCAATGCTTGTGTATGTGTGTTCCTTATAAAAAAAAGGTTAGAGAATCTACATAAAACTGAAAGTATATTCATATGTAAAATTAACCAGGAAGACAATGGAAGTGGTCTCCAATCTATGTGCACCCCTAAGGGGCTATGAGGGCACAAACCCTCCTTAACACTTCAAATATATCCTATTTTTTTTTTTCAGAAAAATCATCCTACTTTTTTATATATCAGCAGTTTGTGAATATCTTCTTATAATAAAACCAAATATCAGTCATTGCATAAACAAACATCATTCGTCTCGCACAAAGAAAGGAATGTGCGGATTAACTTTCGGAAGTTAAACAAAGGTCAACATGGAATTCGAAAAATGGTAAAAATATATTTACTAAAGTTTGGAATTCGATTAGAAAAAAAATAAAAACCTTAAAATATTATAAACTCACTTGTCCATTGTTTTACGTGTGAACCTTTTAATTTTTAAATTTATTGTTTTTATAAAGTTTGTAAATTTAAAAAAAATTTTTGTAACTTTTATTTATTCCAAACAGGACAAAATGCCACTAAAGCGTAAGCGGCTACTGTGATAGGAGTCAGATTTTTTTGGTAGGGAGGGGGGCAGCCTTGGAAGGAGCTGAGCAGCAAGATGTTTGTTCACATTACATTTAAATATCTGCATGTTTGTATGGTTGGGAAAACAAGAAGCAAGGAGGGAATTCCAAAAGCAAGCAGTCCGAGAAAAGAAGTTATCAGAATGGAAAATCTTTCGCCATCTAGGGACCTCTTCAGTGAAGGAAGGGGGGCTGCTCACCCCTGGTGGGTCGGAAGTATTTACGTTGGGGTAGTACAAGTGCAGTGAGTTCGTTAGAGCACATTCCGTGGAAGTACTTGTAAAATAGGCACAGGTATGCAACTCTGCGGCGATGCGACAGGGACTGGAACTTGGCAGACAGTGCTGAAGCTATTAGCTTAGAAATTCTTTTTGTACCCTGTCCAAGAAGGACAGGCTAGTGGTTGGTGCACCAGCCCACATGTGGCAAAATTACCCCATGGACGGTCGAATGGTGGCTTTATAGAGATATAGGATACTGACAGATGTAAGAAGTTTTTACTAAAATTTTATTTCCTTACTAAAATTGTATATTTTGCAGCTATTATTTTTTATATTTTCAAGAAGTACAATCCATTTCATAGTTTACTCACGACGTGATTATCACAAATATTCTCTATTTGGTTTGTTGTTGCATAAAAATAGCATTCGAACCAATGGAATTAAGCCTGAATAAATCGAGACGGCTTTCCCGAGAATTAGAAAAAAAAGGTAAGTTCTCTACAAAGTGAATTTTATATCAGTTGACTTCCAATTTTCAATGAATATAGATATCCAACTCAGTCAACCTCGGAAACTATATATTGTTCAACTTCGACAACTATATATTATTGAACCTCGACAACTATATATTGTTCAACCTCGACAACTATATATTGTTCAATCTCGACAACTATATATTATTCAACCTCGACAACTATATATTATTCAACCTCGACGACTATATATTATTCAACATCGACAACTATATATTGTTCAACCTGGAATTAAGCCTGAATAAATCGAGACGGCTTTCCCGAGAATTAGAAAAAAAAGGTAAGTTCTCTACAAAGTGAATTTTATATCAGTTGACTTCCAATTTTCAATGAATATAGATATCCAACTCAGTCAACCTCGACGACTATATATTATTCAACATCGACAACTATATATTATTGAACCTCGACAACTATATATTGTTCAACCTCGACAACTATATATTGTTCAATCTCGACAACTATATATTATTCAACCTCGACAACTATATATTATTCAACCTCGACGACTATATATTATTCAACATCGACAACTATATATTGTTCAACCTCGACAACTATATATTGTTCAACCTCGACAACTATATATTATTCAACCTCGACAACTATATATTATTCAACCTCGACGACTATGTATTATTCAACATCGACAACTATATATTATTCAACCTCGACAACTATATATTATTCAACCTCAACAACTATATATTGTTCAACCTCGACAACTATATATTGTTCAACATCGACAACTATATATTATTCAACCTCGACAACTATATATTATTCAACCTCGACAACTATATATTGTTCAACCTCGACAACTATATATTGTTCAACCTCGACAACTATATATTGTTCAACATCGACAACTATATATTATTCAACCTCGACAACTATATATTTTTCAACCTCGACAACTATATATTGTTCAACATCGACAACTATATATTATTCAACCTCGACAACTATATATTGTTCAACTTCGACAACTATATATTGTTCAACCTCGACAACTATATATTATTCAACCTAGACAACTATATATTGTTCAACCTCGACAACTATATATTATTCAACCTCGACAACTATATATTATTCAACCTCGACAACTATATATTATTCAACCTCGACAACTATATATTATTCAACCTCGACGACTATGTATTATTCAACATCGACAACTATATATTATTGAACCTCGACAACTATATATTGTTCAACCTCGACAACTATATATTGTTCAACCTCGACAACTATATATTGTTCAACCTCGACAACTATATATTGTTCAACCTCGACGACTATATATTATTCAACCTCGACAACTCTACAGGACCGGCGACACAGTTATAAAAGTGTGTGTGGGGGGGAGGGCTCTCCTAAAAAGTTGGGGGGGGCGGTTAAACACATGCATATATAACTTCATTATTGATGACCGTAAAGTGGGGAGGACAAGTCAGAAAGTGGGGAGGCTGTAGCCCCCCTGCCCTTCCCCCCCCCCGGTCCCGCCGTCCATGCTATATACTATTAAACCTCGACGACTATATATTGTTCAACATCGACAACTATATACTATTAAACCTCGACGACTATATATTGTTCAACATCGACAACTATATACTATTCAACCTCAACAACTATATATTGTTCAACCTCTCTGCTTGCACTTGTTAGTAATAATTCAAATAACTGCATTTTGTGCTCACAATCTTCTGCATCCGGTTTTGTGTATTTAGGGTACTGTAAGTGTACCGGACTCCGGTGTGGACAAAAGACAAGGCAACGTCTCATGCCTGTTCTCCATGAATATGATCGAAAACGTTGATATCAGTCAGGTTGCATGCAGTGGTATCTCTTCTTGCGCACTCAAGCCCGGTTTTCATCTATCTACCATTTTCCCCAGTGTTTGTTATATCCAAGTGTGTTATGGAATTGATACAAGAGGTGGCATGCTGTACATGACCAAACCACTTGAGACACAGAACGCAAAAGACCTTCTATAATCTCACAATTTTACAAATAAATGACATTCATGAAATTTTAAAAAAAACAACATATTAATTATCACCCTCTTTTGGACATTTACTTAATGAACAATTTCATTCACTATATCTGGTGCTACCAGATCAGACTGTCTGAAGATATCAGCTTCCTGGCCAAAACTGCACCAAACATTAATGTTATTGTGTTTGTCCTTTCCCGTTGCAAAACTCAATCATGTTCTGCAAAGCCAAAAACAAAACAAAACTTTTTTCCTCTACAAAAA
>OY744525.1:18342842-18387842 GCA_963556195.1 Sepiola atlantica | reverse complement strand
AATATTTATAATTATATATATATATATATATATATATATATATATATATATATATATATATATATATATTAATTCAATTTAATCATACAATGGAAATATAGTGAATAGACCCCAAGTGGGTAGGCCCAGATCTGACTTGGGGTCATATTGAAACTTCCTCTGCGGTGATGTAAGGGGGAATCGTTTTGAGGCTGAATGGTTCTAAGAGTTTTGTAGATATCTTAATTGTCCAATATTTTCTTTTCTGAATTGACATCCATGTAATGTCAGGTAGAACCGCTACTCACTCAATTCAAAGTAATGTTCTTAAGTGAAACAGCGAAACACCTGACACTTTTCTCCCCCCTTGTTAGTTTTCAATGATTCTAGAATAACAAGCACTCTTCAACAACTTTTGGTTTCCCTGGCAACGAGTTTTAATTGGATTAGCTGAAATAAGTCCGATTTGATTGTCATTCTTGTAAAAAAAAAAATTTAAAAAAAGAAGAAGAAAAGAAAGAAAAGTATAGGAAGATTCAAATGACTATTTATACAGTAATGAAGCCAGTGTCCTTCTTGTGAAATCACTCAGACAGGCACTTTACTACCAGTAACTCTGACATCGACCACGGGGTCTCCACTTCTGGCATGTCTCCAACAGTTGAGCATTACCTCCCAAATTCCCCACAGTTCCCAGCGGTGTTGGCGCTAGGGTCTCATGATGAATGTGTTTCAGTTTGAACTTCCCAGAAGGTTACTGACTATGATGGACACCTGGCCAGTACCTTCTCCTCACACACACTAGAAGATTACTCTTTTGTAAACAAACAAACAAACATATTAATATTCTTTTAATCGCCGATAAATATACAATTATCCAATTGATTAAAAATTTTAACCATTTATTCAATAAATTATACTAGTAGGGTTACACGGTGTCACCCGGTGTCATAATTTTTGTAAATTATGTAGATTACGATTTTTGTAAATTATGTAGATTACAATTTTTGTAAATTATGTAGATTACAATTTTTGTAAATTATGTAGATTACAATTTTTGTAAATTATGAAGATTACAATTTTTGTAAATTATGTAGATTACAAAAAAATAGAAGTTAAACTAAACTATCTGCTTACTATTGTAATTTAAAATGTTTGAGTTTATTTTGGGACAAAGTGAGAATTTTAAAAATGATGGCCTGAGTTAGATTCGAACTCACAACCTAAATATTGCGTGCTAAATGATTGACCTATGTGGGCAAGTATGAAATTGTGGCACTATATTAAATATATAAATCAGACCGTCTTGTTTTTTTCTTTCTCTTTCTTCCCCTCCCCCCTCTCTCTCTTTCTTTAGAGTCAAACGTCAGTCAGCCAAAGGCAATGAAAGAAAGAAAGCAGTGAAAAGGATAAATCAAGACTTTCTTTTCCCACTTTCTCACCAGTGAATATCGAAAGATATGTTTGTTATTAAATTAGTGCCCGGTGATTTGGGTGACAGTATTAGGACTTCTGACAGTGAGGATAAGAAATCCTCTGCCTTCCCTGATTTATGACTACTATAAAAATATTAAAATCGATTAAATTAATTGAAAATACATTTTTTTTAGCAACATAGACCAATATTTGCCATAAATCACTGAATAAACAAATTTTATATGTAGCTTGTAGTAAAAAATCTATTAATAATAAAAATGTGGGGGGAAATCGTCTTTTCGTCTAATATATGAAGTTATCTTTTCAGATTTTCGAAGTTAGACCCATATAGCAATACATTTGACAAATCGATATTTGATTCTGATTAGTCATTCCATTTTTATCCTTGCATCATGTTCTTTACATTAAAAAAGTGTAATTTGGGATTGAGTTATGCTAGAAAAAGAAAATCCATTTGAATTGTTTTAATTAGCCGTAATTTGTAATTAACTTACCAAGTTACCCATCTCTCACGCAGTTTCTGTGTAACATTTTCCCCCTCTCTCATTGTATGTTGTTTAAGCTCTGCTCTTCTTTTATTCGGTGTCTATCACTCTCACTTCCGTCTCCCCCTCTCTCTATTGATTAACAATCAAATGTTATAAACCTAACAATAAAACTCAGATTGGAATAGTCCATAATAAACAAAAGGAAATATCACTGATAGTAGTACAACTATTTAACTAATTGCTGGAGAGTGAAAGAGAGAGAGAGAGAAAGGGGGATATAAGGAGCTGAAAAAAATTAATTTAGATGTTGTCTTTTTATTTTTTTATAGTTAACTGGCTTTGCAAACTCACTTTTTTTAAAATTCAAACTATCTAATCCGAGCTCAATGGCTAAGCCCACTTTTTGTTTTGGTAAATTCTATAAAAAAAAAGGATTTGGTTTGGTATCATGGTGGTATTTAAGTGAATAGAAGTTGGCAGGTGATGAAGTGGGTACCAACACGGGCTGACGATACGGCATGCCATGTTCAAATCTTGTGGAATACATAGCACCACTTTCACTGTGGATGTCGGCAACCTTCATGTGGTCCCTCCTGTGAGCACTTGATTGTAAAAAGGAAATTAAGGAAACCAATTCCAACAACAGAATCAAGTAAGTTAAAAAGAAATAAACTTAACATGCGGATTCATATGAAAAGAAATATTTAAATATTTGATAAAGATAGACAATTCAGAAATAAATATAACATGTGACCAAGACAAAAAGGAGAAGCCATTTTTCTTTTCTTTTTCTGCCTTTTTGATCCAAGACTAAAAATCCTATTTTCTTGTCTTTTCAATCCGATAAAAAATATTTTAATTGTTCTAATTTATGCCTGCAATTAATAAAGACGTATTTTTCGTTTTTTGTTGAATCAAATCATTTGAAAGAAAATTAATCTCGTTTTAAATGAAGTATTATAATCTTTTAATTCTTTTTTTTAATGAAGCTCACCTCGATGGTTTTGTCATTGGGAATCAGCGTTGTATTTGCATTTTAGGTCACTGCACATGAAAATCGTCATTATTAGGTTTAAAATATGTAAAAATTAAAAATCAAATTTAAGAAAATTCTTTTTCAGATTCAATATCAATGCTAAAAGTTCAGAAGCTTTTCCGCATTTTGCACAATAAAACGATTTTTATTTCTTTCAATATTTCTCTTGTTTCAATTTAAGATAATTTAAGATAATCAATTCTTACGGCTTATTTGTATGTCGTCGTTTTTGATCGGGTCGCTTAATTAAGCGTGAACGATGTAATAATGGGAAACGCAGATCAAGACGGGAAACTTTTATAATCCTGTGACATTTCTGTTTCTTTTCTGCCTTAAAGAGATTTGAAAACAAAACATTAAAAAAATGATTATTATTATTATCATTATTATTATTATCATTATTATTATCATCATCATTATTATTATTATTATTATTAATATTATTATTATCATTATCATTATTATTATTATAATTATTATTATTATCATTATCATTATCATTATTATTATTATTATAATTATTATGATTATTATTATTATTATTATTATTATTATTATTATTATTATTATTATTATCATTATCATTATTATAATTATTATTATTATTATTATTATCATTATCATTATTATTATCATTATTATAATTATTATAATTATAATTATTATAATTATTATTATTATTATTATTAATATTATTATCATTATTATAATTATTATTATTATTATTATTATCATTATCATAATTATTATCATTATTATTATTATTATTATTATTATTATTATTATTATTATTATTATTATTATTATAATTATTATTATTATAATTATTATTATTATAATTATTATTATTAGTGTAAACCCTTCTTCAAAAATGACGAAAAGAAATTATGCTTCGTCAGTGTTTGCACTAGTATTCATATAAAATGATAGAATTATATCTGTAATTTAATTTTTTATATATAAATTATTATTATCATTTCTGGTGACCTAAAGAAAAATACAGCACCTACCAATGACTTTTTACTTAGAGTGAAGGTCCTGTGAAAGTTCCATCGATAATTCAAGAAAAATAGGTTTTAATTTCATCATTTTATTTACTTTTTGTATATTTTTTATTACAGGATGACCCCCCCCCCCAACCAAAAAAAGGCCAGCCATAGAATCGTTAATAAAATTAACAATCCTTCCTTCAATCCAATTATACCGGGTACAAATAAACTTCAGTCTATGCCTGACTTGTCCACCAAGTTTCACTCATGAATGCCCAACAGTCTTTGTTTTATCGTTATTGAATGATATGTGGGGACACTTTGGTGATCATCTCATCAGTAGGTGTGATACTGAATAAAATTCACACTCACCGGAACTTAACCTCGTAAATATACATCGGGGTGGGGGGGGGTTATCTCAAAGATATTATCAGATAAAACATAAATATGCCTTGTCTGGAGCGACTCCCATAAAAAGTAAAAGAAAAAGAAAAAACACAAAATCTGATGTTTACCCCCCCCCCCTCCTAAAAAAAATAAATGCCACCCATGGAATCCTGAATAAAATTTACAATCCTTACTGCAATCCAACCATATTTGGCACAAATAAACTTCAATCTATGCCTGATTTGTTCACCATGTTTCAATCATGAATGTCCAACACTCTTTGTTCAATGATATCCGGGGACACTTTGTTGATCGTTTCATCAGCAGTAAGTGTGATCCTGAATGGAGTTCACACTCACCGGACCATTACCTCCCAGATTTTTATCTGTGGTGTTATCTCAATAATAATATCTATCAAAACAATAGCCAGACCTGAACTGAAGATGCCATCGTAAACAAAACCAGAAACAAAACCAAGGCAGTGCGTCACAATTAGTGACACTTTTTCATATCGTATCCATGTATTCTTATCATTGAATGGCGATAAAACAAAGACTGTTGGATATTCATGACTAAAATTTGGTGGATAAGTCATTTGTACCAAATATAGTTGGATCGCGAAAAGATTGTGAATTTGATTGACTTATACTTCTTTAAAACCTCATCGAAAGACAAAATCATACTTTAATCAGTAAATGAAACAAAATACAGTGCATAGGTTACTTTCCAAACATACAAATAGTTGATGTTACCTGCCCCCTTTATCTCTCTCTTTTAACTGGTATAGCACCCTCTTCCTCACACTGTTCTTTGGCGATGGTAATCAGCCTCTGTGTGTGTGTGTTGTGTTATGTATTTCTCTAGTCCTTAAATTGTGACATTTACACAATCGCCAATACTTACAAGTCTACTTCCTACTTCTTTTTCTTTTTTAGCTAGTCATTAGATATACACATTCGCAAGCCTATTCATAGAGACATCCACACTCACATGCAGAACTACATATAGACATACACACTCACATATGCATATAAAGTCACACACACAGATAGAGAAGTATACATTAAGATATACACATTCACACATACATAAACAGATATGAGGAAAGGTTAAATTGCAGGCAAAATGTAAGCAGCCATTTTGTGAATTCTCTACACAGACGGATTTTTCCTTTTTGACAAAGGGAAGATTTTTCCGAAATATTAAATAAATCATTTTTAATAATCATCCGGACAACACACAAACAGCCAACACCACACTTGCTGTTATGTAAGAAGAATTAAAAAATTGGCTAATCATATTGTCACATGACGGCCTCCTTAAGTTAGATGTATATCAATTTTAGTCATAAGATTTACTATTGCATTTTTCGTGGAATAACAATTATCTTATACTAGCGGGACCCATGTAAATTACACGAAATGATGTTTTCAATATTAATTATCTTTTTTCTAACCTATAAAAGCGGTTTCGTGTCCGTCCGTCCGTCCGACTTTTTTTCCATTTGATCGAACGACTAATTCTGATTTCGACGACTAAACCTTTGCTTTGTAAATGCTTTAGATTAAATTAAATTTCGTTTCAATTCATGAGTAGCATACAAAGATTCGGAAGGGCCTTGTTTTTTATGTAAGCGTGGCACACAAAATAACACACACGCTATCATATTAATGTGTGTTATCCCGATCGTCCCCTCACTACCCCCCCCCCTTCGATGTAAAAAAAAATCTCAGAGGTTGGTTAGGATCGATCTATAAACCAATCGGGCCGACGTCAAAAAAGCCATTAAAATCCTACGTCGCTAACCGTTGCACCAAAGGTGAATGCTTTTCCAAATCTAGGTGCTTTTGATGTAAGCGTGACACACGAACACACACGCTATCGTATTAATATATAGATAATTTGATTTACTTAATGAATCATATTTAATTCTGTCTAAATAAGAAATATGTATCAAGATCAATGTCTAATTCCCACCATTTTTGCTACAAGATTATTATTTTGAGAATGGTATTATACACAACCGCTACGTAGTCTCTCTCTTATAGATTGACCCCCTTCCCCCTAATGACACTCATTGAAAAGTTGATAAAAGTCAAAATCCTTTCTTCAATCCAACCTGCTGTAAATAAACCAATCTATGCCTGACTTGTCCACCAAGTTTCAGTTATAAATGTCCAACAGTCTTTTTTTTTCAAATAAATTAATAATTTGGATCGTAAACACTTCTATGAAACTCACTGGATTGCCAATAAATAATCCCAAAATGGTTGATATGCCGTCAAATAAAACAAGCAAACAACTCTGACCCATGAAAGGGCGGACAACAACATTAGAAAAACCCTTCAACAATATGGGAAAGAAAGTCACGGGGAGAACATGAACCACACTGGACTTTTCATTTCCTTTCATTTTATGGAAGAGCAAGCAAGCTGTCAAATTGGAAGTCTTATATGATTGAAGGATAAGAAAACCCACGAAAGCCTAGAAAATTGGAAGGCGGCCATATTGACGGTTCAAATCAGAGTAGATACACCTATCTGCCTCCCTTGATAGATCTTTTGTGGCTTGCCACTGGTACACAACTCGATATTTGATCAGTATTGATTGAATCACCTTAGAGAAGGGGAATGTTGTTGCAAGTCCCCAAACTCTTGATGACTCAAGGCTAAAACATCACTGCTGATGTATACCGGGGCATCAAAACATTTTCTTCATTAAATAAATCCCAAACAATTTAAATTGACTTCTTACAAAAGATAATATATATTTAACTATTTTTTTTATACTAAAGCTGACTTAATCAACGTTTGTTTCTCTAAGGATTTTTCTTATATGTTTTAATCACACAAAATATGGGCTAAAATATTCGTCGGTTTTGGGATTGAGTTCTGTTTTTTTTTTGTTTTTTACTCTCATTCACCCCAAACAAGTTACATTGCCACTTGGACGTAAGGGGCTACTGTGAATTAGGGACCATGTCTACAGGGACAATCTAAGTAGGGAGTTGAGCAGCGAGGTGTCTGTTCACATTACATTTAAATTTCTGCATGTTAGTACGGTCAGGGAAGAAACCATTAGAGTAGAATCCGTGTCTATCACGCTCGCTTCCGTCATTCTCTCTTTTTATAAACAGTAGAAGGTAATAACGAAAGAAAAGAATTAAAAAATTGAACTAGTCAATTATAAATAAAAAGAAATACTATTTAACTATTCAATCAAATAATACTATTCAATCCGTAGTTAGAGAGATAAATATATATTTTTTTGTTCTTGTCTTTTAAGGGAAGTGGGGTTTGATCAACTCTGCTGGGAAGCCATGAAATAAAATACGGTTTTGTTTTTAAATTCCCGAAACAGTTTTTCATGGTAAACAACTGATGATCCCTTAAATAATGTTAAGACTAGCGTAAATTCTTGGAAGCAAACTAATATAGTGACTGTAAAAAGTAAATTGACTTACAAGAAAAGTGATTTTCCACCAAACGACTTGGGGCTAAAATGTTTTTTATATATATATATAGTTTTAATGGCTGAGAAACTTCCGAGACTAATATATATATATATATATATATATATATATATATATATATATGAAACAGTAAAAATAAAGATATAATGTATACCTTTAAAGTAGAACCTATCATGAAAGAATTGATACACAATATATAAGATATAACAATCATATAGACATCATCAGTTGCACAAAACAAGGTGTTTCAAATAAAAGCAATTTATCATTCCTTCCTTAAGCCATGGCTTTTCAAAGAATGAAATCTTATCATCAGAGAAATACAAACAGATAAGTTGGTAAGGGAAATTACCAAAAGTCATAATTTAAAAGGATAAGTTAACTTAGAGGTCAATTTCTAAAAGCTGTCCAACGCATGCCAGCATGTAAAATGGATGTTAAACCGATTATTATTATTATTATTATTATTATTATTATTATTATTATCATCATTATGATGATGATGATGATGATGATGATCATCATCATCATCATCATCATCATCAACAACATGATGTGCAATATTCTAAATATAGAGATATGCACTATAAGTTATTTCCCTTGATTTCATAGCTTCAGTTACGTCACACAGAGGATAAGAAAGAGTCTTCTTCCTCTTTTTAACCATGGCTACCACACCATTCGGACGCATAAACACACAATAAATAAAAGTATGAATTAAAAGACAACGTTCCTTCTCTTAATTCTTGACTTTGAATCAATTGCAGGAAGGATGGGCTGACTTTTTTCAATTATTATAAGAAAAATAACTAAAATACTGTATAGTATCATGTATATACTTTTTATTAACACATTATTTGTTTTTAATTTATTACCAAAGATCTTTTGTAAATACAATCTTATTTGATACTAAAATTACTTTCAAAGATTTACTTGACTTTTGAGATCCTCAATATATAAAAATATATAAAATATATAAAAATGTTGGTTGGTTCTAAGAAATTTTGATTGAATAATAGATAAAAGTGATTGTATTCTTCCACTCTAGATTTTTACAGTATACTGAAAACTGAAACATCAGTGTTGCCAATATACATCAGACATTAGGTGTAATATTTGAAAGACACTCCAATCGTTATGATTAATATATATATATATATATATATATATATATATATATATATATATATATATATAAAAAGACATATATAGTGCTTAAATATGGTTAATTATTTTTCTGGTCATAAAAAGGGACCATGGGCGTTAATGGGTTAAATTAAATAAATAAATAAAAATGGTAAATAGGTTTCCAGAATTTCAAAGTTCTAATATTTCTTAGTTGGAGGAGCAGACGACAATTTTTTAAATGGGTCGGGGGGGAATACGACACAACAAAATGTCCAAATTCATTGAGAAGATCCCGAGCTAAAATATGACTGAAGTATAATGTTTTAGTTGGCAAATGTCCAGTTTGTATGAGGTAAATACATGGTGCACATTTTGAAGCGTGCCAAGAAGGAAAAGAAAAATTATTTAGAAAATTGTTTGTTGAGATATCAAGCATATTACTGAAAATATTTTAGAATGACAGTAATTTGACTCAAATATGTACTCCCCCCCCCCCCCAAACAAGTGAGAAATTCTCTTTATAAAACATCAAACATTTTGAAACATGTTCATGAGAATCCGGATAAGATATTAAATATATCTATATCCTTATGTTTGGTTGAAGTTCAAGAAATGTCAGTAGTCACTTTAATTTTCTGTGGACACAATAAACTATCATAAGTCCATCTCTCGCTCTCTCTCTCTCTCTCTGCGTTATGGTCGGTTTATCTTTAAATAATCTTTTGTCAAATGCATAACCAGTAAACAGCTGTGTTTTGTTGATTCACAGCAGTAATAGGCTCAATCAGTTGTGGCATTCTCGTTCTTTGTGTAGTAGTGGGAGTAGAGCCGTCCTCTCTCCCTTTCTCTTCTTGGTGTGTCGTATTGTTTCTCTTTCCTCCTCTTCTTTTTCTTGATTGTTAACACGTGTAACTGTAGCATTTAAAAAAGAGACAACATCATTATTTTCGCTCTCCAGCTTTCATATTCTTTTTTCAGATTTATTTTCCTTCTTACAAATGCAATCATATTACATACAGTATACTGCAGAACAACATTAGTATTACATTAGCTACTCCTTGCTCGTTCTCAGGTGGGGCATAGAGCCTCATTGTATCTGACAAATCGATATTTCATTCTGAATAGTCATTTCTTCTTGTGATTTGTCGCACTGTGTTCTTAAGAACACTAAAATTTAATTCGAGTTATTTTCTTTCAGAAAATATTTTATACAGCTTGGAAAAATCTTTGGAAGGAAGCCATCTTTGTTATCAGCAGCAAATAGTATATACTACTGTATTTATTATAAAGACATATAATGTAAACAAACAAATATATATATGCAAAGAATCCCATTACGATTTTTACTACACTGTGAAACTAACTAAACTTCTTTTACAATGTGAGCTTTTACAATTTACTTAACATTCAGAGAGAGGGGTGGGGGCAGAAAATAATTACATTAATTTCATTCAAAATGTCCTAAAAACAAAAAATAAACAATTACAAATAAACCAGTTAGGATTTTTATTAATAAATGTGATTACACAAAAAAGGGGAATTTCCTTCAGATACATCGGTTGTCAATACAGTTTTCCTTTTTTTTTCTCCTTCTTTCATTAGTATGAATAAAAAAAAATCACCTTTTACTTACTTTACTTTAAGAGCCTCTGTCTGTCCGTCCATATGTCACACTTAAGTTTAAAATAGCATTTTTAGATTCGTCCATGCATCTCTATAAGAAATTCTGTCCGCCCGTCCGTCACGCTTAAGTCTGAAATAGCATTTTAATCATAAAATCTTCACATTGTATCGACACATCTCAAGAATATCTAATTCTTGTAAACTAAAATAATCCTATCCGAGGTTAGGATTAGGGTTAATAATGTCAAAATAGATTTCGTTTACAGGAAATAAAATACATTAACTTTTTATAACTTGGCTGCCAGCGATTACATAAACAAAACAAAAAAAAAAAATGAAACTGATTACTCTTGGGCATCGCCGGGAAGGAACAGCTAGTATTCTCTATATTATTTTTCCATAGATGCTTTAGTAGCTTTAATTGGACTCCCTCCATGTTGACATTTGGCATAATAGGAGACCAAGGTTCAATCCTCGGTGGGGTCATACCAAAGACTCAAAAAATGGTACTTGATGCATCTTTGCTAAACACTCAGCATTATAAGGTGATGATCAAGGGTAAGTGGAGTAATACTGGGAAAGGAGTGGCACCCTCCCCTACATCTCAGTGTAATAGCCAATGAAAAAGGGAGCCTTCAGGTTGCCTGTGACTACTATGTAAATTACGCAGATTCAGCTATTATTAGGATTATTGTATTATATTTGCTAATATATATGACAAACGAACATACGCTACACTGCCACCCCTCAAATCATTAGGCCAATTACGCGCCTCTTGACAAAAGAACTCAACACTAATATGTTATGATTGTTGTTACAGAAGAATTTGATTAAGTAAACGCCCTGAGACTTCCCTCTTTCATAACTACAGACTATTCTATATTAGATTAGGTTATGTGCATAATGGTTAAGGTCTTTGCTAATAGGCCGGAACGCTCGGGTTCAATCCTCGGTTCAGTCATACCAAAGACTCAAAAAATGGTACTTGATGCCACCTTGCTAAACACTCAGCATTATAAGGTGAGGAGTAATCCTGGGAAAGGAGTGGCGGCCTTCCCTACACTTTAATGTAGTAGCTTATGAAAGGGGAGCCTTTGGGTCGACGTCGACTATGGTCGACCACTTTATTTTTTATTTTTTTGCATGTTGACTGCAACGCCATTTTTTATGCCACTTTCATGTCTGATCTAACAATTAATTATGACTCATAAACAGAATATGGAGAAAATACTTTGCTCGTCAAATTACGGAAACGTTGTTGATTGTCAATAAATTCAAGGCAATAAGAATGTTTAATGTTAAAATGTATATAAATCACTCAAAGATTTATTATCAAAAGATGTGTAACCAGTAAAAAAAACATGCATGCAATATAAAAATGCTTACTTTCTAACTAGGATTAACTCTTGCAAATTATTAGAGATATTTAGCTCATAATACGATCACAATAAGTTACTTAATCTAAGATAATAATTGGTTATGAAATATATTTTTATAATTTTTATTTTATACTTTAGGAGGAAAAATGTTTTTTTTGTAATTTGGGGGTTTTGAGTCTTCAAATTTTAAGAGGTAAAACAAGATTGTCGTCTGCAAAAAATGATTTTAAAAAATGGCGTTCTTTAAAGAGAAATTTGATTGGTCAAAAAATGTAATGACGTCATAAAATTTATTTTTTATGTTTTTAAGAACCTCTATTTTCCCTAAAAGGGACACAATTTATTTTAGTAGGAAAATCTATTAATTTATTTTACACACATAATTTCTTCGGGGTGTGCATGATTGGTTTAATGGATAGTGTTATAGATTATTGTTTCAGCTAGCTTGAGTTCAAATCCAATTTTCTTAAAGAGGACTTTGATTGGTCCAAACATAAAAATTTAAAAACTCAAATTTGAGGAGGGGGAGCGTAGGACGACCCTTTTTTGAGTAAAATTGACACTTTGATTTTGATATAAACATTTATTAGTTTCCGACACGTACCAGACTATGAAATCGGCTAGAAAAAGGAAAGGTATGAGCCTGCAATATGCTCCAACTATGGGTAAAATAGCAAAATATGTTTGATTAATCGTCTACAATGAATCGTTTACATGCCACTGTGCTTTGGCATTGAATAACCCCAAAAGGGTTGATATGACGTGATGTAGATAATTTCCCCTCTCCCAACTTTCGGTAAAATAGCAATTAATATTGTGTGTGCTGGCAGTAAATAATAACTCTCAAAAGAGTTGATTTGACATCAATAAAACAATTTCCATATGGTAAATTGTATGGAATTAATAGTATACAATGAATCGTAACGCGTTTTCGCATTCAAGAATCCTCTAAAAAGGGTTGATATGACATAAAACAGATTATTCCCCTCAGTTAGTGGAAAATTAGTAACTTATGTTCAATTAATTGCATACAATGAATTGTTATATTTTGGAATTAAAAACACCAAAAGGGTTTTTATTTACTCCTCCCCAGGAGTTAGGCACAAGGCCAGTTTTATCTTACTCCCACAAGTAAGATGTGACCCAAGATCGGGTCGGGAAAGTGGGGTTTGAAAAGCCAGCACCCGAGAAAGTGAGCACTCTGGCCATTAAAAATTGCCTGGACAACCCCGTCGGCATTCCCCGGTAGGGGCGCCTCAGACAGTAAGCAATAAACTTACTCCTTCCCAAAGAGGGGAGGCAAAGCCTGGACCTCCTAGAACTGCACAGGACTGACCCATTGACCGGCGTAAATCAAGCTCCGAAAGCCAAGACAATACCAGTATGGGGTGCAAAAAACACCAAAAGGGTTGATATGACATAGAACAGAGAAACAGAAGCAAGTAATAATTCTATACATAATGTTTCTAAAGTTTCTGCTCAAATCAAAATGCATATTTTCCTCATAATTAACATTGGAAACCCTTCATAGATTTCCATTGAGTTTGAAGGTTTGCAGAGTTCAAAGTGATTATTTTTTTTTTTTGAATAATCATGGCTTCTCAAATGACTAACCCGGACTTCCATTTAACATGGCTCAAAGCTAAGTTCACTCCTGATCTTATTCTTATTGCAGACGAAATATAATAAACCAAGTTACATTCATGTGATCTGCGCGTTTATTGATGAAAATCCTATTTCAAACTTTTTTTGTTCAACTTTAAGTAAAACGTATCTTTTTGTTGTTCTTTTTAAACTTGTAAACACTTGTTTACAGAGAAAAGTTGAACACATCGAAAGGTGAAAAGCAAGCAAAAAGCAAAACTTTTATTCAATGTTCAAAGATCGTGAACGTCTTGGAACACGACTTTTGCTCTTGATACTTTCCGATGGAACGTAAACATTGCAATACAATTAGGCAACTTTTCGTCCACAAATGATAACTTAAACAAAACAAAATGCAAGTAGTTCAATAAGCCAAACTAAGAAAGGACTCCTCCATTTCCCCCGCTGACAATATGTGGGACCTTCTGTACATTTGATCTGACTGATCCTAAAGAAAAAGGGATCTTTTTTATTCAATTGAACTGGATGGTGTTGGTGAATTCGAATCAAAATTTTCAACTCTTAATAAAGTGCATGGAAATTGCTCTCTCATAACAAAAAGAAATTATAAATAAATAAAAATAAATGAAAAAATGTTTTAATATTTTTTCAGTGAATACGCCCTCACCCCCCCCCCCTCCTCGTCAAAAATGTCACCAATAAAACCGTTAATAGAATGCACAATTCTTTTTGCAATCCAACCAGAAAGTCTCGAATGACACATAGCAGAGAAAATAGTGAAATCATTCTCTTTGGCTAGCAATCTGAACGGATTCAGATGTATTGTTTAGAGCTCTATCTCCCCCCCCCCCGCGAGAGCAAACAAGTAATACTGGCGTTATTCTACAGTTTACTGTATGTAATATGATTGTATTTGTTAGAAAGAAAATAAATCTAAAAAAAGAATATGAAAGCTGCAGAGCGAAAATAATGATGTTGTCTCTTTTTAAAATGCTACAGTTACACGTGTTAACAATCAAGAAAAAGAAGAGGAGGAAAGAGAAACAATACGACACACCAAGAGAAAGGGAGAGAGGACGGCTCTACTCCCACTACTATACAAAGAACGAGAGACGTCACAACTGATTGAGCCTATTACTACTGTGAGTCAACAAAACACAGCTGTTAACTGGTTATGCATATGACAAAAGATTAGTTGAAGATAAATCGACCATAATGCAGGAGAGAGAGAGAAAAAGAGAGAGAGACAGAGAGAGAGAGAGAGAGAGGGGGATAGAGGGAGGAAGGGAGAGAGAACGACTCTGTTGATCTGTGTCACTTCTTCTTTCCAACTGGAAACTCTTAACCGTTTGTGCATGTAGCCATCTTGTCTTCCACAACAACTAACTAAGGGAGATCACTCTCAATGCTTTACCCTATATAAAGATGATTCAAAGGGAGATAACTCAGAGATAACTTAAACAGACTCTACTCCCACTACTACACAAAAAACGAGAGACGTCACAACTGATTGAGCCTATTACTGCTGTGAATCAACAAAACACAGCTGTTAACTGGTTATGCATGTGACAAAAGTTTAGTTGAAGAAAAATCGACATATTTGAGACAAATACACTTTACTCTATGTCTTACTTGTTCACCAAGTTTCAGTCCTCCTCCTCCTCCTCCTCCAGTGTTGGTGTTTAGGGTGCTACGCGTGTCAAGGATTTCTGGGTGGACAACACGGCTGCTTTCCATGTAGTCTGATCTAAAGAGTTGGCATCAGTCAGGTTGCATGCAGTTATATCACTTCTTATACACTCAAGCCAGGTCTTCCTCGGTCTACCATGCTCTCTTGTTCCTGGGATGTTCAGGCGTGCTATAGAGTTGATGTAAGAGTTGGCGTGTAAGGCATCCATAATGCCACTAATATCAAGTTTCTGGTGAAGCACGGTTGACGGGATCCTTTTCCTCCAGTTTGCAGCCATACATCCACCTGATTATGACATGATCATTATGCCAAAGCCGTTACAGATCAGAAGTGTTTGGGGCCCATTTCTCATTGCAATGCAAGATGACAGAGTAAACACATGCTGAAAAGACTTTGTCCCGACTCTTGAAAGAAAAGTGCCTAGATGTGTAGCAGTCACCAATAGGGACTACTTTTGAATGCGTAATCACTGTCCCTGTGAGCTGGCTTGTCCAATCAAATCACAGGGCACAGTAATATCGTTAGTTCCCTAAGGGACTACTTATGTCCCCTTAGGGTTCGAGGAAAAAGAGGAGACAACCTCCTGGCACCAGCGTGGACACATCGCAGAGAGCAACAGCGAGGAACGAGGAAACGCTCTCTCTCTCCTGCCGCTGTCGCCCACTCGACGACTGGCAGCCTTAAGAACTCTTATATTCTTCCTCTTCCTCAGCCGGACACTGTCCCACTCTCTTTTACCTATACCAATCCCTTTTTGTTATAGTTACAGAAATACTTTTCGTTGTTCCGTTTCTTTACGAGAAGATAAAAGGATAACCCCTTTCATTCTCTCACCATCCCCTTACAGATGTAAGAATTGGCAGCAGCTTTCTGTGCAGAATAAAGGGAGGTAATAATGTAGAAATGTTGTAGTTGTTATCCCCCTTGTTATAATAAAATATTTTGAAATCTTTCAACAGTTCAGTTAGTTTTTAATGCTTCAAGTCTATTGGTTTATATATCTTGAATAGAAACTTTACATTTCTGATTTTATATTTTTCATTTTTTTATAATAATTTGGTTCTACGTCTATCTCTTAATTGTATTAGCATTTGTGATCATTTTATTATTTTTTTTAAAATTTGTAATAATTAATTGTAAATCTATTTACTATTTGTATTTGGGATTATTTTTATTTATTTATTTTATATTATAATAGTTAATTGTAAATATATTATTATTACTAAGCGTGTTATTATTCCGTTAGTATTTGAGATCATTTTATTTTTATTTTTATTTCCTTTTTTACATATTTTTAAAACAATTAATTGTAAATCTATATACTAAGTGTGTTATTCCATTAATATTTGTGATCATTTTATTTATTTATTAGCATGTTTTTAAATTTTTTTTCTCCAATAATTAATTGTAAATCTATCTACTAAGTGTGTTATTCCATTAATATTTGTGATCATTTTATTTATTTATTAGCATGTTTTTAAATTTTTTTCCAATAATTTATTATAAATCTATCTACTAAGTGTGTTATTCCATTAATATTTGTGATCATTTTATTTATTTATTAGCATGTTTTTAAAAAATTTTTTCCAATAATTTATTATAAATCTATCTACTAAGTGTGTTATACTATTGATATCTGTGACTATTTTATCTATTTATTTATATATTTTTTTAATTTTTTTCCTGATTTATTCATATGAACTTTGTATTCGTATTTTCATAACGTGTGTGCAGATAAGTTTTAATATAATATAATATCTCAACTTCTACACAGTTTTCTCTTGTGTGTAACCGTGTTCCATAATATATTATTAATGATAATTTATTATGCAACACGGTTATACACACGAGACAACTGTGTGGAAGTTGAGACTAAATCAAGTAAGATTTACTAAAAAATGAAGAAAATAAAGGGACAAAAAAAAACCACTTCTTTTTTATCTTCCTTCTCGTATTTCCACTTCTTGCATTGTGATAGCCTTCTATGACCTCTCTATTTTTAAAATTTAATTTATATCTCTACCGGGCAACGCCGGGGCACAGGCCCTGCTAGTATATAATAAAATGTTTGAATCATGAGAAAATAACCAAATGATGAATAACACTTCAATATACAATCTAGATATAAGATCGGTACATTACATGTTTGAAAAACTAGTCTATTAAAAAGAAAAATAACTAAACAATTACTATGACATGCATCGTGTATATCTTTATATTTTGAATGTAACAACACATTAATTAAAACATATAGAAAAGATTCTGTAAATTCTGCTGAACCATGTTTTAAAACTTCATCATCATCATCATCATCATCATCATCATCATCATCATCATCATCGGTCTAACGTTCGTTTTCGATGCTGGCATGTGTTGGACGGCTTTTAGAAATTGACTTCCAAACTAACCTATCTCTGGCCAAATCTTTATTTATCCCTCTTTCTCTCAAGTTTTCATTTTCTTACTTCCCCACATATTTTCCTTGTCCTTCCCCTGTGAACTGGACCTGCTATCTTAACTGTTCTACATCTACTAACCCAAGACATCTCATCCAATCTATCAACATGGCCATACCATCGAAGTTCTGCCCATATCTCCCTATACTGTCCAGATTTAATCTTCCTCTGCAGTCATCAGATCTAAGCCTACCTTTCAGACTCAGGTTAAACATCCATTGTACCATTCTCATATCATTTCTCTCCATGCAACGCATGTCCTCAACCTACACTGACCAGGATTCACTCTCATACATTATCACACGGCATACACATGCGTGATAGACTCTTCTTCAATATATACATTTTTTTCTCGTTTATGGCATATCAACCCATTTTGAGGAGGCTATTTGATGATGAAGCATAGTACCTATTGTAAACGATTAATGCCATTCTAGTAGGGATACCCGGAAGTGGTAACCCGGAAGTGGTAACCCGGAAGTGGTAATCCAATTGTATTAATATAGAGATTAGCAAACAAATACGATTGGTGAATAGATTTAGTTTTTGAAATTTTCCTTGATAAATATTCTTTTAAAACGCGATTTTCTTGCAATTAATGTTTTCTTTATACTTACATCTCTTCCATATTAATATCAAACAGTTGATTTTTCTTACTATGGAAATCAAAGATTTAAAATTCAATTCGATATTTGTAATTTTGTAATTCCAAAAGCTTTTTATTTATTATTGTTGTACGATGTTATTGGCAATGTAATAATGTACTTCACTATAATTTATTTTTAAATTTTCTCAGTGCGGCCCAGATAACTGGTCGTATAGTTTTTTTTTAATAATCGCCTAAAAATAAAAATCAGCTCACAACATTAATAAAAATAAACTTTAATAGACTTCTGGTAGATTTAAGAATTTTCTGCATAATTATTTGAACAAAGATAATAAATTCTTCTTTTATTTTAACACGGCAATGGAGATCCGGACATTTGACGTGAAAAGAAATAGTTTGTATCTAAAAACTTTTAATAGGTCACATGATACATCATTCGTAAACGATGTCTTTATTCCTATCTATAACTAAAATAATGCAAGGGAGATAACTCTTATTTTAAAAGATGGATGCCCTAACAAACTATGCCTTGTGCCAGACTATGCACAGACACAAGAGAAGTGGTAACGTGATTGGTTAATCGATTTACTTTATCAAATCTGCCCTGAGAAATATTTTCTTTTCTCGGCTGCGCATGAATTCTGATGAGTAAGCATGAAATTCATGTTTCTTTTTTCTCTTTTTTTATATTGCTTCCGTATTAATACTGACAAGTTGATTTCATAATCTAGAATGAAAAAATTCAAATTCAAATTAAATTAAATGGTATTTTGGATTATTTGGACTACTATTCTTATCTTGGTTGTTACTTCCACAGTGTTTTGATGGATGTAACCTCTGACCTGCTGACCCGTTTAGACGTCTGACCCCTGGACAAAGGAAAAGTTATGTCAAATGAATAGAGAATATAGAAAATGATGAAGAAGAAAGAGAGAGGGAGAGAAATAGAGAGTGAAACAGAGAAAGAAAGAGAGAGAGAGCACGTCTCTCATGCTTATTAGACTTATAGAGAACCTTGTGCTTACCATTATTTATATATATATATATATATATATATATATATATACATATACATATATATATATATATATATATATATATGTAACTGGTCTAGCCGCACTGATGAGCTGTGAAACAGCGAAACAGGCTGTATGTGGATGACTATACATATATATATATACATATATATATATATGAGAAGAGAAGGATGAAGGTAATCCGACGTGATGGTAAAATGAAAAAGGAAAACCAAAAACTGGATGTTTTTTATGTGTACATCAACGTTTCGTCTTTATTTATAAGACTTCATCAGGATGATGATATAGGGAAAAGATATCATGCAAGCACAGATACATGTAGGGTAGACATGTTGGGAAGAAAAATAAAATAAAATGAAAAATAATGGCAGCGTCTTGCTGGACGTCCGTACTTGTTAGAGAATGAAAATGAGTGGGAGAGAAAAAAGGGGAAAGGGTGGAGGGAGCGAGGACTACTGTGGCTGGCGATGAGAGAAAGAGGTGGGGGATGAGCAGGAGTAAAATGGATGGCAGAGAGAGATTGGAGGAAGAGGGGGAGGGGGTGTTTGACCAGATGGCTGTGGTCGAGATTGAAGGGGAAGAGTGAGTTGGAATGTTTGTGTGTGGGGGGTGTATGCAGGGAAAATAGGGATGGGTAGAGAGGGAGGGGGGGGGCTGTGATTTTGGTGGATGGGCGAAAGTTATGGTCTTAGAGAGCGTTTGGAGAAAATGAGGGAATTTAAGAAGAGGTATGGGAGAAAATAGATGAGAGGGGGAAGAGGGAGGATTTGTCGTGATAGGGTGTGAAATATTTGAAATATTTGGAAAATGATAGCAATGAGTGAGGGATTGGAGTGGGTGGGGGAGGGGGTGATTGAAAGGGTGGGTGAGGAATATTTGAAATATTTGGAACATGAGAAAGTTTATTTGGACTGTAGTATTAAAAATGTGAGGGAAAAAATCAAACCCCTAACACCTCTCTCATAGACAGACCCCTTCTCCTACCCACGCATTCCAATAACACATCCATATGCAACACGCTCAACAAACTAGGCATTCCAATAGTACAAACCACTTCTCAATCCATAAAACAAACTTTAAACACATCCAGACATTTCCAAAAAACACCCACATCCCATGCCGGCTTATACACTGTCCCTTGCAATGATTGCCATCAATTCTACGTGGGAGAAACACAACGTGAATTAAAGAAACGATTAAATGAACATAAAAGGGACATAAAAAACAACAACCCTCTTAGTGTACTTTTCTCCCATGCTCTAGAATATAGTCATGCATTCAAATTTGAACAAGCCAAAATCACTAAACACATCCACAACAAATCTCGGCGAAGATTATTGGAAACTGCCCTCATCACATCCTCCACTACCATCAAGCAGCGAAATGGTTTCTTTAACCTATCACCCTTAATAAGCAAGATCATCCTCACAGAACAAAATCTTTTGCCTGATCATGGCTAACTTTTATTTTCATCTCTAACCTTATGACACTCTTCCATTCACCCACACCCTTCCTTCTTCTCCCTGAATCTTCTTTTTTCCTCACTTTTTTCCCTCACATTTTTAATACTACAGTCCAAATAAACTTTCTCATGTTCCAAATATTTCAAATATTCCTCACCCACCCTTTCAATCACCCCCTCCCCCACCCACTCCAATCCCTCACTCATTGCTATCATTTTCCAAATATTTCAAATATTTCACACCCTATCACGACAAATCCTCCCTCTTCCCCCTCTCATCTATTTTCTCCCATACCTCTTCTTAAATTCCCTCATTTTCTCCAAACGCTCTCTAAGACCATAACTTTCGCCCATCCACCAAAATCACAGCCCCCCCCTCCCTCTCTACCCATCCCCATTTTCCCTGCATACACCCCCCACACACAAACATTCCAACTCACTCTTCCCCTTCAATCTCGACCACAGCCATCTGGTCAAACACCCCCTCCCCCTCTTCCTCCAATCTCTCTCTGCCATCCATTTTACTCCTGCTCATCCCCCACCTCTTTCTCTCATCGCCAGCCACAGTAGTCCTCGCTCCCTCCACCCTTTCCCCTTTTTTCTCTCCCACTCATTTTCATTCTCTAACAAGTACGGACGTCCAGCAAGACGCTGCCATTATTTTTCATTTTATTTTATTTTTCTTCCCAACATGTCTACCCTACATGTATCTGTGCTTGCATGATATCTTTTCCCTATATCATCATCCTGATGAAGTCTTATAAATAAAGACGAAACGTTGATGTACACATAAAAAACATCCAGTTTTTGGTTTTCCTTTTTCATTTTACCATATATATATATATACATATATATATATATATATATATATATATATATATACATATATATATATATATATATACATATATATATATATTTACATATATATATATATATATATTTATATATACATATATATATACATATATACATATATATATACATATATATATGCATATATATATTTATATATACATATATATATACATATATATATATATATATATTTATATATACATATATATATACATATATGTATATACATATATATACATATATACATATACATATATATACATATATATATATTTATATATATATATATATATATATATATATATATATATATATATATATATATATATAAATCTTATCCTTCCCTTAGGTCATATTTGGGAAAGACTGATTACACCTATAGACATATAAATATATATCTAATCATGAAGCAAATATGGACACGATGCTCATATATATATATATATATATATATATATATATATATATATATATTAATTGACTGACATAATAAAATGAGAAATTAATCAGATTTTATTAAAGTTCAAAAACAACTAGTGATACTGCGTCCTTAACTCATGAGTTTTCAAAGAAAATCTTCTCCTCAGAGGACCATTACCGCAATGAGATTACTGCAGGTAATAAAATTAATCTTTATGTCGAACTCTGCCAGAACGTTGTGAAAATAATAACCAAGATGAGAATAGTAGTTCGAATAATACAAATAATACAAAGTATCAACCCAAACTAAACAAATTCCTAAACAAAATTTTGTAATTCTAAAAAGCGTATATACTAGATGCTCTCACCAATTATATCTTGTGCCAGACTAGGCCAAGCTTCTAAAATATCTCTGACTTTACCATTCGTTTCCCGAATGGTGTTTAACTTTAGAAGAAATAGAAAACCGTTTTTTTTCTATGTTTGTTTGTTTGTTTGTTTGTTTGTTTTTAGTTTGTTTGTTTGTTTGTTTCGATTTGTCTTCGAAAGATGATTTTGCCGATTTTTGTATTCTTCGTGGGTTTTCGTTTTTTTTTTTTTATTTATTCTTCCTCTTCATGTCTTTGATTATCAGGAAAATGCAAAACCAAAAACGCATACATAATTTCTGTTAAGAAAACGTCGAGAACCGATTGAAAGTTGTTTTCCGTTGGAATTCCACGCATATTGCTTGACTGCTACACCTCCATTTGTTGTCGAATAACAAACAAACCAAATACGACAAAACTAATGAATATAAATTAGGATTTTAGATTACTTTTTTTTATTTCCTCTATTATTTATTTTCCGCCGCGTCGACCACTCCAATAATTTTGTTATTATTTATATGCTTTCATTTCTTCTTTCTTTTTCCAATTTCAGATTACGCCTTTTAATTGAATGAATTCTTCCGGAAGGGCTCCAACGAACAATGCTGATTCCGACGTGTATAGTTTTTGTCTCCGTCCTGCACACGTCTCTATGTGAGGATCTCACTTACTACGTAGAAGAAGGGAAAAGTCCCGGAGTGTTGATAGGCAACATCGCAGCCGATGCACTTCTTCGAGACAGTGTTTCGCGAGAGGACCGCAATTTGATTAGGTTCAGCCAGTTGCAGAAAGGGTTGACTAGCGGTCAGCAGCTTTTCCGTATTTCGAAACTAGGGAAGTTGTACACTTTTCAAACGTTGGATGCCGAATCTCTTTGCCGACACAATGTGGAATGCTTCCGCACGCTTAAGGTCGCCATACGACGCGTCAAGACATTTATTAAGATCGTCAAAATCAAAGTTGTTATCCAGGACGTGAACGACTTCCAACCGGAATTTCCTGAACAAGAAGTCAGCATAGAATTTTCCGAAGACGATAGAAAAGGCGCTCGACGATCGATCCCAAATGCTATCGATAAAGACGTAGGTATCGTCAATTCACAAATCACGTATCAACTAAAGAAAAACATCGACGAACCTTTTGTTCTTTCTGTTCTAAAAAGTGTCGACGGTATGTCTAAACTCAGTATAGAATTCGAAGAAACGTTAGATCGAGAAGTAAAAGATTCGTACATGCTTCAAGTGATTGCCAAAGATGGCGGTACTCCGCCCAAACAAAGCATTTTAGACGTGCATATATCCGTCACCGACGTTAATGATAACACGCCCATCTTCTTACGCGATGTCTACAATGTGTCTGTCAAGTACGAACATAATGTCGCCGCGCCTGTCACCATTTTGTCTGCCAAAGATCTTGATTCTGGGAAAAACGGTAGAATTTCTTATCATTTTAGTGCAAAGACCGCAGAGGTTTCCAAGAACACTTTCAGAATCATAGATAAAACCGGGGAAGTGTTTTTATACAAGAAATTTGTTTCCGGGCAGAAGCCAACCTATAAACTATACGTCGAAGCCACTGATGGAGGCGACCCTCCGCTTAGTTCTGTCGTAATGGTTCTTATTAATGTAGTCAATGAGCAGAACAATGCTCCGATCATTGATGTTAACTTCGTCTATGCACCCATTGAGAATGTTGCCTCCGTCCTTGAGGATGTCGCCGTCGGCAGCTTCATTGCCTATGTGATGGTCACAGACAACGATTTTGGCCAAAATGGTGAGGTCACTTGTTATCTCAACCATGACAAGTTCCAACTTCAGAGTCTTGGTCCGAAAGAATATAAAATCACAGTGGACAATCCACTTGATAGAGAAATGGAAGACCACCATGATATCTCGATTAGCTGCCAGGACAAAGGTTCCCCTCCTCTACATCAGGAAAGCAAGTTTACCATCCAGGTAATGGACGTTAACGATGTGAAACCACAATTTTCAAAAGAGAACTGTAAGTTTTGGATAGATGAAAATAAAAAGCCAGAATTTCCAGTAGGTATCATAAATGCAAGTGATCCTGACCAGGGTGCTGGCGGTCAGTTAAGCTACTCACTGTTGACGAACTACAAGCAATTTCTACCTTTCCAGATTACGGACAACGGATTAATCTCTACGGTTATATCTTTGGATCACGAGTTTCAAGACGTTTATGAATTTCGTGTTTTGGTAAAAGACAACGGGCTACCAGCCCTGAACAACACAATGCACGTTAGCGTCGAAGTCAGAGATGAGAATGACAATGCCCCTTATTTTACGTTTCCTAATCTTAACCCGTTTCTTTTAGACGTGATCTACTATCCAGATTACACGAACAATATCACTGTATTACGTGCCACCGACAGTGATAGCCGAGAGAATGCCTTTCTGAAGTATGAAATCGCTTCGGGCAATGACAAACAACTTTTCATGATCAACCACTACACGGGTCTCTTGACGTTCAATCGCGTGATCACCCAACAGGATGCGGGGACATACGACCTGGAATTTGTCGTCAAGGACAGCGGCACACCAGTTCAGTCTGCCTCAGCAACTCTCTCTCTAACTCTGACCGTCAGCAATAAGACATTCAAGGTTTTGAATTCCGTTCGCACCAAGTCCAGCGACAATATCCACCTCTACCTCCTCGTTGCAATAGTTGTTGTATCTGTGACAGTATCAGTGGCTATCACAGCTGCTATGTCGATATGCATCCTTCGTTACAATGGACGTCGAAACGCGTCGCACCGTAACGAAGTAAATACGCCATGCAAATGTGTAACGGAACACGGAAACTACACGTGTTCCTCCCAGCAGTCCAATTACTGGCCTGATGCTTCAGTTGCCCTCTCGACGGACACAGAAATTACAAAAACTCATTCGGGGAGGTTTCGAAGAGATTTGAATCCTGACGAAGAGTTGAGGAGTGGGCAGAAGGCCCTTGACGGCGTATACCAGGTAAGTTCTAGCATTTCTGTCTTATTTTGATTAAAGTGACCTCTTTTTTCTTTCGTTTTCTTTTTTAACTTTTGACCTTTTGAATTTTGACTTTTTAACTTTTGACCACTCAACTCTGCAATTATTTCTAGTTGTTACATGAAAATATATTCTTATTAACTTAAGTTTGTGTTTTTTTGTGAATATTATATTTTTCAATCTAAACTAAAATGATTGGTTTTCTTTAAAATATTGTGGTGAAGTTTTTATAGTTCTAGCTTGTACCTGTGTGGCTTTATTGGTGCAAAATATCACAGCTAATTACTTTGACAGGGTAACCCTCCAAAAATGCCACCCACCAGTGAATCATTAATAAAATTCACAATCCTTTCTACAATTCAACCATATTTAGTACAAATAAACCTCAGTCTACGTTTAGCTTGTCCATCAAGTTTCAGTCATGAATATCCAACAGTCTTTGTTTTATTGCTGTTTGATGATATGATCCAAATGGGAACCTCTGCATTGCAAACACACCTGGATACAAGTAATTTGGGCTCTTTTAATAGCCCTCTTCAGTTCATAAATAGTATCGGATTGTTTGGACAGACATTATCTTTAGGATAACCCCACAGATAAAAAACTGGAAGTTAAGGTCCGGTGAGTGTGAAGCCCATTCAGGATCACACCTCCTACTTATTAGACGATAACTGAAGCATATTATTGAATGCAATAAAACAAAGACTGTTGGAGATTTATGACTGGAACTTGGTAGACAAGTCAGGCATAGACTGGAGTCTATTTATATAAAATACGGTTGGATTGCAGAAAGGATTGTAAATTTTATTCACGATTCCATAAGTCACATTTTTTAGAGGGAGACTTACCCGATATATATATATATATATATATATATATATATATATATATATATATAATGGTAAGCACAACGTTCTCTATAAGTCTAATAAGCATGAGAGAAGTGCTCTCTTTCTCTCTTTCTCTTTCTCTCTCTTTCTCTCTCTCTCTTTCTCTCTTTTTTTCTCTCTCTCTCTCCATCATTTTCTGAATAAATGTTCCTATATTCTCCTTATACATTTAACATAAATTTTCCTTTGTCCAGGGGTTAGACATCTAAACGGGTCAACTGTCTCCAAATTTCACTCCAATTCGCTTCCAAGTTTTCCTTGGCCAGCCAATCTTCATGCGATACAAGATATCCATGCATCTGCAACGGTTTATCCAGGAGAATGGAGGCCCCACATAACCGTACTCGCATAATTAATTCATCCTATGCTGGTCAGACGAAATGCTTTCAGAAAATCCTTTGATCTGATGTGTCGGATTTCACATTGCAGATCCATCTAATGATGGATCTCTCATTGTGATGCAGTCGGACAGATATTATAAGACAGAATTTAGATCGTATCTTCATTGTTATGTTACCAACGTTCTACTGGAGACACATGGCCTAGTGAATAAAGACGTTGGTGAAGAGACATTCTAAAATTAATTATACCGAGAGATGAATCTCTGGTGAAGGAACTTATCAAAAATCTTGTTGGGTTTACCACTTCACAATTTAATTCCTGTTCACTACTTGAAATCTCTCTCTCTCTTGAATATTCGAAGCAGATTCACCAGCAGCCGACGCCGACAGCTTAAAAACTTAATTCTGAATTGTTGACCGGTATCAAGCTTTGAAAGAAGCAGCAGCAGCCTACTATCTACTCTACCTACTATCTTTTTGTCATCTTCTTATTCGTTCCTCTCCTCCCACTTTTTCTTCTTAATACTACGAATCTTGCCGGACACACGTACGTTCACTTGTATTATATAGACTTGCTGGCTTTGCCAGCTCGCTATCACTTCACTTGAGATACTTGAAACTAAAATGTTAAATAATTAACATTTTATTCATCAATTTGTTGTAAACATAGGACACAATCTTTAGCATTTATTCATATAATTAGATAAACATTAACATTTATTCGTATAAATAGATATTAACATTTTGGTAATTTTGATAAAAAATTATTTATTTTTAATAAGATACCGTCAAGAAATTAAAAGAAAGAGGAAATCAATTCATCTGTGCGATCGTGTGTGTTTGCTTCTTTTTTTAACTTACACTTTTTTCATTGAATTTAAAAATGTAAGAAACGTTGGTCGCTAACAGGTTGGGAGCAGTGTCAACTCCTGCCTTTTTTCATGTGACGTCGCTAACGGGAGGGGAGATAGTGACAGAGAGAATAAGACGTAGGTCAGTCAGTCAATCTTTCTGGACTCTTACCTGTATATCTTTATTTGTAGTTAGTTTTATTTAAATTACCTCCCCTGAAAATTAATCAGTAAATATTTAAAGAAAAGTTGTATAATTTATCCTTTTTTATTAAATCATTTGGAGTAATTACTGTTAATAGCGATAAAAAGATTGCATATACATGGAATAAATGGAACGATAAAATTACGAACGACTAACACCACATATTGATTTATTATAGACTGTTTAAAAGAGTAGTTATGCTAATTAGACAGATCTATGAATGTCGATGGGTCTTTATATACCGTATTCAAAAACATTGTTGTATCATTGATATAAATAGCAATAACCCGTTTTGATGGTAATATAGGAGTTATAGATGGAAAACACTTTAGCATTTATTCATTTAGATTAACCGATACTAAATATCTAAAATGGAAAATGAGAACAGTTTATTCCAGTGAATTAAATAAAGTGTTCCGTATAAAATTATGTAACAATGACAAATGCCCAACGAAACAAGCTGAAACGTTGTGAACATGACAACAGCCAACATTAGAACAACAGTCTGAAACCTGATGAAACCTATAAGAATAGACTTATAATGCTGAGGGAAAGGGGATATCCTATTCTCCGTTATGATTACAGTTGTCTCTAGATAAAAGATTTATCTAACTCCATAAATGAATAAAGTAGACAACAACAGACGACATTGAAGGTTAATAGAAATACCTTTTATTTTGGGCTGTGTTGAAAAGGAATTAAAAGCAGCTAATCGTCAATCATTAGTAAATGGCTCCACGCATCTTGGTAGATTTTATCATGTCGCTGTCGAGTTGGAAAGGCCAATGTTTTAGGTCTACTAATAAGATCTCAAAACTCTAACTGATCAGGCAGAAGAAAAACCAGACTGCATGAGCACTGCAAGAAATAGTCCAACCTGTATTCTCACGCCGAGACATCTGATTGGCTAGTGGGACAATCCCTCAGTGGTAAACCTGTCTATTTACATTAAAAGAAAATTGTACATCAAAATATGTGACGGCTACAAACTCTAATAAAATACTATCATAAAGGATTACGATGTCCGAATTAGATTATACATTTTCTGACAATGTTTCTTAGATAAAGCATTGTTGTTATTTATGCCTTTCCGACTATTTATATATTTGTTTGTCATGCCTCTTTGGGGATCTCCCTTTATAACTATTTCCTCAATTAAACCCTTAATAAACACGGGGCTGCTTCTCTGCAGACTAAAACGAGGTCGTCTTCAAGTCCAATGTCAACAAATACTTGTCGCCCCTAACCCTAACCCTTTTCATCCATCGTTTTCAACCTTCTCAAAGTATAGTTGAGCATCCAAGTGACAATCTCATTAAACATTCTTTATTCCATTTTTTAAAAACTTTTACCTATCCTAAACAAGGCACATTGTCACTGGCTTAATGGGCTACTGTGAATTAGGGGTCATACCTACAGGAGCATGCAGCTAGAAGTTTGTTAACATTACATTTAAATTTCTGCATGTTGATAGAGTCAGGGAAACAGGGAGCAGGGAGGGAGTTCCAGCGACTAGCAGGCTGAGGAAAGAAGCTATTAACATAGAAAGCCTTCCGGTATCTGGTGACCTCTACAGTGAAGGGTTGGAATTTTGCTGATTGTCGAGTTGGTCGGGGGGGTATTTACAACAAGGGGGCACCAGAGCAGCAAGTTCATCGGAGCACATTCTATTGAAGTACTTGTAAAACAAGCACAAGGATGCAATATTGTGGCGATGGGACAGGGACTGGAGTTTGGTGGATAGTGAGGGACCTATTAGATTAGTGACTTTTTGGACCTTGTTTAAGAGGGGAAGACTAGTGGATGGGGCACCAGGCCAGATGTGACAACAATACTCAATGCATTGGTGGATGGTGTCTTTGTAGAGTTATAGGATAATGCTAGGTCATAAAAACTGTGGTACTGACTACTTACGTCTTGGCAGCACACCGTTGGGGGAGTGAGGCCTCCTTAGTCCTGATCGACAGCCTTCCTAGAGCTGGAGTCTCGAACAAAATATCTGGATTGCAATACCTAAAATTGCTGAAGGAGTAGATGAACTGATCTAATTCTGAACTGATTTAATTCTTAAAATGTTCTTTGCTTTTACGTTATTTTACCTGATCTTGTAAATTGTTTTTTTTTCTTGTTTTTTTTTTTTACATTTTTGTTTCGCAGATCCTTCCCTCCTTTATTTTTCTCTTTTCTCTTTCTTGTAAAAAAATGTTTGCACCTAATGAACTTTCTTCAACTTGAAATCCCAAATAACAGGTTTATGTTGTGTTACAATTTCTTCACCAGATATTACTTTCACATAACTCAAGAGCTTTCTGTCCTTTTTCTCTTTTTTTGTTTCTTATAAGAAAATATTTGTATTTTGAAAATATAATTCAATGAAGGAATCTAGTTACTAATTGTTTACTTTCATTATTGTTTGTTTTTTAACTCTGCCGTTTGTTTGTTTGTTTTTACAAAATTATTAGTTTTATTATATGAATAGGATTTTATTTTACCTCATGAGCTTTCAACTTGAAATCGCAAATAACTGGTTTATGTCATTCTTCACCAGATATTACTTTCACATAACTCAAGAGCGTTCTGTCCTTTCTCCTCACCAACACATAATCTGCTTAAGTGTTTGCATTTCCAGATTTATTGTTACAAAAATCTTGGATAATTCTTTTTAAGTAGTAATAAAATGGAATATGATATTTATACAGGAAAAGCATACAATTAAATATTTTCACAAGTCATCATCATTATCATATTCAGCTTAACATCCGTTTTACATACTGGCATGTGTTGGACGGTTTTTAGAAATTCAATTTTAAACTAAACTATCTCTAGCCAGGTCTTTATTTATCCCTCTTTCACTCAAATCCATCATCACTTCCTGTGAGTTGACCATGCTACCTCAATTGTTCTACATTTACTAACCCAAGAACTCTCATCCATTCTTTCAACATGACCATACCATCAAAGTTTACGGTTCTGTGGGCCGGACACACGTACGTTCATTTTTATTATATATATTAAGCGATACTAGATATCAAAGAGACATGTAAATGCACAATGAGAACAGTTCATCCCAGTGAATTAAATAAAGTGTTCCGTGTAAAATTTCCCGAAGGCACCTGAAGAAAGCCGACAGAAAAAGGTCGAAACGTTGTGAACATGGCAACAGCAAATATTAGAAGTAGATGACAACAGACGACATTAAAGGTTAATAGAAATCCCTTTTATTTTGGGCTGTGTTGAAAAGGAATTAAAAGCAGCTAATAGTCAATCTTTAGAAAATGGCTCCATGCATCTTGGTAGATTTTATTATGTCACTGTTGAGTTAGACAGGCCATGTTTTCCTTGGCTTTCTCTGTGAGTTGAGCCTGCTACCTCAGTTGTTCTACATTTACTAACCCAAGAACTCTCATCCATTTTTTCAACATGGTCATACCATAGAAGTCTCCTGTTCTGCACACATCTCCCTATACTGTCCAGATGTAATCTTCATCATCATCATCTTCATCATCTTCATCATCATCTTCTTCATCTTCTTCAGCTTCTTCATCTTCATCATCTTCATCTTCATCTTCATCATCTTCTTCATCTTCATCATCATCATCATCTTCATCTTCTTCATCTTCATCTTCATCATCTTCATCATCTTCTTCATCTTCATCATCATCTTCATCTTCATCATCTTCATCTTCTTCTTCTTCATCTTCATCATCTTCATCTTCATCATCTTCTTCATAATATTCGGTTTAACATGTGTAGGACGGCTTTTAGAAATTGACTAACCTATATCTGCCTAGGTCTTTATTTATCCCTCTTTCTCTCAAGTTCATCCTTATCACTTCCTCCCATGTTTTTCTTTACCTTCCTCTGCCAACTGACCTCAAATGTTCTACATCTACTCACCTAAGAACTCTCATCCATTTTTTCAATGTGACAATACCTACAAAGTCTCCTGTTCTGCACACATCTACCTATACTGTCCAGATTTAATCTTCATCTGAGCTCATCAGATCTAAGCCTGTCTTTAAGACACACATTACACATCCATTCTCATATCATTTCTCCCCATGCAACGCATATCCTCAACCCTCACTGGTAAGTTCAGTACAACAAGCAATGGCATAGTTAAAAAAAAACAATAATGAAAGTGAAAAAGCTTGTAACATATATTGAATTATATTTCCATTGGTCTCCTCTGGGAGTTGGCTGGCAATAAGCCTCCCCAAGGTTCCAGCACTCTCCACACTCTTCTAGTGGAGGTCTGGTTAGTGCTCTCTCTCTCATCGGTCTTTCTATCCTTTTTGACCGTAAACGATTATTTTGTGTGAATCAACCGAGGCTGATGCCATTTTTTTAAAAACTTATTTGTTTTGAGGGGAGGGGACAGTTTAAAAGATGCTTCACTTCCCTTAAATTTATGTGCTGCTGCTGCTGCTGCTGCTGATGATGATGATGATGATTAGTAGTAGTAGTATCATTATAATTATTATTATTATCATTATAATTATTATCATTATAATTATTATTATTATCATTATAATTATTATCATTATAATTATTATTATTATTACTATTATTATAATTATTATTATCATCATTATCATTATTATTATTATTATTATTATTATTATTATTATTAGCAAAAATATGTTAAATATATAAAATATGCTGAAATATTCAAGGAAAGTAGAAAGTGGACCTTGGGTTTACTTTCGACAGCCTCGTAACTCTTGCTTCCCTTATTTTGTCCTTTAGTCCTCAGATTCCATGAGCGATGTTTCTGACGAAGGGAGAAGAATTGTTGTTTTCTGGGTCGGAATCTATCCATCTAACACTTAACGTTGGCTAGTTTTTTACCTTGAAGTAGTATTTTATTTTTTTAGCTCCTTACATTAAGTGGTTTCATGCCTTGTCTGGAGCGACTTCCATGAAAAAAATTTTTTGAATACAAATATATTATACAAATAAAGAAAATTATTATTTTGCTATCAAATTTACAAACATGAAAGAAATAATAACCTCAAAATACCATCCAATGACAAACAAGACAAATTCTGAGAGTTTTATAGATAGGCTTTCTTTAATTAACCACAAAGAACTTCAAGCTTATCTTAATTATATTAAGAAATATCTTTATTATGTTTAATATCTTTATTATGTTTTACTATTGTAAAAGCTTGTTCATCGCAATCTCAAGTTATTAATATCAAATTCTCGCATAACTTGATTATGTAATCTGAGCTGGATTCAGATCTTAGGGGCCTGGGGCACTTAAAATTACGAGGGCCCTCTCCACACAAATTAAATCATGAATCTATTGAATTAGATTTGATAATAACTCTAATTTTATAATTATTAAATTATTTTATAAAGAAGGTTTGTGTATAATTTTGGTTATTCGGACTACATTTCTCATCTTGAGTGTTATCATCACAACGTTTCGGCCGCTGTAACATCCGGCCTTCTTCAGGTGTATCTCTTCGAACTCGAGAATATTTCTGTCGAACTCGGGAATCTGGACAGAATTTCGAACGGAACCCTTTATTTAATCCACGGAAGTAGTATGCTCTTGTTCCGTCCAGGTTCCTGAGTTCGACAGAAATATTCCCGCGTTCGAAGAGATACCCCTGAAGAAGGCCGGAGGTTACAGCGACCAAAACGTTGTGAGGATAACATTCAAGATGAGAATAGTAGTCCGAATAACCAAAATTATTCAAATTATCAATCCTCATCTCAAAAATTCAGAAATATAAGGTTTTTGTTATCATGTGAGCTGCGACTAATCAGTTCTTATCTTATTCATGTGGACGTTTTATTTTAACTTGTCCCATATATATATATATATAGATATATTAGTAGAAAAAATGTGTGACCCGTTCGGTCACCCAATGAGCTTGGGTTTGATAGTTTGAACGAGGAAAAGGGGAGTTTTAAAAGCCAGTTAAATATAAAAAATAAAAATCCAAAATCCAAAATCCAAAATTTTTTTTTTCTGACTTCCTCTCTCTCTCTTTCTCTCTCTGTCTTTCCCTCTCTCAGTCCCCCCCTTTATCTCTCCCTCTCCCTCCTCCCTCTCTATCTTTCTCTCCAGTTACGGTTTAAACAATATTACTACTACTGGTGATATTCCCTTTTGTTTATAATGGACTATTCCAATCGTTTTATTCTTTCCTTTCTTTATTACTTTTGAATAAACTGAGAGAGTGACAGAAGCAAGAGTTATATATACCATATAAAATAATAGCTGGAGGTCAAACAGCACGCAGTGAGAGAGGATGAGAGTGATAGATACAAACTTATTAAGAGATTGGTCACTTATTGAGTTAATTGCAAATTACGACTGATTAGAACAATTAAAATTGAAGTCTTTTCAAACACAGCTCAATAAACTGAGGAATATTTTAGCATGTATATTTTTGTGATTAAAATATATAGGGAAAAGACCTTAAGAAAACAAACGTTTATCAGCTCAGTTTTAGATGACTGATGCCCTTTGTGGCCATATGTGTGTGTCTGTGTGTGTGTGTGTGTGTGTGTGTGATGATGTGTCTGATTGGTAGCGATGGGATCCGTTGGTTAAAGTAATGAGCGATTTCAGATTTGAGAAAAGTGTACAAATAGTTATGTAACGTTTTGGTTCATTGTCTTCTGCTGACTGTTGGGGACACATGCAGAGGCGTATTTCTATTGGTTGAGATGTGCTGTTAGTTGACCAATCGAGTAGGGATGAGGAGGATAAAAATACATTTGGTAGAGTTATGGTTTGGACACGAAATCAAGCATTATGCTCCACTCTATGATAGAGAACAATGTGTATTTATTTGTAAATATATATCCGTTCTGTAAAAAAAAAAGAAAGTAAAATGTTGGTTCATCGTCTTCTGTTGACTGTTAGATGTTACATATCCGCTTACCGTTGGGTGTATAAACTGTTATACACCCATTCTTATTGCTGTACGCCAAGTTGGCTGCACACGGCTGGTCTTCCCCTCTGTAGTCGTTGCCGTCACCATCATCATCGCTGTAAGCTCGACTGTTGACAAACCACAAGGACGACTGTTTGAGTGTTTTTCAACAGTTTTATTTTAACAGACAAGACAGAAAAACTGAACACGTGTGTAGTCAGTTTTTCTTCTTCTTTGCGTGTCTTTGAAGTGTCATGTGGTCATGTGACAGTTTCCCACTTTTTTATGCAGTCCTTTGCAACAGTGTTGTACTCTGCAAGATCTTTCAAACTGCACCGGTTGAGCAGTAGAGGGAAGACAAGGCAGTGTTGCATCGTATGGCCCTCCTCTCCACATTCACAGATGGTTGAGCCAGTTTTGTAGCCTCATCTACTCATAGCAACTTTTGATCGTTCCATTCCCGTTCTCAGGCGGTTGAGTGTTTTCCACTGGAGCCAGGGTGTTTCTGAACCGGGAGGGAGTTCTTCAGAAGCAGAGATTCCCATGTCAGTATCAGGGGGTTCATCTTCTAGCCGTCTTGTCCACAGCTGTAGTCTGGTCTCTTCCTGAGATGTTGTTAGGGGTTTGACATGGCTGAGGAAGCTTCTCCTTGACTTCAGTCGTTGGATCGTTGGTTCACGCCCATGAAGGAGATGGCCATCACTGATAGCCTTTGTGATCTCTACTCGGCTGGCAACTTCACGTCTCACATCTGAAGGGGCAATGCCAGTGAGAAGATTCAGGTTGTTCAGGTTGATGGGCTTCAGGCAGCCAGTGATCAAGCGACAGGTGTTGTTGTTTAATGCTAAGTCTAGGTTTTTGGCATGCGTTGATCTCTCTCAAACAGTGTAGTCAGTAGTAGAGAGCGAGAGAATAAAAGAATTACTGGGAGAGATTTTCTTGAGACATTCTGAGCCCGCTGCTTCCCCCTTTCCCCGGGATGTAACTTCTGCCGTCTCATCTATCTGGCACCTTTCAATATCTAACATGAGACACATGCAGAGGCGTATTTCTATTGGTTGAGATGTGCAGTTAGTTGACCAATCGAGTAGGGATGGGGAGAAAGAAAATACATTTGGTAGAGTTATGGTTTTGACACGAAATAATTCAGACATAATCCTCCACTTTATGGTAAAGAGCAATGTGTATTTATTTGTAAATATATATCCATCCTGTCACAAGAAAGTCTGGGAAAAGAAAACGTAAATCTATTTCTATAAAGTTTTCTTTCTTTTTTTCCTCTCTCCTTTCTATACCGATTTATATGTTTTTTAAAATTTTCTTTTGTCATTTTTAAAACTTTCCAGTTTGGGACATTTTCTTTCTTTGTTTCTTTCTTATGTCGTTATCTAAACGACGATTCTTCTTGTTCAATTTCACTTTTGCTAACGTCTTTGATGATTTTACCATTTTTGTAAATGTCTATCCGCCCCCTTCCTCCCAAATAATCAAAGGAAAACATTAAAGGAAGAAAATAAAAAAGCAAAGTCAATGGTTGCTGTTTTTTTTCTTTAGGTCATCAGAAATGACCTGTGTTTTTGTTCAACTCGCGATAGTTCAGTCCTATCCTATTAAAATAAAAGAAAAGCATCAGAAAGATTTACGTCGGAAAGCAAAAAGCAAATCAGACAAACTTTGCCGTCTGAAATAAATTCAAGAAAAAATCCTTCACTGCAAATAAAAAGTAGTTTTTTTGTCTTTGTGTCATCAGAAATGACAATGATAGTTTATATATGAAAAATTAAATTACTGACGTAATTCTGTGATTTTATAGGAATATTTTAGTAATATATTTCTTTAGGTCATCAGAAATGACAATGATAATTTATATATGAAAAATTGAATTACTGACGTAATTCTGTGATTTTTATATGAGCATATTATATGGCGAAGCATTTTTTGGGGGGTCATTTTTGACTGAGAGTGTACACTAGGCTGGACATTAGCTTGCTAATGGCAGTTGGGTCTCCAATGAAATGGTCTCCCAACATCAAATGCAAATGAAATAAAGGGACAAACACAAACAACTGTTTTAGCAATACAAAACAATGAGAAAAAAAAGAGAACAGAACAGAAATAAGCAGTGCATTAAAAGGAAGAGAGCAGGTGTATTTCATAACAAGACAAATGATAACCTTTATGAACTTTATAAAGTCATCATCACATTATCAGTCCAACGTTAAGGGGCATTTTAAAAGATGAATATCAGATATGCCAGGTTAACAAGTTCAACCAGGGGTTTTTACCCCGCCTAATAAACCGGTATTGTCCGGGCCTTCGGGTCTGGATTTACGCCCGTCTATCGGTTGTCCGTCCTGTGCAGTTCTAGGAGGTGCACCCTCCCAGGCTTTGCCTCCCCTCTTTGGGAAGGAGTAAGTTTATTGCTTACTGCCTGAGGCGCCCCTACCGGGGAATGCCGACGGGGCTGCCCAGGCAATTTTTAAACAGCCAGAGTGCTCAAATTCTCGAGCGCTGGTTTTTTCCCACTTTCCCGGCCTTGTGTCACATCTTACCTTGTGGGAGGAAGATAAATAGAACCAGGTTAACAAACTGGTGATACCAGATCAGGCTGCCCTGTGGCTCCCTGAGACGAAATTCACCTACATTGACGTTTTTTTTTTTTTTTTTTTTTTTTTTTTTGTAAAACTTAATTATGTTCTACAAAACCAAAAACAAAAACAACAGCCCCTCTCCCTTTCTCCCTCCCCTTTTTTATTTTTATTTTTCCTACCCTACTCCTGGTCCTGGATATGACCTTAAACTACATCCGATGGTGAGATCCGGCTTACGGACTTTGGGGAATGTGGAGCCTCCTCTTAATTACCATTGCTCCCAGGTCCACCCTGACCCGGAGTGGTAGTACCTGTTAGGGTCCCAACTATGGGTTAAATAGAAACAGATATTAAAAGGGGAAAGAAACAAAAAAGAGAAGAAAACAAGACCAGATTCGGCATTAAATAACCCAAAAAGGGTTGATATGCCGTAAAACAAAACTACCAAACCAAAACTACCAGGTTAACAAATTCCTGTTTGAGGATTATTTGGAATCGTATATGTTGCTATCTTTTTTAATGTTATCCAAATCATCATCATCATCATCATATTCCGTCCGTTCTACATGCTGGCATGTGTTGGACGTTTTTTTTTTTCAATTGTCTTCCAAACACACCTATCTCTAGCCAGATCTTTATTTCTCCCTCCTTCTATCAAGTCCATTTTTATCAATTCTTCCCATGTTTTCCTTGTCTTTTTAAAATTTTTAATCACATTTCACCCCCAAACAAGGCAGGCTGCCACTGTAGCCGTAAGAGGCTACTGAGAATTATGGTGAAAGTTTTGGGGGTCATCCTAGATTGGGAGCTGTGCAGCGAGATACTTGTTCACATTAGTTTTAAATTTCTGTATGTCGGTACAGTCGGGGAAACAGGGAGCAGAGAGGAAGTTCCAGGGGCCGGCAGCACCCCGAAAGAAGCTAATGGAGCAGAAGGCTTACCCTGCCAACTGACCCTGCTACCTCAACTGTTCTACATCTACTAACCCAAGAACTCTCATCCATTCTTTCAACGTGTCCATACCATCGAAGTCTTCTGTTCTACACACATCTACATATATGATCTTCCTCTGAGGTTATCAGATCTAATTATTATCATCATTATTTTTAATTATTATTATTAATATTTTTGATTATTATTATTAATATTTTTAATTATTATCATTAATATCTTTAACTATTATTATTAATATCTTAAATTATTATTATTAATATTTTAAATTATTTTTTTATAATTATTCATCTCTTATCCTCATTGGGAATCTCTTTTGTAAACTATCTTCTCAGTTCAATCTTTACAAGCATTTGTGCAGATATTTATATTATTGATACAGCATAAATATGCAGATGAAATTCTGTGAAATATTTCATCCGATAGTTCCCACAAATGCATCTTCCTTAATTCTTTGTTTTCATTATTTCTGAATTCATCTGATTCCATCTTAAAATGGTTGTATGATCTTTCCCTTCTTAAACTGATCCGGTAATTTGTTCCAAAATTTAATAACTCAAGATGGGGGGGGGGGAGAGGTTGGAGAGAATAGTAGAGAGAGAGGGGGGGAGAGAACATTACTAGTATGACATCGCAATGTATTCTGAAATCCTTTCACTTTAAAATTGGACATGTCGAAAAGTGGGTGCTTTATCTATTGATTCTGTTACGGTTGTAAAGTTCATGTTAATATTGTGAAACCAGTTAGGCAAGATTAATGCCCTTTCACATTAACTGCTTCGACTGCTTTCCTGCAGACTACAACATGGTCGTCTTCAAATCTAATGTCAACAAATACTTGTCATAAATCGTCCTCATAAATATTCAAATTCTGTTCATTCGATTCATTATTTTCAATCCTCTCATAATATTCTTCATCATTCAACTGACAATTCATTCATCTTGTTAATCCTCCTCCTCAAATGGCTTTGGTCCTTGATGAGTGGTGAACCCTTAATAACAATAAAAACAAACCCTTCTCACTTAATGTAGATGAGTGTTTCAACAAATTTCGTATTGAAAGAAAATAAATTCTAACACCAGCAAAATCTTTGAGAAATCTTTGATGGAATCCGGAATTTTTGTCATCAAAATCTGATCCCTGTGCGCATTACATTGTGTTTTACACTGTTAACCCTTATCCTCGAGTGGCCTTTGTCCTTGATAAATGGTCACACCTTAGTAAATAAAAAAAATATAAAAAACGTTTTTAAAAGAAATAAAAAAAAACAAAACACAAACAAACAAGGAGGCCTCCAGAACGCTGCTGAAATTATCCCTTCCGGGGAGGGAGGGGGCACGTTTGGACACCCTCCGGTCAGAACTGTGGAGTGAGGTAGGTGGATATTTTTTATTGTTTTCTTTTTTTTTTAAATTGACAGTGAAAGATGATTAAGCCGCGTGGGGTCATTCTAAAGCATCTGAAAGCGGAGATTGTTTGTCGCATTTATTTGATTAATCATTATCGTGGGGAATCGCCGCCGAAAGTAATTTGTGAAATTATCAGATTTGATGTGAAAGTAATGACCGTACATTGAAAGGCATTCGGCACGTACGCATGGCTTTCTGGGTTAAAAAACAGCTTCACTTCTTACGGTGGCATTAGCGGCCACTGCTGTGACTAATGTGTGTGACCACGTCTACCATTCAATGACAAGTTAATCCTGAATCTGTGCATTTTATACACACACACACACATATATATATATGTATATATATATGTGTGTGTGTATGTGGTGTGTGTGTGTGTGTGTATATATATATATATATATATATGTGTGTGTATATATGTGTGGGTGTGTGTGTGTGTATATATATGTGTGTGTGTGTGTATATATATATATGTGTGTGTGTGTATATATATATATATGTATATATATATATATGTGTGTGTATTTATATATATATGTGTGTGCATGCGTATGTACTTATGTATATATGTGTGTGTGCATGAGTATGTACGTATGTGTATATATTTGTGTGTATGCATGCATATGTATATATATATATATATATATATATATATTGGCTTTCCTTTATCATTTTCCATATATATATGCTTGCATGCATATGTATGTCCATTCATATGTACATATGTATACATATATATGCGTGTGTGCATGCATATGTAGGTATGTATATATATATATATATGTGTGTTCACATGCATATGTACGTATATATGAGTGTGTACAAGTGTATATACATGTGTGTGTGTGCACACATGTATAGGTAGATATGTATGTATATATATATATATATGTGTGTGTATGCCCATATGTATATATCTATGTGTGCGCATACATATGTATATATGAATATATATGTATATACATCATTTTTTTTTCTCCATTTTACTTCAGTGTAAGTTCTCAGAAATCAAGGGGCCCCTTCTTGGGGCTAACATTTGATCTCTATATGTGATACATAGATATCCGAGTGTTCCATAAAAATTCTCCCTTACCTCTCAAACTTTGAGTAAGTAAAGAGTGATAAAAATTAACTTTTCCTTTCCCCAATTGATCAGTTAAATATGTTATAGTATATCTTTATGGTGGTCTCTTGGTTTTGCCAGATTTCAGGACAAAAATTCATCTAGTCTGGTGGAGTATTCAGTTTAGCACTGTTACTAGAGGCAACATCACTTGGTGAAGGTGCTCGATTTCTCGTATAAGCCAGAGCAGTGTAGCCATACTCAGGGGATCTTATTTTGGCTTCGAATACTACGTTAGTTTGAATATTTGGTCAGGGTTTACTTGTGGGGGAAGTATCCTCATGTCAGATTGTCCTGACAAACCCCTGCAAAGAGAGACCTTAGACACTCGAGGACAGTGTCTAGTAGGTATTCAAATTCTCCCTCCATATAATACATATATATATGTACATTAGTATGTGTATTTTTACGTTTATCTAACTAGAGGGATAAACATTCTTCATCTTACTTGTAGGGAAAATAAACTGTTCAATGTAATTTGAAACAATAAAAATGTACTAACAGAGAAAGCGTTTGCAAGATCGTAGTGGTGTGCTAACTGCGTCTAGCTACACTGATGAGTTTTGAAAAAGCGAAACACGTGTCTGTGGATGACTATATTTTATACTAGAAGAATACCCGTCCAGTTTTGCACCACTTTTATGTCCTCTTACGGAGATTAAAATTAAGATATAATGATACTAAACCTAGAATGCTTGTTTTAATTTTGATCAAAATCCATTATATTATATTCAGTCGAGAAAATGTCTCAAATTTAAGGCTTAAGTTTAAGGGATCTAAAGAAGAAATAGAAATTCAGGGAATCTTGCTTAATTGGTGTCTAATGACTATGGATCAAATTTCAAATGGGAGGTTGTGTCCATACTACGCCCTCTAAAACCCTTTTAAAAAACTCCCCCCAAAAAATGAAATGTGAGGAATATTTATTAATTGATGTCTAATAATTATTGTTAGAATGTCACACAAATTGGAGGTATCTGAATTTTCACAAAGTTCAGTCGGTAAGAGAGAGAGTGAGAGAGAGAGAGAGAGAGAGAGAGAGAGAGAGAGAGATAGTTAAAAAATAGAGAGAAAAAGAGACAGGAAGAAATAAAAAGAAAGAAGGGGAAAGATGAAAGATAGAGAGAAATGAAAGAGAAAGATAAACAAATGAAGGAAAGAATGGGAGATCATCATTAACATCCGTTTTACATAAACTAGTCTATCTCTGGTCAGGTTTTTAATTATCCCTCTTTTTCTCCGGTCCATTTTTATCACTTCCTTTCATGTTCTCCTTGGCCTTCGCCTGTGAACTGAACCTGCTACCCCAAATGTTCTAGATCTATTAACCCAAGAACTCTTAGCCATTCTTTCAATGTGGCCATACCATCGAAGGCTTCTGGTCTCTACACATCTCCCTATACTGTCCAGATATAATCTTCCTCTGAGGTCATCAGATCTAAGCCTGCCTTTAAGAATCACATCACACATCCATCGTATCATTCGCATATCATTTCTCTCGCAATCCTCAATCCTCACGAGAAAGAGAAAAGTGTGTGTGCATGAGAGAGAGAGAGAGAGAGAGAGAAAGAGAAACTAAGACATTGTGTAAGTTTTTTGTTTGCAGTCATAAAATAAAGATGGTGTTTTGAATCAGCTCAGAGCGTATGCATTGACAGCATGAAGGTCACTTACTATAAATGCAGGCCGTTCCCTCACCCAGTGTTTGCCCTCCCAACAAATCCAGCTGAGAAAAGGGATTGGTTAGCCAGCAGGCAGTTCTGCATGTATGATATCCGTGACATCAAAGAGAAAGTTTTATACTCTATTCAACATGCTCCATTGGAAAAATCCGTGCGCGCTTTAAAACATCCATTGAAGATCGATCTGTCACACTCGGAACGAATTACAAATAACATTCTATTGTAAATCTACATTTGTGTATATGGAGTAAGATCTTGTATGTCTACATTTGTGTATATTGGAGTAAGGCCTTGTATGTCTATATTTGTGTATATGGAGTAAGACCTTGTATGTCTATATTTGTATATGTGGAGTAAGAATTTGTATGTCTATATTTGTGTATATAGAGTAAGGCCTTGTACATCTATATTTTTGTATATTGAGTAAGACCTTGTATGTCTATATTTGTGTATATGGAGTAAGGCCTTGTATGTCTATATTTGTGTATATGGAGTAAGAATTTGTATGTCTATATTTGTGTATATGGAGTAAGACTTTGTATGTCTATATTTGTGTATATGGAGTAAGAATTTTTATGTCTATATTTGTGTATATGGAGTAAGAATTTGTACATCTATATTTGTGTATATGGAGTAAAAATTTGTACATCTATATTTGTGTATATGGAGTAAGACCTTGTATGTTTACATTTGTGTATATGGAGTAAGACTTTGTATGTCTATATTTGTGTATATGGAGTAAGAATTTGTATGTCTATATTTGTGTATATGGAGTAAGAATTTGTATGTCTATATTTGTGTATATGGAGTAAGAATTTGTATGTCTATATTTGTGCATATGGAATAAGACCTTGTATTTCTATATTTGTGTATATTGAGTACGACCATTCTCTTTAGCAGTAATACATATACAAGAGAATGGTCTTACTCAATATACACAAATATATATTGAGTGTATACCAATTAGTGGCAAAAGAGGAGAAAGTCACCAATTTCTAAAAGGTGTGTGTGTCCTATGCACGTTCTGCCGAACGGGAAAGAAAGAATAAAAGAACAAATACTATATACTTATTACTTTAACTCAAATTATGCTAACTAGTAGGACTTGTGGAATTTCCGCGGTACTTTCTACATCAATTCTACTAATTTACTATTAATAATAATATTCTTCTGTCAGAGTCAATACTATTAACAAAAAAACTACTCTATCTTCTTCCGTTAAAATAATTGTCATTGTCAGCTAAATATTCTTTAAATAAATAAAACGAACATGTCTCTTATTTTATATATTTAAAATTGTAGCAATTTAACTCTGTTTAAAACAATAAATATTTTTTGTCTTCTTACCATAAAAAAAATAATTGTCGGCTAAACGAACGTCACTCTGTGGATATAGTACTAAGTTTAATTCAGTTCTAAGTGATAGTTATCTGAAGGTTGAAGGTTCAATCCTCGGTGCGGGCGATACAAAGAATTGCGAATTACTGAAAACTTCTCTCAGTCATGGCTGATGGAACAAGAGCATGCTACCCCCGTCGAAATCTCGTCCAGATTCCCGAGTGCGACAGAAATATTACCGAGTCTGAAGAGATACACCTGAAGGAGACCAGAGGTTACAGCAGCCAAAACGTTGTGATGATAACACTCAAGATGAGAAATGTAGTCCGAATAACTAAAATGATACAAATTATCAATCGTCATCTCAAAAATTCAGAAATATAATTTTTTTCTTAAGTTCTCTTTTCATGTTTTGATTTCCAATTGACCTTTTTTCTGGTATTTGTGGACATCCACTGATGAGCCCTGGATCACATTTTTTGTTATGTAATTAACAAAATGTACTTAAGGTTTTCTAAAGGGAAACAGCTGTCTGGAGCAAAGAAGGTGGGCTTCCTCTACCGTGCTAGTAAACTCCTTACACCTGACATTATCCTGTATCTCTACAAAGCCACCATCCACCCATGCATGGAGTATTGTTGCCACATCTGGGCTGGGGCATCATCTACTAGTCTCTCCCTGACAAGGTCAAAAAAAGAGTCGCCAACTTAATAGGTCCCTCACTGACAACCAAGCTCCAGCCCCTGTCCAATCGCCGCTATGTAGCATCCTTGTGCTTGTTTTACAAATACTTCAATGGATTATGCTCCAATGAACTGGCTACTCTGGTGCCCTCTCGACATAAATACACTAGACGAACCCAACAATGTCCCATCCATTCACTGTGGAGGTCCCCAGATGCCGGAGAGCTTTCAAATCCAATAGCTTCTTTCCTCGTGCTGTTGGCCTCTGGAACTCCCTCCCTGCCCCCTGTTTCCTTGACAGTACCGACATGCTGAGGTTTAAAACTAATGTAAACAGACATCTCGCTGCACAGCTCTCAACTTAGAATGACACCCTGAACCTATTCCCTATTCTCAGTAGCCCCTTACGTCTACAGTTGCGTCCTGCCTTGTTTGGGGTGAAATATCATAAAAAAATTAAAAATTAAAAAATTAATTAATAAAATGTTTTAACCATAAACTCGGAGTTCATCTTATTATATTTGAGCTCCGGTATTTATGTGCTATTCTTATAAATAGTAAAAATTACTATTGAAGTTTTGGCCTCTTTTTTCTGTGACTTTATATAAGCTAT
>OY744525.1:18315342-18337842 GCA_963556195.1 Sepiola atlantica | reverse complement strand
ACAAAATATATTGTTAATACAAACAGAAGTTGATATGAATATTTAACGATACAATACAAGACTGACACAGAATTACATATAGAAGTATATACCTACGTAAAGAAAGATACACACACACACACACACACACATATATATATATATATATATATATATATATATATATATATATAAGAAGATTTAATGAATTATAAGATTCCAATTATTCAAAGAATTAGAACATCAAGTCTATTATGGCGTACGGTCGTTTCCAAAACATTCTGGAAATACTTTATTTTATTTTTTTATTTTTTTAAAAATCAACAAAAGCTACTCCAAAACGCGTCTTCATCAGCGCCTTTAGCACCACATCTTACAGAAATTCAAGGAAAAAATAACAAGCTCGTCTTAGAGGAACATCTATTGACAGGAGGGTGTACATAGACCAATATTGGAAAAAGAATAAGTTACAGATATAAAATAAAAATATAAAGATAAACTGATAATAATAATAATAAAACCTTATAAACATTATAAAGATTATTAAGATAAAATGAAAATAAAAATAAGAACAAAAATAAAGAATAAAAATAAAAATAAAATATGATATAAAAAATAATAGAATATATAAAGGAAAAATAAAATAAAAGTATAAGAAATAAAAAAAAATAAAATAAAAAAAAAAAAAAAATAAAAAAAAAAAATAAAAAATATAAAAAAAAAAAAAAAAATATAAAAATATATACATAAAAAAATACTTAGTAATACTAGATATCGACAAGATTAGGTTTAAAGGCCCTCCCCCAATATATATTAGCATATACTATCAGTGCCTTTTAATTAGCAGTCTCTTTAAAAAATTCAGCTCGATGATTGTCAATCAGTAACAACAGAGCATATATAAGTCAGGTTCATTTTATATTCCAATAACCATGTTTTATTTATTGATTTATTTTTTCACATTTCCATAAAACATAACATTTCTGTGAGATGTATTTTTTACAGTCCGTTTCATTTGCCGTGAGCCAAACAGCAACAAATAGAATTTACGTTTACAAATCAAACTTTGCTTCTGACTAGCCAATTTTTATTTGGTATCGTTTTATCATGTTATTAGCAATATAACATACGTCGCTACAATTTATTTACAAAAATAACTAAATTCAGTCTAGAAAACTGGTAATACGAAACATTTTTAAATAATCATCTAAGAATAAAAATCAGCAAGGGGGATAACTCATATTTTTGATGAAGAATATAATAGGAGTTGTCTACCTTACAACTAAAATTTTTCTGTGAAAGTTTAAAAATGTGAAAATAATTAAAAGTTAAACGACTTCACTGCATCCAAGACAACGCCGGGTAGGTACAGTTGATATATATATATATATATATATACTATTGGGACACATGTACAGGAATTGCCTAAGAAAATTGAAGAACCCAAGAAACTCCTGCCTCCACCTCTGAACCCCATATGAGTATTTTTTAAATAGCTATAAGTATAAATTGTAGTGTTCTGTAAGTATTAGATGTATCAATAATAATGAACAAGTAAATGTTTGTATTATTTGCAACAACGTAGCTTATGCGGAGGTAAGGAATTATTTTTGTCTGCGGGGGGGGGGGGGGTTGTAAGTAATTGTGTCGATACACAAACACTGGAAGGATAGTAATATTTGATATGAATGAAAACAAAACACATGCCCTTCATTCGCATTTTGTGACGTCATCTAACATGCACAACACTTTTTTGTGACATCATCCACTCTACACGGATACAAACAAGCACGCAAAAAAGCAAGATCACAAGATCCACGGAGTCTTATAAGTATATAGATAGATAGATAGATAGATAGATAGATAGATAGATAGACAAGAAAAACTGTGACTCATTCAGCTCGGGTTAGATTGTCTGAATCATGAAACAATGATTTTTCAAACCAGTTAAATTTTAAAAAATTAAAAAAATATAATTAAAAATTAATCTCTTTCTGCTCCCTACATCTTCCTCTCTTTCATCTTTTCTCCAGCTATGGGTTAATAGTATTAACACTAGCAGTGACATTCTCTATTGTTTATAATAGACTATTCCTATCTTCTGTTTTATAGTTAGTTTTATAGGCTTTGGCTGTTAATAAACATAGAGAGAGAGAGAGAGAGAGACGCAAGCGAGAATAATATCTATCTTATAATTTATATGTATAAAATAAAGTGGGGGGTGCAAACCATGCACAGTAATAAGCAAAAACTTTGTGAGTTAATTGCAAATTACGACAAATTAAAACAACTAAAATGGATTTTTTTTTCAACCATAACTTAATCCCAATACTAAGGAATATTTTAACATGTATTTTGTGTGATTAAAATATATAACAAAAATGCCTTAGGGAAACAAACATTCATTAACTCATTGTTTTTTTTGTTTTTGTTTTTGTTTTTAATAATAATAATAATAATAATTATTATTATCATTACCATCATCATCATCATCATAATAATAATAATAATAATAATAATAATAATAATAATAATAAATAATAAAAAAAATTTGTACAAACATACAGCAAAATCATCGCATGTGTTTGTAAAATAAAATTTATCTTTTGTCTACCGATTTTTATGCTTTCTGAGAAGGAACATTTTTTTGCCGAAAGTAAATTAGCTAATTTCTAGGTCAGATATTCACTGTTTAATCATCCAATTTTTTCCGCCCATGCAAATCAGGATTCCAACTGGCGGAAACATTTCGGTCATATCTGCCGGAAAATGACTCACCATGAGTGGGTGGCAGTGGCAGCTCATCTATAAGTGCTCTTGAACTGCAGCATCCCTATTTATTATCACTAACAGATATGCATAATTTATAAGAGTTAAATAAATAAAAAAATTGACCAATGAAATCGGTTGTTTAAATTTTTTAAAATTTATACATATTAAATTTATTGAAATGCTATTATTTAACTTTTTTATTAAATTTTGATTTTTAGTTGTTTACAAACAAGATTTTTTTAAATTTTTTTATGTACTAACGTGTCATCACTTATCAAGGCTCAAAGGCCACTCAAGGATAAGGGTTAATAAGTTTGTCAGGTGGACAGTGCGATAAACATTTTGAGTATTGGACTGGTGCTACCAGATCAGACTGTCTGAAGATACCGGCTTCCTGACCAAAAATGCACCAAACATTGATGTTATTATTTTTTTCCTTTCCATTTGCAAAACTCAATCATGCTCTGCAAACCTAAAAACAAAAAAAAATTTCCTCTAAAAAAACAACCAACAGGGGTTTTTACCCCGCCTAATAGACTGGTATCGTCCGGGCTTTTGGGTTTGGATTTACGCCGGTCTATTGGGGGTTGTCTGGTCCTGTGCAGTTCTAGGAGGTGCACCCTCCCAGGCTTTACCTCCCCTCTTTGGGGAGGAGTAAGTTTATTGCTTACTGTCTGAGGCGCCTCTACCGAGGGAATGCCGACGGGGCTGCCCAGGCAATTTTTAAATGGCCAGAGTGCTCACCTCTCGAGCGCTGGCTTATCTAATCCCACTTTCCCGACCTTGTGTCACATCTTACCTTGTGGGAGGTAGATAAATAAATAGAACTTGAAACATAAAAACTTTTACCAAAATGACCGTATTCGGCATTAAAAACTTGAAAAGGGTTGATATGCTGTAAAACAAAGCAGCCAAGCCAAACACCATGAATAAATATTTGAAGACATAAAGAACTTGAAACATAAAATCTTTTACCAAAATGACCGGATTCGGTATTAAATAACCCGAAAAGGGTTGATATGCCGTAAAACAAAACAACTTGAATATTGGAAACGATAGTTGAAACTGGGCAGAATTTGATTATTTAAGAGGACAGCTCAACAAGAATTTGTTAACATTGAACTTTAAAACGACCATGTTGTAGTCAGCTGGAAAGCAGCTCCGTGGTATTGTGTTCTTACAGGCGGGTAGTTCTTGGAAATAAACTTTGTTCATGGAAGTTATGTTTAGTTGTAGGTACACAGAGGAAGAAATGAAAATTATTTACAGTGGTTGTAGAGAGACGAGTTCTTGTTGTGAATGTTTTACAGGGGGGGGGGCATAGATAGGAGCTCAGTCGAGCACCTACCATGAAAATAATGAAAGAGTAGAGAGAGACTAGCAACGTCTCTTCTGTGAGAAAGGAGCTATAAGGAAGAAGAAAGTTATTTTCAGTTGTGAAAATAATACGAGTTCTTGCTGTGAATGTCTTACAAGGCGGAACCAGAGATTGGAGCTGAGTCGAGCATCTTCCATAGAAATAACGAAAGAGTAGAGAGAGACTAGCAACGTCTCTTCCGTGAGAAAGAGGCTGTAGGGAAGAGAAACAGATATTCCCCACTAAATTTCGAAATCCCAACTATTCTACATCTACTTACCTAAGAATTCTCATCCATTCTTTCAATGTGGCCATACCATCGAAGTCTTCTCTGCTGCACACATCTCCTTATACTGTCTAGATTTAATCTTCCTCTGAGGTCATCAGATCTTAGCCTGTCTTTAAGACTCACATTACACATCCGTCATATCATTCTCATATCAATCCTCTCCATGCAACGCATGTCCTCAACCCTCGCTGGCCATACATCACCACACCGCATCATACCTGATATTCCCTTGGTCGGCAGTCGTAACACTCTGCTGAATTGTAATGGCAGAAGTGCCTAGAACTTACACCATCCACTAGCACCTGCTCCACCCTGTGCTCCAATGGTATCACCAAGGTAATAAAACTTCTGGACAACCTCAATGTCAAGAAGTTAACAAGTGGAAGTAATCTTTGACAATATTTCAAAGATACAGTTTTGTTATTTACATCATTTGCATATTTTGCATGTCTGCTTTCAGTGTTTGCTGCTGAGAAAAGGGCCCACTGTTATTTCTTTAACTCTCGCTATGATGTTACATACGAGATCTCGTCTCTCCGTCTTTAATTGTACAACACTAGTCCAGGGTTTTTCAAATGCAATAACACAAAAATGCTATTACATGATGAGCTGGTGATGCAGTGGGCAAAAATTAGGCAATCTCATTGGGACATTAAACAGTTAGGATGCCATCAACTCTCGTGTATAGGGGAGGGGTATAAAATACAGAGGCGGCATATTTTCTCACATAATAATTACATTGCATCATCTTAGCTAAAACTTCACAGTTGCCAAATTTATTCCTTCTCTCAAACCAAAAAATATTTCCATTTCCTGTCGCCCAACTTAGTTGTATGGCATCTGAATCATCCCCAACCTCGTATAAATCCTGTCACCCAAAACAAGCCATGATCATGTGACATTTCCCTGATGTTCTCATCCTTTCTTGTATATAAAAATCAGATTTTTATGTCTGCTTTCCCAATTATGAATTGTCAAATTTATTTCGTCTTATAACAAAAGAAACAGCAACATTGTTACAAAGTAAATGTTCATCCTTTCGACATGTAACTGATGAAGAATACGTGATGGTGGAAAAGAGAGTAGAGTTTTCTCCCCTTTCCTAAAAAAAGAACCTTGAACTTGCTTGACTGCCCGTTAGCTCTTGGTTGCTAGGTCAAGTTCAATATTGCTAATAGACAGGTATGAAATGTGTACAAGAGACGAATATATAACAGTTATAAAAATTTAGAGGAAAATAATGGTCAACAAAAATGGGTTGCAGTTCTATTCTTCACAGTTGCATAGGAAGGGGAGTCCATTGCGAATATTTGCACCGTTTCTTCATTGATTTCCGTAGTGTTATACCTTTTTTTTCACCTCTCTTTAGCTTTTGGCTAAGATCAAAGTGTAGTATCTGTTCCGATGGATACTGCACGCCTGTCCTGTGCAGTTCTAGGAGGTCCACCCTCCCAGGCTTTGCCTCCCCTCTTTGGGGAGGAGTAAGTTTATTGCTTACTGTCTGAGGCGCCCCTACCGGGGAATGCCGACGGGGCTGCCCAGGCAATTTTTAAATGGCCAGAGTGCTCACCTCTCGAGCGCTGGCTTTTCAAACCTCACTTTCTCGACCCGATCTTGGGTCACATCTTACTTGTGGGAGTAAGATAAAACTGGCCTTGTGCCTAACTCCTGGGGAGGAGTAAATAAAACCTTTTTGTTGCAGATACTTTATGTCTACTTAGGCCTCTGTTTTATTTATTTTAAAATTTGTCACACACTCCTCAAGTTTGTATGGAACTCACCTGCACATTTAGAGAGAAATTTTAATTAGCTTTTCTCGTTTTATAAGAAGCGATAGTATTGCTGCAACAAATATCTTCAGTAATGTGTCGGAACTTTTTTTGGGGTATCGGAATCAGAATCGGAAAATTATTAGCTTAATTTCCGATTCCAAAAACGATTCTTTTCATCTTTTATTGTTTAAAACGTAATTTTCCATTGCTGGTACTAACGATAAAATGATAAATATTCATTGTTTTTAAATCTACCAGTGTAACTAAAATCTATACATCATTACATAAATCCATAGATTACTGAAATCTATGCATCATTACAACGAATTTAGGTAGAAATCGCAAGGGTAAAATGGCATGAGTTTATAAATATCAAAAATTTGCACAAGTGAAAAATATAGATGAAAATCTCACAATGAGTTTATCAAATCACTATTTTCAATCAATTATGAGGAAAAAATTGAAGAAAAAATAGTTATAAACATCTAACTGTGTAATGTACGCCCCCCCCCCTCCTCCCCGAGTGTTCTTGTACTTTTGCGAAAATATATGCACACATTGCACGGGATTTTAAGGTAATCCGAGAATTACAAACAAAAACAACTCTATAACTAATATCTAGAAATTTACAAAGAATCAGAAACGGTAATTGTATCGGAATCAGAAATTTAGAAAAGAATCGGTAATTGTATCGGAATCAAGAAAAATATTGGAATCATCCCATCACTAGTAATGACTTTTTCTGAGTGAGACTTATAACTTTTTTGAACAACCCTCGTAAACTTACAACTTTTTTGAACAACCCTCGTAAACTTACAACTTTTTTGAACAACCCTCGTAAACTTACAACTTTTTTGAACAACCCTCGTAAACTTACAACTTTTTTGAACAACCCTTGTAAACTCTGGAACAGTTGATCTGCTTTGATCTGAGATTTTCATTAGGATTTTCTTCATTGACTCGGTTACATTCGCAACGTTTATCTTTTTCCCCCATAAAGAGGCCTTCTAATGCAGTGGTCAATGTGGATTTAATCGTAGATTATTAAGCTAGGTACATATTATGATTATTTATTATCCATAAATATGTTCATATTTAAAAATAATATATATATATATATATATATATATATACATATATATATATATATATTATAATAATAATATTTATAAATAAATATTAATGATTTATTACCTACAGACATTGATGTTTCATGCTTATGCAATCTTCAGTGCAGGAAGCTAATTCCCGACGGTCGGCGGGCACGAACTCCGGTCATAAATCGCCACTGATTCGCAGCCAAGAGACTTACCCGTTAGCCACCAGAAATTAGCTTGGAATTTAGGAAGAATTTAACTTTGTAAATGCCAAGTCGGTGGGTATTCACAGCAAGCGGCGAAGAGTGATCAACAACAACAACAAATCGTGTTGGACCTCGCAATGAAACTAGTAGTACCGCTTTTTATTAAATTCACTCAGAGTGCCCAGCCTTAGTAAAGGGGGCTATATATATATATATATATATATATATATATATATATATATATATATATATATATATTGTTATACAGGATAAACTCTTAAACTAATTAACTGATCATTATGAATTTTGGAACACAGCTACTAGGCATAAGAGTTGCTATTAGGGCTATATTTAGTTTAATTTAGTTTTATACAAAAGTGAAATTCAGACACTTTCGTTTAGTGTGAAATGTTAACAATAGGTATTAGACATCAATTAAAAAAATATTCCTTAAATTTCACGGGTTTTGGGGCATTTTAATGAGTTAAGGGGCATAATTCAGTTTGTTTTTTTTCAGATATGCATTAAATTTGATCCATATTCATTAAACACCAATTAAGCAAGACTCCATTAATTTCAATTTCTTCTTAAGACCCCTTAAACTTAAGCTTTAAATATGAGACATTTTCTAGAATAAAAATCATGTAATGGGTTTTGATCAAAATTAGAATAAGGATTCTAGACATAAGGTTTAGTATCATTATACTTTGATTTTAATCTTTGTAAGGGGACATAAAACTGGTGCAAAACTGTTCTATATATGAAAGAGAGAGAGAAAGAGAGAATGCGTGTGTGTGTGTGTGTGTGTGTGTGTGTTTCACAGCCTCCTATATTAAAGTTAAGATTATCAATCTCCTCCACTGTTATTTGCCAACAAGAAATGAGAACTTGGATGTAAATGGCTTCTGACATTTTCATCGGTTTTAATAAGCTAATTTTATTTTTGCTTGACACAATGTTTATCAGAGTTGCTAATTAAACAAAAGTAAAATGCAAATCAGTTTCTGCCATTTGACTATGTATTAATTTCTGTGACATTTTCACTTGAAAATCTCCTCAATAATTAGTTGAATTAGCTGTGAAATAGTGAAAGAATTGCCAGCTGTCAAAGGGAGGTAAATGCGTTTGTACTGGCAACGCTTGCCGAGTCGGACTGTTCGGCAGCAATTAAACTGTACAGCTGGCAATATTGTTTCTTTCTTAGAGAGAAAAACAGAAAAAGAAGAAGAGATATACAGAGAGAGTGAGAGGATTTTTTTTTCATCAAAAAACTATCATAATTATGTATTAACATAATTATGATAGTTTTTTGGATTCTCACGTCATTTATATTACTGTTATATTTATTTATTTTTTACCTTTTATATAGGAAAATTTAGACTCGAGAATGAGTCATTTTCATAAAAAATATGACTGTTTTGTTTTGTTATGATTCAATATTGCTTCTTTTTTTTAATGCGTCTACATGATGTTAGCAGAGCTACCCGGCGTTGCCCGGGGAGCATGTATAACAGACTAGAAGAGTTTAAAAACAGGTGTATGTAACATCTTTCTTTTAAAACTTCTCTCACTACCATTTCCCCTGACTGCTCTTTGTCTTTCTCTCGCAATTGGTTCAATATAAGCGAATAAAAAACTAGAAAGATGCATAGCCGAGAGACTGTGTTAAAAAAAAAAGAAGGAATTTAAAAAAAACCCTCCCCTCACACACATACTAATTTGGTCCCTGGTAATCCCAAGGGAAGTAATACTACAGTATTATTTATTTTTACCATAACCTGCTCGGGGTCATACAGAATCCGATGATGCAAGGTTTGTAAGTATACCTTGTGTAGTTTCTGACTTTTAGCCAGACACACATGCACACACACACACAGAAACATCATACCGGTTGTAGCGGGGGCAACTGGTCTAGTGAAAAAAAATCTAAGTAAATACTTAGAAACAATCCCGGGAAAACCAAACTGTAGGGAAATACAGATAGCAGCCCTAAAAGGAACAACATCTATCCTTAAGAGAGCTCTCGGATATAAATTTTACTCATAGGGAAATCAAGTGTTAGCCTCAAGAGTAGGTCCCTTGATCTCTTTAGATAAACTAAATTAAAATGAAAAAAAAAAGAGAATTATGACTTTCCTTTATATAATAGACTAGCTGGGAGAATATCATGATGAACGAACTACATACACAGACCACCAAAGGAGGAGGTAATGACTGAGAGGATAATATAACGAACATATACTACACTCATTCTCAAAGGAAGAGGTAATACCTGGTGTAATGGTACCATTACAATAGAGCAGATACTACACTACTCCATCTAAAATAGAATCTACCATAAAAGTAGGAGATAATGCTTGCGAGTATGGTATCATGGCAAAGATATTACACTAACCCCCACCCCACCCACCCCAAAAAAAGAAGGTAATCCTTGGGAAGATTAGTCTCATGAGAAAAGAACAGATACTACATTAACTCTCTCTCATAGGAGAATGTAATACTTGTGAGTATTGTCCCATAAAAAAGAGGAGGTAATTCCTGGGAGGACAGTCTTATGACAACCGAACCGATACTACACTATCCCTATTAAAAGATAATACAATAATAGATTAAATCAGTTTTGGGGGGTTGGGGGGGTGGTAATTATTTATAACCCCCCCCCCCCCATTTTAAACCAATGAATTTTTGTAAATAAATTTATTTATAACAAAAAGATGTTTTTGTAACAATTTGGGGATATTTTACATAGGACGGCCCTGAAAGTAAACGTTGTATTGTTGTCACTGAGATGATTCTAGTTATGAGTACGATAGACATTTTTATCACTTTTGTTCGGATCGGCGTGGTCGTGTCCCCCGATTAACAGTGTGTACGTTAAATCAAGCAAGGTTGCATGCAAAGACAGAGTAATAATTAACAAACAAAAGGAGGTAGTTCAAATAAGGTTTATTGAACGTGTGTGTAATGTGGAATGATGTGGCGTGTGTATGTGTGTCGATAAGAAACAGTTCTTGAAATGCGTATGTGTAGAAGTGAGTCATGGGAAAAGTCTTTGAAAGATGTACGCAAAGAAAATGAGTTGAGAACTCTTACCGTTGTTTGACCACGTGTTGACAGAAGAAACGTGTGTTGGTTGTTGCTTTGCCGAGGCCAGTTGAAGAGAAAAGAGGAGAGTGAGACGGAGCACTGTTTCAGCGTCGTTCTGCGAGGCAAATTGAAAAGACAAGAGGGTGATTTTTCGTTTGTACCGGTTTTTATAATCTGAAGGGCAGATAACTCTGGTGTCGCTTTTCAGTGCCACCTGTCGGTGAAAAAGCGACACCTAACGGCCAACCGGTGTAGTTATGTTTGAAAGGAGGAGGTAACTGCTACACTTTTGATCAACGATGATCAACAACCTCCATTTTCCCCGCACTTTTGATGGCCTTGCGTCTAATTTGGTCCGAATTTAAATTTTTATATTTTGTGCAAATAAATAATTCAAAGTGTAGTATCTGTTCTGAGTATCTCATTTGCTTTCTAACTATCGACGAAACTATTGCTTCAAACAATCATTAATATATATATATTACTTTTAAGCAATGACAAAATAATACTTTCACATTTATTCATTGAGATATACAAGGATAAAATACACGATATATCATAAGATAATAAAGAATGTATAGGAAAACAAATTAAACACAAGAAAAATCATCAAAAAACTAGAGATTTACCAGTTTCGTTCGGATAAATTTTATATAGTTACAGTAAAATTCTTATTAGAAAATCTTGTTTAGAGTTAACGATACAAATTAATTCCAAATTGCCTTTGGTAAGCTCAATATTTATTGTATACAAAATAGAGCTTAATAATATGTAGTCAATGTTTCATAATAACATTTAAATTAAGCTTTGACAATGAAAAGTCCCAAAGAACATGATTTACACATATGTTTCAAGATTAATTTTTAATAAATGAGTCGGCATGTGTACGTAATATTACTTTCTGAAGAGAGACAATATTTGGACTCTCTCCTTTAAAAGATGTTACTGACTTATTTATTTAAAAATTCCCATTGAAATGTACGTAAAATTCATGTTCTTTGGGACTTTTCATTTTCATAACTTGATTTAAAAGTTATTATAAATCATACACACACACACACATATATATATATATATATGTATATATATATATATATATATATATATATTTAGATTTTTCACTTAGAAAATAGATTATTCAGTGAAAACCGGGATTAGGCCAATAAAACAAGCTCGATGATACTTGATTACGGGGTACAGAGCATTTACATGTGATTTTTTGAAGGCTTACCAAAGCATTCCGTTCAAGAGACCAATCATCACCACAAAAGACTTTTTCATTCAAAGATTATTTATTTATCATATATATTCAAATTAAAGAGTTTTTTTCCTACACGTGTTTCACTACCAAGCAGGTACTTGCTTGGCAAATCATCAGGGAAATTAAGTATCTGGAATAAAGGTTTCAACAACCGACAATACACAATGTGGCGTTGCCTTAATTGAGGTCACTTAAGAGAAGAAAAAAATAAAAAAAGTAAAAAGGTAAAAAGGAAAAATAAAAAATGTCTTAGAAAGGTAGCTCGTAAGATTTTCGCAGTATTGCTGCTGCTAAGCTAACCATTGATGAACTAGCAGTGGGGTAGTAAAACAAAATACAGTAAGTAAAGTAAATTCGTGTGAGTCAACACGGTACAACTTTGTTGACAGGCTTGATCCTAGTGTATACAATTTTGCAGGAGAGACCACGTAATGGTTGCCAACATCCCTAAGTGAAAGTGATATTATGGAACAGACTGGATTCGAACTTGGTACACCCAGGTCGTTAGTCCGTGTTGTTATCCACTTGACCACCATCACCTCCTACATCGAGAGAGGGTGAAAGTGATAGATAGAAAATTGGTAAGAGATGAGTGACTTGGTGAGTTAATTGCAAATTACGACTAATTAGAACAATTAAAATGTAATTTTTCAAACATAGCCCAATCTCAAAACTGACAAATATTTTAGCATCTATTTTGCGTAATTAAAATATATAGGAAAAAGCCCTACGAAAACAAACGTTAATTAACTCAGCTTTGTTATATATATATATATATATATATATATCTACATATATATATATATATCTACATATATATATATATATATATATATATATATATATATATATCTACATATATATATATATATATATATATATATCTACACACATATATATATATATATATATATATATATATATATATATATATATATATATATATGTAAAGTATTGGGTGACTTTGTGCTATACTTGGCCCATCTGAATGTAAGATGTTTTTGAGGAAAAATGGAAACATAACCTACTTAACAAATTCCGGTGAGTTAAAGCATTAGTTTAGCGATTGTTTGATCCCAGCAGATTACCCAGATTGTGACTCATCACAAAAGCAGCTGGAGTGAGGTTGTATTGATGATATGTAGCAGCAGTTCATTCTCTCTCCTCTTCTTTTTGCTTCTTGTTCTGTAGATGATACATGTTGATTAATAGCATTAATGGTTGTAAAGAATAACAGCACAAAACCATTTGGGGTTTAACAATGAATTTGTGTAATTTGGATTATTCGCACTACTGTTCTCATCTTCAGTGTATCTTGTCGAACTCGTGAATCTTTCTGTCGAGCTCGGGAATTTGCACGGTATTTTGAATGCAACCCTTTATTTAATCCACGGGGGTAGCATGCTCTCTTGTTCTGTCAGCCATGACTGAGTAGAAGTCTTCAGTAATTCACAATTCCTAGTATCGCCCGCACTGAGGATTGAACCTTCAACCTTCAGAAGACTGGACCTAGAACTGAATGTTACTTAGTACTTTATCCATTAGGCCATGGGTCTTTCCGAAGAAGAAGAAGAAGGTCGGAGGTTACAGCGGCCGAAACGTTGTGAGAATAACATGCAAGATGAGAGCAGTAGTCCGAATAATCCAAATTATACAAATTATCAATCCTCATCTCAAAAATTCAGAAACATAATGCTTTCGAGGTTTTGTTTTTGCATACTTACATAATATTCCCAACCCTCTCCTCCATATAGGAATGGGAGTTACTGTCCCTAATCTGATCGCTCTCTCCTGGGCTCCAGACAAAAAAGAGAAAGATTTGATCAGCTTATTCGCTACTTGTCTCTGGTAACTTACTCTCTATAATGCAATATTCTGATACATCACTCTAGCTGTAAATTTTTACTTCGAATGGAATTTTCCACTACTCTAACCTTACGGGGAAAATACCGTTTTTAACATTACTTTCATCCACCCACACACCCACATGTAATCTTGCTAGCCATTCAAAAATGTGCTTTCTTCATAAAAATAACAGATGACCATACATCTCGGAGCATGCTATGATGTGAGTATGTCAGGGCAAATACTGCTTGCCATGTAGTCTTCCTCCTGTCTTTTATCATCATCATCATCATCTAGTAGTGTTATGGATCTTACTGACTCTCTCGCGTCATCTTGCTCTATCTTCAATCACACCAGGTAGCTCTTGATAGGCGCATTGTGAGTCCTCTGTTTGTTGCTTGAGGTAACTTCTGTGTGGTCTCCCCACTGAACTACATCCCTGTTTTGGCATCCACAAAAGAACATCGCTGATGATTTAATCTTTAACCCTCCAGCAGTGATCAACAAATCTGGTTCTTCTCTCTCTAATAAAGGCTGAGATCTGAGAGAGGTTTCTCTAGAGTTGATCCCCTGTGGTCTGTTGCCTCCAGGAGATGTTAAGATCAGCTCTTAGCAATCTGTTGTACACACCGTCAAGTTTCTCCTTCAATCTTTTGGTAAAAGTCCAGGTGCGACTTCTATATACAAGAACTGATGAAGCAATGGCTTTAAAGAAGTTAGGTTTCCTCTTTGGTAGGAAAATTTGACTTCCAGATCACTTTCATCTTATCCAGTCCAGCACAGGCTTTGCTGATTCGCATATTTAGTTCAATCTCTGTGCAATTTTCCGTTGCAACTTTATTACAAAGATAGGTAAACTCATCGATATTTTTGAGACAGGCATCATTTAGGGAAGAGATATTTCCACTGTCTTTACTCGACTTTAAACGGAAGACATATGACAACAACATTGCAAAATATATGCAAAAGAATTTTACTGCGTTCTTTGTTACCGACAATCTGGGAAGATAACGCATGCAAGTATTTTGATTTGAGTAAATGCTTACCATATATGCGTGTAATAGATTAATCCCATGGGAGGGAAAACTAAAAGCTAGCTAGCGAGCTGGCGAGATAGACAACTGGATGAATAGATAAAAATCAAAATATTATATGTAATTATATGGTCCCTTGAGACTTTAAATAGGGAAATAAATATAATAGACCCGCGGATGGATAGATAAAAATCAAACATTATATGTAATTTGATTACATGTACACATGATCAAATTTAAAGTAAAAACAAATGAAAAACATAAACAAAATGCAGGATATTCAGCTGAAGAACATCTAATAATGGTTGTTTTTAAAACAAAATCTAGCGGACATTTTTCCCCAAATCTTTTCTTGTCGCATTGTATGCATTTTCGTGGCAAATTTAAAGTGAAATAAATGTATTTCTGATATGAGTTATTTTTTATTTTATTTTTTTATTTTGTTTTATTTTTCTTTATCTCCCTCCCAAAGACGTAAGATGTGACACAAGGTCGGAAAGTAAGATTGAAAAACCAGCACCTTAGAGGTTAGGCACTTTGGACTACAAAAAATGGCTGGGCAGCCCCGTTGGCATTCCGCAGTAGAGGGAGACTCAGGCGATTAGCAATAAACTAACCCCTTCTGAAAGGGTGAGAAGGCAAAGCCTGGGAGGGTGGACCTCCTAGGACGGCACAGGGCGATCCCTAAGACCGGCAGAATCAAGGCCCGAAGGCCAAGACAGTATCTGCGTAAGGAGTGTAATATCCATCGAAACAGATACTACACTTTGATCTCAGCCAAAAGGCATTATTTTGATTATTTGGACAATTGTTCTTATCTTGGTTTTGATTTTCACGTTTCGGCTTATGTAACCTTTGACCTTCTTCAGGTACATCTTTTTAAACTTGTGAATCATTATGTCAAACTCGGGACCCCATACAGAATTTTCAACTGAACTATTTATTTAATCCACAGGAGTAGATTTTTCTCGGTCCATCAGCTATCATAACCAGGTAAAAGTGAAAATTCATACTAGAATTGTCCACATGGATTCGTAGCATAATGGTGTTGATTAACAAATGTTGTAAATCAGTCATCTGAAGGTTGGATGTTCAAGCCTTACTACAAGCGATAATAAGTAAGAATAACATTAAAAAAATGAACGCATCTACCCAATAATGGTTGACAGAACGAGAACAATCTACCCAATAATGGTTGACAGAACGAGAACAATCTACCCAATAATGGTTGACAGAACGAGAACAATCTACCCAATAATGGTTGACAGAACGAGAACAATCTACCCAATAATGGTTGACAGAACAAGAACAATCTACCCAATAATGGTTGACAGAACGAGAACAATCTACCCAATAATGGTTGACAGAACAAGAACAATCTACCCAATAATGGTTGATAGAACGAGGACAATCTACCCAATAATGGTTGACAGAACAAGAACAATCTACCCAATAATGGTTGACAGAACGAGAACAATCTACCCAATAATGGTTGACAGAACGAGAACAATCTACCCAATAATGGTTGACAGAACGAGAACAATCTACCCAATAATGGTTGACAGAACGAGAACAATCTACCCAATAATGGTTGACAGAACAAGAACAATCTACCCAATAATGGTTGACAGAACGAGAACAATCTACCCAATAATGGTTGACAGAACAAGAACAATCTACCCAATAATGGTTGATAGAACGAGGACAATCTACCCAATAATGGTTGACAGAACAAGAACAATCTACCCAATAATGGTTGACAGAACGAGAACAATCTACCCAATAATGGTTGACAGAACGAGAACAATCTACCCAATAATGGTTGACAGAACGAGAACAATCTACCCAATAATGGTTGACAGAACGAGAACAATCTACCCACATGGATTAAATAAAAGGTTCAGTTTAAAATTCCTTATAGGTTTCAGAGTTCGAAAACAAGATTGGCTAGTTCAAAAAGATGCATCTGAAGAGGTTAGATCGGCTGAAACGTTGTGAATACAACAACTAGGGAATCTTTATGTCAAACTCGGGAATCTATACGAAATTTCAAACTGAACCCTTTATTTAATCCATAGGGGTAGATTGTTCTCATTCTGTCAGCCATGACTGGGTAGAAATGTAAATTATTATGTCATGTTATTCTTAAGTATTATCACCTGTAGTAAGGATTGAACCTTCAACTTCTAGAAGATTGTCACTTAGAACTGATTGTGATTTAGAAATGATTGTTAATCAACGTCTTTAACTGTTGTGCCATGGGTCCATGTCAATTATTATTTTTATTTACATGTTTTGGACTTTTATCTTCATCTTGGTTGTTGCTATGCTCACAACGTTACGGCCATTGTACTCTCCAGTCTTCTTTGAGTTTCTTTTATCGTAGTCGATAATCTTCCAGAAATTTCAAACTAAACCTTTTATTTAATACGGAATATCTGAAAGGCATGGAAGGCAAAATGAAAGTTTATCCCACCGGATTAAACGAAGGACTCAGTTCAAAACTCCTGGAAGATTATCAATTATGATAAAAGGCATCTGAAGAAGGCGAGATTGTACACCATTCGAAATGGTGTGAATATAACGACAACAAAGATGAGGATAACATTCAAAATCATGTAAATAAAAATATATGCTTTAATGAAAAAATGAGCCAAAAATTCCCAAATCAAATTTTACTTTTTAATTTTACTTTGGTTCCATGGCACATTTAATATAAACAGCCTCTTGGCGACCTTCTAGCAGTATTTTAAACCCTATTTAGGGGGTTGCATACCCATGAAGCTATTGATCCTATTAAAACCATGTATTTTTCTACCTCTTCAAGACATTTGGCATAATGGTTAGAGTGTCCGTTAATGGGTTGGGAGACCAGGGTTCAATCCTCGGTCGAGTCATACCAAAGACTTAAAAAATGATACTTGATTCTTCCTTGCTAAACACTTTGTTTTATAAGGTGAGGATCGAGGGTAAGTTGAGCAATCCATAGGAAGAAGTGGCGCCCTCCCCTACATTTTGGTGTAGTCGCCAATGAAAAAAGTTGCCCTAGATTACGGTCAAACTACTAATACTACTATTGATTGGCTCATTTGGCATAATGGTTAAAATGTTAGCTAATAGGCTAGGAGACTGGGGTCCAATCCTTGCTCAGGTCATACAAAAGACTCAAAAAAGGTACTTAATCCCTCCTTGCTAAACACTCAGCATAATAAGGTGAGGATCAAGGGTAAGTGGAGCAATCCAGCGAAAGGAGTAGCACCCTTCTTTACATCTCGGTTTAGTAGCCAATGAAAATGGAGCCTTTTGGTCGCCCTTGACTATGGTCGATCTATTCATATTTATTTACGGCACTTCTTTAGTTTAGCTGTGAATCAGAAATCAATTTTGAAGAGTTACATTCACTCCTAACCCAATCAACCGGAAGTTTTCATTTCTTGAATGTTTGCTTGATAAAAAAAATCAGACAAACTCTTCGCTTTTATCAAGTTTTAAATTATACCAAAAAAAAAATCATGCAGACGCACAAATAACTTTTCGTTTTTATAAAGTTTTACATTATTAAATAAAAAACACTGTTCGCTGATGTTATTGTTTGCTTTATTGATGCTTCCGGTTAATTGTCTGACCCTGTTTTCAAAATTGAAAACAAATAAAGTTTGATTCACAGCTAAACTAAAGAAGTGCCTTACTTACTATAATAGAGATTATGTGTCGGTATGTTTATAATCAAAGCTTTGAATAATATTTTAAAAGGGACGTGGTGTTAAATATCACTGGTCATTATATTTAACCCTAACCCTAGCCCCCTTTTCTAGTTGCACGAGGAACAGCACCCAATCCTCTTCAGACTATGCCGTCTGACAACTTTTGAGCATGTTGTCGTACTTAAGTTCACTCACAAGACTTGGGTTGACCCATGATATATGGTTTTCAGGCACTTGCGAAAGTTTGAATAGAACTTGTAACCATCTGATTTGAATGCAAGTATTCTAACGTCGCTGCCACAGTTACCCACACCAGTAAATAAATATAATGGCAGGTTTTATTAAAGACTCTGTTTCTTTTAACTAATATTCCTGATTTTAGATGTAAGTATGCAGACACAAACTTTCCATCATAGTTAGAATGCGCACACACAAACAGCAGTGTACCATACTAATAAGCCAGTTATAACATGATTCGCACCAGATGACCTGTAACCTTTTCATTGACAGAAACCAGATGTTCGTCTCGCTTGTTGACACATAAGTAGTTGGCTCATTGGATAGTGACAAAACACTTGTAGAGATGTTGTTCTTCGTTTTTTTTTCTTTTTTACTTGGAATAATAAAAGCAATTAAAAAGTATAATAAATAACTCCATTCTTTGCTCTGGGACTTGGCTTACTTTTTACAGACAGTGAGTACATCTTGGATGAACTGCATCTTCTCCTTCATAGGGTGTTGGAAGCCCCCAAAACAGACGTCCGTTCACCTTGACACTGAATATTTAAGAGGCAGAACCGATCTTGTTTCTATGCCATGTAAATTTACTGCTATGATGTTACTTCCTGTACATGTAGCTTTAATCTCTAACTTCTAATGGAAAATTTTCTTGCTTAAAGTAAGCTTACGTGGACATTTCCATTTTTAACTTCATTTTTTACACCCAGCCCCACTTTTAGTCTTGCTACAGTATAAAACTATTGCAATAATCAGAGATGATTCATTAAGTCATTTTTTATGCTGAGAGAATCCCCTCAGCCATACTCTATCAGAAGTTTGGTATTGGTGGGATTTTGAATGCTTTATGCACTCGGCGTCACAGGTGGTTTGACCATGTACAGCGTGCCACCTCCTGCAACAACTCAATAACACGCATGGATACTCCAGGCATGAGGAAGATCTGACTTGAGTGCGTACGGAGTGATTTGATAGTGTTTTGTCACTATCCAATAAGCCAACTACTTATGTGTCAACATGTGATTTGACTGCTTGTAACATGACTGGGATAAACTCTATGGATCAGACCACATGAAAAGCAGTCGTGAGACGTTGCCTGATAATAAATATCAAAACGGGATGATGGTGATGGTGATGGTGATGGTGATTATTATTATTATTATTATTATTATTATTATTATTATTATTATTATTATTATTAAATGTAGGAAGTCTCAGTTAAATTCCTAAGGTGTTTGTGTCGCATAAAAGACACACAGAAAATATTGCCTTTTTCAGATTGTGTGGGATGTTAACATATTTTTGACACTGTTTTTCTGCAGACAGCTGTACTCATCAAATATATTTATATTTCTACAATATTTCGGCTGATATTCCCTTCTTCAGGTGTCTTGTTCATTAACAATGATGTTTTCCCTTGTCTGAATATTTCAAAATAAGCATCCATATCATCAGTTCATTAAATTAAAGCACGCATAAAACAAATCATCTATTATATAAAAGGCGGTTGTGTGTGTGTTACATTACGTCTTATCGATAGGTGTATAAATCCTTGATATCCCGTGTCGCCACTCTTGCTGTTATCATCACCATCGTCCTTGTGAACCCAGGTTAATTTTCTGTCTGTTGATAAACTCATGCCGACACGTGTTGTTTAGTTTATAAAAGACATATTCAAAAGGACAGAAATAGAAACTTTACACCAGAGAGAGAGAGAGAGAGAGAGAGAGAGAGAGGGAGAGAGATTTTATTTCATCGGCCACCTGACACATGCTGTCTCCATTTTAGGGACAACACGCAAACACGTTTTTCCTCATTGAAATGTTGCCAATTAAAGGAGAGAAAGGGTGCCTTGTTCAGAAATCACGTGGTATTCATAACTTCCACGCGGTGTTCTCCTCTGACCCTTGATCTCTAAACTTTACCACTCAAACACGACTACTACTATGTAATGTGTGTGCATGTGTCCACCTAAAAGTCAGAAACTACACCATAAACACCCACCAAATCTGAGATATAATTATTCTTTTACAGAATTGCCTCGGACAAAATATGGACACATTCTTTTGTAATATTCAGCCTTTTGGGGGTTGACAGGAACAAAATTAGTCAGAGGGAGCGGTTGATATTTAGAGCGATTTTTTTTTACAACAACCATTGGTGTAAAATGATACTTGTAGTAGAGACAGAGAGAGACAGAGAGAGAAAAAGAGAGAGAGAGGGGATGAGAAAGAAAGGGGGGAGAAAGAGAAGAGAAGAGGAGGAGGGATAGAGGTAGATATATAGATAGAGAGGGGGATAGAGAGAGGTATATGTATAAATATATATGTATTTATATATAGAGAGAGAGCGAGAGAGATAGTGTGAGAGAGAGAGAGAGAGACAGAGAGACAGAGGAGGGTTTAAAAGAAAGACGTTGTACATACTTTTCAACTCTTCTATTTTGTTGCTCCCGGCTAACGCCAGGTAACCATGCTGGGATTTAAATATAGGAAAAACATCACCGTAAATGATGTTTGGATATCCTATCAGCCATAATGTGAAGTTATTGTCTCGCATTTTCAAAGTTAGACCCAAATAGTATTTAAGCTGACAAATAAAATTTGCTTCTGATTAGCAAATTTTCATTTGTCATTGTTGTGCCATGTTATTTGCAATATAATAACGTACTTAGCTGCAATTTATTTTTTAAATTATTATTCCAGCTCAGCCGACTGCTAAGTAGGAAACATTTTTAAATAATCACCTAAACATAAAAATCGGCAAGGGGGATAACTCTCATTTAAATTGAAGACTCTAATAAGAGTTGTCTAGCTTAAGTTTAACAATGTGCAAACAAATAGACGTTAAAACCTAAAATGACTTCACTGCGTCCCGAGCAACGCTGGGTAGGTCGTCCAACTAATAGAAATCTAAATAGTGTTGATGAGAAAAATAGTTCAAAGCAAAACAATGCAAAGGCTCAACGTCACTTAACTTCAGTGATCTTATGGGAAGCGCTATGTCAACGTGATTATGGCTGTATTTTTCAATATATAATTTTGGTGCTTATGCAGATGAGCGGCCACAGTAAAAAATTTATTTAAAAAAAATAATAATAATAATATATACTTATTAACCATTATAATCTTACTCACTGTACAAAAAAGTAGAAAAAATTATCCACTAGAACTTTAATTAAAAGTATTTTTCCATTCTGCGTATCGTAACAGTGATTCGTTCACAGAGACTTCAGTTTGTTTCTAAAGAAAGAAGATTTCGCAGGGGAGATAATCAACTTGCGAAATCATAATAAAAAACGGTGCTTTTTTAGAATAAGCTCCCTGCAGAAAATTATTTTCATGTAAAAGCATTATTTTGTACTTACTCAGTCATAGTTTCTCACTCACGGCACGAAAAAGAATTTAAAAATATCAAGCAGAACTTTAATTAGAACGATTTTTCCATTTCGATGTACAACCTGTATTCGCTGACATTTTGGGTGTGAGCCGACATTTTGGGTGTGAGCGGTCGATGGAATAGCCAAGGGCAATAACTCCGTTTTTATTGTTAGGATTTTAAAAAGAAAGAAACACATATGCAATAATAATAAAATATATATTTATTAAATTAAAAAATAGAAAATTAAATAATTATTTTTAATTTCTTCACCGGGCTACTTTCCACGATATAATTTTCTTGTTTTTTCAAAAGTACTAATTAGGTCACACGTGCCTACCTAGGGCACACAATTTCGCGACACTTATCTGCCCTTAGTTAGCTATTCCATCAATCGGCCACTCCCAAAATGTCGGCGAGTCGACGTTTTATATCGCCCTTATGGAAATGGAAAAATCGTTCTAATTAAAGTTCTGCTTGAT
>OY744525.1:18297842-18310342 GCA_963556195.1 Sepiola atlantica | reverse complement strand
GTATATATGAAGCAGCTGCCGATTAAGAAATCGAAATTGAAGAGTTCCATTTTTTTTTCTCCAAGTACCATTCATTCAGAATTCACCGGAAGTTGAATTTAGTATTTAGAAAATGGAGTTAAATGAGATTAATCTTCGAGACATTGGTAATTTAATGAACCAGCCGCAAAAAACAATAGATTTTTTACAGGCACACCGCCTGTTTCTTAGGTTTAGGGTTAGGATTAGGGTTTAGGGTTAGGGTTTAGGGTTAGGGTTTATTATTTAAAAATTTTTTACTTCATAAAATAAAAAAAAGAAATTGTTAATTGTTTCTTGTTACCCCAAAACAAATCAGTCTTGCATTTTTTTTTTATGTTGTAAAAAAATCACTTCCGGTTGAATTACCTCCCTTTATTTTCAGTAGAAGGACAGAAAATCTGCTGCTTCATATATACGACAGAAGTGCCAAAAAATCTTAGAGGTTAGTTGGGATCGAACTATAAAGCAGTCGGGCCAACATCAAAAACAGACGTCAAAATTCTAAGTCGCTAACAGTTACGCCAAAGGGATAAACTTGAAAATATTACGAAAATTAAGTAACTTGAATGCTTTTCCCAATCTAGGTGTGGCACGCATGCGCAGAGCTTTTGATGTAACACACACTATCGTATTAATATATATATATATATATATATATATATATATATATATAATATTTATAAATAAATATTAATTATTTTTAATACCTACAGACATCGATGTTTAATGCTAATGCAATCTTCAGTGCAGGAAGCTAATTCTCAACGGTCGGCGGGCGCGAACCCTGATCACAAATCGCCACTGATTCGTAGTCAAGAGTCTTATCCCATCAGTCATAGACAATTAGTTAGTAATTAGAGAGGAATTTAAATGTAAATAGTGAGTCAGCGGCTAGATTTACCAAGCAGCTAGAGTGATCTACGAACGTGTTCGGATCGTGCATGTATATATATATATATATATATATATATATATATTATTTCTTGTATACACGTATAATATCATGAGGTGATATAATATATTGTGTATAGATTTTCAGTATTTACTTTAACAGTGCTTGCAAAACTCAATAATATTCTGAATAATCTGAAACAAAAAATAACAATTTTCCTCCTCCTCTTTTTCCCTCCCCTATTAGACATCAATTAAGAAATATTAGGCATCAATTAAGAAATATTAGGCATCAATTAATTAATATTAGACATCAATTAATGAATATTCCCCAAATTTCACTTTCTTTTGAGTATTTTAAAGGGCTTTTAGGGGGGGAGGCATGATATGGGCAAAACCTCTCATTTTAAAAATTAAAATATGCCAGATTTGCATTGAATTTGATCCATAGTCATTAGATACTAATTAACCAAGATTCCCTGAATTTCAACTTCTTCTTAAGACCTTTTCAGCTTAAGAATAAATTTTAGACATTTTCTAGAATCGAAATTCTGTAATGGATTTTTATCAAAACTGGAATAAGGATTCTAGACATAAGGTTTAATATCATTATATCTTGATTTTAATCTTTGTAAGGGGACATAAAACTGGTGCAAAACTGTTCTGTCCGTGGAATTAATTTTACCTTTCTTGGAACAGGTATTCTTCTTGTTTAATATATATATATATATATATATATACATATATATATATATATATATGCATGTTTGATTAAACAACAGTGACAATTTTGTTTCTTTTTTTATCCATCTTTTCAAATTTGCAGACCAACGATCTAATGTTCTGTTCAAGTGTGAACAGGAACTCGCCAAAACTGTTAACGTTTTCGACTCCCATGAGTCTTCATCAGGCACGTGAGGAGTTACGCAAATTAAAACTGGTGAATTTATTGAGAAAGTCGATTAAAACAATTTTTTATTTATTTACTTTTTTTTATTATATATTAAAAGCATTTAAGTGTACCTTCTTCCCTCCCCTCCCCCCCCCCGCCCTCATATCGAGCTTGGTTGATGGTAGGTTTGTTTGTTCGAATGAGTAAGGCTTCCATTATAGGGAGGCACAGGTTGCAATTTGAGACAGCGAGGATGGCAGTGTTTTTTATTAATATATTTCTGAAATCTTTTTGGGGGGGTGTCATGTTCTATCAGATGTAGATCTGCCAACTTGAAAAAATGGATAAAAAAGAAACAAACAGAAATTGTCACTGTTGTTTAATCAAACATGCATCAACGAAAAATGCTGCCTAAGTATACAAATATAAAAATATTTATTTATTAATAACAATTATTTAAGATCCTATGAAGTTCAGCCGTTTTGAGAGAATAAATTGATGATTCATAAATTAGCCACGTTGCAAGGTTTCTCTCTGTTGGGAGATCGGAACTTTCTTTAGAATCACGGTACTTGTGTTTACATTGAAAGGATACAAGGCGTATTTCTCCCGCATTGCAAAGTGCGATTGCTGTGCCGAATGGTTACACAACCAGAGTCTATTTTACTTGGATCCGGGGTTCGAATTGTCCGACCGGTGATACGGTTAAATAATTTCATAATGATGAGTGTAAAATAAAAACGCAAAACATATATATGTCTATAGATATAACAATCTTTATTTATTGATAATAATTATATATATATATATATATATATATATATATATATATATATATATATATAGTTTGATTCCAATGACCACAGGAAAAATCAATCCAAAATCAGTATTTTAATATTCACTTCAATTGCATTCATTTTAATATTTCGGCAAATACCTGTATTTTTTCTGAATTCTTTCGACAAACAAAACCCTTTTTATTTTTTTATTTTGTCCTTTATTTTATTTTTTTTCAAAATTAAAGCATTTTCTTACGCAAGGTCAAGGGAAAATATATAAACTTCAGTCCAACTTTGTTGATCATCAGAGCAAGGAGTTCATTTACAAGTAATTTTTCTTTCTTTTTTTTGGGGGGAGGAAATAATATATTTTCCCATTACTTGCAAATGAACTCCTGGATGGATTGATTTTTCCTCTGGTCATTGGAATGCAACTATAAAGTATATATACTCTGAATCTAATAATACAACTTCATTGAGCTTGCAATTGGAAATATTTCGGAAATTATAAGGAGTATATGCCTAAATATATATATTTTATAAAAACTTACCAAATATATATATATATATATATATATATATATATATATATATATATATATATATTCTAATATGAAAATCTAAGTGAAAGATCAGACTATTTTCTGCCTGATGAGATCTTAGTTTCTAATAAATATTGATCGATAACATCGACATGCCAGTGTAGTTGCTTTTTGTACACGTCTGTATAAATAAAAATAATTATATATATATATATATATATATATATATATATATATATATATATATATATATATATATATATATAACTAGCACACATAAACTCTACTTTTAACATTTTATTTCGGTTTGATTTTCAAGTAAGATAATTTTAAGATGAGATCAGTTTGCAGAGGTGATGTTTGCTACATCTTCCGCCATAGGTGTATTTCGTTGCTTGTTTGAAACAATAGAAATCCTGCCGATAATCATTCGAAGATGTATAAAAACGCACGTTGTTTTGTTTGAAAACTAACAACGCACAACATCAAAGCCGACGTTCTCCAATCACCCAACCTGCTTATAACAAGCAGAGCCACAAGCCATGCCATACGGTCGTTCCCTTCTTTTGCACAATGCTTTCACATTTCAACTACAAAACAAAACAAAAAGCCTAAATTCTTTTGTGCTGCTTTTCCTTGTGTTCGTGTGTTCGTGTCCGTTTACTTTTTCCTCTTCTTTAAGTTTATCGAATTTGAGAGATTTTTCTTTTTGTTTGTTTGCAAATAAATCCTTTTGTTCTTTTCTGTCAGAATTCTTTCGAAACTGGGAAGATGCATGGAAATGGAAGTTTAATACACAAAAGTGCGAAGTTTACACGTATTAGAAGAAAACAGCAAATACGAATACTAATTCACAAAAGAATAAAAAAAAGTAATTGATTTGGGAGTAAATTTTAATTATCAATTTACCTCTGATAATCCTATTTCTCCATTGTCTCAAAGGCAAATAAAATAATTGGTTGGATAATTCATGTTATTTCAAGGGAAGCAAATATTAGTTTAATCTATCTATATATAAAGCTGTAGTTCTTGTTTGTTTTTATGTTTGTGTGTTTGTTTGTTTGTTTGTTGATGCACTTCTCAAAGGGTTTTGAAGATGGACCCTCACAACATATATTATTATACTAAAACTGACTTAATCAACGTTTGTTTCCCTAAGGCTTTTTCCTATATATTTTAATCACACAAAATACATGCTAAACTATTCTTTAGTTTTGGGACTGGGTTATGTTTGAAAGAAAACCTAAAGATTGTATCCAATCAGAGATGGAGTTTGCGACCGAACTTTATCCTATTAAGTATTTGTCACAGTGTCAAGTGGAAGAGTCACAGTAGATCTCACATAGGGTGTGCTGGTGCTACCAGATCAGGCTGTCTGAAAATATCGGTTTCCTTAGCCAAAATGCACCAAACATTGATGTTTTATTGTTTTTTTCGCTTTGCAAAACTCAATCATGTTCTGCAAAACCCAAAACAAAAAACAACAATTTCCCTCCCCTTCCCGCTCTCCCTCCTCTTCCCCTTCTCCCCCCCCCCTTTCACTCAACTAAACACCATGAATAAATACTTGAACAGGTAGGGAACTTGAAGCATAACAACTTTCACCAAGATGACCGGATTCAGTATTAAATAACCCGAAAAGGGTTGATATGCCGTAAAACAACCAAACCAAATCATTGAAGCATGGAAACTTTTGCCAAAGTAACCGGATTCGGCATTGAGGGCCCTGAAAAGGGTTGATATGCCTTAAAATAAAACAAACGTAACACCATGAATAAATACTTGAAGATATAAAGAAATTGAAGTATAAAAACTTTTCACCATACTACAACTAATGTTTCGGCATTAAATTACCTATAAAAGGTTGATATGCCGTAAAATAAATCAAACCAAACCAAATATAGGGTGTCAAAAAATTATCGACTTTCTCTAAAATAGTAGAGAAAATATCAATCAGGACTAAATATTAAAATTGGAAAAAATTGATTTAATGACTAATATTTACTTTTGAAAACATGGACGACCAATATGTGACAAACAGAAAGGCAGAAACAATTTTTATGTAGCTTTTGTTTGTTAGCCTATTCCAGGAATTGAAATTGAGGAAAATCTCATGATCTTTAGTATATAACTATGTGTATATAGTCATATACTAATATTCCATCTCACAACTGCCATTTCATGCTATTTGCAACCGTCAAGTGAGAGTTATTCCATTTGATGTTATCACAGTTTGAAGATAATCAATTATACTAGTAGTTAGTATAGTAAATTATACGTATGTCCACCTTCTTAGGTTGAGCATTGTAGTAAGAGAAATCGACAAATATCATTAGCGATAATGCAAAGTTTTTGTAAAAACAAATGGAGCACTCTGCAGTAGCTGACAGTATTTATTTTCATATTGAGATTAATTAGGGCTCGTGACTAATGACTGATGGCTGAATGGTGAGAAGCGCCGATTGTCAACTAGATGGCCGAATTTCGACCCTGACTTGAAGCACTTACCTATCTAGCCACACTGAAGAACTGTGATACAGTGAAACAGTCTGTGGATGACTATATATATATATATATATATATATATATATATATATATATATAAATACACATATATATATACACACATATATATATACATATATATACATATATATATACATATATATGTATATATTTATATATATATATAAATATATATATACATATATATATATATATATATTTATATATATATATATAAATATATATATACATATATATATATATTTATATATATATATATAAATATATATATATACATATATATATACATATATATTTTTTGTTGGTGATTTTATTATTCCGTTAATTGCGACAAAATATATGCTGTTTCATTAACGCTCGCAATGAACGTCAACTCTTCAAGCGACAATGGAATCAAATGGCAAAGATTTTAAATTCAACCTCAACCGGAAATTGAAGATGCATTAGAGGGAGGGGGGCGGAGATGGAGCTCTGCCTATAACGGGGACATGAGAAGGGAGTGGGGGGAGAGGGGTAGACCCCAACTAGTCATGTTTCAAAAAGTTGCGTGGGATGATCTCTCGTGTCTGGGCCATCGTGACCTCAATTCTAGCCAGGGCGGGGGGGGGGCAGGGGGGTTAAATTTAGTAATGAGAATAGAATTATAATTATAAAAAATTAACAATCCTGCAATTTAAATGAAAAATTCATTTATTTTTATTTTTTTTCTTTGCAAGCTTTCGTTGTAGAACAACTTTGTCAGGCGAGACTGTCTGCGCATAACATCGCCAGGACTACACTTATCTTAACGTCTTAAGAACTTGACGTCTCTTTCTGCTCATATTGTGATTCGACCCCTCAGGGTTAATACCATCAAAATGAGGAGGAAGAATAGAAGAAAAAAAACTATAAGACCGTCTTGCCTGACAAAGTTGTTCTACAACGAAAGCTTGCCAAAACAAAAATTAAATAAATGAATTTTTCATGTGCCTAGCTACAAACGAAATTTCCATGAACAGTTTCTTTCTAAAAGCTTCCCATCTGTGGAACTCATACCATAAGACTGCTTTCCTGCAGGCTACAACATGGTCGTCTTCAAATCCAATGTCAAAAAATACTTCTCATAAACCGTTCTCATAAGTAATCAAATTTTGTTCATTCCATTCATCATTTTTCTATCGTCTTATTTTTTTATTATTTTCTTTAATGGAAGTCGCTCCAGACAAGGCATGAAGCCACTTGATGTAAAGAGCTAAAAAATATATATACTACTTCAAGGTCCAAACTAGCCAACTATAAGTGTTAGATGGATAGATTCCGACCCAGAGAATAGCAATTATTTCTCCTTTGTCAGAAACATCACTCATGGAATGTGAGGACTAAAGGACAAAATAAGGGAAGCAAGAGTTACAAGGCTGCCAAAAGTAAACCCAAGGTCCGCTTTCTACTCTCCTAAATATTCATTACTAATCCTCTCATAATATTCATCATCATTCAACCATTTATCTTATCCTCAAGTTGCTTTTAGCCTTGATAAGTGGTTACTCATTAATAAAAACAAACATGTATCCGGATTGAATGTTTCATCAATAACAAATGCTTCAAACAAATAGCAACACGGCACAGAAAACAATTTCTTTTTCCGCTATCCCTTCCATCTATTTCGAACTTTCAGCTGTAAATATTTCTCGTTTCACCTAAGGGAGATAATTGTAAAGTTTTTCTCATTTCACAAGTAATTATTCAGTTTTATTTTCTCCACTAAAAGTTAATTAGTAAAACAGATAATCAGTCTTTTTGCAACAATGCTAATTTGTTTCCTCCTTTTTTTACATTTTTTTTCATTATCTTTAAAAATTAATTATATTTCTCAAACAAATAACCATCTGATTATTTCTGAGCATAAAAAGGATGTTATGTAGTAAGAAATTAAAAAAGGGTGAACGTCGTCGTCATCGTCATCAGCAGCAGCAGTGTCATCATCGTCATCGTCAGCATCGTCGTCGTCATCATCATCGTCAGCAGCATCATCATCATCATCATCATCATCAGCAGCAGCAGCAGCAGCAGCAGCATCGTCATCATCAGCATCGTCATCATCATCATCATCATCATCGTCATCATCATCATCGTCATCACCAACACAATCACCACCACCACCACCACCCTATTCAGGTTAACATCTGTTTGAGATGCTGGCATGTGTTGGACAGCTGTTAGAAATTAACATCCAAACTAACCTTTCTTTGCCCAGGTCTTTATTTATCCCTCTTCCTCTCAAATCCATCCTTATCACTTCCTTCCATGTTTTTCCTTGTGCTTCTCCTTCCAGCTGACCCTGCTACCTCAACTATTCTACATCTACTAACCCAAGCAATCTCATCCATTCTTTGAATGTGACCAAACCAACAAAGTCTCCTGTTCTGCTCACATCTCCTTATCTATTTATAAACATTTATAATCTGGCAATTTAATGTGTAGTCAATAAAAATACTAAAATTGAAAGAAAAAATTATAGTTTTATTTTATTTAAAATTTTCGAATTGCTGTTGAATAAGCATCAAATTTTTAAATTATAATTTTTTGTTTTCAAACTGAATTGTTTAATTTTTAAAAGGGGGTGCATTTTTCTATGAAACTTTAACATACAATGATCCTGCACAAGTTTGGAGTCCGTTTAGCCTGTGTTCACTCTGCCATCTTTTTTTTTTATGGAAATTGCTCCAGACAAGGCATGAAGCCACTTGATGTAAAGAGCTAAAAAAAAATACGACTTCACGGTCAAAAACTAGCCAACGATAAGTGCTAGATGGATAGATTCCGATCCAGAAAACAGCAATTCTTCCCCCTTTGTCAGAAACATCGCACATGGAATGTGACGATTAAAGGACAAAATAAAGGGAGCGAGAGTTACGAGGCTGTCAAAAGTAACCCCAAGGTTCACTGTCTACTCTCCTAGAGTCATGGGTCCCAAATGCTTTTAATCTGTAACGGCTTTGGTGCAATGACCATGCCATGGATATGAAGCAGCAAACTGGAGAAAAGGATCCATTTAATTGTGCTTCATCAGAAACTTGGTATTGATGGGATGTTGGATGCCTTATGTGCTCAGCATCTCAGGTGGTTTGGCCATGTACAGCATGCCATTTCTTACATCAACTTCATAACATACCTGGATAGCCCAGAAAAAAAAAAAAAAAAAAAAAACTTGAAGCACCAGTTTGCATGTTGGTTTACTGTGAATAACACATGGTGGTCAAAGATAGGTAAAAAGTGTCAGAGACACATTTAGGAACGATATACTATACATGATACATGAAGGGCTGAAAAACTCACACATAGTTACTCAAGGAAAAGTTACGTTAATTGTTCCAATACAATCAATAAAGAACATGAATTGCCAGGGTAAACAAATAGAGAGAGAGAGATACAATGAATAATGTACAAATAAATATAACTTACTTTATTGCTGATGTTCTAGGTGCCTGATGCTGTGAACAAAAGAGGGATCTGATGGGAACGGCATAAGAGTTGTGAAGCCAAGCAAAGATGGCAGGTCAGGCGGATTACATTCACAGGGCTTGAAACCCAGCCACAAAAGAGATAGATATTCGTTTTGTAAATTCGCATGTGGTTGGAATTTGATTTCCAGAAATAGAAGAGGAGTGCTTTCTCTTGTTGCTTAGTATAATTCAGGGGAGATAATTTGCATATGCTTTAAGAGAGATAATTCCTGATTATTTTGTACAGACAGAGGATTTGTTCAATTTGGCAATGTACGTTTAACACAAAATGATCCCACTACGCGTTCAAAATTCTGAAAATGCATATGTAAATAGCATTATTTTCACTCTAAAAATGACGCTGGTCAAAAAATACAAAACCTTATAAATGAAACTGAACCTCTTAAAAATTAAACATGTTATTTTCAATTTTTTTTTTATAATTTGAAAATGTGATGCTGAATTGATAATGGTTTTAAGGTGTTTTCCTCTAATATTGAATAATATGGAAGGGGGGGGACATGTATATGTCTACCAAATAGAAAATGTGCTGCAGTTTCTTTACAGCAGAATAAGTTGATCAATGTCTGTTAGGGATTATCTGAATAATTCCAAAGTTTGAATTTGATTTGAATTCTAGTTAATTAGATGCAGTTATTACCATGAAACAATTTTAACCCTAATCCGACAAAATTAAATAGACACCTCACAAAATAATCCATGCATGTTTACAGCTTGAAGCATTGAGCATCATTTTTTTCCGTGTTTACACCATGAAGTGGGTCTCACACTAGATTTCTACATCCAATGTACATGGTCAAAGTATTGGTTAGGATGAAGTTCGACCATTTTGAAATCTTATTGTAGGGTGTCTAACCACCTTTGTTTCAGCCATCTCCTTGACCTTTTCTCAAGGGCCTCCATCCTTGTAGAATCAAATTAACACTTACCGGCATAAGAGGCTCCAATAGTTGATAGTAAAATTCTTGCTTGAATTAAGCAATATTTGCATACTAGATTATCTCCTCATGAACTAGCAGCCAATCAAAACTCAGAAAATGGACTTGCCCATTTGAGCATAATAGAAAAATTCCAGCTTTCAATAATCCGGAATCTCATTTTCGCAGTGATGACGTCGTTTTGTGCATTACATGTTTGGACCGGTGCGCACGATTTTCCCTCATCTTGTCTGAGATCAGCGTAACTTCAAGCATGGTTGAGTCTGGTGAGACCAAAAAGCTAACACAACACCATTGTCTCCACGACTGATAGTCTTCTCTCTGCTTTCTCCATCAACGACCAGCACCCGGAGCCGTACAAAGCAGCAGGAAAGTTTGAAACACTACTATGTCATACTAATCAACATTCTTTGTGTTTCAGATATCAATATATCTATTATATATCACCATTTAAGTATGACACAAGGCCAAAGAAGCATTAGAATTCTCAGAGTTTCAGAAGAGACACATTATGGGTTAATCTGAAGATGGACTTAATTGTTGCAAACCTCGGTATTTCACTTTCCACTGTTAAAAGAGATGGAAAATAATAAATATTTTCTCACCTAGGTCGATCCGGACCCTCTGATACCAGTTCTTGTTATTAATGATAATAAGAGTGTCTATTTACATGTGCCATGTTTGTGTATATTTGATTAGTAGGATTTAATGAACACATATTATAACATATAACATCTATTGTGGAAGCAGCCAGGAAGTTAATAATTGCAAGGCTAAACGCTAACCCTGACAAAGGGTTGTTGGATCGCATATGGCTCTATGCATTACTTCAGGTCAAGTTTAGAAATGATTAATAATATAATTATTAGACCGGTTTCCACTGAACACAGAACATACTCTTTCTGAGCCACTTTCGTCCAGCTTATAGGTATAAATAAAGCCTAGATCGACTGACGATTCTATTTCTCGATAGACTCTAGCATCCATATCACAGTATTCATACTGTTATTACTTACGCACTCCCCTTATACGCAGTGCTCTGCCTGTCTGTGTTTTACCAGATCTTAGAATGATGCAACCACTGTGTGCCATGCTAAACACTATAGAACCAATTAGTTAGTAAGAACATTCTATATGTCGAACTCGACATAAAGATTCCCGAGTTCAACAAGACGCACTTGAAGAAAGTTGGAGGTTACATCGGCTGAAACGTTGTGAGAATAACATCCAAGATGAGAACAGTAGTCAGAACAATCCAAATAATACAAGGTATATCACAGTTCATGAATTGTCGAATGAAATCAAAGTGGAACAAATAGTTGGTAGTTGTTGTGACCCAACGGGTCACAGTGGTAGTGGTTTGTACGTTTTGGGTAGCCGAGTATATATATATATATATAAGTATAAATTTTTATTTATACAAACATTATTGGTTACATATGTGCATACATGTTTCGGTTGCACTTTTCCCGTTTCAGCCATTTCTCGAAAATTCTTGGTCTGATGAGGTTGACTTTCTGGGAAAAGTGCAACCGAAACATGTATGCACATATGTAACAATAATGTTTGTATAAATAAAAATTTATACTTATAAACAGCTCTACTTGTTATTGGGCACTTTTTATAAACACTTGAGTTTCTACAGATTTACATTTACAGAAACTAATACAATACATGTACGATATATGTATATATATATATATATATATATATATATATATATATATATATATATATCAAAATATTGGTTGTTCTTTTTTTTTTAAGCATTGAATGAATGATAAGTATTAAAATGACAATAAAAGCCCTTTACAATGCAAGACAGATTTCTTTCTTTTTTTTTTTACTTTTATCTTATATATTTCGGAGACATTCTCCATCTTTAGAGATATTTTTTTCTCTTTTTTTTATAAAAATAAACAAACTTTTAGTTCTGTTCATCGAGAAGACGTCTGTGTGTTGATATGACGTATTGTCCGCTGTGATGGAATTCGCGGTTATTTTATATATACATATATATGGAAAATGTAAAAAGAAAAACCTAAAATTGTTTATATGCTCATTGACGTTTCGTCTTTATTCAAAGACTTTCTCAAGATTACTGATTTGAAAAAAACCCATAGAAGTCAATATTTGAAAATGCGTAGTGCGTTTGTGACGTGAAAAGAATGTTTTTGTTCGTTTTTTTTTTTTCGAACGAAACATAAACGTTAGAATTCAAATTATGTTGTGCATTTATGAAGTGGAATGAGTGTTTTTGTTATTTTTAATTATAAATATCGATGTTATGTACTAAGTTTTGTTAAATATCTAGCTTAGATCTAAGTTCAAGTTCTGTTCGGTTAGTATTTGCTTGTTGATTAAAGCATATGAATTGCAGAAGCCGTTACATTGTTTAATTGTGTTAG
>OY744525.1:18120342-18292842 GCA_963556195.1 Sepiola atlantica | reverse complement strand
TCCTATATTGAAGAAGCCCCCCGGTGGCTATACTGCAGAAGCACCCCCGGTCTCTGTACTGCAGAAGCCTCCTGGTCCTATACTGTAGAAGCACTCCAGGGGCTGGGTCCTATACTGTAGAAGCAGTAGAAGCACCCCCGGTTCCTATACTACAGAAGCACACCTGGTCTCTATACTGCAGAAGCCTCTGGGTCCTATACTGTAGAAGCACCCCCGGTACCTATACTGTAGAAGCACCCCTGGTCCCTATACTGTAGAAGCACCTCTGGTCTCTATACTGTAGAAGCCCCCCTGGTCCCTATACTGCAGAAGCCCTTGGGTCCTATACTGTAGAAGCGCCCCCCTGGTGCCTATACTGCAGAAGCACCCCCACCCCGGTCCCTATACTTCAGAAGCCTCCGGGTCCTATATTATATAAGCACCCCCGGTGCCTGTACTGCAGGATGAAGATGTTGATAATCCCCCCCGCCCCCCAAAATTCTCCCCCCCCCCCTCCCTCCAAAGAATTATTTTTATTTTAAAAGAAATAAGTTTAGGTGCGGATGTGATTGAGCAACCCTTGTTTCACTGTTATTGATACATCCGGACAGAAGTTATGGGATGACTTGATACAACCGGACAGCACATTTTTATCAAGTTGTTACATGAATACATTGGCTGATTTCAAAATCACCAGTAAATAACATTGAAAAAGTTTTTAAAAACCAGACCCGCCCACGAAAACTGGCCCCGTTGACCCCCAGGGACTTTTTTTTTTTGTAATTTTGAGATATTATGCTCCCAGGTGTTGTCCGGTCCTAAAGATGTCGACTTGTCGACAGTTTGCCGAGTAGTTTTTGAGGAGTAGCTGGACATACAGACAGACAAACAAGAAGATAATAGAAGATTCATTTATATATATACATATGAATATATGTGAAAGGTGTTTCCATCTATCCTAACTATATTAACGGGTCACAGGTACGTCCAGTATATATATATACTGGACGTACCTGTGACCCGTTGGGTCACGATCACAACCACTATTTATTCTGCTTTGATTTCATTCGAAAATCCATAAACTCTGACATATCTGCTAAAACATTCTTTTAGCATAACTAAACATAAGTTTCTTCACTTCTACATTATCACTACTACTACTACTACTACTACTACTACTACTACTGAACAATACCCTTAAATAGTTAGTAATTAAATTAGTATATGGAAAAAGTTTTAATTTAAAAAATAAATGTACAAAACTAAAACTTATTTACTTGTTACGTAACCAATTTCACTGTGTCATTTGACATTCTTCCTCTATTAACGAAGGGAAGAATATAGTAGATACGATTTTAACTTGTCGTCATCAGAGAGAAAGAGAGAGAGAGAGGGAGAGAGAGAGAGAGTCTCATTTGGGATTTTGTCTTTTAATTTTTCAAAATTTAACTTACTTTTCACACTCATTTTATCCTAATTTTAGCAATCTAACCCGAGCTAAGTGGCTGACTCAACGAACTACGTCTTTTTTATTTTAGTATATATATATATATATATATATATATATATATATATATATATATATATATATATATTTAACTTTGAACAAGCTAGACACATTAAATTCATTTTAAACAACTTTTCTTTAATCAGCACTCATTATAAACTCTAACACAATTAAACAACGAAACGGCTTCTACAATCTATCTCCTTTAATCAGCAAACTTATACTGACAGAAGAGAACTTGAATTTAGATCCAGATTAGCTATTTACACTACATTTCCGATACATAATATCGGTAATAATAATAATAATAATAATAATAATAATAATAATAATAATAATAATAATATGCAAAAAAACGGTACAGACACAAACCAGAAACTGTACTAGAAAACGAAAAACACAAAATCATATGGGATATGAATGTACAAACAGACAAACCCATAACAGCAAGGAGAATGGATATGATAATAATCAACAAGAAAGAAAAATCCTGCAAAATCGTAGACTTTGCCGTTCCAGCGGGCCACAGAGTGAGGATCCAAGAGACGGAAAAAAGAAACAAATATACTGAACTTGCCAGAGAACTGAAAGGAATATGGAACATGAAGAAAGTCAGTATAACACCAATAATCATAGGAGCACTAGGAACAGTCCCCCAAAACATGGAGAAAAGACTAGGAGAAATAGGAATCAAAGGGATAACTGAGACCATACAAAGGACAGTAATGATCAAAACAGCTACAATCCTGAGAAATGTCCTCGAATGCGGAAACCAACCCACATAAGCAACGAATGGAGAACAAACACATGGAAGCACAAGAAAACAGAACCGGGGAAAATACAACCACACGAGAGAGGCGCAAGCATAGGCTGACACCACGAAAATTATGGACAGAGGGTCGAGGAGAGAAAGCGCAAACCAGACCTCCACTGGAAGAGCGCGGACAGCTCTGGGACCTTCGGGAGGCTTGTTGCCACGCGGGCCCCAGATGGGACCAATGGCCCTTATCAGCGGGAAATCGATGGTAGGTGGCTGTTGCGATACCACAAGATCATCAGCGGTGATAAGCGAAAAGAAGTGGAGCATACTGGAAGTCTGAGGAGACTTGTTGTCACTCAGACTCCAGGGAATACCACAGGTTGTTGGCAGTGGGCGATCACTGACGATGACCAGTGTGATAACTCCTAGTGAGTAAATAATAATAATAATACGACTTTTTGGGGAAAGCAGTACACTGGGAACTATGCAAACGACTGCATTTTGAACACGTGGACAAATGGTACAAACATAAACCAGAGACAGCACTGGAAAATGAAAATCATAAACTCACCTGAGACATGGAGGTGCAAGTATATAAAATCATACAAGCAAGGAGACCGGATGTCATAATAGTCAACAAGAATGTAAAATCTTGCCACATCGTAGATTTTGCCGTTTTAACAGACCACAGAGTTAAGATCAAGGAAACGGAAAACGAAGCAATTACACGGAACAAAGTCAATATAATAACAATAATCGTAGGAGCACTAGGAACAGTCCTAAAAAAACCCGGGGAAAAGACTGGGAGAAATTGGAATCAAAGCTGTTTCCGGCAGTAGATGAATCGGTGGGCTAAGTGTGTGCAAGCACAAGGGGCCTACTTTGAAGGGGATTAGGGTCCAAACCCCGTCACGTATTTGAAATATTTTTCTGGCTTAAGGTTGGATACTTTTTAAACAGGCCTTGTATATATGTATTACTAATCGAGATTTGGCATCTGTCTGTCTGAAGCCTAAACTATACTATGACTTCTACCAAAGTACATTATTGTACTCTTACTAATAATGGAGATTTGTTATCTGTTCATCTGAAGTCGAAACTATCCTATTAAAGTAAGTATTTTTCAATACTAAATCCATGGTGAGTAGTGTAGTATCTGTTCTGTTGCCATCATACCCCCCCTTCTCAGCTATTACCTCTTTCTTTGCAGTAGATAATCTGTTCGTTTGTCATCATACCATCCTCTCAGGCTAGTAAAAATATGTGGCCGCGGCAAAAATATGCTAGTATATGTAATAACATGAAAATCAAATTCTCACAACTAAGTTGAATCAAGACAGAACGTTTTGAACATTTATAACAATGAATAATGATTGCGGCTTATTTGAACACTTTACTGAAAGTCAACTATTAAGATTGAATTGAAAACGATTTGAGACTCGATCAGAGAACCGTTTACACTCTCACCTCAACGGAAAAAAACGTTCAAGCTCAATTTCACTGGATTAATATGAAAATAGTAATCGAGTTGTTGCCTCAGTCAAAAATAATGCGACTCACAAATCACTGGACGTTTTCTCTCAATTGTCTTTTTTCTCATTTTTTCTTTGACTACCTTAAGTCAGCAGATTTTAAACATTAAATTCTTCTTTGCGTGTCTCTGAAGCATGTGGTCATACGGCAGTTTCACACTTTTTTATCCAGTTCTTTCAAGTTGCCCTAGTTGGGCAATAGAAGGCAATGCCGCATTGTATGGTCGTCCTTTCCATATTTGTAGATCGATGTGTCGGTTTTGTAGCCCCATTTAGCCATAGCAACTTTTAATTGCCCCATTCCGGTTCTCAGGCGATTTAGTGTTTTCTAATGGACCCAGGATGCTCTGAACCAGGAGAGAGGATCTCAGATGAAGTGATTTCCATGCCAGAAGGAGGGGGCCAATTATCTAGCCGTCTGGTCCATAATTGAAGTTTGGTCCACAATTCCTGAGATGTTAAATAATTAACTAATCTCGGTTAATTCTTTTTAACCAATGAGAATACAGATAATTCTTTTTAACCAATGAGAATACAGATAATTCTTTTTAACCAATGAGAATACAGATAATTCTTTTTAACCAATGAGAATACAGATAATTCTTTTTAACCAATGAGAATACAGATAATTCTTTTTAACCAATGAGAATACAGATAATTCTTTTTAACCAATGAGAATACAGATAATTCTTTTTAACCAATGAGAATACAGATAATTCTTTTTAACCAAGAGAATATAGATAATTCGTTGGTTTGCCTTTATTCCTATTGAGGTGAATTTGCTTATTGCGTTCTGTTTCTCATAGGTCGTGAGTTCGATCCCTGCTAGTAACTTTTGATTTCGACATTTCCTTAATTTTCAAACTACACGTCAGGCAACGACGGACCCTTTTATGGAGGGGTGAGGCAAGTCGGGACCACTTCCACTGCACGATCCGAGTTCAGGATCATCACATCCATTACATTACATTATATATATAAATATAACTCACGACGTCTTACATACCATATATCAGATATTAGTGCAATTAAACACTACAGTCAGAAAAATCTAAACCTCCCACACTAAAATTATACACAAAAATAACTGCATGTGGCATTCAAAAATCCTCGAAGCAATATACATAAAAAAGAAGCAGACTATGATTTTGACATTTCCTTAATTTTCAAACGACACATCAGGCAAAGACAGATATTTTTATGGCAGGATGAGGCAAGTTGTTGCCACTTCCACTGCTCGATCTGGATTCAGGATCATCACCTCTGCCACATGTAGAAAACATCGGATGTTCGCTCTGCAACGTCTAGATAAAAAGTGTTTTAAAATGGTGTGTATGCATGTGGCTTCATGCAGCATTTCTACTCAAATTAATAAATAACTTTATATTGTAATCCAATCAAAGGTGTATCAGTTAACATACAGAGTTATGTGTTTTGCAAGCTGATGAGATTTTGCAAGGATTATAAAAGCCACAAAATCCAGAAATTAAATCAGTAGGATTTTGACGGCCTGACTTCAAACACCTCGTTCGGCACACCTACCTTCACCTACTCACCCACTAACTCAGGAATCACTTTTTGAAGAACACTCGCTCATTGTGGTTATCTTAAAACACTCGCTTGGCACATCACTCTCCTTCACGCCCACATCTAAGATTTAAGTATTTTATAGATTGACTTAATGCATATTTATCTAACATCTTATGGAATTCTACTCATCAGACCTAAATAGCATTGCATCTGCCAAATCTGCTGACGAAATTTTATAATCGCATAAAAAGAAATTCCAATCTATTTAATCGATTACATATTCTATCCGACTTGATAATTCTCTCAATAACATAACTGTGGAAGATTCACTGTTTATTTTCATTGGAAAAGCAACAGATATGATTAACCAATGATATGGCTCAGTTTGGTACATAGTTATTCAAATATTTCACATCATTTAAATTGATATTTTTCTGTGGTTATAACTTATTCATTTCCGTTACTTATTACAAATAATATTTAATATAACACAGTGCTATTAAGATAACAAATGAACACGTTTCCTTTCGTTTGGTTTTACGTTTGCATATGTACATAAGCAGTTAAACAAAATTGAAAGGAAATACTAATACCTTTTATTCCTACATACATTTTTCCTGATTGAATCCCATTCTTTTTATTTTCCATTAACTTGTTCGAAAGTAATCGGTTCTATTTTCCAGCTTTGTTACCAGTACTTTCTTACCTGGAAACAAATATCATCTGAAACATTTTAAATTCCGATTTCACTTTTGATTTAATCTTGTGATACATCCTTCATAAACGGGGTTCGCCAAAATAAAAATCATGTTTCACACTACATTGAAAGTCACAATCATTATCAGCAGAAAATACAGGTACTGATAATATACATTCTTTGGTGCTTGTACAGAGAAGCGTCCATATTAATTCATCATTATCACAAAAAAACAGTATTATAAACTTACGCAGCAGATTTAAATAAGTATCCTCACTAAAAGGTAGGAAAAATGATCGAGTAGAATTTTAATTAAAAATAAAAATCAGTTTCATCGTATTTTGGTGAATGCCATTGTCATATTAACAAGTAATAAATCATACTGAGTTATCTCCCCCTAAATTTCATGTTTTTCGCTCGAATCAATGGCCGAACTCGATTAAACGATATAATGGATTTTTTTTTTTAATTACATTTCTACTCGATAGTGTTTGCTCATTTTTGGTGTAGAAACCTATTTTTGCTTGATATGATACATAAATATTTCAAATAGTTTTCCTGTTTATTTAATTATAACTTATTTTTTTCCGACCTCACAAATGAGTAAGTAAACCCAAATAAATTGTTTAGGACTAATTTCAAAGTTACCTTAAATTATTTTAAAGGAAACACAGCTGAGAAAATTAGTCCCAAACAATTTATTTGGGTTTACTTACTCATTTGTGAGGTCGGAAAAACATCAGAAAAAAGCAGCAAATTCAGTGCCCACCATTTTGACTGTGAAACGACTAAATCGCCAAAAAAAATCACCACATACACACAATAATCAAAATAACAATAAGGCACTTTCTTCTGCCCCGCCCCCCCACCACCACACACTTTTTCTCATTGCTGACGTTACTTTAACACTGTGTACCCAACAGTAAAGAAATTAACAAAATATTCTCATGACGAAATTTTAGTCCACCATAATGCATTTCAATTTATTTCTTAAAATACTGTTTTTCTTTTTTTTCATTTGGAGTTTAAATTTTATCGCGTAGGGTCCGCATTCGTGCCAAATAGCAATTCAATCTTTTTCTTTCTTTGTTTGTTTTCTTTGTTTTTTTGTTGTTTTTTTTGTTTTCAGGTTAATTAACATCTCTTAACCTGTTATTATTTGTGAGAGATGAGTGACTTGTTCAGTTAATTATGGCTAATTAGAACAATCAAAACAGATTGGTTTTCAAACATAACTCGATCCCAGAATTAAGAGATATTTTAGAATGTATTTTGTGTGATTAAAGTATATATGAAAAAAGCCTTAGGGAAACAAACGTTGATTAACTTACATATATTCAAATAAGACACAAAGTATTGCGGTTTATAATATCCATTGAACAAGTGAGATTATCTCCCCTCCTGTTTGCTTACTCTTTCAGAGGGAGCCATAGAGTCTTTGGCAACCAGATATTATCTCGCATGAACTAAAATTCTTTAATTCCTTTAAGGATATAAAACCAATTCAGAATATTAAACCTCGAACATAAATAAATAAAATGTTCATATATATTATTTTTCAAGTTGTAAAAGAAAATCTGACTAAATATAAAAAACAAAACTAACTTTATTGTTCTTTAAAAAAAAGAAATGAAACCGTACAAAATGCAAAATAAAATGTAATGGCCGCATTGATTAGATTTTGACAACAAAAATTCAGAATTGCACAAAAATATTTGTCAAAGAGAAAATATCAAAGATTTTGCTGATGTTAGAATTAATTTTCTTGTAATGTGAAATTAGTTGAAACACGCATCTATGCTGAGGGAGTAGTTTTTACATTTTTATTTTTTACTAATGAATCACCACTTAGCAAGGTCAAAAACCACTTGAGATGGATCGATTGTCAGTTTCACGATGAAGAGTTTATGAGAGGATTGAAAATAATTGGTTATATTGAAGCGGTTAGCTTCTAAAATTGTTGCCAAAAAGGCAAATTAATTCACCGTATTAATTTGTTTTCTAATTTTTGTGGATTTCTTTCTTTTTATATATATATATATATATATATGTAGATATATATATATATATATATATAATTATCTGTTTCTTACAAAAAAACATACCCTCTATTAAACCTACCACTAACCCTAAGTTCGGGTGACAACAAATTAATATTTATTTGCAAAATAATCCGACAAAAATCAGAAGACAAATTAATATTTGTAAAATGAAAATGAAAAAAAAAAAGAAAGAAATCAGCAAAAATCAGAAAACAAATTAGTATTTACATTTTGCAAATACTAATTTGTTTTCTGACTTTTCCGCAAAAATCAGAAAAAAAAAAATTGCAAAAAAGAAAAAAAGAAATCTGCAAAAATCAGACAACAAATTAATACGGTTGATAAATTTGCTCTGTCACCACTTGGAAAATCAGACAAATCTAGTGGATAAAATTTGGCAGCCATTTTGTGAGCTAACCGATTCAATATAACCAAATGATTAATGAAATGGACAAGGTTTGCTTATTACTTATAATGACAGTTTATGATAATTATTTGTTTGTCGCTGGTGTTAGTTGTAACAGTAATCTTAAAAAAAGAAATACATTCGTTACAGTTATCGATAAAATTATGGTGACACTGGTTCCCATCAAAAGACTGAATTTAAGCAACTTTCAATCTGGTCAGTACTTAGATGGGTCACCATTTGAGAATGACAGGTGCTCTAAGCACCCCCTCTCTCCAAGTTTATAAATGGGTACCAAACCTTGCTGGAAAATATAACCGGTGACAGACTAGCGTCCTGTCACAGGGATGGTTCAGGCCATCAGTCTCGCTTAACGCTATAAGACCGGAGACAAGCACAGGACCTCAGAGACTATGATCATTCTTAAACATAAATGAAAACATAATAACCAAAAGAGATGAACAAAAAGAACTAAAAGAACTAAAACTCATATGCATAACTAGACGAATACCCGTCCCAGAACAGGTAAAATCAATTCCCCAAACAGAACAGTTTTGTCATCATTTTATGCCCATTTACGAAGATTAAAATCAAGACATAATGATACTAAACCTTATGTGTAGAATCCTTATTCCAATTTTGATCAAAATCTACTAGATGATTTTGATTCTAGAAAATGTCTAACATTTAAGTTTTAAGATGGAGGAGTCTTAATAAATTAAAATTCAGGAAATCTTGCTTAATTCGTGTCCAATGACCATGGATCAAATTTAATGCAAATCTGAAATATCTGAATTTTAAAATGGCAGGTTGTACCCATATTATGTCCCCTAAAATCCCTTTAAAATACTCCAAAGAAACTGAAATTTCGGGAAATTTATTAATTGATGTCTTATATTTATTAATTGATGTCTAATATTTATTAATTGATGTCTAATATATATTAATTGATGTCTAATATATATTAATTGATGTCTAATATTTATTAATTGATGTCTAATATTTATTAATTGATGTCTAATATATATCAATTGATGTCTAATATATATTAATTGATGTCTAATATATATTAATTGATGTCTAATATATATTAATTGATGTCTAATATATATTAATTGATGTCTAATATTTATTAATTGATGTCTAATATATATTAATTGATGTCTAATATTTATTAATTGATGTCTAATATATATTAATTGATGTCTAATATATATTAATTGATGTCTAATATTTATTAATTGATGTCTAATATTTATTAATTGATGTCTAATATTTATTAATTGATGTCTAATATATATTAATTGATGTCTAATATATATTAATTGATGTCTAATATATATTAATTGATGTCTAATATTTATTAATTGATGTCTAATATTTATTAATTGATGTCTAATATTTATTAATTGATGTCTAATATATATTAATTGATGTCTAATATATATTAATTGATGTCTAATATTTATTAATTGATGTCTAATATTTATTAATTGATGTCTAATATTTATTAATTGATGTCTAATATTTATTAACTGATGTCTAATATTTATTAATTGATGTCTAATATTTATTAATTGATGTCTAATAGCTATTGTTGAAATTTCACAAAAATCAGTGGTATTAAAATTTTCTCAAAGAGCTTTTACCCCTCTTTGCTCCCTTTGCATAAAATGAAATTAAACAAAATATAGCTCATATAACACACTCTTTATACTTTCAGCCGTGTTCACAAATTCATAATGGTCAGTTAATTAGTTTAGGAGTGAATCCTATACATACAAATTAATAAACATATGCACATATCTGATTTTATTTAAATAGAGATAACTGGATGTATTTACACTCACAAATAATATGGCAAAATATTTCATTCATATCACAAATTCTTATTGCATGGAGATAAGAAAAAACGGATTTATCCATATTTGTATAAGGCCCACACAGAACTCAGGTTGATAATTTTCTAAGTAAGGACATGGGACCATTTTTATTTTTCAGGGTAAAACATTATTTTACGAATTTGTGGTTGAAAATTTTTCAACCCCAAAAATGGTAAAATAATATTTTCTTTGTGACAATGTAATGTCAATTACGATGTTGTCCCGGAATATATAGATGTCATTCAAGGTCATGTGTGTGTGTGTGTGTGTGTGTGTGTGTGTGTTGTATATAAATACAATTAAAAAAAATGATTTCCTTTTCTTTTAACTAAAAATTTCTGAAAAGTTATCGTCCCTACCTTCGTTATCGACATCTTTATAAAGATACCGATTACTTTTTATTTTTTTCGAAGAGAGTTTTCGGTGCTTGTGCATTATGGCAACGAACCAAATTTCCTTTCGAAAGGGGGAATAATTCTAATTTTTTTTTTACCGGGACTCATAACGAAACGATTATATTTTTTAAAATTTCTTACGGGGAAACCATAACACAGATGGAGAAGTAAGATCATTTGTAGGAAGATACATTAAAAAAACAGTATATTTGTAATAAAATACATTAAAAAACGGTATTAAAATGGAAATAAATTAGATTTATTTAAGTAACTTTAACATCACATAAAATATAAAAATATAAAGTACATATTTGAAAAAAAGTTTTACACTGGGTACAATTCAATTATCTGGCAGAGAATATTTCACATATAAATTACATATTTGTAAAAAAAATCTACTAACTTTGCCTTATCTCTAGTTAGATGTAGAATGTCTTGAAGATTTAACGCATCGACATCTATTTTCGAAAAATTAATAAAATAATTAAGACAGTTTGAATTATCTCCCCTCCCGAAAAATATTCAAATTATCTTCCCTTTCGATTCACTCTCATAGAAATAAGTAAGGAAATTTGGTTTGTTCTCATGATACACAAGCACCGAGTTTTCATTTCGCCGTTTCGACTGTACGATGAAACACTTACTGTTTTTTGTAATGTTATTTGTTCCATATATTTCGTAATATACTAAAACTTGACTGAAATAGGATTTAACCCATGCCTACGTTGTAGTAACGTTTCTGTTTTATTCACACAGAAAAAGACTTTTAAGAAATGATGTTTTAAAAAAAAGGAAGAAACTAAGTTTTACAAAAGTAGTGTTTGCCAAATCATGTATTCTGTCTATTTAGAGATCGATATTTGCCTCGTCCGAGTTGTCTACCTTGCATTTCAAAGAAGTTCTTCTTCCAACTCCGCATCTCTACATCATTAAAACTATCAGATCCTGTGAGTTTGTTTCTCGCCAATACGTAACTTTAATAAATACTCATTTAAGTATTCTTTTTATTTACTATTCATCGAACATTTGTTGAAATCAATAATAAAATAAGGCAAAAGTAAAACAAGTTTTTTTTTATCCGAGCATTTATAACGACTGCTAACAGAACGAAAAGGGGGTGAAAAAAACCCAAAAAAAAACAAACAAATAGGCAACAAATAAATGTTACCAAAGTCAAAATAAGTTACTCTTCTACCTACCTGGATACGTTTAGTTGTGTTATAACTTATTTTAAAGGGTTTTTTTGTTTAGTTTGATTTTAAAATTAGTGTCGAGGCGTCACGTGATCAAATTGTTTTCAATTTTAACATGATATTTCGACACCACTTTTAAATCGAACTAAAAAAAACGCTTTAAAATAAGTTAAAACATAAATAAACTTATCCAGGTAGTTAGAAGAGTAACTTATCTTGCCTTTGGTAACATTTATTTGTTGCCTATTTGTTTTGTTTTTTTTGTTTTTTTCTCACCCCTTTTTCGTTCTGTTAACTGTGAAATGCTAAAAAATCTTATAAAAAAAAATGTAAGCATGATTATATTTTAAATTATTTTTCTCTAAGCTCCATGCAACGCTGACTAAACACAGCTAGTTGTTTAATTATTTAGTAATCATGCAATATAGTTAACAGCCAACAAATCGAAAAATATACAATAAATAACTTTCACCAAACGCATTAAAATTTAATTTTCTACCTACCTGTATTATTTTAAAGTGTGGAAACTGATTGTACGATTTATTATCTCTGAAATTTTTATTATTAATTTAACTTTTCTGAACACAAGGAAATCGAAATGGCGTCGATCTTAATAAAATTAATAACTGAACCAAATTGTTATTTAATTTTGTAAGCTAATGTTGTTTTAATCTCTGTTTATAAAATTATTGGATGTAGATAGCTTCCTACACTTTCGATCTTTTAATACATGAGGATTTGCCAAAAATGATTTCTATTCAACAGTTTAAATGCTTCTAAATTCCATTCAAATTTCGAACGATCTTTTTTTTATTTTTTAAACTATTAAAAGATTAAAATCGGTGACTTGTATATAAATAAGACGAAATGCATTATGGTGAATTTAATTTCGGAATTTAAAAAATGTTTTATTTGACGTTATTGTATTTTCAATTTGGTTAATTCGTCGTTTTTCAGCCAAAATGACGGACAATGAATCGGCTGCATTTTTCTGATTTTTTTTTTCCGATCTCATAAATGAGTAAGTAAACCCAAATAAATTGTTTTAGACTCGTTTCCCAACTGTATTTTCTTTCAAATTAAGATTCATTGTCCGCCATTTTGTCTGCGAAACGATAAATTAACCTTAAATTTTCATAAATAATCGATTAAAAGTAAATATAAAATAATAATGTTCAATTCACGTCAAGACGAGAAACACATACACACGAGAAGAAGTGGTAACACCATTTTATAAGGACAGATATTTTTCGTTTTTAGATACAATTTTATTTCATTACTTTACTCTCTTGATTTATGCCGGTCAATGGGTCTGTCCTGTGCAGTTCTAGGAGGTCCACCTTCCCAGGCTTTGCCTCCCCTCTTTGGGGAGGAGTAAGTTTATTGCTTACTGCCTGAGGCGCCCCTACCGGGGAATGCCGACGGGGCTGCCCAGGCAATTTTTAAACCCCACTTTCCCGACCCGACCTTGGGTCACATCTTACTTGTGGGAGTAAGATAAAAACTGGCCTTGTGCCTAACTCCTGGAGAGGAGTAAATCAGTACTCTATTGCCGTTGTTTAATTTACAATACAGTTACTTTACTAACTAGCCGGTGAATATCTGGCATCCGATAGGATGCCCCATCCCCAGCAAAAACAAAAAGATAAGAAAATTAAATTTAAAAAAAGACAAATGGTGATATCAATGAACTTTCTTAGGTACTTTGAAAGGCGAAACACATTTTTAAAGACAAATGGAGATTAGGTATCTGTTTGTCTGAAGCTGAAACTGTACTATTACTTCCCTTATTTTACTACTGTATCATCCTTCAATGCTCAATTCAGAAGAGGGGGTAGTGTAGTATCTGTTGTCATGAGAGCATTTTAATAGACATTACCGACTCCTTTCAGCGGTAGTGTAGCATATGTTTGTTCGTTATGAGACCATCTTCCCAATCATTACCTTTTGGGGGCAGTATAGTATCTTCTGTTCTCATAAAACCACCCTCCTAGGCATTACCCCCTCCTTTGGGGGAGGAGGTAGTGTAGTATATATTTATTCGTCCTGATACTATCTTCTTATGCATTACCTTCTCCTTTTTATTTGAAGGGGGTGGGGGGAGGGATAGTGTAGTATCCGTTCTGTTGTCATGAATCCATCCTCCCAGCATTACCTCCTCCTTTGGGGGTGGGGTAGCATACGTCAGCAAGAAATTGTCACAATCGGCTGTTCATTAGCAAACTGATCCTTTACAATCGGATGATGTCATCATTTTGTGAGGACATCCACTGCGTTCAGCTATGCCCGAAAATGTTGACGTTTAAAATAATGAGATCATTTAATGTCTGCTTATCCCCAAAATGATGACGTCACACAGTGTACACGGGAACAAGCAAGCAAGATCCACAGAGTTGAGTTATGTATCTCCCTCCGACGGCGGGAAGGTGTGACACAAGGTCAGGAAAGTGGGATTCGAAAAGCCAGCGCTCTAGAGGAAGAGCACTCTGGCCGAACACAAATTGCCTAGGCAACCTAGTCGGCATTCCCTTGTAGGGGTGCCTCAGGTGACTAGCAATAAATTAACCTCTTTCTCAAAGGGTGAGAAGGTAAAGCCTGGGAAGGTGGACCTCCTAAAACTGCACAGGACTATACCTTAGACCTACAGAGAACAAACTACTTTAAAATGACTTAGACTCTGCCGGTCCGATTTGGGTATGAACCCTAACCCCGAAATGTTGCGTTCTTTCTGTGAAGGTTTTCCTTAGACACAGTTACAGTTTTCTTCTACTTAAAGTAAAAAAAAATGCACAGCGGCAAGCAAGATGCTTTTCTTCCTGAGATTCTCATGGATGGCTCTGCTCTTGAGGAGAAATCAACTCTGAGACTTCTTGGTCTTTCTCTCTCATCAAATCTTTCCTGGAGTCCATACATTAGATCCATTGCTCTTTCTGCTTCTCGTAAAGTCGGTTCTCTCTATCGCTCCAAACACTTTCTCACACCTGAGGCTATTCGTTATCTCTACAAATCCACAATCAGACCATGTATGGAGTACTGTTGTCATATTTGAGCTGGTGAATTTCTGTACTATTTGAGGGTTCTTGATAAGGTGCAGAAACGTATCTCTGATTTGATTGGCCACACCCTTTCTTCTCTACTCTCTCTCTCTCTCTTTCACAGACGTGATGTTGCTAGTCTCAGTCTTTTCTATAAGTACTATTATAGCATGTGTTCTTCGAAACTGGCTGATCTATTCCCTGCTTCTTTTGTTCCAGCTCGTTTGACTCGTTGGTCTAGTGGTCTCCATCAATTCGTTGTTTTGATACATCATTTTAATACAGCTTCCTATTCCAGTAGCTTTTTTCCAAGAACCGCAGGCTTGTGAAACTCTCTTCCTGCTGACTGTTTTCCTCCTACATATAATCTTGGTCATTTCAAGACTAAGGCCAATAGTAGGCATCTCCTGTCTTTGCGATAATCATATTTCGTTCTTGTTAGCTCTTTACATCAAGTGGCTTCATGCCTTGTCTGGAGCGATTTCCATAAAAAAAAAAATATATATATACGAGGCCTGTCTAAAAAGTATCCATCTTATCCAAGAAAAAATATTTCAAATATGTGACAGGGTTGGGACCCTAATCCCCTTCAAAGTAGGCCCCTTGTGGTTGCACACACTTAGCCCACCGATCCATCCAATGCCGGTAACACTTCTGGAAGTCTTCTTTTGGAATGGTGTTCATCTATGACGTCGCGTTAGATTCAGCAGGTGTTTGGAGAAGATGCGATGTGTAACACAAATTAAAGAGTGGTTCAACCGATTAAAAAATGGCTGCACATGAGCGGAGAGTGACCAGCGTTCTGGCAGGCCCCAAACTGCTCAGAGTGCAGCTGCTGTTGAGAGGGTGCGAAAAAAAGATATAATGCGGAACGCGACGGCGGAGATGTACACCATTCCAAAAGAAGACTTCCAGAGGTGTTTCCGGCAGTGGATGGATCGGTGGGCTAAGTGTGTGCAAGCACAAGGGGCCTACTTTGAAGAGGAATAGGGCCCCAACCCCGTCACGTATTTGAAATATTTTTTCTGGCCTAAGGTTGGATACTTTTTAGACAGGCCTCGTATAGATGACTAGTTTTACTTCATTTTATTATTGTTACTTTTTACGTAGAGAAATGTTTCTACTTAGTTAATAACTCTGTTTTATTGCTGTTGCTTTCATGCATATATAGATCCACCGAGGTTTGAATCGTGCGACCGGTTTGAACAGTTATCTCTACACTGATGATTATGCAAGGATGAAACGTATACATATGTAGATAATAATTGAATATCTATTATTGAATAATTATTTGTAGCCCCCTTTCGGCCGGGCCCTTTAATGAGAAATAATACAAGCCGTCTAATCTAAGCTATAAATGCAAGTTCCTTTCTGTTCAACACTGACGGCTGACTATAATTGCTCGCCTGCTTGACATAAATAGGATTTATTTCTCATCACGTCATGTAACGGTTGGAATTGGCCTCATTGGTTAGAGCGTTCGGAATTGAGGTAATGGTTACTCTTGTTCCAGGGTTCAAATCGTGCGACCGGTTTGAACAGTTCTCTACACTGATGATTCCGGAAGGATGAAACATATACGTATGTAGATAATAATTACATATGTATATATATATATATATATATATATATATATATATATATATATATATATATATATATACGTAGTGTTGTATATGTTTATTCGTCCTGATAACATCCTCTCAGGAATTACCTCCTACTTTGGGTTGGGGGGGGGGGGGGAGGATAGTATATTATCTGTTCTGTGGTCATGCTACCATCCTCCCAAGCTTTATTTTCTCCTTCTTGGGGGGAGGGGGTAGTGCAGTATCTGTTCTATTGTCATGAATCCATCATCCCAGGCATTACATCCGCCTTTTGAGGTGGGTTAGCATACATCAACAAGAAATTGTCAATTGGATGACGTCGTCCAGTCACGCCTCAAAATAATGATGTCATTCATTGTCCGGTTATCCCAAATATGATGATATCATACAGTGTGCACAGAGACAAGCAAGCAAGATCCGCTGAGTTTTAATCGTATATAGATATATTTATTTTCCAGATTTATTTTTATATCATGTTATAATAATTTGTAGCAAAGAAAGTCATTGGATTTACAATTGTTTCAAAATATCTGCATATTAAACAAAAGATTCATATAGTTTACCATAAAAAATAATTTCTTTGCGTCAGTCACACTTTTATAAAGCAATTCCTTTCGTGTGCCATGCTCATGTTTGAAAGGGCATTTTTTGGGGTTTATTACATTTAAGTTTGAAATAGTATTTCTTATAATGCTTTTGTTTTAAATAGCATTTTGACTTAATCTGTCATTCTTAAGTTTTAAATAGCATTTCCTTTGGTCTGTCATGCTTAAGTTTTAAATAGCATTTTGACTTAATCTGTCATTCTTAAGTTTTAAATAGCATTTCCTTTGGTCTGTCATGCTTAAGTTTTAAATAGCATTTTGACTTAATCTGTCATTCTTAAGTTTTAAATAGCATTTTATTTGATCTGTCACGCTTAAGTTTTAAATAGCATTTCTGTCAGTCTGTCACGCTTTAGTTTTAAATAGTATTTTATTTGATCTGTTATGCTTAAGTTTGAAATAGAATTCCGTCAGTCTGACACAGTTAAGTTTAAAATAGCATTTTCGTTGTTCTGTCACGCATAAGTTTAAAATCGCATTTCCTTTGGTGTGTAACACTTTTTTTTTAAATAGCATTTTCGTTGTTCTGCCATGCTTAAGTTTCAAAAAGCATTTTCTTTTGTCTGCCACGTTAAACTTTTAAATAGCATTTTCGTTGGTCTGTCATGCCTGAGTTTGAAATAGCATTTCCCTTTTGTTTGAAATAAAATTTTCTTTGATCTGTCATGCTTAAATTTGAATCGCATTTCAATTGTTATATCATGCTTAAGTTTGACAAAGGTTTTCCCTAGTCTGTCATCCTTAAATTTGATATAGCATTTTCGTTGGTCTGATATGCTTAAGTTCAAAATAGCATTTTATTTGGTCTCTCACGCTTAAGTTAAAAATGACAGTGTTTTTGGTCTGTTATGCTTAAATTTCAAATAGCATTTTCTTTGGTCTGTCACGCTTACGTTTTTAAAAAAAATTTCTTTGGTCTTTCACGCTTAATTTGAAACAATTTTTTTTGGTCTGTCATGATTAAGTTTGAAAATACTATTTCCTTTGGTTTGTCACGCTTAAGTTAGAAAAAGGATTTTCTTTCAGTCTGTCACGCTTAAGTTTGAAATAGCATTTTCACTTGGTCTGTGACGCTTCAATTGTAAATAGCATATACACTTGGTCTGCCATGCAAACTTTTTGAATAGCATTTTATTTGGTCTGTCACACTCAAGTTTGAAATAGTATTTCACTATGTTTGTCATGCTTAAGTTTTAAAACACATTTCCTTTGGACTGTCACGCTTTAGCTTAAAATAACATTTTCTTTTTTATGTAACTCTTAAGGCTGAAATAGCATTTCCTTTGGTCAGTTAAGCTTGCTTTAAATCAGGGGCGGACAACCTTTTCAGAGTGAGGGCAAGATGAGACTTTTGGAAGGAGATCGCGGGTCGGAGTGAAAAACGAAATCTTAGAATTACTATATTTTGTTTACATGAATAAATTGTACAAAATTTGCATTAAACACTTTACAAATCTGATATTTTTTCTCAAGAGACTTCTGTATGCGATGTTATAAAAGGCGCCGATGATGAGCCATTTTGGAATCATAAAAAATAATGACAAGAGGGGGGGGGACTAGCAAGTTGATCCAGCATTCGTTTTGACACACCTCACATAAGTTCTATGTTTCATGCCCTTTCCTCGTCTCACGTTTCCTCTTTGCCTCTCTCTTTCTCTTTTTCTATTTTTATCTCTTAATAGTTAAAGAAAAATTAAATATACATGCATCATCGCTCGCTGATATTTATACATTTTCATCCCACTCTAAATCTTAATTGAAACCTACTTTTACGTCTATGTCACAAAATGATATGAGTTTTACTGGGAGGTCTGTGGGTCAGATTGCAATAATAAAGCATAACAGGGTGGCGGGACGGACGCTAAGCCTTCGCGAGCCGGATGTGGCCCGCGGGCCGGAGGTTGCACGCCCCCATTTAAATAGTATTTCCATTGGTTTGTCACACTTAAATTTTAAATAGCATTCCCTTTGGTCTATCACTCTTAAGTTTAAAATAATATTTTCTTTTGTCTCTCAGGCTTAAGTTTCAAATAACATTTTTTTTGGTCTGTCATGCTTAAATTTTAAATCGTATTTCTTTCTTTCGTCTGTCACGTATAAGTTTAAAATAGAATTTTTTTGATCCATCACGCTTATGTTTTAAAACGGATTTTCTTTGGTCTGTCATGTTTAAGTTTGGAATAGCATTTTTTCAGTCTTTCATGCTTAAGTTTGGAATAGCATTTCCTTGGTTTGTTCCGCTCAAGTTTAAATAGCATTTCCTTGGTTTGTTCCGCTCAAGTTTAAATAGCATTTCCTTGGTTTGTTCCGCTCAAGTTTAAATAGCATTTCCTTGGTTTGTTCCGCTCAAGTTTAAATAGCATTTCCTTGGTTTGTTCCGCTCAAGTTTAAATAGCATTTCCTTAGTTTGTTCCGCTCAAGTTTAAATAGAATTTCCTTGGTCTGTCACACTTAAGTTTTAAATAGCATTTTCTTTGGTCTCATGCTTAAACTTAAAATAGCATTTGCTTTGGTTGGTTAAGCTTGTTTGAAATAGCATTTTCATTGGTTTCTTACACCTAAATTTTAAATAGCTTTTATTTTGGTCAGCCACACTTAAGTTTGCAATAGCATTTTCGTTTGTCTGTCATGCGTAAGTTTGAAATAAGATTTTCCCAGTGTCTGTCATGCTTAAGTTTTAAATAGCATTTCCTTTTACTTGTTAAACTGAAGTTTTAAATAGTATTTTCTTTGCTTTGTCATGTTTAAATTTGAAATAACATTTTCGTTGGCATATCACGCTTAAGTTTGAAATAACATTTTCTTTGGCATATCACGCTTAAGTTTGAAATAACATTTTCTTTGGCATATCACGCTTAAGTTTGAAATAACATTTTCGTTGGCATATCACGCTTAAGTTTGAAATAACATTTTCGTTGGTATATCACGCTTAAGTTTTAAATAACATTTCCTTTTACTTGTTAAACTGAAGTTTTAAATAGTATTTTCTTTGCTTTGTCACGCTTAAGTTTGAAATAACATTTTTCTTTGGTATATCACGCTTAAGTTTGAAATAACATTTTCTTTGGCATATCACGCTTAAGTTTGAAATAACATTTTCTTTGGCATATCACGCTTAAGTTTGAAATAACATTTTCGTTGGCATATCACGCTTAAGTTTGAAATAACATTTTCGTTGGCATATCACGCATAAGTTTGAAATAACATTTTCGTTGGCATATCACGCATAAGTTTGAAATAACATTTTCGTTGGCATATCACGCTTAAGTTTGAAATAACATTTTCTTTGGCATATCACGTTTAAGTTTGAAATAACATTTTCTTTGGCATATCACGCTTAAGTTTGAAATAACATTTTCTTTGGCATATCACGCTTAAGTTTGAAATAACATTTTCTTTGGCATATCACGCTTAAGTTTGAAATAACATTTTTCTTTGGTATATCACGCTTAAGTTTGAAATAACATTTTCGTTGGCATATCACGCTTAAGTTTGAAATAACATTTTCTTTGGCATATCACGCTTAAGTTTGAAATAACATTTTCGTTGGCATATCACGCTTAAGTTTGAAATAACATTTTCGTTGGCATATCACGCTTAAGTTTGAAATAACATTTTTCTTTGGCATATCACGCTTAAGTTTGAAATAACATTTTCTTTGGCATATCACGCTTAAGTTTGAAATAACATTTTCGTTGGCATATCACGCTTAAGTTTGAAATAACATTTTTCTTTGGTATATCACGCTTAAGTTTGAAATAACATTTTCTTTGGCATATCACGCTTAAGTTTGAAATAACATTTTTCTTTGGTATATCACGCTTAAGTTTGAAATAACATTTTCGTTGGCATATCACGCTTAAGTTTGAAATAACATTTTCGTTGGCATATCACGCTTAAGTTTGAAATAACATTTTCTTTGGCATATCACGCTTAAGTTTGAAATAACATTTTCTTTGGCATATCACGCTTAAGTTTGAAATAACATTTTCGTTGGCATATCACGCTTAAGTTTGAAATAACATTTTTCTTTGGTATATCACGCTTAAGTTTGAAATAACATTTTCTTTGGCATATCACGCTTAAGTTTGAAATAACATTTTTCTTTGGTATATCACGCTTAAGTTTGAAATAACATTTTCGTTGGCATATCACGCATAAGTTTGAAATAACATTTTCGTTGGCATATCACGCTTAAGTTTGAAATAACATTTTCGTTGGCATATCACGCTTAAGTTTGAAATAACATTTTCGTTGGCATATCATGCTTAAGTTTGAAATAACATTTTCTTTGGCATATCACGCTTAAGTTTGAAATAACATTTTCTTTGGCATATCACGCTTAAGTTTGAAATAACATTTTCTTTGGCATATCACGCTTAAGTTTGAAATAACATTTTCGTTGGCATATCACGCTTAAGTTTGAAATAACATTTTCTTTGGCATATCACGCTTAAGTTTGAAATAACATTTTCGTTGGCATATCACGCATAAGTTTGAAATAACATTTTCGTTGGCATATCACGCATAAGTTTGAAATAACATTTTCGTTGGCATATCACGCTTAAGTTTAAAATAACATTTTCGTTGGCATTTCACGCATAAGTTTGAAATAACATTTTCGTTGGCATATCACGCATAAGTTTGAAATAACATTTTCGTTGGCATATCACGCATAAGTTTGAAATAACATTTTCGTTGGCATATCACGCTTAAGTTTGAAATAACATTTTCGTTGGCATATCACGCATAAGTTTGAAATAACATTTTCGTTGGCATATCACGCTTAAGTTTGAAATAACATTTTCTTTGGTATATCACGCTTAAGTTTGAAATAACATTTTTCTTTGGTATATCACGCTTAAGTTTGAAATAACATTTTCTTTGGCATATCACGCTTAAGTTTGAAATAACATTTTTCTTTGGTATATCACGCTTAAGTTTGAAATAACATTTTCTTTGGCATATCACGCTTAAGTTTGAAATAACATTTTCTTTGGCATATCACGCTTAAGTTTGAAATAACATTTTCGTTGGCATATCACGCTTAAGTTTGAAATAACATTTTCGTTGGCATATCACGCATAAGTTTGAAATAACATTTTCGTTGGCATATCACGCTTAAGTTTGAAATAACATTTTCTTTGGTATATCACGCTTAAGTTTGAAATAACATTTTTCTTTGGTATATCACGCTTAAGTTTGAAATAACATTTTCTTTGGCATATCACGCTTAAGTTTGAAATAACATTTTTCTTTGGTATATCACGCTTAAGTTTGAAATAACATTTTCTTTGGTATATCACGCTTAAGTTTGAAATAACATTTTCTTTGGCATATCACGCTTAAGTTTGAAATAACATTTTCGTTGGCATATCACGCTTAAGTTTGAAATAACATTTTCGTTGGCATATCACGCTTAAGTTTGAAATAACATTTTCTTTGGCATATCACGCTTAAGTTTGAAATAACATTTTCGTTGGCATATCACGCATAAGTTTGAAATAACATTTTCGTTGGCATATCACCATAAGTTTGAAATAACATTTTCGTTGGCATATCACGCATAAGTTTGAAATAACATTTTCGTTGGCATATCACGCATAAGTTTGAAATAACATTTTCGTTGGCATATCACGCATAAGTTTGAAATAACATTTTCGTTGGCATATCACGCATAAGTTTGAAATAACATTTTCGTTGGCATATCACGCTTAAGTTTGAAATAACATTTTCGTTGGCATATCACGCATAAGTTTGAAATAAAATTTTCGTTGGCATATCACGCTTAAGTTTGAAATAACATTTTCTTTGGTATATCACGCTTAAGTTTGAAATAACATTTTTCTTTGGTATATCACGCTTAAGTTTGAAATAACATTTTCTTTGGCATATCACGCTTAAGTTTGAAATAACATTTTTCTTTGGCATATCACGCTTAAGTTTGAAATAACATTTTTCTTTGGCATATCACGCTTAAGTTTGAAATAACATTTTTCTTTGGTATATCACGCTTAAGTTTGAAATAACATTTTCGTTGGCATATCACGCTTAAGTTTGAAATAACATTTTTCTTTGGCATATCACGCTTAAGTTTGAAATAACATTTTTCTTTGGTATATCACGCTTAAGTTTGAAATAACATTTTCTTTGGCATATCACGCTTAAGTTTGAAATAACATTTTCTTTGGCATATCACGCTTAAGTTTGAAATAACATTTTCTTTGGCATATCACGCTTAAGTTTGAAATAACATTTTCTTTGGTCTGTTATACTTCAGTTGGAAACAGCATTTTCTTTGGTGGTTTGCCACGCTTAATTTGAATTAGCATTTTCTTTGGTGGTCTGTCACACTCAAGTTCGAAATAGCATTTTTTTTAGAGGGGGAGGGGGCTTGTCATGCTGAAATTTTAAATAGCTTTTATTTCGCTCCACTCAGGCTGAAGTTTTAAATAGACTTTTCATCACTTAATGTGCAAATTGAATGGATGCATCTTAAGAATACTCATTCTTGCTTTCTTCTACAGTTCTTTATGACTGCTGCTGCTGCTGGTGTTGTTAATGTAACTGTATCTTCCCTTTTCACCCGTAGGTTTACTTTATTTCGTTTTTTGTTTTTTGGGTTTTTGTTTTTTGTTTTTTGTGTGTATTTTACTGTCAGGTGTGGAATTTTATAACTCAATTATTTTGCCCTATCTTCACATGTTACTGTTCCAAAAAGGTGTGTGCGTGTGTGCTTGCATTACGATCAAAAATATTTTAAAGACTTTTTAAATAACAGAAAAGAAAAGGAGAAAACACACAAACATTAAAAAAAAATTCTTACTTTTCAAAAATTAAAAAAAATTTAAATTGTTGTTTTCTGAGGCTACAGTTTTTACAAAGAAACCATTATCGAGTTTTATTTTGAAATTTAAAACTCAAATTATATTAACAAGAGGTTTTCGTTGACAATGCTCAAGTTAATGTTAACTTTCTTATTAAAACCTATCTTTACCTACGTGGTATTGGCAGGGAATGCAATCAAGTCATTTTAGTTTTATTTGTTTGCACATAAGCTAGATTTTATTTATCTTTAAAATTTCACAAAAATGTTCACAGTATAGTAAATTTTCTTTATAAAATAAGGTGTGACACAAGTCCGAAATTTGGTGGGGTTGGATGGGGGTCGTCTGTCGTCCCTTTGGTCTATTCTCTAAACTAGTTTCAGTCACCAAAATACCACATTCACTCTATAGATAAATCTACTTAACATTATCCCCAATGGTTTGACGTTTTTTATTTACAAAACATATATGTACAAATTAATTGGGTGGGGGTGGGAGTGCTAAAAAGACAACAAAGATTGCTGAAAAATAAGATGCTAAGTGTGGTGGTTAGTAGGACCCTTCCCAAACAATCTATCTAGCTATGAGCTGCTCACTGTTTTTCAGGTTGTTTCAAAAGCTGAAAACAAGCAAGTCAGTTTCTTGGCTATTAAATATAATATTTTGACTTGTTCAAATAAACAGATTTTTTTTTTGTCTATTTACTTCAATCTATTTCGGATTATTGAATTCCGTCTAGTTTTGTTATTGTCATGGATAATTCAAGTTTGATGATACCACTAAAGACTAACCGGTTATACAATTAGGTGTATATGAGACCTTTGATAATTCAAGTTTGATGATACCACTAAAGACTAACCGGTTATACAATTAGTTGATATGAAACCTTTGATAATTCAAGTTTGATGATACCACTAAAGACTAACCGATTATACAATTAGTTGATATGAGACCTCTGATAATTCAAGTTTGATGATACCACTAAAGACTAACCGGTTATACAATTAGTTGATATGAGACCTTTGATAATTCAAGTTTGATGATACCACTAAAGACTAACCGGTTATACAATTAGTTGATATGAAACCTTTGATAATTCAAGTTTGATGATACCATTAAAGACTAACCGATTATACAATTAGTTGATATGAGACCTTTGATAATTCAAGTTTGATGATACCACTAAAGACTAACCGGTTATACAATTAGTAAGAGCGCAGGCATCAATCAAATACTGCCGATGTGCCTGCAAGACAAAACTCTCATTGCATCCCAGCAAGTACATGATTTTATGCCTTCAGGCTAATATCAGAGTTGGCTGTGTGGTGGTTAGTAGGACCCTCCCAAATCTATCTAGGTATGATCTGCTCACTGTTTTCTGGGTTGTTTCGAATACCGAAAACAAGCAAGACAGTTTCTAAGTTGGGCATGGATTGGATGGTGTCCTCCAAGATAAGGAGCAAGGTAGGGACAAAATAAAAATGGGGAGTGGGCATCTTGGAGAACCTCTAATACCAAAAATAAAGAAAAAGAAGGAGGACCAGCACTCATTTATACCACTAACTGGGATGGGGTCTGATAAGACATCAGGTCGGCATGCACCATGCCTAGGCAGATAATGCGTACTCAAACTTGGTTTGTCTAAACATACATAGCATTGTGTATCCACCTCTTTTTAAATAGTACGGAGGGAAATCTTCTCCTATCACATTTGATTTTAAGCTGATGTTTAAAGTGCAAAATCAGATCTTAATCAGAAGGTGATCCCCCCCCCCCTCCTCACTTCATATATCTAAGCATTAGGTCAACACTAGTAGTCTAACTTACAAACTAACCTCTATGCCCAGGTCTTTATTTACCCCTCTTTCTCTCATATCCATTCTTATCACTTCTGCCCATGTTTGCCGTTGCCTTCCCCTATGAACTGAACCTGATACTCCAACTGTTCTACATCTACTAACCTAAGAACTCTCATCTATTCTTTCAACATGGCCATACATTTATTTCCATTGTCTGAAGCGGTATTATGGTTTATTCAACTCACTATTAATCAAATCAGAGGTGTTTTTTTTAAAATGGTTTTAAACATCCACTAACTTTGAAGATGACTCTTGGAAATCGAAATAAAAGCATTGATATGGCTTCCAAAAATATAAAAATGCTATTTTTTTTACAATGCTTTTAATAAACCATAACATTTTATTCTTTTCATGTTCAGCCGAAGCTGGTTTACTATCTTCAAAGAACTCTTTTAATAACAGATAAAATCGGAAGAAAAAATGTAACTTTCTTAAACACGTAATTGATACCATGTGCAAGACCAGACGAGGGGAGGGGAGTAGCAACCCTAGTTGAAGTCAGTGTCCCTAATGATGCGGGTTTGAACAGAGCTGAGAGGGAGAAGATTACTATATACCAAGGTCTTATGTACGACATGACAAGAAACTGGAATCTGAGGAAGATCTCCATCATTCCAGTAATTATAGAAACTATCGGACTCATGAAAAAGAATATACCCGTTTAACCAAGTGCAAGAGAGATCCAAGCAATTACACTTAAAAGGACGGTTAGAATCCTAAAAAGATCTCTCGGTTGGAGTCTCTGAAATAGCAGGTGAATGTCCGGCATCCGGTCGGATGCCCCATCCCCAGCAAAAATAAAAATATAAGAAAATTTTTAAAAAGTATAATAGATATAAAGAAAAAAAGAAGAGACAACAAAAAAATATCTGTTCATAATTTTCCCTTGAAAAGGGGATTTTACCTCAAAATATCGTTAAAAATATAATAACTACTTAAAATCTGTGTTATTGTTTTATTTTCAAAACATGCATTGATAAGATTTTCTAATATATAATATATAGTAGTATGAAAATATATACATGACAAATAAGCTACACAGAACCATCCATATTTCATTCTCACAAGAAATCATCAGGCTAAATGTGTGGAGTTTTTGCTTGTGAATGCTTTTATATCTGAGAAGTGTCTATGATAGCTAATCAATCGGATTTGCTTTTATCATTACTCCGCTTCGGCTGTTATTTTCATTGGCCAATGGCTGAACTCCTCTCAAACAAAGGTCTGCCTGCCCTTTGTTTAACACCCTTTTTGTTTGAGGATCGTTTTGACGCAACCCATTTTTACATGGATTAAATTAATAGATGACCTTATTTTAACACGTAGGTACTAATAGTAAAAAAAAATTAGTAATATAATATATACAGGGTGGCCAAGAACTCACCGAGAGATCACTAACTTTAATAGATTCTTTATTTTTCATGATACCTTAATGGAATTTTAACATAATATGACGAAGACAATGGAGATTTGTTTGCAAAAAAGAACAAAAATTAAAATTTGCCAATGTCAACTGACCTTCACGTTCCCCAAACTTGACTAACCCTGACTTTTTCTTGTGGGGGTATCTCAAAGAAAACGTTTATATCAACAAACCTGAAACTCTACAGGAATTGAAGGAGAACATCAGGAATGAAGTCGGGGATTTAAATCGTAATCGAGTGATCCTGCAATCCGTCCTGGATAATGTTTTGGAAAGGGCACGAATTTGTGAAGCTGAAAATGGAAACCATTTAAAAGATGTTATTTTTCATTAATAAATACAAGGACCTGTGGCGCAGTGGATATAGTACTAAGTAAATTCAGTTCTAAGTGACAGTCATCTGAAGGTTGAAGGTTCAATCCTTAGTGCGGGCGATACAAAGACTTCTTCCCAGTCATGACAGATGGAACGAGAGTATGCTACCCCTGTGGATTTAATAATGGGTTCCGTTCAAAATTCCGTCCAGATTCCCGAGTTTGACAAGGTACACCTGAAGAAGGTCGGAGGTTGTGATAAAAACACCCAAGATGAGAACAGTAGTCCGAATATACCAAATTCTACAAATTCTTTTTCATTTTTGTTCTTTTTTACAAAAATTGTCTGCATCATATTATGTTAAAATTCTATTAAGGTACCATGAAAAATAAAGAATCTATTCAAGTTAAAAATCGCTCAGTAACTTATTGGCCACCCTGTATATCTATATATTATTATTTGTACTCACTAGGAGTTCTCACACAAATCATCATCAGTGATTGCTCACCGACAACAACCAGTGGTATTTCTTGGAGTCTGAGTAACAAAAAGCCTCCCCAGATTTCCAGTATTCTTCACCTCTTTTTGATAACCACCGCAAATAACCATGCAATATCACAACAGCCTATTACCATTGATTTCTCACTGGTAAGGATAATTGGTCTTCTCTGGGATTTGGGTGGCAATAAGCCTCCCCAAGGTCTTAGCATTCTCTGCACTTTTCCATTGGGGGTCTGGTTTGTGCTGTCCATTATTATTATTATTACTATTATTATTATCATCATCATCATCATCATCACTACTACTACTACTACTACTACTACTACTACTAATATTATTGTTGTTGTTGTTCGTTTCCCCAAAGCCTTTTTTCCTATATATTTGAATCATAAACAATAAAATACATGCTAAAATATTCTTCGGTTTTTGGATCGAGTTATGTTTTAAAAACTTCCATTTTAATTTTACTAATTAGCTTCAATTTGCAATTAACTCACCAAGTTACCCATCTCTTATAAAGTTTCTATCTATCACTCTAACTCTCTCTCACTGTATGTTGTTTGACCTGCTCTTATTTCATACGGTATCTATCACTCTCGCTGCTGTCACTTTCTCTCTGTGTTTATTAACAGTCAAACGTAATACAGAAAGGAAAGAATAAAGAGATTGGAATATTCCATTATAAACCAAATGTGATATCACCACAAGTAGTAATTCTATTTAGCCCATAGCTGGGGAATGAAAGAGGGAGAGAAAGAGAGATCTGAAAGAGACTAATTTTGGAATCTGTCTGTTTTATTGTTTTACTGTTTTGTAAACTCACTTTTCCTGATCCAACCAATCTAATATGGCTGATCATGTTAGCACACCTGTTCCTAGTGTAAGATAATCGATGTTAAGCAATGTTGGGCCTGGCCAGTACAAAATGGGTGATCATTTGGGAAGACTTGGTGCTGTATGTGGCAAAAATATCTTCAGAATTAAGTCTCTCCATCGCTGCTACTTGAGAAAAAACCAGCATGACATTTGATGAAACATTCCTGATGTTCTGAATACAAACTTTTTAAATTTGGTGGTTGAAAAAGATTTTCATGAATTTTTAAGTTTAACTGATGTTTTGTCAAATGTTGAATTATTTATTTATTAATAAATCTTTGAAATCGGCTGAAAATTCAAATTAATCTAAAAATCAATCGTATACAAAACATGTATGGTTCAGCATAAAATGACCTAACGATGGTTGACATACCGTAAAAGTCCAACCGCAATAACATCAAACAATCCAAGCCTACGGATCACTTTTTTTTGTATATATATATACATATAGTTGTCTGTTAGAAATGCTAGTTTTGAGTGTATGCATGCAACAACTTCTGCATTATGTGTATGTAGGCGTTGGATGTTGCGGTGTACGGGATGTGAAGGCTTGCACGCATATTATAATTCTTTACTTTACTTTACTTTAAAATTTACTTTATTTTAGAAAAGAAAAAATATAAATTTAAAATCTAATGGAAAGATAAAGAACATTTTATGCAGTTTGAATTGTTTTATTTTATCAGTTGATCACGTGTTCAGTTTCAGAAAGCAATATTGTTTCATTCCACTTCCTGTAGCCGCAGTGAAAGGTTTCGTCCCGAAGACGTCTGCCTATTTATAGCTCTGACCGAAATATGTCTGCAAATGTGTAGCCAAATAATGTGTGTATAAATAAAATAAAATTATACCTAATAAACAGCTCTATTTCTTGTTGAGCACTTTTATATGAACACAATAATGATTGACTGTGTTTTTATCCTGTGGATGTAAACGTACCTGGATTACTATTACTTGACGTTTAAGCAGAAATAAAGGTCCACGCACAACATTTAATTAAAAAGTAAAACAATAAATATATAAATAAACAAATAAATAAATAAAATTAAAAAAATAATAATAGTGATACTGAAACAAAGAAAATAGTTAAAACCCACAACACCAATATCAAACCCAAAATTTATTCACTGGAGAATTTATTCCAATGGCTGCCTTTTGCACGTTTTAAAAACAGAGTTAAAATCTGCATCTGAACAAGAGAATTTTTCCGGAAATATGATGTGTTTTACATCATATTTCCTTGTATCGAGTGACATTGAAAGCAAGTAAAATTTGTAATTTAAAAAAAAAAATTAAAAAAAAAAAAAAAAAATAATACTTCGCCGTTCCAGCAGCCCACAGAGTGAAGATAAAAGAGACAGAAAAACAAAGCAAATACGCGGAACTAGCCAGAGAACTGAAAGGAATATGGAGCATGAAGAAAGTCAGTATAATACCAATAATCGTAGGAGCACTAGGAACAGTCATAAAAAAGCCTGAAGAAAAGACTGGGAAAAATTGGAATTAAAGGGATCACTAAGACCATACAAAGGACGGCAATGATCAAAACAGCTGCAATCTTAAGGAAAATCCTCCAATGCGGAAACCAACTCGCATAAGCTACGAAGGGTAACCAGTCATATAGAATTTACACGAACCAAGGAACAGAAACTGCAAGAAACATCAAATCATAAGCTCACCCCAGAATAAATTACATCAGCCTCAGCTGACACCACACAAAATAGTTGTAGAGTGTCAAGGAAGATGAGAAGACTGAGGAGGGAGAGCACTAACCAGACCTCCACTGGAAAAGTACGGAAAGTACTGGGACCTTGGGGAGGCTTATTACCACCCAAATCCCAGAGGAGACCAATGGTCGTTACCAGCAATAAATCAATGGTAGGCAGCTGTTGCGATAACGCAAGGTCATTTGCGGTGGTTATTGAAAAGAAGTGGAGAGTACTGGAAATTTGGGGAGGTTTGTTGTCACTCAGACTCCAGGGAATACCACAAGTTGTCGTTGGTGAAGAATCACTGACGATGACTTGTGTGAGAACTCTTAGTTAGTACAAAAAAAAAAAAAAAATAATAATAATAATAATAATAATAATAATAATAATAATAATAATAATAATAATAATAATAATAATAATGATAATAATAATGATAATGATGATGATAATGATGATGATGATAATAATAATAATAATAATGATAATAATAATGATAATGATGATGATGATAATAATAATAATAATAATGATAATGATAATGATAATAATAATAATAATGATAATGATAATAATAATGATAATAATAATAATAATAATAATAATGATAATGATAATAATGATGATGATGGGTAAAAACGAAAAACTAATTTTACTTTCACTTTTATATTCATTTTATTTTGTTTTCAATCTGTTTATATCCGATACCTTTCTGTATTGAAATCGCCTCCTATAAACTATCTCTACATATACTACACACAATGCAAACAACATAAACCTTATTTTATATATATATATATATATATATATATATATATATATATACATATATATCAAGAACGTAGCGTGGCAGTGCAAATTGAATAAGAAATGTTGTTCTTGGTTTAGAAAGCATTGTTTATATGATAATATGAATTATTAAAAATAATAATGAATAATCATATACAAAAATAAAAATAATATATATATGTGTGTGTGTGTGTGTTCATTGTACTCTAAACTAAAAAGAATTTAACTTAATGATGTTTTCATTGTTTGTCTCATAATTGTTTGTATCCAAGATGGCGTACGGTATGTATGATGCCTTGTTGTGTTTGAGTGACTTGCATTTACGGTATCTGTTTTGCTGTTTGACAGGAAATTGGAGATTCATCTGACGGTAGAGCAAGTAAGCACAAACAGTTTATGATGATTGACTGTCTCAGTGAAAGGGAGGATAGCTGGAGTGGGGGAGGAGAAGGAGGAGGAAGAGGAGGCATAGTTCTCAACCAACAGGGACTAGGTGAGGAACAAATACATAACTATTGTTTTATTAAAAATATTTTTTTTGAAGATGAAAAAAAAAAAAGCACCCTACAAGTTCACTCCCCCAAAATACTGACTCACATGCACCCCACCAAATAATTATAAACGATTCTTTAAAGAAAAATATGTTTTAAAAATTGATAAATCATGAATCCAATGTAAGTTCCTCTAAAAATAAATATATCAAAACAGGAAATTGTTTCAGTGTTGAATTGAGTAATAATACAGAGTGACTCTCAAAATTCTACAATCCTTTATGTAAGCCAACCATATTTGGTACAAATAAACTCCAATCTATGCCTGACTTGCCCACCAAGTTTCAGTTATAAATGTCCAGCAATCTTTCTTTTATTGCCGTTCAATCATATGCGGAGACACTTTGGTGATCATTTCATGAGTAAGAGATGTGGTCATGAATGGGCTTCACACTCATCGAACTTTAACCTCCCAGATTTTTATCTGTGTGATTGTCTCAACTAAATATCAAAACAATCCCCGGACTATTGCCGAGTCATCACAGCCAAAACCAGGACAGGAATATGTCAGAGTTATTGACAATTTTGCATATCGTATATGTGTGATAAAGCAAAGATTGTTGAACATTCATGTCTGAAACCTGGTGGACAAGCCAAGCATAGTCTGAAGTTTATTTGTCCCAAATATGGTTGGATTGTAGAAAGAAGTTTGTATTTTATTAACGATTTCATGGGTGGCATATTTTGGGGATCACCCTGTATTTCAAGATAAAAGTACAATATATGCAAGTACTGGACCAATTAACCGACAGGCTTATAACCGGAAGTGATCCACATTTCTGGATATTTCGGATTTCCGGATACAGCATAAAATATGACTTAAACAATAAAAAGTAAAATAACTAAATGGTACAAATTAATACATTTTTAAAGCTGGTCTTGTTTAATCCTTATTAATCCATGTAGAATTTTAAATATATATACTCTACACTAAAACTGCACCAGTAAACACTATAATATATATATATATATATATATATATATATATATATATATATATATATATATAGTGTGTAGATTTCAATTTTGTGTAGAGAATCTGAATAACAGAGCTCAATGTAATTTAAACAGAGCAAAACAGAATTATAAAAAGAAAAACTATACACACATTAAGGTTGTACACATAATAACTTATTTCGACCCCTTTAATTAGGTCTCCTCAGATGTATAGACAACCACGTCAAAAAAACCCTTTATTTTTGACGTGGTTGTCTATACATCTGAGGACACCTAATTAAAGGGGTCGAAATAAGTTATTATGTGTACAACCTTAATGTGTGTATAGTTTTTCTTTTTATAATTCTATATATATATATATATATATATATATATTGGGATGGACAATGAAAGTTAAAGTAATTTGTTTTTTAACCAAAAAAAACAACACCCTCGATTGAAAAAAAATCCATATAAAAACAAAGAATTAATCAGATCTTAATGAAATGTTCAGTATTTATTAATTAATTAATGAATGCTTATATATAAAGTGTTTATCTTATTGAAAAAACTAATAAAAAAACTCATAGATTTATTTTGGGTCAATTAAATTACATTATCCCCTCTTCATTTCAAAGAGGAATTACGTCTTATTATATTTATAGCCGAAACTAAGTAGGCATCTTTGCCTTTGCAAAGAGATGACACCCTGAAAGGTGAGAACGAAAAAAGAAAATAAATTTAAGGCTGCGCTCGGTAAAAAATGATACTCAAAGATAAGAAATTTAAATGTAAAAATGTTTTGTTAGCTTCCTTCATTTTTTTTTTCATTCATACCTTGTTATCGCTTTGTGAATGTGGTCACTGAGTTTTGACTATTTCAGGTATAACAACATATTTCATTCTTGCAATGAAGGAAAAATAAAGTGACCTAAAAAATATATATGATTTTGTGGTGCTTTCTCAGATTAGAAACCACGCTAAAATCGACTTGACGTCGGTACTTTCTGGATGTTTACATAAACCGGCGGAAAGTACCGGTGACCTACCTGCGTCCAAAAAAAATCAAAAACATTTTAAGCAAAAAATTAAAGCAAAAATATCAAATAAAAACATTTAGTCAAATTGTTTGAAAGAAATATTTATTTTTTTAACGAAGAAATAAAAATAAACATGTGATACATTATATTTTTAAGTGTTTTTTTTTTACTGAATATTAATTTTGGTTTGTAATCAGGTAAAAATGGCGTCGTTAAGGGTTAGGGTTTTTTTGTTTTTTTTTACTGAAAATTAATTTTGGTTTTGTTAGGGTTAGGGTTAGGGATCCAAGTTTTTTTTTGTTTTTTTTTCGCCTGAACATATTTTTTCCCAGATCAGGCTGCCCTGTGGCTCCCTGAGACGAAATTCACCTACATTGAGGTTTTTTTTTTTTTTTTTTTTTTTTTTTTGTTTGTAAAACTTAATTATGTTCTACAAAACCAAAAACAAAAACAACAGCCCCTCTCCCTTTCTCCCTCCCCTTTTTTATTTTTATTTTTCCTACCCTACTCCCGGTCCTGGATATGACCTTAAACTACATCCGATGGTGAGATCCGGCTTACGAACTTTGGGGCATGTGGAGCCTCCTCTTAATTACCATTGCTCCCAGGTCCACCCTGACCCGGAGTGGTAGTACCTGTTAGGGTCCCAACTATGGGTTAAATAGAAACAGATATTAAAAGGGGAAAGAAACAAAAAAGAGAAGAAAACAAGACCAGATTCGGCATTAAATAACCCAAAAAGGGTTGATATGCCGTAAAACAAAACTACCAAACCAAACCATATTTTTTCTTTTGCGATTAGTTTTTTTCCCTGCAAAAAGTTAATCATTCCTTCGGGAGACACAACAGCCAGTAATAGCTCATGAAAATTTGCAGTACTTTCGCGTTTCAATCAGTTTCAATCGCGTTTCAATCAGTTGAAATGTTTACATGTAGTATACTTATTTTCTCGCAATTTGATTGGCTAACCGCTTCGGTACTTTCCGGCGGTTTATGTAAACATTTGGAAAGTACCGAATCCAAGTCGATTTTAGCGTGGGTCCTAATCTAAGAAAGTACCAATTTTGTAATAAAATAAATGCTTTATACTAACATTTAATTTATTAATTAATAAATACTGAAAATGTTATTAAAATCAGACAATTCTTTGATTTTTGGTTAATTATTTTTAATCAGGTATAGGCATGATTTAGTTAAAAAAACAAACAAATGACTTTCACTTTTATTGTCCGTCCCTATGTATATAGAATTAAAAAATTAAGCAAAGTAAAGAAAATACTTTTATTCAACGCATACGATAAAAATAACTACATATTTAAAGATCCACTTAAAAGAAGTACAAAAAAACAAACTTTATACAAATTAATCAACTTCAAAAACAGGGTTTAGCAATTTTTAAAAATAGCCGGTTTTCTGAATTTCCGGATTTCTGATAAAAGTTTTTGTACCTCTACTCAGATTTAAGTTACACAGTCAAATAAACCTCACCATTTTTTGTTTTCAGGATGTTTTGGCTTCAAACTTTGATTAAATTTGATAAATTTATTTTTATTTAAAAATTTTAATTTTGTTTTTTAATTTTTGATCGTTTGCATGTTGCTTTTTACACGTTCAGTTTAAAAAAAAAATTTGGTGTTGTAAAATTTTCCAAGTTCAACCCCTAAAATACGGAAATAAAGTGTTATGGTTATACAATCCCTTAATGGGAGGAGGTGTTATGGTTATACAATCCCTTAATAGGAGGAGGTGTTATGTTATACAATCCCTTAATGGGAGGAGGTGTTATGGTTATACAATCCCTTAATGGGAGGAGGTATTATGGTTATACAATCCCTTAATAGGAGGAGGTGTTATGTTATACAATCCCTTAATGGGAGGAGGTGTTATGGTTATACAATCCCTTAATGGGAGGAGGTGTTATGGTTATACAATCCTTTCATGGGAGGAGGTGTTATGGTTATATAATCCCTTAATGGGAAGAGGTGTATATGTTGTTTGCTTCTTTAGGTCAGAATTGACAATATTGTCTGAATTTCTCTTTTGTGAATTTTGAACAATAAGGATTAGACATCAATTAATAGATATTCTCCAAATTTTAGTTTCTTTGGAATATTTTAAAGAGTTTTTAGGGGACATAATGTGGGCACAACCTCCCATTTTTAAAAAAGATTCAATCAACCATTTTGCCAAATCATATAACAACATTATAAGAGAAACTAAGAACAAGCATTTGTTTACTTTATAGAGTTGAGATAAAATCATTGATATTTCATGAAGAATATACAATTCAAATCATTTGGGATTATTTTATTCTTCAAAGGTTCTGAAGGAAATGTCTCAGTCTAAGTTAAACCATTCTGAGGAATGTATTGTTTGTCTGAAATATATGCTTGACAATCTGATCAATCAGGCTCCGCCCAAGTAGCCTGGATACTGGAGTCCCTACACATCTTCCAATCAAGCAGAATATACAAACTGTAAATATATATAAATAGCTTATATATCTAATATATAAAGTAAAGTCAGTCTCTTTATCGTTTCTTTGTCATCGATAGCTTTCTTCCTACAAAAATCAATATTTGATTCTGGTTCCTCAGTTTTTCTTGTGGATCGTTGCAGCATGTTGTTAAGAAGAATAAAATGTAATTTGATTTAATGTTTTTCAGAAAATACTTTGTCCGGTTCAGGATTATTTTCAAATGTCTAACATTAAAAGAAGGGACATAACTTTGTATTCGTTCATGCAAGGTTGTTTCGATTTAATTTCTTCAAGAAAATATTTTTGTCGAGTCGGAATTAATTTCAAATGGCTGCCATCTTAAAAAGAGGCATAACTGTATTCGTTCATACAGAGTTATTTCTCTTTGATTAGAACAAAAAAATAATATTTTGGAAAAAAGAAAACTGCCATAGTTTAAAAAAAGCAAAGCAGAACAAATTTTAAGTAAACACACTACCGGGCAACGCCGTGTAAGGTACAGCTTGTTATTAGATAATATTCTCTGACATGGACACACCTTATCAGAGCAAGTTCTACTAAAAAAGTAGGATTCATTTTTTTTTTACATCTTTTTTTTAGTTTCTTGGCCCTTTTCCCTAAGATCTCACTTTAATCCAATCAATTTCTGTAAATAAATGTATTTATGTAAAAATGTTTTCAACAATTTGGAGATATTTTAAGTTGGAGTAAATGTGGTATTGTGGTGACTAAGATGATTCTAGTTAAGAGTAAGATAGATATTTTTATAACTTTTGACAAAGTATAGCCAACAACCTCCATTTTAAAGAAAGAGTGACCGACTCGATTTTTCCGAAACCTTTGAACGACGTTAGAAAACGTTTGAACACAAATACTAAATATTTTGTCAAGAAAAGAAAACAAAATTGCAAAATAAAAAAAAATCATTGAATTAAAAAACAATAACAAATAATAGTTAATTAATAAATTAACTTTAACAAAACGAATATGCAAATTAGTTAACCTTACAAATCTGACATCACATCAACATAAACGGTATATAAAACAGATGGTGCACATATTAAAAATCTGAGGAAAAATTTGGAGCTGGAGTTCCTAAAGCAGTCTGATGCTATATACAGCAACGTTCTGTGACAAAACTGGTGTAACTGTCAGACAGATGAGTTACTTTCCTTGAATACAGGTAGTGGAGACGATTTAAGGCAGACATGTTGACATATGAGGTGACCAGTGAATGTCTTTGGGGGTTTTATTTACTCCTCCCCAGGAGTTAGGCACAAGGCCAGTTTTATCTTACTCCCACAAGTAAGATGTGACCCAAGATCGGGTCGAGAAAGTGGGGTTTTAAAAGCCAGCGCTCGAGAGGTGAGCACTCTGGCCATTTAAAAATTGCCTGGGCAGGTTAGGGTTAGGGTTAGGGTCGCCTCAGACAGTAAGCAATAAACTTACTCCTCCCCAAAGAGGGGAGGCAAAGCCTGGGAGGGTGAACCTCCTAGAACTGCACAGGACAGGCGTGCAGTATCCAGCGGAACAGATACTACACTTTGATCTTGACCAAAAGGAATGTCTTTGGAGGTTGTAGAAAACATTAACAACTAGAACCACGTATATCGCCTCTTGCCTTTTCAATGGACCATTCCAGAAAGGTTATGCTGCATGGGTAACAGCCTTATGCTCTGAGCACAATTCCGTAGTCTTCCGAGATTGAAGGATACAAATAAAAACTAATTATCTACAAGTGTATGAAGACCATTTTGGAATAGAATGGTTTGGACTGAAGAACATTCTTCCAGAAATTGTTAACCCATTCTGAACACAACTACAGAAACTCTTACTCTGAGTTAGCCATTTTGAAAAGTATCCCCATGGAACAATTTTCATGTGCGTATAGTTTGCACAGTATCATTGAGTATGATTATTTTAGTGTACAATTCAAGATGGAAGGACTAGCATTAAAGCCCAAAATGATTGTCTTGTATCTCTATCACTTTATGAAGTTATTGTTAGAGCAACCTAACAAAACAGAACAGTTATTTCCCTTGGATTAAAAGAAAGAGTTATCGCCCTTGGATAAAAAGAAGTCGTCTGCCATGACAGTTGAAAAAGTAAATAGAACGGCTCTCACAATCAAACAAGCATCTCGCGTTCAGCGGTTTTCTACATTTCACTTTAATCAGTTTTTTTGTTAAAGGTTCTACTTCGATTTTCCTTCATTTTTGAGTATAAATTAAAACTATAACAACGTATAAACGCCAGTTATCTATTATTAAACTAAAGTTGAGTTAATCAACGTTTGTTTTCCTAAGGCTTTTTGAGGGGTTGAAATGCAATCAGTAGATTTTTAAGTATATAATAAACATTTCATTTTATTTTTATAGAGAGAAAAAAATGTTTTTACATTTTACAAGCAAAATTCAGTTATCTTTCTAATCACCAAAAATCAGAGAATTTTGATTAAATGCTCAACACTAATTTAAGAAATTATATATTTTATAAGGATTTCTAACTGACATGGACACACCATACCAGATCAATGCTGTTAATCAGTTTTCAAATTTAACATAATAGCAATTTTCAAAAGAATAAAAGTCTAATAGAATTTATGTTTCGGCCAGATTAATGTGCAGTAATGCTTTTTAATATACTATTACTGTTAAAAGAGACTCTATATCAGCTTTTTTTATATTAAAATTTTAAGTAAGAGGACAAAAATAAAAGTAAGAAGGCCTCCAGTGCACTGTTCAAATCATTCCCGCACGTTGTCCTATGTAGATAGTGCTAAACTGTTCTCATTATGAAACGAAGGATTTATTTTATTTTTTTATAAAACCTTTATTTTATTTTTTTATAAAACCTTTATTTTATTCTGCATCGTTTTAGTCTTAAATTGAGAATTTAGAAAAAGAAATTTATTCATTACAGAAACTTTTTCAGGAAATTTAAAAAAAAATAGTTTCCAGATATGGATTTTATAGAAATTATTACATTTAGAAATTTCTTTATTTCTTTTTTAAGATATCACATTTAAAAGTGAAAAGAAATCAATATTTACCCAACAGTGGAGTTATTTTGCTTTTCTGTTTTAAAAAACAAAACAAGCACAATTTAAAATTTCATAAAAATTGATGTTTTACATCCATAACTGATTATTTAAATACTAGCAGGACCCATGTCCCGGCGTTGCCCAGGGAAAATTTAAATTAAAAGAAAGTCAATGGTAGAATATTAAAAAGAAAAAAATCCAGAAAAAATATAAAAAATGTAACTTTTTCACCGCTTAAGAAAAAGAAGTTAATTCGAGAAGCAGGAAAAGAAAAAGGAAAATATGCCCCCCCCTCTCTACTACGATGGGTGTGATAGTACAATAGTGTTTACAAACCTCTTTTTACTATTCTCATAGATAAATGAAAACAAAAGTTTAGTAACACTGATTCATCTAATTTACAAAATAAAAAAGATTCACATTTTGGTATAATTGTAGATTAACATCCTCTGCTACTCCCCCCCACAAATACATTATCTTTTTTAGGCGATTACGTGAGAACAACATGAAGAACTTTGTGGAAAGAAAAAAAGGATTATTTAAGAATGTAAAAAGGTGATAATTTTCTTATATAAATTCAATGTAAAATGATCCCCATTTCCGGGAATGTCTAGTGTTTCTTTTTATGGTAGCTAAATCCAGTGCGATTATTGTTTTTCGCGTATAAATATGGTAATTAACGTTTTAACGAAAACTGCGAACAAATAATGATCCATAAATAATGGCTTGCAAAATGTGGTAACGCAAATTGGTCACAGATTCGACGATGAGGAAAATGAAATGTTGCAGTTTAGTGAGGATGTAAACATAATCGTTCAGGGTTAGGGTTAGTTGTAGTTTAGTGAGGATGTAAACATAATCGTTCAGGGTTAGGGTTAGGGTTAGTTGCAGTTTAGTGAGGATGTAAACATAATCGTTCAGGGTTAGGGTTAGTTGCAGTTTAGTGAGGATGTAAACATAATCGTTCAGGGTTAGGGTTAGTTGTAGTTTAGTGAGGATGTAAACATAATCGTTCAGGGTTAGGGTTAGGGTTAGTTGCAGTTTAGTGAGGATGTAAACATAATCGTTCAGGGTTAGGGTTAGTTGCAGTTTAGTGAGGATGTAAACATAATCGTTCAGGGTTAGGGTTAGTTGTAGTTTAGTGAGGATGTAAACATAATCGTTCAGGGTTAGGGTTAGTTGCAGTTTAGTGAGGATGTAAACATAATCGTTCAGGGTTAGGGTTAGTTGTAGTTTAGTGAGGATGTAAACATAATCGTTCAGGGTTAGGGTTAGTTGCAGTTTAGTGAGGATGTAAACATAATCGTTCAGGGTTAGGGTTAGTTGTAGTTTAGTGAGGATGTAAACATAATCGTTCAGGGTTAGGGTTAGTTGCAGTTTAGTGAGGATGTAAACATAATCGTTCAGGGTTAGGGTTAGTTGCAGTTTAGTGAGGATGTAAACATAATCGTTCAGGGTAAGGGTTAGTTGTAGTTTAGTGAGGATGTAAACATAATCGTTCAGGGTTAGGGTTAGTTGCAGTTTAGTGAGGATGTAAACATAATCGTTCAGGGTTAGGGTTAGTTGCAGTTTAGTGAGGATGTAAACATAATCGTTCAGGGTTAGGGTTAGTTGCAGTTTAGTGAGGATGTAAACATAATCGTTCAGGGTTAGGGTTAGGGTTAGTTGCAGTTTAGTGAGGATGTAAACATAATCGTTCAGGGTTAGGGTTAGTTGCAGTTTAGTGAGGATGTAAACATAATCGTTCAGGGTTAGGGTTAGTTGTAGTTTAGTGAGGATGTAAACATAATCGTTCAGGGTTAGGGTTAGTTGCAGTTTAGTGAGGATGTAAACATAATCGTTCAGGGTTAGGGTTAGGGTTAGTTGCAGTTTAGTGAGGATGTAAACATAATCGTTCAGGGTTAGGGTTAGTTGCAGTTTAGTGAGGATGTAAACATAATCGTTCAGGGTTAGGGTTAGTTGTAGTTTAGTGAGGATGTAAACATAATCGTTCAGGGTTAGGGTTAGGGTTAGTTGCAGTTTAGTGAGGATGTAAACATAATCGTTCAGGGTTAGGGTTAGTTGCAGTTTAGTGAGGATGTAAACATAATCGTTCAGGGTTAGGGTTAGTTGTAGTTTTGTGAGGATGTAAACATAATCGTTCAGGGTTAGGGTTAGGGTTAGTTGCAGTTTAGTGAGGATGTAAACATAATCGTTCAGGGTTAGGGTTAGTTGCAGTTTAGTGAGGATGTAAACATAATCGTTCAGGGTTAGGGTTAGTTGTAGTTTAGTGAGGATGTAAACATAATCGTTCAGGGTTAGGGTTAGGGTTAGTTGCAGTTTAGTGAGGATGTAAACATAATCGTTCAGGGTTAGGGTTAGTTGCAGTTTAGTGAGGATGTAAACATAATCGTTCAGGGTTAGGGTTAGTTGCAGTTTAGTGAGGATGTAAACATAATCGTTCAGGGTTAGGGTTAGGGTTAGTTGCAGTTTAGTGAGGATGTAAACATAATCGTTCAGGGTTAGGGTTAGTTGCAGTTTAGTGAGGATGTAAACATAATCGTTCAGGGTTAGGGTTAGTTGTAGTTTAGTGAGGATGTAAACATAATCGTTCAGGGTTAGGGTTAGTTGCAGTTTAGTGAGGATGTAAACATAATCGTTCAGGGTTAGGGTTAGGGTTAGTTGCAGTTTAGTGAGGATGTAAACATAATCGTTCAGGGTTAGGGTTAGTTGCAGTTTAGTGAGGATGTAAACATAATCGTTCAGGGTTAGGGTTAGTTGTAGTTTAGTGAGGATGTAAACATAATCGTTCAGGGTTAGGGTTAGGGTTAGTTGCAGTTTAGTGAGGATGTAAACATAATCGTTCAGGGTTAGGGTTAGTTGCAGTTTAGTGAGGATGTAAACATAATCGTTCAGGGTTAGGGTTAGTTGTAGTTTAGTGAGGATGTAAACATAATCGTTCAGGGTTAGGGTTAGGGTTAGTTGCAGTTTAGTGAGGATGTAAACATAATCGTTCAGGGTTAGGGTTAGTTGTAGTTTAGTGAGGATGTAAACATAATCGTTCAGGGTTAGGGTTAGTTGCAGTTTAGTGAGGATGTAAACATAATCGTTCAGGGTTAGGGTTAGTTGTAGTTTAGTGAGGATGTAAACATAATCGTTCAGGGTTAGGGTTAGTTGCAGTTTAGTGAGGATGTAAACATAATCGTTCAGGGTTAGGGTTAGTTGCAGTTTAGTGAGGATGTAAACATAATCGTTCAGGGTTAGGGTTAGTTGTAGTTTAGTGAGGATGTAAACATAATCGTTCAGGGTTAGGGTTAGTTGCAGTTTAGTGAGGATGTAAACATAATCGTTCAGGGTTAGGGTTAGTTGTAGTTTAGTGAGGATGTAAACATAATCGTTCAGGGTTAGGGTTAGTTGTAGTTTAGTGAGGATGTAAACATAATCGTTCAGGGTTAGGGTTAGTTGCAGTTTAGTGAGGATGTAAACATAATCGTTCAGGGTTAGGGTTAGTTGTAGTTTAGTGAGGATGTAAACATAATCGTTCAGGGTTAGGGTTAGTTGCAGTTTAGTGAGGATGTAAACATAATCGTTCAGGGTTAGGGTTAGTTGCAGTTTAGTGAGGATGTAAACATAATCGTTCAGGGTTAGGGTTAGTTGTAGTTTAGTGAGGATGTAAACATAATCGTTCAGGGTTAGGGTTAGTTGCAGTTTAGTGAGGATGTAAACATAATCGTTCAGGGTTAGGGTTAGTTGTAGTTTAGTGAGGATGTAAACATAATCGTTCAGGGTTAGGGTTAGGGTTAGTTGCAGTTTAGTGAGGATGTAAACATAATCGTTCAGGGTTAGGGTTAGGGTTAGTTGTAGTTTAGTGAGGATGTAAACATAATCGTTCAGGGTTAGGGTTAGTTGCAGTTTAGTGAGGATGTAAACATAATCGTTCAGGGTTAGGGTTAGTTGCAGTTTAGTGAGGATGTAAACATAATCGTTCAGGGTTAGGGTTTGTTGTAGTTTAGTGAGGATGTAAACATAATCGTTCAGGGTTAGGGTTAGTTGCAGTTTAGTGAGGATGTAAACATAATCGTTCAGGGTTAGGGTTAGTTGTAGTTTAGTGAGGATGTAAACATAATCGTTCAGGGTTAGGGTTAGTTGCAGTTTAGTGAGGATGTAAACATAATCGTTCAGGGTTAGGGTTAGTTGTAGTTTAGTGAGGATGTAAACATAATCGTTCAGGGTTAGGGTTAGTTGCAGTTTAGTGAGGATGTAAACATAATCGTTCAGGGTTAGGGTTAGTTGCAGTTTAGTGAGGATGTAAACATAATCGTTCAGGGTTAGGGTTAGTTGTAGTTTAGTGAGGATGTAAACATAATCGTTCAGGGTTAGGGTTAGTTGCAGTTTAGTGAGGATGTAAACATAATCGTTCAGGGTTAGGGTTAGTTGCAGTTTAGTGAGGATGTAAACATAATCGTTCAGGGTTAGGGTTAGTTGCAGTTTAGTGAGGATGTAAACATAATCGTTCAGGGTTAGGGTTAGTTGTAGTTTAGTGAGGATGTAAACATAATCGTTCAGGGTTAGGGTTAGTTGCAGTTTAGTGAGGATGTAAACATAATCGTTCAGGGTTAGGGTTAGTTGCAGTTTAGTGAGGATGTAAACATAATCGTTCAGGGTTAGGGTTAGTTGTAGTTTAGTGAGGATGTAAACATAATCGTTCAGGGTTAGGGTTAGTTGCAGTTTAGTGAGGATGTAAACATAATCGTTTAGGGTTAGGGTTAGTTGTAGTTTAGTGAGGATGTAAACATAATCGTTCAGGGTTAGGGTTAGTTGCAGTTTAGTGAGGATGTAAACATAATCGTTCAGGGTTAGGGTTAGTTGCAGTTTAGTGAGGATGTAAACATAATCGTTCAGGGTTAGGGTTAGTTGTAGTTTAGTGAGGATGTAAACATAATCGTTCAGGGTTAGGGTTAGTTGCAGTTTAGTGAGGATGTAAACATAATCGTTCAGGGTTAGGGTTAGTTGCAGTTTAGTGAGGATGTAAACATAATCGTTCAGGGTTAGGGTTAGTTGCAGTTTAGTGAGGATGTAAACATAATCGTTCAGGGTTAGGGTTTGTTGTAGTTTAGTGAGGATGTAAACATAATCGTTCAGGGTTAGGGTTAGTTGCAGTTTAGTGAGGATGTAAACATAATCGTTCAGGGTTAGGGTTAGTTGCAGTTTAGTGAGGATGTAAACATAATCGTTCAGGGTTAGGGTTAGTTGTAGTTTAGTGAGGATGTAAACATAATCGTTCAGGGTTAGGGTTAGTTGCAGTTTAGTGAGGATGTAAACATAATCGTTCAGGGTTAGGGTTAGTTGCAGTTTAGTGAGGATGTAAACATAATCGTTCAGGGTTAGGGTTAGGGTTAGTTGCAGTTTAGTGAGGATGTAAACATAATCGTTCAGGGTTAGGGTTAGTTGCAGTTTAGTGAGGATGTAAACATAATCGTTCAGGGTTAGGGTTAGTTGCAGTTTAGTGAGGATGTAAACATAATCGTTCAGGGTTAGGGTTAGGGTTAGTTGCAGTTTAGTGAGGATGTAAACATAATCGTTCAGGGTTAGGGTTAGTTGCAGTTTAGTGAGGATGTAAACATAATCGTTCAGGGTTAGGGTTAGTTGCAGTTTAGTGAGGATGTAAACATAATCGTTCAGGGTTAGGGTTAGTTGCAGTTTAGTGAGGATGTAAACATAATCGTTCAGGGTTAGGGTTAGTTGCAGTTTAGTGAGGATGTAAACATAATCGTTCAGGGTTAGGGTTAGTTGCAGTTTAGTGAGGATGTAAACATAATCGTTCAGGGTTAGGGTTAGTTGCAGTTTAGTGAGGATGTAAACATAATCGTTCAGGGTTAGGGTTTGTTGCAGTTTAGTGAGGATGTAAACATAATCGTTCAGGGTTAGGGTTAGGGTTAGTTGCAGTTTAGTGAGGATGTAAACATAATCGTTCAGGGTTAGGGTTAGTTGTAGTTTAGTGAGGATGTAAACATAATCGTTCAGGGTTAGGGTTAGTTGCAGTTTAGTGAGGATGTAAACATAATCGTTCAGGGTTAGGGTTAGTTGCAGTTTAGTGAGGATGTAAACATAATCGTTCAGGGTTAGGGTTAGTTGCAGTTTAGTGAGGATGTAAACATAATCGTTCAGGGTTAGGGTTAGTTGCAGTTTAGTGAGGATGTAAACATAATCGTTCAGGGTTAGGGTTAGTTGTAGTTTAGTGAGGATGTAAACATAATCGTTCAGGGTTAGGGTTAGTTGCAGTTTAGTGAGGATGTAAACATAATCGTTCAGGGTTAGGGTTAGTTTCAGTTTAGTGAGGATGTAAACATAATCGTTCAGGGTTAGGGTTAGTTGTAGTTTAGTGAGGATGTAAACATAATCGTTCAGGGTTAGGGTTAGTTGCAGTTTAGTGAGGATGTAAACATAATCGTTCAGGGTTAGGGTTAGTTGCAGTTTAGTGAGGATGTAAACATAATCGTTCAGGGTTAGGGTTAGGGTTAGTTGCAGTTTAGTGAGGATGTAAACATAATCGTTCAGGGTTAGGGTTAGTTGTAGTTTAGTGAGGATGTAAACATAATCGTTCAGGGTTAGGGTTAGGGTTAGTTGCAGTTTAGTGAGGATGTAAACATAATCGTTCAGGGTTAGGGTTAGTTGCAGTTTAGTGAGGATGTAAACATAATCGTTCAGGGTTAGGGTTAGTTGCAGTTTAGTGAGGATGTTAACATAATCGTTCAGGGTTAGGGTTAGTTGCAGTTTAGTGAGGATGTAAACATAATCGTTCAGGGTTAGGGTTAGTTGCAGTTTAGTGAGGATGTAAACATAATCGTTCAGGGTTAGGGTTAGTTGCAGTTTAGTGAGGATGTAAACATAATCGTTCAGGGTTAGGGTTAGTTGCAGTTTAGTGAGGATGTAAACATAATCGTTCAGGGTTAGGGTTAGTTGTAGTTTAGTGAGGATGTAAACATAATCGTTCTCGGTCAATCGTAGAAAAGATGAAATTGTAGATTATTGTTTTTTGGTATAATAATGTTAACGAATGTTTTAACGAAAAATGCAAACCAATAAGGATCCAGTATATTTTTTAATTTCTGTAGTTCAAAACAAAATTCGCTGGAATTTGAAATTGTATTAAATGAAAAAGAAGACAATATTTACGTGGGTTGATAAATGTCGGGAAATAATCGCTCGAGTTTCACTAAGAAATAAATAGATTCTATTAAGTACAAACATTAAGAATCAGACAAAGCAAAATGAAAGGAAAATAAGATTATTTTGCTGTGATGTGACTGTTTATAATTGAAAGAATTTAGGAAGTCATTAGGAAAAGACAAAAAACTAACAAATGCTGTATTTTAACTTGTGCGTTAAGAAACAAATTCAGTAAAGTTATAGATAATCACAGATATCTTGAGATGTGTGTGTTGAACAAAAATTATTTAATGTTGATATGAATATTTAAAAAAATCATAGTAATATTTTTATTTAAACCAACTAATACATGTTTCATTCGTCAACATTAAAAATATATTTCTTTAAATAACATTTTATTCACACTTATTCAATGATTTTATAAAAAATGTATCGAGAAAAAATAAAGAAAAACACTGCAAAAAACGGTCTTCATTCTTTTACCCCCCCCCCCCAACAAACTTAAAAACGACGATTTCTACCTTTTTATTTCTTGGCACATACGAAATTACCGATGGCTGATTCAACATTATTACGGAACTCAGGTGTTATTTGTGTCACGGGGTTAATTTACGCTTCCAAATTATTGAACATTGCATATAAACATAATATAATAATAATCATAGTCATATTATTATTTATAAAAAAAATACATCTTTCATTCTTCAACTTTAAAAAAAATTCTTACAATACCTTTTTGGTACAGAAACTCAAAGTTTTTTTTTTTTCTTTTACTCACAAAAAAAATCGGATATTCACACTAGAAAACCGGTTTTTATTTTATATATATATATATATATATATATATATATATATATATATATATAATCAAACTTCACATCCCCCCACCAAAAGACATTAAAAGATTTCCGCATTTACTCTAAAAGTTAAAAAGATTTCTTGCTTATTATGCTGAGTCTTACTTTAACTGACCTAACTTACTTCCCCCCTCCCCCCCGTCAACGTTTTAAAAGCGTTCATAAAGTATTTGGTATTCACAGCCTCAAAGAACTAGAAAGAAGATGATAAATTACACCGATATTTTCATATTACCGTATTAGTATCCCATCTGCTAGCTTCAAATTTTTTTTCTTAAGATTAACTTAGCGGAGCGAAAATATCAAACAATGAAGCCATTTGGAGAATACTTAACTTTCACATACATGTCCATCATCCCCTGTCATTCCATCTAGAAAATGGACAGTGGATATACTTTACTAAAAGCTATACTTATTCTTTTTCTCTTCTCGGTCAATGAAGAAGAAATCATTCTAGACTGCGGCAATTTTTTTTCTACGAGATGGATTTTCAACACATTAAATATAACCATTGTATAACTCTCCCATCGTGGGGAGGCAACTAAATTGCAACAACATAGGCAATGATAAAAATGCAGATTAGTTAACAGTCGAGAAATAAAGGTCGATTTTTAACGTTGGTAAATTCTATTTCCCACCCAAAATGGGCACTTTGAATTGGGATAAAAATTGCCTCAGTTAAGAAGGATTTCTCCTTCACTGACTTTGGAAATCTTCATGCATTTTCTTGGATCACATTTACTTTTGTGGGGGGGGGGGCAGTAGTTTTCCTTTTTACGAATAACCCACAACTTACAATCGTAGGGAGGGGGGGGCACCCAAAACATATAGAAATCTATTCTGTTTGTACTAAAATATGCATAAATCCTTTTTGAATCACATAAATTACTTATAGGGTTCTTTTAAACTTCTTTTTTATGAATTGATACTTTAATGCATCTATTTTAAAAATTTTTATTTATATCTCTCCCGGGCATCGCCGGGGAACGGGTCCTGCTAGTATTATATATAGTAAAAACAAAAAAAAACTAAAATTTCTACAGAAACATGTAAAATCAGTTGTGACGGTATTGTAGATGAATTCTATTCTTCAGAGATAGTTTGCAAAATTCAAGCAGAAAGATCTCAGCTTAGAAAATGCAAGTCGTGCTGTTCTCACTGTAGTCTAAGATGAGATCTTTGCACGACCACTTTACTGGTTCAAGATTAGGAATACACAAACAAGAACTTCATCAGACATCAGATCATTACAAGAAACCGAAGCCAAACTGGCATAAATCCAAGAGTATTGATAAACATGTCCGGCAACGATCCAAGGGGCAATATTTGATGCCAAATGTTGGTTACGGTTCAGCAAAAAATACCAAACATATGTTTCCTGGTGATCTCTGAAAAATCCTCGTACAAAATATCCGAGAATTGGAGATTCTTATGATGCAGAACAGATTTTATGCTACTTATCGTGTCTCCAGCAAAAAGAGGAAAGTTATTCTGCGACTTTCTCAACAATTATTAAAGTTATGAATCCATGTGTGAGACTCACGTCTCAAAAAGATGAGTACATGTTCGTATGTAAACAAATAAAAAGTTGACAACATGTATGAAAGATAGTATGTGGGATGTGTTACATATGTAGAAAGGAAATTTATGCTTCAAAATTAAAGTTAGAAATTAAGTTGACATGTAAAATGAAGTGACGTGGCAAAGCAGGAAGTCGTGATAGCCTCTTTGGTTTTGACTGTGGAGGAGAACAGACGTGTTTTGAAGAACTCCTCCACCTTCAAGGGATGGACTAAAGGGAAGGTTAATACTGAGTATTACTAAAATATACTATTATCGTATATCGTATCGAGAAAGATACTAAAACACAACAAAAAATAATTATGACCAGGAATGGAATAATATGTGTTGTTGTTTTTAATTACCACAACCTTAAAGTGAACACTACTATGATGACTTCTATGACAAAGAAGAAAGAAAACAACTCTACAACATCATGACTATGGCTGCTACAAAGAAAAAGAGATAGAGAGAGACAGACCAACTCTACTGCTACTACCACAACAACTATTACAAGTGCTGTTAACAGAGAGAAAGAGAGAGAAAGAAAGAACAACCTTGTGTAATCTGCTACTTCACTATTTCGACTATGAATGCATTCACAAGAATTTCGGGTGCTTCTGTATTATTGGGGCAGATGACATTTTCATTTTAGAAGAGTCTGTTGAAAGGGGAGATAATTCAAATTGTTTTTTTTTGTTTGTGTTAACCATAGCTCATAAGGTAAATCCAGCGAATTAGTAAGATAATAAATTTAATAAAAAGTACTTATGCAGTTTACGGACCGAGCTGAAATAATAATGTTATAATTTAGAAAGCCATTCTTAACATGGAGAGGTGAGGGTTCATTAACTATTATGTACTTTCATCAAACAATTTAATAAACAGAATAGTTAATTAAGCCCCCATGTCATCATGTTAAGAATGGCTTTCTAAATTATAACGTTATTATTTCAGTCCGGTATGTAAACTGCATAAGTACCGTTTTTAAAATTTACTTTCATACAAATTCTCTGGATTTTCTTTATGGGTTATGGTTACAACAACAAAAAAACAGTTTGAATTATCTCCCCTTTCAACTGACTCTTCTAAATTCGAGATGAAATTTCATCTGCCCCAATGATGCAGAAGCACGGAATTTTTCGATGGAATGTGCTGGCCATATTTTTGGGGGGTTTGAAGATTCCTGACAGTTATGTAACAAATATTCTTTTGAGGGAAAATATTGAAGCCAATAATCACAACAAAGGAACTTTCAGAGATCTTGGAAATTGTAAAAAATTATTGTCCATGAATATTTAATGTTAAGCAGATGAATTTCTTTGATTTTCACCTTTCTAAAACTTTAACATTTTGCAATGTAGTTTCCTTAAATTCTGTAATATTTTTATATGGGGACATCGCATCTTTATGTATAGCTGGCTATGTTTGTCGGTCTGTCTCATTTTACCTGATCCTTAACTTTGCCTTTGATCTTTGAAGTCTAGTCGATGAGTTGTCTTTATTTTATTTAGTTACGAACGTGTACGACTGAATTTAGAAAAGGTAGTTATTTTTTTTTGCTTTTTGGAAATAGATTTTTGTTTTGATCAATCTAATATAAAAAAAAACTAGTGACATACAGAAACAAACTTTAATATTTATTATTGATATTATTCTTAGTTGTTGTAAGGATGTTGTAACAATTGAAACTTCAACCTCCACAAGACTGTGACTTAACACTGATTGTTAATCAATGCTTTTAACTGTTGTGTGAGGTGGGCAATTCTAGTATGAATTTTGGGAACTCTAAACCTAATCTGGTCTAGATGTGTAGTATTACTACTTATTACTTCATTAAGTAGATGAATATGGTTCTTAAGTAGATTAATATGGTTCTTAAGTAGATGAATATGGGTCGTAAGTAGATGAATATGGTTCTTAAGTAGATGAATATGGGTCGTAAGTAGATGAATATGGGTCGTAAATAGATGAATATGGGTCGTAAGTAGATGAAATTGGGTCTTAAGTAGATGAATATTGTTCTTAAATAGATGAATATGGGTCGTAAGTAGATGCATATGGGTCCTAAGTAAATGAATATGGGTCGTAAGTAGATGAATATGGATAGTAAGTAGATGAATATGGGGCGTAAGTAGATGAATATCGGCATTAAGTAGATGAATATCGGCATTAAGTAGATGAATATCGGTATTAAGTAGATGAATATGGGTCGTAAGTAGATGAATATGGATCGTAAGTAGATGAATATGGGTCGTAAGTAGATGAATATCGGCATTAAGTAGATGAATATCGGTATTAAGTAGATGAATATGGGTCGTAAGTAGATGAATATGGATAGTAAGTAGATGAATATGGGTCGTAAGTAGATGAATATCGGCATTAAGTAGATGAATATCGGTATTAAGTAGATGAATATGGATCGTAAGTAGATGAATATGGTTCTTAAGTAGATGCATATAGGTCGTAAGTAGATTAATATAGGTCGTAAGTTGAGTAATATGGTTCTTAAATAAATGAATATGGGTCGTAAGTAGATGAATATAGGTCGTAAGTAGATGAATATGGGTCTTAAGTAGATGAATCATCAGGCAAATGACTTGGGTGAATGGCGAATGAATGTTTAGTATGATTGCGATGTTTTGGTGAATTATATGGTCAACGAATGTCACTAGCTAAGTTAATTAAAAATAGATAAGACCAGCCTTGCCCCACTTCCCTTTTTCTGGCCTTGTGACACATTCTGTGTATATTTTTATGCAAATAAATATTACTACTTATTACTATATAGATGGAGGCTTAAGGTTCAATCCTTACTACAGGCGATAATAACTAAGAATGACATAAATTAACATTTCTATCCGGTTATGGTTGGCAGAACGAGAACAATCTACCCCATTTAGTAAATAAAGGGGTCAGTACGAAATTCCGTATAGGTTCCTGAGTTTGAAATGTTGTGAATATTACAATCAAGATGAGAATAGTAGTCCGAATAATTCAAATAATATAAATGATCAATCCTCATCTAAAACAAATTCGAAAAATAATATAAAAGAAAATACTTTGAAGTGGATAACTTCACTTCTGGGTAATAAATAAAAAGCAAACAAACATAAAAAGGTACTTCTATAGCTGGGGACCCATATCAACCGAAATGTTTCTGATTACGATTTATGGAACAGACCGGAAATCCCCCAGCCATCGCCGAACAGTCAATTAGTACCGACATTAAATGAAATAACTTTTTCACTTTTTGCTCTGACTTAAGGTTTGGGACAGTCTCTGTGTTTATTTTTTAAATGAAAATCGCTCTAGAAAAGGCATGAACCACTTGATATAAGGAGCTAAAAAATAATAAAATTACTTAGAGGTAAAAAAACTAGCCAACGATAAGTGTTAGATGGATAGATTCCGACCAAGAAAACAGCAATTCTTCCCTCTTTATCAGAAACATCTCTCATGGAATGTGAGGACTAAAAGACAAAAATAAGGAAAGCGAGAGTTACGAGGCTGCTGAAAGTAAACCCACGGTCCACTTTCTACTCTCCGTGAAATGTTATGGGGTTAATAATTTTCCTCAAATCAGTAAGGGAATGAACTTTATTTCTTTTCTATTTTTAGAGAAAGGGTTTTCAACTTTATTTTTTTATGGGTGGATGAGAGCTCATTTTTTTTAACCTGAACCCTAATCTAACCTGGTTTTTCCTTAGTGTCGTCTGCCTTTTTATATTTTTTTCACGGCTTTCTAGTCATAAACTTATTTGACAATTTCTAGTTTGTTTTGTAAATTGCAATCAGAAACATTTAGGTCGATATGTGTCCCAAGCTATAGAAGCACCAAAAAAGAGATTAATTTAAAAAAAAAAGAATATAAATGTGAATCAACTTTAATGGTTTATTAATTAAACTATCAGACAAGATCTTGTGTGTCTTTCTTTTCCTGCACATAACTTTGATAAATACAAATTGACTTATTTTTTCTATAAGCCGACAATATGTTTCCACCTGGGCAACATAGCTAGTTTTTGTATAAAAGTTTTTGTATAAAAGAATGAAGGTATTGCAATAAGGTATGAGTTACTTTCCCTTGGAAAAGATGGCTGCCTTAAACTGAAGGTACAAATAAAAAATTTTGCTCACGGACATTAATAACTCAAATCAAATAAAACGTAGTAAGATATAAATATCATCGTTGAGGACAATAGTCCGAAGAGAAACAGTGTAAATAGTAAGCAAATTGTGGATAAAACATAACCTCCTTTATAAAGGTAAGCATTTGTATATATATATATATATATATATATATATAATTTTTGTTATTATTTCAAGTATATAGATTATATAATAAGGTGATTTAATAAATTGTGTATAGATTTTCAGTATTTACTTCAACAGTGCTCAATACATGAGTAGAGCTTAGTAGTAAAGTATGAAAATATATGTATGGTAATTAAACTACACAGAGGCGTCCGCATTCCATCCCACGGGGAATCATCAGGCTAAGTGCATGGATGAAACGCGGCCCTTTCTGTGTAGCTTAATTGCCATGAATATATTTTTATACTTTACTATACATATATATATATATATATATATATATATATATATACCCTACTTTGTGTGTGTACGTTTCCAACGTCCAAAATAAATGAAAATTAAGTAATGCGAAAGCATAGTATAGTTAACAACGCAAAAAGGGATGAAAAACAAATTTACAACAAATAACTTTTACCAAACGTAAGAAAATTTATTTTTCTATCGATCTGCATAGTTTTTGAGTTTTTAAACTTTTTCCAAGTATTCGGGGTTTTTTTCAGAATTTTTAACGTAGACTAGAAAAAATAAGATTCAAGATGGCTGCCATAATTTACTTGGTTTGTAGGGTCGATGTCGTATGTTTAGCAACTGAAAAATCGAAAATTAAACAAAAATACAACTAATAACTGTCACCAAATGCAGTAAAATTTAATTTTCGACATATCTGTATATTTTTAACGTATTGAAACTGTTTAGAAAGGTCTTCTTTATTTCAAAGTAATTTGCACTATATCGAGGCCTTTGGCCTAACGTGGTCATCCATTTTGTTTTTCTGAAGCTACCATACAAATTCTGAAAAAAAAAAAACGCAAACACTTACAAAAAGTTTACAATCTAAAAACTATGCAGGTCGATAGAAAAGTAAATTATTTTTCCGTTTGGTAAAAGCTATTTGTTGTAAAGTAGTTTTTCACCCATTTTTGCATTGTTAAGTATACAATGCTTTAGACAAGAATTGAAAGGAGAAACCGGAAGTAGTAGCCGGAAATCAACATACTTAACTTTCATTAATTTTGGACGCTGAAAACTTGCTCAACTCTCTAGTTTAAACAATCGAGACTAAAAGTCCACTATGTCAACATAACAATAACGTCCAAAGAAAATATTTCAAAAAATTTGGATAATGAGAATTAAAATATTAATAACAGAAAAGAATTTTAAAAGAAAATAAAAGTAAAAAAAATGTTGCACTTAATTATGAAATCCTTGTTGACTTCTGATCTTTTGAAAATAAAAAAAGAAGTTCAATTATGACCGAGCTCAAAACACACCTGTCACATTTCTGAAACTCAATTTTAGATCAGGCAAAAGATTAAAAAAAAAAAAAATTTCCTACAGAAAGAATTTCAGCTGCCATTTTAACCCCAAAAATGTAATTTTAAAATTATTATTTTGCAGTTAAAAAAAAACGACTTTAGAAACAAGCTTTGAATAAAAAAATAAAAAATAAATAAATAAAGCTATTTAAATTAAAAAAAAAAAAAAAAAAGATTTTGGAAATCATTTTCAAAAACAATATGTTGTAGAATGAGAGAAAGAGCAGGAGACAAAATTTTATGAGTGACGTCATCATACGAGTTGGTGGACAACGGTCGATCTCTTTATAGGTAGACCGTCGAGTGCTTTGAACGTGTATTGAGTGAGGGCTTTCGTAAAGAGTATCACCCAGGTCGAGGGAAGAGGGTTCGATATAAATAAAAACGACAGTTTTTAAACTTCAGCTCTCATCAAGAAGAGGTACTTATGCAGAATAGACATCAAAAGAATTTACGGAGATTCCCGCGTCGTAACGTAACTACTAGAACAAACTTTCTTGTTGCATATCTTTTCTTGATTGCACAGAAGTGGGTAAATGTTTTTTTGCGGGGGGGGGGGATCTGCAAATGGATGACGAAGGCCGATAAATTGTTTCTTAATTTTTTTATTTATTTATCATTCTTTCAGTTTTTTTTGGGGGGGGGGAGGGGATGTTGTAATCAGGGTTAGTGGTAAAATCCTCGGCCTCACATTCGCAGGCAACATGAATTGGAATAAATAAATAGAAGATACTGCCAAGTCTGCTGCAGAGAAGGTCGGCTCCCTCTACCGGGCTAGAAAACTTCTCACACCTGCCAGTATCCTATATCTCTACAAAGCCACCATTCACACATGCATGGAGTATTGTTACCACATCTGGGCTGGTGCACCAACCATTAGTCTTTCCCTATTGGCCAGGGTACAAAAAAGAGTCTCTAACCTAATACGTCCCGCACTGTCTAACAAGCTTCATTCCCTATCTCATCGCCGCAACGTTGCATCCCTGTGCTTGTTTTACAAGTACTTCCACAGAATGTGCTCCGATGAATTTACTGCATTTTTACTTTTTCACCGTAAATACCCCCAACAAACCCGACTAGTAGCAAAATCCCACCTCTTCAGTGTAGAGATCCCCAGATGCCGGAAAACTTTCTACTCTAATAACTTCTTTCCTCGGAGCACTTGCCTTAGTAATTTCCTCCCTGCTCCCCCGACTATACCAAATATAGAAATTTAAATGTAATGTGAACAAATATCTTGCTCTTCCCACTTATGATGCCCTTACAAATCTGGCCCCTAATCACAGTAGCCCTTACATCTCAATAGCAATATGCCTTGTTTGGGGCGAATAAAAGTAAAAGTAGAAAACAAAAGGGTTCCAGTACTTTTTTGTTTTGCTTTTTTTGAGGGAGAGGGATGAAAAGTGTAAATGGAGGCCGATTAAATTGTATTTTGAATTTAAAAAAAAATTCTTTTATTATGATAAAATGTCTTCCATAGAAAGTCTTTCTCCTGAGAGAAACTTGTGCAACCAAATTTATCGTTTGCATATCTTGTCGTCAAAACTCGGGAATCTTTGTTAAAAATCGTAGATCTCTATTATGCATTGATACCGCCCAATTGTTCCTGACCAATGGAAATGGAAGCTTAGGACGCTCATTAATGAGTTACTGTGTTAACATCTTCTTGACTAAACGAGAGAGAGAGGTAGAGAGTATTGATTTACTCCTCTCCAGGAGTTAGGCACAAGGCCAGTTTTTATCTTACTCCCACAAGTAAGATGTGACCCAGGGTCGGGTCGGGAAAGTGGGGTTTAAAATTTGCCTGGGCAGCCCCGTCGGCATTCCCCGGTAGGGGCGCCTCAGGCAGAAAGCAATAAACTTACTCCTCACCAAATAGGGGAGGCGAAGCCTGGGAGGGTGGACCTCCTAGAACTGCACAGGACAGACCCATAGACCGGTGTAAATCAAGCCCCGAAGGCCAAGACAATACCAGTCTATGGGGTGCAGTATCCATCGGAACAGATACTACACTTTGATCTTAGCCAAAGAGAGAAGTAGAGTAGAGATGGCGGTGACACTCACGTGTCACACAGTTGCAGATGACAACAAGAAAGCCAAGAGTGATGCAACAAATACACTTTGAAAGAAATAATTATATTCAAAATTTATAAAGCAGTTTCCGAAGATCTTTTATAAAAAAACTACAAAATGCGTGTTATAATAAAAAATGTTTTATTACTTATGAGGGTTGAATCCATTCATGTTATTGAATATTTCCTTAAAATAATCGTGTCTTATATATCTGCCTCTGTATAAACTCACACTGATAGTGGTTCACCATTCCACGATGCGTTCCGCAGTGGCGTTTATTCTGCATTTTGTATGGTGAAAAATAGAGACCTGGATCCTTTGTGAATATGAATGCATGCGTGCGTTCACTGCACTGGCCGTAATCGTCTCCACATGTTGTGCCGGTCCAAGGTTGTTGCTCGATCTCACTCAGTGAACGAGCCTCATGCCAAGTAAAAACCACGAGTCCAGTTTATTAACAAGTAACACATTTATTTGTTGGATGTTATAAAAGATACTCGTGTTCCCAAGTCGAATGGCAGACCTGCAAATGAGATTTCTCTATCCTGGCGGAATAAAACAAGTCCAATCTGACACAGTCCTTTGGCTAAGAGCCCCAATGGGCCCATCTTGCCTGGCCGTCACCCCAGCTTCGACTCATCGCCAGCTCTCCCAGCAAACCCCAACTTCTTGTCATGTCTAGTGGGTCAGATCTCCCCTCTCATCTCTTTCTTTTTTTTTTCTAAAATAAAACAGAAACCACCACTTTATCAAGGCCGAGGCCACCCGTGGACAAGTGTGAATGTGATTTCTATTAATCCCCCCTCCAGGAGATTAGACACAAGTGTCATGTGGGTTTGATGGAAGCGTTTGCAGTGGAATGACTTGGATTTGAACCTGGCAGACCCAGGTTCTCAGTCTGCGTCGTTACCAACTAAGCCACTGTGCCATCTCTTTCCTCCAGGCCGGGTCTTTTTCACTGGTCAGTACTGGACCACCCAAGCTCTAGCCACTTGAGATTATAACTTGAGATAACTGCCAGACAGAGGATTGACAATCCATGAACATCCCAGCATGGGTCCCTGCCCTCTATGAGGTATAAACTACACTTTAAAGAGAAATAAACTTCTGGGTGGCCCAATATAAAAACAAAGATATTTTCATTTTCTTTTGTGTCCCCCCCCCTTCTTTCTTTTGGTCAAGCATCTAACACTTGCAACGTTCGCCATTCATATGCATCACTAAAAAATGCAGCCTATTACCTTTTTACACCATGCTCTAGTTCTGACCTGAGTCATGTCTAGACAGGATTCACAAAAGAAGGTAAAGGGCGTGTGCTCGCACGTCGCATGACTGACTTTTTTGTGTGGCAAAGTTTGTCTAAAAAAGTTTGTCTAAAAAGGTTTGTCTAAAAAAGTTTGTCTAAAAAAGTTTGTCTAAAAAGTTTGTCTAAAAAAGTTTGTCTAAAAACGTTTGTCTAAAAAAGTTTGTCTAAAAAGTTTGTCTAAAAAAGTTTGTCTAAAAAAGATCTGGTTTTCTCTACAACTTTTATTCTGAAATAAATGGTGTATTTTCCATCTTTCGGCCCATGGATGACAATGTGCCCTTGATCTTTTTCTCAGGAGGCTGTAATAGTTAGGAAGAAGGAGACGAAAACAGTTTTAACTCTTAACTAGATTTCATCAACTTACCTAACGGAGTTCCATTTCCGTAACCATGATTGTCCTCTGGACCATCTTCAAATGGAGAATGAGCGTCTCTATTTTTCGGGAACATACATAACGTTTTAACTTCACTAACATTCTAGCAGAACCTGAATCTAATTTCAATCTTCAAATCTTTCCTACACCATGTGGTTCAGCTGACCAATCAGGTGTCTTCCTTTTTCTGTGCGGTTTTATCTTACCTTAAGTTTGTCCAATGCCAAACATCCTGGAGAAACGACTGCATATGACGAACCATCACTAAACTGCAGTTTGAAAGTATTCAGTTGTAACGGAAGTTCTGTCCATTTGTTAATACTCAATAAAACAAATGCGATATCAGATTTATTTAATCGTTAATGTAATCACCATTCATCTTTATCGAACTCTTTCCATCTGTCAATGTTTTTAATGTTATGTTCATAAATTATTTGTTTTGAACTGAAAAAGTAATGGAACCCATTTTCCAGTTCTTCTCTTGAACTAAGTCTGAATCCATTCAAATTTCAGTAGTTATGAAGATTCCCGAGTTTTGACGTACGTAGCTATCCGAACACTCGGCGAACAGAATAAACTCCTTTTTTTTTTGCAAACAATTTGTTTTTTTTATTGATTGCTCAGAACAAGGCAAAGTTTTTAAAATAAATTGGGGGAGGAGGGGGGGGGAGAGGAAGACTGTAAATTGAGGACAGAGGCGGATAAATTGTTTTTTACTTTTATATTATTGTTTTGGTCGTTTATTTTTTTTTTTGAGGGGGGGGGGGGCGACCTGGACTTTGTTAGGGTTAACATAGAGTTAGTGGTCGGGTTTCAGTTTTTTTATTTTTTAGAGGAAGGAAAACTGCAAATTCAGAACAGTCGATAAATTTTACTTTTTTCTTTTTATTTTTGCGGTCTTTTTTTTCTTTTTGAGGCGGGGAGGATTGTTGCCACCCAGACGTAGGATTAAGTTTAGTGGTAGGGTTCCAGTGCTTTTTATTGGGAGTGGGGGGGGGGGGAGGGGGACTGCAAATGGTGCTTTTTTTATTGAGGGGGAGGGGGGGGGACTGCAAATGGAGGACAGATGCTGATAAATTGGAATTATTCATGTTTCATAAGAAGAAGAAAGTAGAAAACGATGTTACCGAAATAGAAAAAGAAGAAAAAGAATGTTCTTTACGCGATAACGAAATCTACAAAAGTAAACTCACAGAAGGGTCGAGTTTTCAAAATGTTTGTCTCCACAATTTATCGTCTGCATATCTCGGCCAGTTAAATTCTTGGATGTCTATTCTGCAAAAGTACCGAAATAGTAGTCTCTTAGTGCAAGGTCATTCTTCATCATGAAAAGTTCTTATGTATATTTGCAACCAACCCCAAACATCATATAACCTAATTTTTTTTTTTTTTACATTTCATTGTTTTCGATTTTAGAATGCGACCGAAAAATGTATAGATTGGATGGGAGGGAGTGTAAATACAGTGGCATTTATTCAAATGAATTTCGGTCAATTTATAGTCGTTAACCCCTTTGAGACACACCCAGCATTTCTGTTTCAAGCCTTAAACACCTTCCTATTATTTCTTAATTTCTATAATTTTACAAGTTATAAATAAAATAAAAGTATTTTATTTTCGGTGCTTATGTATGGTAAGACCGAAAAAAAATTGTTTTGACTTTAATTTTGAAAAGTCAAATAAGGGGGAGATAACTCAAAGTTTTCAACCAGTGTTTATCTTAAATGGATTTTAACACTCTGAATTTGCAAGATATTTTATATGTAACGAGAGATAATTCAGAAAAGACACTGCATTGAGAACTATTTTCGAACAAATTGCTGAATTCTAACCAGTGTAAAACTTTCATTTATTTCAAAACCTGTTTCCCTTGTTTCATGTTTTTCCCTTTAATTTACCTATTTTTTTTCTATGCTTTTCTTCTTTGATAATTAATTTATTTTAATAAATTATTTTATTTTTCATTGGTGTTGAATACCATAAAGCGTTGTGATTGTTTTATTCCTAAATTATCCTTTTACATATATATTGTTTTAACTTTATTTTAAATTAATTACAATAGTAAAATCCATTCTAAGATAAATCAGTTTTCAAACACGGGTTATTTCCCTTATTTGACTCTTCAAAATTAAAAATAATTTTTTTTTCGGCTCTACGATACATAAGCACTGTATTTTCTTTTCCTGCATATGAAGCGCAGACCCCACAAGAATGTTGTACCCCATTTGATTAAAATGAAATATACTTATCTATTATCAATGGAGATTTGGTATCTGGTCTGAAACCGAAACTATACTATTAATTCTATTAATATGAGATCGTACTATTATCTTGTGATGCTCAATTCAGTTTACTATACTAATTTACTATCTTTCAATACTACATTCATGGGGTAGTGTAGTATCTGTTCTGTGGTTATGATAGCATCTTTCCGGGCATTACCTCCTCCTTTGTGGGAGCAGTGTAGTATATTTTCGTCATATATACTAGCAAAAATATGCTCCCTCTCCTTTTGCTGATCTATGATAGGGGTCTATCTCCAAAATCATAAGAATTTGTGAATAGACAGACAAGAGCTACAACGTTATTATATAAAGAAGACTAGACAGTTTGTCTAGTGTATATATATATATATATGATGATTTTGGTTTACTGATGATTTTGTAGTGTTGCAGAGACGATATTGACATAAAAATGTTGTTCGGCTCACGGCAAATGAAACGGACATCTCACAGAAATGTTATGTTTTTTGGAAATGTGAAAAAAAAACATGGTTATTGGAATATAAAATTAACCTGACATACATATATATATATATATATATAAGTGTAAATTAGTCGTCCAAGGCTATAGCAATGCGATGTGGTTGCCGTGAGATGGAAAAGTGAAAAGAAATAAACGCAGGGAGAGAGTGAAACTCAAAACGATTTATTAATAATTTCACGAAAACTGATTAAATACCAAATAGTATTTTTTTTTTGGTAAGTAACAGATCGGCAAAGGGTAATCTTAAATTTTCGAAAGAACAACTTTCATTATCAGAAGACAACAATAGAAGGCCGAGGGGGTCGGAAAAAAACGTGGAAAAAATCGTTTTGAGTTTCACTCTCTCCCTGCGTTTATTTCTTTTCACTTTTCCATCTCACGGCAACCACATCGCATTGCTATAGCCTTGGACGACTAATTTACACTTACATTTACCAGCAATGCTTCAAGCAAACTACAATCTCCTCTTATATATATATATATATATATATATATATATATATATATGTCTTGGAAGTTTCTCAACCATTAAAACTATATTAAAAAAAAAAGAAAAAAAAAAGCGTTAAGTCCCAAGTCGTTCAGTGGAAAATCACTCATGTAAGTCAATTTAACTTTTTCAGTTATTATATTAGTTTGCTTCTAACATTATTTAAGGGATCATCAGTTGTTTACCATGAAAAACTGTTTCAGGAATTTAAAAACAAGACAGTATTTAATTTCATGGCTTTCCAGCAGAGTTGATCAGACCCCACTTCCCTTAAAAGACAAAAACATAAACGTTCCGTATACTAAACCTAAGTTTTATTCCGGATAAATGTTTTGCTAACTTATATTAGTTATTAAAAAAAGAAAAAAATCCTCCTTACCTGTGTTGTTCGTCTGTCTAATAAAATTTATCCGTTACAAAAATGTTGCTAAAACGATAAAAAAAAATATATATATATATATATATATATATATATATAGTAATCCAGGTAGAGTAAAAATCCACAGGGTAGAAATCCAAAGGGAATCAAACCGGGCTTATAAAAGAGTGCTCAATAAAGATATAGAGCTGTATTGTGAATGCTTTTATTCGAACATGTACAAGTTCTGCTACACTGGCATGTCGATGTTATCGATCTACAGCTATCAAGAGCTGAGGTCTCATCAGACAGAAAGCTTTTTTGTGATCCGACCAGGTCGGTGAAGTCCAGGAAGAAGCTCTTCACAACTCTTCACAACTTCACAGTGCAGCTAGTGTCTCAAGCCGGGATCGAAACTCAACCCGACAGTCGGCGCTTCTACCCCTGCGCTATCATGCAACACTGGTTGAATGTAAATGAAATCTCAATGTAAACATTGTCAAGTGCCGGGAGCTCGAATTGGTTTTACCCGATGAGCGATGCCTTAAAGCTAGTGGCAGCTGGTAATTTCCTTACGAAAAAAGCCCTACCTAAGAAAGGGAGCTTATAAATTCTAGTATATATCATATATTAAATAATTTTTAGCGCCAATACATTGTTAAAGCAAAATAAATTATTTTCGACTATTAAAAGAATTTCAAACACTATTTATAATGTTTACCCATTCATTTATTTATTTATTTTTATTATGGCTTATGATTGTAATTAATTGTTTGAAACATGACGTAAAGCATAAATCTATCACGTAACATCAAAGCTAGAATTATTTTATTACGGTAATATTTTAAGATCTAAATAGCTGAGTTCGTAGAACATCAGACTGAAGATCTCAAGGTTTCGGTTTCCGGCTTTATTTGTTGGAAATTTATTATTTAGTATTAATGCAATATTTTCCATTTCTAAAAGAAGTTCAGATATTTCGATATCGAAATGTATTTCTTACTTTTTGAAAAATTGTGACTGACGGACAGACAGACAGACAGACAGAAAATGCTCCTTATTTATGAGTGGACTAGCGAAAATAGACAGACAGACAGACAGACAGAGAACCTGCTCGTTATATTATGAGTAGATGGGGCAAATTGCACGCATGTGTTTACTTTGTGATCATTCGACATTAAAAAATAATTTCTGTCTTATATTGATATATAGAAACAAAATATAAGTATTATTGTTTATGTTTCTAAAACATTAAAAAATCTTTAATTTTCGCAATCTCCCATATCATATCAAAGAACATTATTTTTATTCTTATATTATATATATTTTATGGGAAAATTAACATTAATTGCAACATTGCCTATGAAAACTTAGCATCAGATTAATGTAATTTGAGTTTTAAAATCCAAAATAAAACTCTATAATGATTTGTTTTTAAAACTAGCCTCGGAAAACAACAGTTTTTATTTTTTTATTTTCAGAAGTTAGAATTCTTTGTCTTGTATTATTTGTATACTTTCTTTCTTTTTATTTAATTTATTTAATTATATTTTTGGTTGTATTGTTTTTCGCGTACATTTTCAATAGTTTTTGGGAAAGTAACACATGAAGAAGGGTGAAATAATTCAGTTATAACATTCCACACCTGACAGTAAAATAGAAAAATGAAAAAATTATTTGAAAGTGAAGAAAACGAAATAGTTAACCTACGGGTGAAAAGGGAAATACAGTTACATTAATAACAACAACAACAACAACAACAGTTATAAAGAACTCAAAAAGAAAACAAATACGAGTAGTTTTAAGATGTGACCATTCAATTTGTGCGTTTAACGATGAAAATACGATTTCAAATTAAGTGACAGATCTATGGACAGACAGAACCTCTAAAGGTGATACGTGGATGCATCTAAAAATCCGATTTCAAACTTTAGCTCACCAGACCAAACTAAGCGTGATAGACCAAAGAAAATGCTATTTAAACTTAAGCGTGACAGACCAAAGAAAATGCTATTTTAAACTTAAGTGTGACAGACCAAAGAAAATGCAATTTTAAACTTAAGCATGACAGACCAAAGAAAATGCTATTTAAACTTAAGCGTGACAGACCAAAGAAAATGCTATTTTAAACTTAAGCGTGACAGACCAAAGAAAATGATATTTCAAAGTTAAGCGTGACAGACCAAAGAAAATGCTATTTTAAACTTAAGCGTGATAGACCAAAGAAAATGCTATTTAAACTTAAGCGTGACAGACCAAAGAAAATGCTATTTTAAACTTAAGCGTGACAGACCAAAGAAAATGATATTTCAAAGTTAAGCGTGACAGACCAAAGAAAATGATGGACAGTCTTTTTACAGATGCTCCAATAAAATTTAAGACGTTTCCATTCAATCTATTTAGAGATGCAAATGTTATTTCAAACTTGGGCGTGACGTACAAAGCGACTGACGGACAAAGCCTCTCCTAAAGATGAAAGGACGCGTTTCAAAACACATTTAAAAAAAAAAAAACTAAGGAAGTAATAATAGAAAAGAAAAAGTAAACTGGAACAGTGCCCTCTGGCCAGTGGCATCACCTTTCTTCATTTCCTTGCTTCGTGTAGATTGTAAAAGGGAGATATGACGTAGCGTTTCATTCGAGATGGAGGCAAATTAAAAAAAAAAAATGAAACGAGAGGCAACAAAACCAAACAAAGAATTCATATACAAAACAAATTTTACAAAAATCTTCAGACTTTATAATAGCTTAAAGTAAAATTCAGTTTCTTCCTGTAACCTTTTCTCTTTCATGTTTTTGTTCAAATTTCGTTCAGTTCGTTTTCTTTTTTCCTCTCTTTTGAAAATCTATTTTATTTAAAATTTTATTTATTTTTGAGGGGAGGAGAAGGAAGAGGAGGAGGAAGAGGAGGAGGACAGATGTGTGTGCTACAAGGCTGAACATTTCATTCGGTCCCATGTGTGTATGTGTGTTGGTCTTGTGTTTAGCATTGAAGAACACTGTCATCATCCAAGCGCACAGGCTTTATTGATTGTAAAAACAGAGGCAGGAGATTCATTCATAGATATTAACGAACACGGCACGTTGCGATATCTTCTTCGTTACTTCTTGGCCTTTTGGCTAAGATCAAAGTGTAGTATCTGTTCCGATGGATACTACACCCCATAGACTGGTATTGTCTTGGCCTTCGGGGCTTGATTTACGCTGGTCTATGGGTCTGTCCTGTGCAGTTCTAGGCTTCGCCTCCCCTCTTTGGGGAGGAGTAAGTTTATTGCTTACTGCCTGAGGCGCCCCTACCGGGGAATGCCGACGGGGCTGCCCAGGCAATTTTTAAACCCCATTTTCCCGACCCGACCTTGGGTCACATCTTACTTGTGGGAGTAAGATAAAAACTGGCCTTGTGCCTAACTCCTGGAGAGGAGTAAATAAATACTCTACCATTCATAAGTATGCAACACAATTCAGGACAAACAGAGCAGATCCACCTTCTAGTATGTCTGCGTATGTATATCTCTATTCCATGAAAAATGCCAGTATACTGAAATCATATGCCCTTAATAGGGTTAAGATGAAAATTCATATACACTAAATGTACAAAAGCAAGGAATTGTACAAATTTTTACACTTTTATTGTCATTAAGGGTATGACTACATATCAACCAAACCATTTCATTATCACATCACTACAGTATAAATCTCTATGCATGAGTGGATGAAGTGTGTGAGGTGCGCTGAAGAAAAATTCCTACCAGTAAAATACATAGCCCTGTTGTGCTCGCATACCCTTAATGACAATAAAAGTGTAAACATTTGGGAATTTCTTTGCTTTTGTACATTTAGTGTATATGAATTTTCATCTTAACCCTATTAAGGGCATATGATTTCAGTATACTGCCATTTTTCATGGAATTTCACTACTTTTGTAAAGGCTATGCCTCAATACAATGGTCATTTTTAAGGTTTTTTTGAATTTTCTGGAAAACTAAGGTATATGGTAAACTGAAATTAAAATGCCATCAACTAGACCCTAGAACCTCTATCTCTGCCAGATATCATCTGAATCCATCAAATAGTTGATGAGATACAGGGTGGCACATACGTACGTATGTACACACGGATAACACAAAATCATGTCTGACCTTTCTGGATCTCTGGGTTGCCTTGACTAATGATGCTGAAATTCTACACACTTATAGAACCTATAAAAAAAAAAAATTTGTGCAAAGTTTTAACTAATTTGGTTTATTTGTTTTTGAGTTATGATTGATCAAAGAAATGAGATTTCTAGCATAGGCCGTTTTTGAAGTCTATTAAGGGATAGAGCGGTCTTGCGCCTCCCTTGATTTATATAAAGTTAGCTATGTGTATATACTTATATGTATATTTCTATGTACAGGATTCACTCCGAAACTAACCGATCATTATGAATTCTTGAACACGGTTGCTAGACGTAAAGGGGTCCAAATGTGGGCTATATTTAGTTTAATTTAGTTTAATGCAAAGGGGGTAAAAAGGGAGTGGAAACCCCTCGTTAATATTCCGATCCCTCCGATTTTTTGTGAAATTTTAACAATAGGTATTAGACATCAATTGATTAATGTTCCTCTTAGACAAGGTCCAAAAAAGATCCGCCAACTTAATAGGTCCCTCACTATCCACCAACCTCCAGCCGCTGTCCCATCGCTGCAATGTTGCATCCTTGTGCCTGTTTTACAAGTACTTCAATGGAATGTGCTCCGATGAACTTGCTGCCCTAGTGCCCCCTCGACATAAATACACTAGACCAACCCGACAATCAGCTAAGTTCCATCCATTCTCTGTGGAGGTCCCCAGATGCCGGAGAGCCTTCTACTCCAATAGCTTCTTTCCTCGTGTTGCCGGCCTCTGGAACTCCCTCCTTGCTCCCTGTTTCCCCGATTCTACTGACATGCAGAAATTTAAAACCAATGTAAACAGACGTCTCACTGCACAGCTCACAACTTAGGATGACCCCCAAAACTTACACCCTAAATCTCAGTAGCCGCTTACATCTACAGTGGCATTCTGCCTCGTTTGGGGGTGAACAATGATAAAAAATAAAAAATTTAAATAAATTTTCCCAAGATTTGAGTTTCTTTGGCGTCTTTTATTTTTTAGAGGGCATAATAATAGCACAACCTCCAATTTGAGAATTAAAAATATTTCGGATTTGCATTGAATTTGATCCAGTCCTTAGACATCAATTAAACAAGATTCCTTGAATTTTAATTTCTTTTTAAGAACCCTTAAGCTCAAGCATTAAATTTTAGACGTTTTCTAGAATCAAAATCATGTAATGGATTTTGGCCAAAATTAGAATCAGGATTCTTGACATAAGAAGAGAGTATAAAAGTGATGCAACACTATTCTGTTCAGTGATTTATTTTACCTGTCCTTGGACAAGTGATCTTCTAATGTGTGTGTGTATATATATATATATATATATATATATATATATATATATATACATATAGTAGGATAACATGCACAATATATAATAAAAGGAAATGCCATGAAAGACAAGATGTGTGAAAAAGACACGAAAAAAAAATAATCTAAATGCAGAAAAAAATCAAAAAACGAGAAACGTTCGGATCAACGAATGTATTCACTTTTTCTGAAGACGTTCGTTGATCCGAACGAAACCGGTAAAATCTCTCGTTTTTTTTTTTCGTTTGTCTCACACATTATGTATATAAATATATATACATAATGTGTGTGTCAAAGACAAACGAGAAAAAAAAAAAAATTATCTAAAAACGAGAGATTTTACCGGTTTCATTTTCTGAAGACACGAACGAAACCGGTCAAAAAATCTCTTGTTTTTGTTTTTTTCCTGCACTTTGACTTTTCACACATTTTGTCCATCACGACACTTCATTTTCATGAATTATCGTGTACCTTACCCCATATATATATATATATATATATATATATATATATATATATATGTGTGTGTGTGTGTTTACATTGAGATTTTGCTTACATTCAGCAGGTGTCAGATGATAGTGCAGGGGTCTAGAAGCGCCGACTGTCAGCTTAAAAGTCGAGTTTCGCTCCCGGCGTGAGACACTTGCTTATTAAGCCACATTGAAGAGCTGTAATACAGCAAAACAGTCTGTGTGTGTATATATATATATATATATAAACATGATATCATCGTAGTTCATTAAAAAAAGCATTTTATTTACAAACAATTGTTTCTGCCCATTTTGTAAATATACACATTTATGGTATACAAAATTTGCCAAAGATTAAAAAAAAAGGGTTCATCAGTGAATAACACATTACAGACCAGCTGAAAAAAAACAGGAATGTTTGTGAATTTTTGGTGAATTTTGTATACTATAAATGTGTATATTTGCACAAAGGGCAGAAACAATTGTTTGTAAATAAACTGTTTCAGAATGAACTCGGATTATATCAAGTTAAATTAACAGCTCTAGTCGTATTATACACTATTGAGCTACTATATATATATATATATATATATATATATATATATAATTTCACATTAGCCAGACATTTTTATCTGCCAATCATAGTTTAAACAATGTTAAATGCATCTTCTTATTCAACTCAAAATGCAGCCATAGAAAATTCGAAAGTCAATATATTCTCAAATAAAATACACATACTTTAGAACTTAACGAATGAATTAGGAATTCTGAAAAAAAAAAAGTTTCTAAAAAAAAAATGTACATTAAACCAACCAAATAATTAACAAAAACTATACTTAAACAAAATAATATCTTCGACGTGTTTATGCAAACACGTTGACATAATGCAAATAATCACACGACGACGCCACTCGCATTCAAAACATCAAAATCTTTGAATTAAGAAGTTAAAAATCAAAAACAGTAGATAGATTGCTTCTTCCGACAATATGATGCCATGTTTCGACAACGTCCGTTGAACACTCTCTCGATAGTCCACCGTCTATGCCTGCTTGGCATAAATAGAATTTAATTCCTTTTCTTTACGTGGTAATTTCTTGTGGCCATTTGTGTTAGAGCGCTTGCTTGCGGAGTCTAGGGTGATTCTGTAACTGGGTACGAATCTTATGGCCGTCTGAAATTATCATCTCCTACACTGATGATAGCGGAAGCTTGAACACCTACATTGCTGAAAAGTAAAATGAATACCATTAAGTTTCTTCTGTGTTTATTCAGCACGGCAGAGTCTGCACTGGATTTCTCCATCCATCATACACTCTCAAACGCTTGGTCAGAGAAGGGTCCGACTATCTTGAGATCTTGGTGTAAGCTGTCGTAAAAACCTCAATGTTTTATCACATTTGCATGCGATATAATTCGGTACCAGCACAAACGATTTCACCCCATTTCGTCTGAGATTGGCATTACACTGTAAGGTTAACGAATATCGGCATTGGCTACGTGGTTGAGTTCGAAGTCCGGTGCAACATCTTCGATAACTTTTTTCTGCCACCTTCGTCGACGACGGCCTTCACTCAGTCGTACAAAGTAACAGGTCGTACTACGCTCCAGTAGATCTTGGATTTGAGTCGATCACTGATCCATGGATCACAGAGGACATCAGTTGCAGTACCCAATTTTAGCTATGCAGTATTGATTCAAGCGGTGATTTCGCTTAAGATACTGCAGTCGCTGCTGATTGTCTTGGGAAAATCCTGGCCACCGATCTCGATATTTCCTGGCGGACCTTCTGCAATATTTATTTAATTAAATATTAAGCTATTTTTACCTACATATGTCGCCGTTTCAAGCCACCGCTATCATCAGTGTAGGAGATGATAATTTCAGACGGTCGTAAGATTCGAACCCAGTTACAGAATCACCCTAGACTCCGCAAGCAAGCGCTCTAACACAAATGGCCACAAGAAATTACCACATAAGAAAAGGAATTAAATTCTATTTATGCCAAGCAGGCATAGATGGTGGACTATCGAGAGAGTGTTCAACGAACGTTGTCGGAACATGCCATCATATTGTCGGAAAAAGTAATCATCGTCATCATATATATATATATATATATATATATATATATATATATATATATATTTATATATGATGATTGCTTCTTCTGGATAGAAGTTTGCCGTCTCTTCATTTAGTTGCTGTACGGCCATGCACACGTAGGTGGCTCTTTAACCCAGCTTCAGTCTTATATGGACGTCCACATATGTGACACAAAAACTTTCCTTCTAGTAAGGGCGCTTGCACGCTAACATTATAAATCCATGAATGTCTAGTCAGGCCACTTTTAGATTTGCAGATTAGAGCACAAATATGATAACTTAGCACTGGAGGTTGTGCTGTTATAGCCTGCGCCTTAAATTGTTGGTCCAGCTGTCTTTTTGTGTAATATATATACATATGAGTGTACACTCTCCATAAAAAATGGAGAAAAAAATGCTTAGCTAATGTTAGCAATTCATATTTATATAATATAACGTTCCAATCGTCGAAATTAAAAATAAATAAAGTAAGAAAACGTCTCAAACTGGAAAGTTAAAATTTAAAAAAACGTATCAATCGGTAAAGGAAGAAGGAAAAAACGAAAATGCTTCATTATGGAAATAGTGAAAGATTTATTTCAGAATTTATTTCACACAGCAAGAAGGGGGCGGTCTGACTTGCGTTTTTGATTTCTTCCTTCACCTAAATACTCGAAATGATTGCATCCGGCATTTTTTTACTCCCCAACCTTTGTATCATAGGATGGATATCTATATATACAAATAAATACACATTGGTCTTTATTATAGAGTGGAGGATTTAATCTGTCAGAAAGCACCTAGCGATCATAAATCAGCATGTAATCAACTTTAAATCTAAACAATGTACCCTGACTTCAGGACCAATCAAAAGTAAGTGTGATAAACTTATTTTAAACTACACATAAGTAACATTTATTTTCCTTTTTATTCAAGAAATACTTTCACAAAGCTTTATAAATTTTTTAAAGTCTGTTTATGAAGGTCTTCCAAACATTAGAAGCAGGTTTTTTAAAATCTCCAAGAAAAATATACTTTGTTTATTGCTGGTGTTTATGTGTTAAGTTTATTTTTTTAACTTAGTCGTTTTTTGCAGCAAATTTTGAAGTAAATTTACAAAGCTTTGTGAAAGTATTTCTTGAATAAAAATGAAAATAAATGTTACTTATGTGTAGTTTAAAATAAGTTTATCACCCTTACTCTTGATTGGTCCTGAAGTCAGGGTACATCGTTTAGATTTAAAGTTGATTGTATGCTGATTTATGATCGCTAGATGCTTTAGACATGTATTGAAATAGAGAAAAGACATCGGCCATTTTTCATCTTTTCATATATATATATATATATATATATATGTACCAATCTGAGGCTCTGGAGGTTATTCAAGCGTTGCGCTGTGGACGGTTTGATTTGGTTTGATTTTTCGCCCCCCTATATTGAGGTTGAACTAAGGATATGTCTTCCACCGGATGTGGGGGGTTCCCTTTTCTTCCCCCCTCCCTTTTCCCCTTTTTGGATTGCACCAGACTTGATTCTTGTGGGGGCGCATCACAGCTACCATATATTACCGAGTTGTTTGAGCTGTCTTTTGACCTTATTTTCCTTTTTTTTCTTAAGTGATTTTAACTAGGTCAATCCCCTGTTGGGTATTGTCAGCTGTTGAGGTCAATATCTTAGGTTGTGTATCTCCCCTGATGAACTGCCTAGCAAGCCTCTTGCTAGGTAGTGAAACACGTGTAGGGAACAATATATATATATATATATATATATATATATATATAGAGAGAGAGAGAGAAAGAATATTATGTATTATTGGATAAGCGATGACTAATCAGTAAAAACTAAATAACTGGATTAATAAAACTATCAGACAAGATCCCGTGTGTGTGTTTGTTTCTCGCCTATATGTAACTTTAATAAATACACTTCGAATTGTTTTTTATTATATAACTAGCTGGAAGACCCGACGTTGCTCGGGATTGAATGCGGAACACTATTATGCCCTTTTTCATTATGCTCAGAACACCATATTACTTTTGTTTCTTTATTTTTACTGCCCTCTCCTCCCGTTTCACTCCCTAACATAGTCGCGAAAAGCTGAAATTTTGAAAAACTCTCTGAACTAGTCTTAAACATATGGTTTAAATTTCATTAAGATCAGATATACGTATTTCAAGTTTTAAGGGGGTTCTGTCCCCCCATAGGTCGCTTAGAGAGTGCACATGGAGATTCGGCACAATGAGGGGCATGTAGAGATTTGCGACCACTTCCATTGTCTTCCCCAGAGAATTTTATACAGATGATTTAAATTTCATCAAAATAGGATATATTTAAAGTTTTAAGGCATGTTCTGCCCCAATAGCTCCCCTTAGAGATTTGCGACCACTTCCATTGTCTTCCCCAGAGAATTTTATACAGATGATTTAAATTTCATCAAAATAGGATATATTTAAAGTTTTAAGGCATTTTCTGCCCCAATAGCTCCCCTTAGAGATTCGGACCCACTTCCATTGTCTTCCAAAGAAAATTTTACATAAGAATACACTTTTAATTTTTATATAGATTATCTAGACTTTTTTCTTTTGGGGACACATACACGGACATTTACATATGTATAGATTAATCGCATAAGAAAGAACTAAAACAATTTTTTTTTTAAATTATAAACATGACTATATTTTGAATTATTTTTCTCTAAGAAGTATGTCTCTACCCGGGCAACGACAGTAAATACAGCGAGTTTAGAATATAAGGTACTTTCACTGATTAGGACCCACGCTAACTTTGAATCTAATACTAACCCTAACCCACACCCTAACGACGGGGATCAAAGTTAGCGTGGGTCCTAATCTGTGAAAGCACCGTATATAAATATATATTGTTATTGCTGGATTTGGTATTATTAGACTGGGCTAGTGTTGAGGAGAGATGGATAAATATACAAATTATAGATTATTACAGTCTTCCATAACTAAAAAGAAAGACTGTCTTTATAAATAAATGGTTGAAGGGAAGGTATCGGTTTGTATTTTTGTAAAAGTTTATACATACATCAAGGATGTCTCAAAGACTATTTTTGAGTTGGTCTGCAGACTGCTCTTGGGTAAACCTCAGGACATAGAGGCAATTCTTGTACCATTGTCTTCTTCACAGACTTTTCGGATATTTTCAACGTGAGTTGTGTACCGATATAAATAGTTGTTTTTCTTTAAGATCCATTCATATTTTTAGCGATTCGTACCATGTTTTCTACAATCAGATCTGCTCACAAGTTAAAAAAAAAAACGATAGCATACTCTCTCTAACCCTAACCCTAACTGAAGAGATTCGCCACATGATTGAGAACCGAACTTCCGTTGTTGCTAAAGGCATCTTCAGGGCTCTAGTTTTTTTTCTTTCTGCAGGGAAGTTTCACCGTCTTCTCACATACATGGTGCTACCAGATCAGGTTGTCGGAAGATACCGGCTTCCTGACCCAAAATGCATCAAACATTGGTGTTTTTTTTTTTTAATTTCTCTTTGCAAAACTCAATCATGTTCTGCAAAATCCAAAACAAAAATAACAACAATTTCCCTCCATCCTAATCCCCTCCACACCCCTTTCACTCAACCAAACACCATGAATAAATACTTGAACATATAAAAAACTTGAACCAAAAAAATGTTCACCAAAATGACCGGATTCAGCATTGAATAACCCGAGGAGAGTTGATATGCCGTAAAACAAAACAACCAAACCTTCTCACATACAGCGCCTGGTATTCCTAAATGGTCACCCATCTGGTACTGGCAAGGTTTAAGGTCGCTTAACATTGGTGATCTATTGAAAGCTGGTGTGTCAATGTGATTATTCTGTATATTTTGGAAAGCTTCAATTCTCTTTCCCAAAATAATGGATTTGATACGAGGCCAGTAAATTTAACATTGAAAAATACAAAATTGTATTTGTCGCAAAATCAAATCGTAAAAAAGTTTGTTCATTTTTTTTATTTTTTAGATCAAATCTGGTAATATGTAATACAGAAAAGGATTTAGGTGTTTTATTTAAAATAACATATAATTTTAATGACAACTGTACACAGACATGACAGAAGTGAACATACATGCTTATTCATTGCTGGCAGAGGGTTCTGGTCGGTGAGATATTTTATAATTTTGTCTTTTTTATTAAAAGAAAAATTAACTGGCTTTGCAAACTCACTTTTTTATTATTTAAACAAACTAAGCTAAGCTAATGAGTGACCCAATGGGTTACATTTTTTTCTAGTCATGAATCGGATAAAACATTATACATAAAGGGGAGATAACTCTGAATATACAAAAGTATCACAATTTGTTTTGTTTTTCCAATGAAGAGAACAGAAAAGTCGCCATAATACCGCTAATCAAATGGAGTCAAAACCAATTTCACTTTTATCGTTTGGTAAATTCTGCTTTACTTTATATATATTAGATATGGATCGATTTATAACTAAAGATAATCACTTACTCTACAAGCATTTATTTATTTTTAGTCATGGAAGGCCATCATTATCTATAATCATGTACGTTTCTTCACCTCTCCTAAATACTAGCCCAGTCTAATAGTACTAACTCAGCAGTGGCAATGACATATACATATACTCTCAATGTCTTATCCTAGACTTTTTCACCTGTTTTTTTATGCACTGTTTTCCTCTTCATTACTTCCTCTTGTGCTGACTAATCTCGTATGAAGGTGAGGTGATATTTCAATAGGATTTTATTAAAAACTACTTGTCCCTATCTGGTGTTGCTCGGGAAGAGTTTTACTTTTAATCATAATTTACGTGATTAAAACGTTTTCTGGGTTATGACTAAATGTAAAAAGATTTTGCATCAACCATTTATTTTTCTCTCTTGTCAAAGTGAAAAGTCGACCGTATTTTAAGAATAAATGAAGAAAAAGATGTGTTCTCTGACTGGAATCGAACTCGGAATTTCTTCTTAGCAGGCTGGCATCTTATTAATTTGCTCACTCCACCAGTGTTATTAATACACAGATTATTAAAAATGCTATTGTGTAAGTAGGTAAAATAACGTTCAATCGAAGGGAAGTTATTAGAGGTGAAATTCTGAAAATTAACTCTAATTAGTTTTCTTCCAGATTTCTTCATGGTGTCAGTGGTGGCACAAAGAGGATTTGGGACTCTGAGAGAGTTGTTTCCTCCCACCTCTTCTATGATATTAGTAATCAGATTAAATATGGAATTCAATGAAATCTATAGGAAATGACATTTTTTTTATTTTTAAGAACACAGACCAATATTTTCAAAATTAACTGACTGAACAGTTTTAAGTATGTTTCTTTTATTAAGAAAATTATTAGCTTCAAAGAAATAGTGGAAAAAGAGTGTCTTTACTTTATATATAATATGTGTTCGTTTTTCTCTTTCAGATCCATTCTTTACCCAGCAGTTTGAACCATCCTCATCATTGAATGAAGATCAGCACAAACCTAAAACATCCACGCAACAAACAAACGTTCATTCCAAGGGAGCAAACACTTGTCATTCCACAGCTCTACACAAACCCAACATTGGCCACATTCCCGACTGTAGCCAATGGGTCAATCTCAAGCCCTCATCTTGGAACCATGCCTTCTCGGGTCCATACTCCCTTTCTCGCAATCCGTTGGACAGCAGGAATTCCGGTTCAGGGTCGCCGCGGCTACCTGCTAAGCCTCAGGTACAATATTTAGATTATCTTGGATAAAATGTCCTAACACGACTAACACCCAATTAAACTGACCAAACAAAAAGGAGTTTATGTAAAAAAAAAAAAAGTTTTATAAAAAAAAATTGTAAATTAAAATTAATGGGAAGAAAAAATAATTGTGGATTGGACAAATGTGAGAATGGACAATTTAAAACAGGGAAAAAATTATCCAAGTCTTTTATGGCATGATTTTTTTTTTTTTTAAAGTAAAAAGGTTAGTTTCTATTATTTGAATTATTCAGACTACTTGTCTCATCTTGGTTGTTATTTTCACAACGTTTCCGTCGCCGTGTAACCTCCGACATTTTTCATGTGCATCTTTTCAAACTTTTATGTCAAACTCAGGAACCTATATAAAATTTTGAACAAAACTATATTTAATCCATTGGGGTAGATTGTTCTTATTCCATCAGTCATGACCGGGTGTTAATTATGTTATTCTTAGTTATTATCACCTGTAGTAAGAATTGAACCTTCAACCTCCAGAAGACTGTCACTTAGAACTGATTCTTAATCAATGTCTTTATCCATTGCACCATAGATCTACATGGATTAAATAAAGGGTTTAATTCTAAATTCCGTATAAGTTCCCGAGTTCTACATAAAGATTCCCAAGTTCGAAAAGATACTCTCGAAGATGGTTCGAGGTTACCATTGACTGAAATGTTGTGAGAATAACGAAGATGAGAATAGTAGTCCGAGTTATGCAAATAATACAAATTATCAATCCTCACTTCAAAAATTGCGAAAAAATGTTGGTTGTATATCATGTATGAAATTGCAAATATACTTCATTTAAATGTTATGATAGTTTTGGGGTTTTAAAAACAGATATTTTGAAAAATTAACATTTTAACATTTTAATTTGTTGACTTGTTTGTTGATTTTGTGTGTACCATTCATTCCTTTCTGGTTTTTCCTTTATTAACGGTGTTTACCATCCGTCTGCCTCTTCACTAGTTGGATCAACTCTTTTATGTTTTGAATGGACCTTTTTATTTGTTCCATGGGAACTCTAAGAATGGTTGAAATGTTCATCCATAAATCTTTGCAATATAGTCTTGTCGCTTAAACAAACGTTTTTGTTGTTGTCGTCAAGAATGTATTCTTACTGCCGAAACGTAGGTGATAATAGATTTACATTAAGTATATTAATCTGAATTATTACTACCAGAACGTTTCAACAATTGCATCTTCATCAGGTGTCTGTTAAATTTGATAACTGTCAAGGAATTTAAACCTGGACCTTCTATATAATATACTAGCAGAGCTACCCGGTGTTGCTCAGGTGAGAGTGTGGGATAGCATCATATGCAACATCATGGTAGGGAGAGTTTACTTTAACAGCAACCTTGATGCTGTCAGCCAGATATCTTACTCACCGAGCTATTCAGATATATGTAATACTCTTAAACTAACGCTAATAAATAGATTAATTACATTGTGTAACATGTTTGAAAATTGTCATTAGCTTCTTTAAGGGGCAGCCAGAGACGCAAAAGTACTTCCATTATGTTCACATGCAAATTGTGCATGTGAATATAATTATATTGAAAGTACACTTCCTAGTATGTCTTCGTTTTTAGGGACAGACATACACAGACAGAGAGGTGTTCTCCTTGATTATATATATATATATAATTTCATTTGAATCAAAGGGAAAACAGTTTTCAGTGGAGAGGTTGTGCACCATCTTAATATCAAAATTTGCTGAAATTTTGGGAATAGACATCATTATTGGTCATTTACCTATGGTTTAAATTTCATTTAAATCTAAGGGAAAACAGTTGTTAAAGTGATATATTTCTTTTATAACCTTCACTGATAGGTCAGTAGTCCACATGCCAATTTCAAATAATTCTGTTGAGCGGTTTGGGTGAACATATAACACAAAGATCAGACACACACAGACAGTTACTATTTTATATATATATATATATATATACTAGACCACCCGTGACCCGTTGGGTCAGTTTGTTATATTAGCTATGGAATGCATGTATGAGCGTGACACTTGTGGCATAAAGAAAATAGGTTTTTTTACATAACAGAAGCATTTCTATGAAAGTATATTAAACTGAAAAAAGAATATAGATAGATTTCTATGAGTCGTTCTGTTTATTATAATTGTTTTTTTTTTTAAATTACAGTTACTGAATTATAAGTGGTTGGCCATACTTATAGGTAAACATGCACTGAACAGGTACCATAATACTTATTATAGTTAAATTCAAATTTTGATATATCATCTTTTAAATGAAATTGTTAGTTGAAAGTACAGAATTATAAAAGGGCGATTTGAGGAAGGAAGGGGGAACAGCAGGCTTTCTCGCGTACGTAACGAAAACAGAGGGAGTAGGAGTGGTGAAATCTATGAGAGGGAAAGTGGGAGGTGGTTTCGTTCACGGACGCTAGTATTGCTGATATTAATAATGAGTGTTGTTTTTTTGTTTGTTTGTTTTTGTTTTTTAAAAGGGGGGAGTTAAATATGCACTGAACAGGTACCATAATACTTATTATAGTTAAATTCAAATTTTGATATATCATCTTTTAAATGAAATTGTTAGTTGAAAGTACAGAATAATAAAAGGGCGATTTGAGAAAGGAAGGGGGTACAACCGGCTTTCTCGCGTACGTAACGAAATCAGAGGGAGTAGGAGTGGTGAAATCTATGAGAGGGAAAGTGGGAGGTGGTTTCGTTCACGGACGCTAGTATTGCTGATATTAAAAATGAGTGTTGCTTTTTTGTTTGTTTGTTTTTGTTTTTTAAAAGGGAGGAGTTTTTTTGAAACTGCGACAGACTTTACGAAGTCCTGCCGTTGAATGTTTTTAGCCGTGGAGAAAACAAAAAAACTATTTGATGAAATTAAATGAAATTGTTTTATATTAAAAGCGATATGAAAATTTCCAGAATGAAAAATTTCATGCGTTCGTTAATCATAATAGAGATTAACGGAATTGGAATAACAGATTGAAGACGATGCTATTTATGCATGGGCAACCGGATGTTGAAAACCGGAAAGCTGAAAGCTGATTGCAAACAGACAAGATCAATAGAGTTTTAGTATTATATAGATATATATATATATATATATATATATATATATATATATATAGGATGCTTTGACTTTTATGATAGGGAACTTCTACCATATCACTGTCGACCAAGGGAAGAGTCTATCAGGCATGTGATGATGTATGGAAGTGAAACCTGGTCAATGAAGGTGAGGACATGGGTTGCATGGAGAGAAATTATATGAGAACGTAATTGTCTGTTTTTCTGAGATGTGTTTCAGCCGTTTTGCCCTCTGTATCGAGTTTGGGAACCGTCTGTCGAATCCAATTCCTTTATTGTCACAGGGGTACCACGCTCATATTCCATTTTTTGGTTCTGGGACACACTCGCTTCCAGTTCTGCTGCTGCTTATCGCCATATGTTACTTTTACTGCCTTCACCCAGGATTGAACTTAGCACCTCCAGATAACTTGCAACTTTCAGAACCAACGGCTTAGACCATGTGTCACTAGGACAATTAGGAATCATAGAGCTGAATACGATTTGGAGATCTCTAATAGAGAAAGAAAACCTTGAATAACAAACATAGGTTTAACAGTACCAAAAATTGATGCCAGAGGGCAGAACGGCTAAAACATTGTGAGCATTGCAGCCAAGATGAGGAAATCCATAATATGAGAACGTGTAATGTGAGTGTTAAAAACAGGCTTAATTCTGATGACTTCAGAGGAAGGTCACATCTGGACTGTATAGGAAGATGTGTGCAGAACAGGCGATTCGATGGTATGACCATGTTGAAAGAATGGATGAGAGTTCTTGGGTTAGTAGATGTAGATCTGATGATCTTTGGCATTAAACATCAGTTGGCAGGGGAAGGCCAAGGAAAACATGGGAGGATGTGATAAAAATGGAATTGAGAGACAGAGGGATAAATAAAGACCTGGCCAGAGATAGGTTAGTTCGGAAGTCAGTTTCTTAAAGCCGTCAAACGTATGCCAGTTTGTCAAACGGACATTAAAACCGAATATGATGCTGAGAATGCTTCATCGATATTTATGAAAGTCACAAATATTTTTCTTCAATTCCTTTGATATGTGGATACATCATAAATGTTAAACCATATCTATCTATTATTATACTAAATGTGAGTTAATCAACGTTTGTTTCCCTAAGGCTTTTTACTATATATTTTAATCACACAAAATACATGCTAAAATATTCCTCAGTTTTGGGTATTTAGTTATGTTTGAAAAAAAAACATTTTTCAATTGTTTCAATTAGCTGTAATTTACAATTTAATCACCAAGTCATCCATCTTTTTCTAAATTTGTGTTTATTAATCTTACTCTCGTTCACTGCATGTTATTTGAACCACGTCCTCGCCCCGTTCGTATTTTGTGCAAGTTCTACTCTCTATCTCTCTTGTTACTTTGTCTTTCTGTTTATTAACAATAAATGGTAATAAAACTAACTATAAAACAGACGATTAGAATAGTCCATTATAGACTATAGGTAAAAGCACCACAAATGCTAATAATATTTAACCCATAGCTGGAGAGAGAAAAAAAAAGAGAGAATGAGATATAGTAAACAGAATAATTTTGGAGTTTTTAATTTGTAATTTTTTCTTAATATTTAGCTGGCTTTGCCAACTCAGTTTTTTCTAATTCAAACAATTTAACCCAAGACCCAACTTGTCTAATTTTTTTTAGCATATATTTTACTAGTATATATATATATATATATATATATATATATATATATATATATATATATATATATATATATATATATATATGCAAAGTTTCGCTCGAGTGTAGAACACTCTTGACAACAATGACGCTTGCCCCCTCAAAAATTTTTAAAGACGAAGTGTTTAGGAAAAATTGAAATATTGATGTGCCAGGTGTGATGCTATTTAGGTCAATTCTAAAATCCAACAAGACAACTTTATATATTAGATAAATCAATTTTCTATTTTCTGTAGTCTCAAAATGATTATTAATGCTATCAACATATTTAAATAATGTGGATTTGCAATATGATACATGGTTTTAAAAAAAACATTCTTCGATTTTTATCGATAATTGGACAATCATTTTACTGGTTTTAATCCAGGAAGGAGAAAAATAATGAATTTCTTGAAAGAATTATTTTCTTTTTTTTTTTCTTTTTTTTTTTTGTCTAGCAAAATAATTAAAACTGATCTCTTGACAATATAGAAGGCAATTATTTCTAGCCCTTTTTGGGTGTGGGTGGGATTTAGAACGAATTTGGTCCAAAGTTTGACAACAACTGACACATTTTTCACGTATGTGACATGAATTTTTATTTCTTTTATTTATTTGTAAATTTTTAAAAAAATTCAGGAAAATGCAGACTTTTATTATCATTTTATTTTGATTTCAATAATTGATCAAAATTTATCAACTAAAGAAAGAAAAGATATTGCTGTTCATTTATTGTAAATAAAATGGTTTTAAATTTGAACAGATGAAAATAATCTGAAAGATCAGAAAATGGCTTGATAATCATAAATGCATCTAACTGCTGTTGGGACAATTTGTGTTTTCAACTAAGGCTTCATCGGATAAAGGCTCTGGACCCGTTAACTGACAAGTACTCTTCTGTAGCTGAATTATATCAGCCTCTTGAATAAATGAATAATTGAATAAGGTGTGCGATCAACTGAGATGGAAGTATTTTACTAATTTGCATATCAATGGTTATGCTGACGGATTGACCAATCATAGGTAACCTATTGGGAAGGCCATATGTATATATCAGCTACAAGTTGAATATGTAAGTGATTTGCATATTTTAAGTTGAAAGCAAAAAAGAAAAAAATGGAGCTGCAAAATTGTACACCTGCAATCCTTGTGAAATTAAGTTTTTTAAGGCTAAAAAAAAAACCTTACAATATCAGATTTCTTTAATCGTTAATGTAATCACAATTCTTCTCTTTCCATCTGTCAATCAGCCGTCTATATTTTAAATGCCACGTTCATAAAAGTCTTTTGGTTTTGAACTGAAAAAGGGAAACTAACTCATTTTTGACTTCTGCTCTTCGGTTAAGTCTTAATCCACTCAGATGATTTTGCCAAAAAAAAAAAGAAACAAAATGTTAAAATATGGTTCTGTTGTGGTTCATTGGTTGTAAATAAAATGTTTTAAAATTTGAATCCAGCTACAACGACAAAACATCATCTGTGCTCCCAACCAAGGCTTCAGATAATAGAGTTCACGGGTCAGGCATCGTTTTTGAGGTTGAAGGATCTGTAAACAAATGAGTTAGAATTACCCCCCCCTCCCTTTCGCTGGTACTATTTTACTAATTTGCATATCAATGGTTATGCGGGTGGATTAGCCAATCATAAGTAACCTATTGGGAAAGACATATTTATACAAGATGACTCCCTGCCCTCTCTCCCCCCCCCCCCCAAAAAAAATGTCACCATGGAATCATTAATAAAATTCTGCAATCCAACCATATTTGGTACCAATAAACTTCAGTCGATGCCTGACTTGTCCACCAAGTTTCAATCATGAATGTCCAACAGTTTTTGTTCTATCGATGTTCAGTGATATGCTCCAAGTGTTCACCTATGCATTGCAAGAACACCTGGATACAATATGCAAAATTGTCAAAAGCTGTCAATTTTATTACCGATTTCATGAATGGAATTTTTTTTGTTGCAGAGGGGGGGGGGTATCACTCTGTATATAAACTACAGATTTCAGGTGTAAACGACTTGCTTGTCTGAATTCCCAGGAACTACCTCCAAACATGGGAGGGGGGAATAGGCTTATTGTCTGTCGACTGAGGTGTTCTCACATGTGAGAGAATGCTGAGGAGACTCTAGGGCTACTTTTGCAACTGACTGGCCGACAATGTCTTTTAAGGTGCTGGACCCTTCACACGCAAACACCAACTAAAATCGACATTGCGTTGCATAGGTGTATTCGTCAGGAATCCATCTTTATTTGTCCATTTGTTTCATCGGCTGAGAACATTTGAACAGCAACAATACGACGATGGCAGTTCGATTTTTATTGGTCATGGAGTTTCATTAGTTAAAGAGTTCAATCCTCCATTTTATTCGACCCCACCTTCTCCTCTTCCCCAATTGTTTCCTACACGCGTCTTTTCAATACACCCATAGTATTCAGGATCTGAAAAGAGATGGATTATTGTCAGCCACCTCTCATCGTGACGTCACTCTTGAGATCTCATCTCATCTCATACCCCCCCCCCCCCGCTCTCTCATTATGCAGCACACGTCCTCATGGAGAGACAGGTACATATCTACTTGTGTATTTCAGGTTGGACTTTTATGTGTAAGTAAACGAAAAAGAGAAAAGAAGTTGTGCAGCGAATGTGTACACTTTGGCGTAATGATTAACTGGGAGACTGGGGTTCAATCCTCGGTCAAGTCATACCAAAGGCTAAAAAAATAGTACTTGATGCCTCCTTGCTAAACAATCAACATTAAAGGTGAGGATGAAGTGTAAGTGGAGTAATCGGAGGGAAAAAAGTGGCGTCCTCCCCTACATTTCGGTGTAGTAGCCAATGGAAAGGGAGCCTTCGGTTCGCCCTCGACTACAATCGACTCATGTACTAAGTGGAGAAAAAAATTTAAAAAAGTTTTGGGGATTTAAAACGAATTGGGTCCAAAGTTTGAGGAAACTGACACATTTTGTCATGTGTGACATGAATTCTTTTTTATTTATTTTTTTTTTTACTTATTTCTTTATTACTTAAAAAAAATGCAGACTTTATTATTTTATTTTGATTTTAATAATTGATCCAAGTGGAAAAAAAATTTGATCCAAGTGGAAAAGAAAATTTGATCCAAGTGGAAAAAAAAATTTGATCCAAATGGAAAAAAAATTTGATCCAAATGGAAAAAAAAATTGATCCAAGTGGAAAAAAAATTTGATCCAAGTTGAAAAAAAATTTGATCCAAATGAAAAAAAAAATTGATCCAAATGGAAAAGAAAATTGATCCAAGTGGAAAAAATTTGATCCAAGTGGAAAAAAAATTTGATCCAAATGGAAAAAAAAATTGATCCAAATGGAAAAAAAAGAAAGAAAAGGTGTTGGAATCTGTTTCTGTTGCTGTTTATTTGTTGTAAATAAAATGTTTTTAAATTTTAAATGTTGGTCATTATTTCAATGCACAGAAGCTAGTTTATAATAATAATAAATGCATCTACTGCTTCTGATCAAGGCTTCAACTGATGATAGTATTCAGGGGCCGGACATGATTTTGAGTCCAAAGAATCATCGTTACATCCGGTGATGGTCCAAATTGCCATAGCTTTATATACTAGCTGTACCAATTTGACAGTTTAAATGCTTTCAAGTTCCTTTAAAATTTCGAAGGGTCGCGAAGTAATAAATTCATTTTTATTTTTCAACCATTAACAAAAGATTAAAATGGCTGACTTGTTTACAAAGAAACGGAAAAGTATTGTAGTGGATTTAATTTTGCAATTAAAATATTTTTTAAATAGGATTTTTGAAAAGTTCATTTTAGTTCTTTATGTTATTGCATTTTTTTTTATTTCAATAAATGATTGATTAATAGTAAATATAAAAAATGCATAATTCACGAAGAGGTGAGAAACACACACGCAGACATGCGAGAAGCAGTCACGCAATTTGATTAATATAGAGATTACTTTTTAACCCCATTTTTATCCTCTTCTCAATTTGACCCTTTAAAATAATCATTACACAAAGATATGCAATGTTAATATACAGATCCAATTCTGTTAAAAATTGCCTTCTTAACCATTTCATGTATACTGTTGTATTATTTGGACTAATGTCCTCATCTTGGATGTTATTCTCACAACGTTTTGTAACCTCTGACCTTCTTCAGGCATATCTTGTCGAACTCTGAAATCTTTATGACCTGTGGCCTTAATGCATATACATACTAAGTAATGATCAATTCTAAGTGACAGTCTTCTGGAGGTTCGAGGTTCAATCCTCAGTGCAGGCGATACTAAAAATAAAATTACGAATGACTTAAGACTTCTAGACTGTCATGGCTGACAGAACGAAAGCATGCTACATTCGTGAATTAAATAAAGGGTTCTGTTCGAAATTCTGTACAAATTCCCGAGTTTGACAGAAATATTTCCGAGTTTTGACAAGATACACCTGAATAAGCTTGGAGATTACATCGGCCGAAATGTTGAGAATAAAATCAAAGATGAGAACAATGGTCCGAATAATACAAATTATCAATCTTCAGCTCAAAAATTCCGAAACACAGAAATAAATCGAAAAGTTGTTTTAAATTATCATAAATTTTGATTTGACCAATTATATTTGTTTTTGTGAGAGTCAGGAGCATCAAGGAATACGTTTTGCCTCCATTATTAGCCATTACGAGCCTTTTCAGAAGTCAGCTCAACTTGAAGGGCTATGGTTCAAGAACAAGTTTGATCCGGTACGTAGGATTTCTGTAAAAAATCATGCATGAAAAGGGTTAATTTCTTTTTGTGCCATTATTTCAGAATTCGTTCAATTCCGTCTGAAAAATGTCCTATGCTATTGCTGTTGTTAATGAGTTGAAAATTTGTTTTAAAAAAATATATATAACTCTATTAACAAAAAATTCAATTGCTTAATAGATTTAGGTTTTTGAAATCTACCTTGATAACACATTTTCAGATTGAGGAGAAGGATTTTTTTAAATGCCCGCCATTGTTATCAATTATTTTGAAGATTTTAGTGAAATCGCTTTTCATTCTTGTAAAGTAGTCAACTCTAATTTTATATAATTTCTTTCTGTAATTGCAATCTTTTACTTTTTCTATTAGTTTTGTCATATTTTTTGTATACTTTCTAATCTCTATCGACATTCGAAACCAAGCTCTGAATGCAACACTCTGTATGAGGTCTCATAAAGGTTTCACATATATTTTTAAACAATATTTGGCTCGATAAAAATTTATTAGTTTCTAGTTGTGCTCACTCGGTGTTGTCCGGGAGTATTTTTTTACTGTCATTTTTGTCTCGCTTATTTTTTATAATTATCGTTGCACATCAATCGAAAATCGATAAAAAAATCAATTACAACCCTTGCATTTAGAAGGAAATATACCATATGACCGAAAAAACAAAAAATAAAATGGGTGACTGTTTATCGACTAACATGTTGTCTGGGTGCATGGACAATTATACCATGGTCCATGAAATATTTTCTCTGAATTTGGCAAAACAATACAAAATATTTAAAATCATATCACTTATTGTTTTGAGTGTTAATGACTCAACCAGGTCAGCCGACCATGTGTATTCTGCTAGTATATAAAGTTGGATGATGATGATGATCATCATCACCACCACCACCACCACTAGTTTATTTGTTGAATCGGGCCACAATTAATCCTCTGATGACGGGGTGGCCTGATTGTCCATTCTCGATCTAAGTCTTCTCCTCCAATCTTGTCTTTGGTTTGGCCTGACGGAATCCATACCCAAGACTCTCCTATCATGTTTGACCACACCCTCCCAAGACAACTTGGGTCTGCTAAAGGTAGTCTTCTCTGCTGGCATGTTCAACTGTCAGGCTTTAGCAATCCAGCAATTGCTGCGCCCAACATGCCCCAACCAACGCAGTCTCTTCTTCTGCATGATGTTCACGAGGCTTTTAAAGTTGACTTGCACAAGTAGAGACCCAAAGGGTATGCTTCGTTCAGGCCTCACCAAACAGATCCATCTGACCATTGCCTTGTTATTACGGTGCAGTTTCTTTAGTGTGCCGGCAGAAACAGCCCAGGTTTCGGAGCCATACATTAGTACACTTCTGACACATGAAGAGTATACATGACCTCTCGTAGTTGCTGGCAGGTGTTTGTTTGTCAGGATTGGTAGCAGCTCTCTAAACTGTCTCCAGGCAGACTTGCAACGTATAGCTGCTGCGAGTTCACAGCCTCTACCCAATGACAGCACGTCTCCAAGATAACAGAATTCCGTCACTCTTTCAAGCTTGTCGTCACCAGTACCCACCTCCGTCAGTGACATGCAGATTAAAATGCTAAATTAATATTCAAAATAGAAGAACAATAACTTTCTAATATGTTTTAATGATTATGCTATCAACGTCGTCAGGTTAACTAATTTGCCTATTGCTTTGCAAAAGAACATCTCATTAATTCGTTATTCATGCTTAGTTTTATTTCATCAGTTCTATATATTGGATAAAGGCTTGGCATGTTTTGTGAAAAGCGTCTTTCCGATCCTTTCAGGTCAGTTTCCTTCTAGGTTCTACATTGTAAAAAAAACAAAGCCTCTCCCTCAACATACACACACACATATATCGCGGCCAAACAAACAAGTCAGTGAATCCTCCTCCCCATTAATTTCATTATGAAATTAAATTCCACCATAATGCATTTCGTTTCATTCGTACACAAGTCAGCCATTTTAGTTTTTGTTAAATTAAAATTAAAAACAGAGCCCTCCCATCCTCCCTCTCCAAACACACACATACACTGGCCAAGCAAACAAGTGGGTGAGTACCCCCCCCCCCCAATAAATATTCCTTCTTATGGATAAAAGCATTTTGAGTGAAGAGTCTTTCAGATCAATTCATTTGGGGGGGGGGGGAAAGATTCTTAGTTTTCTCTTTTTTTTTTACCTTAGTTCACGCCAAGCAAGGCAGGCCGCCACTGTAGATGTAAGGTGCTACTGAGAATAAGGGTGTACGTTTAGGGAGTCTTCATACATTGGGAGCTGTGAAGCGAAATGCTTGTTCATATTTGTTTCAAATTTCTGCATGTCGGTACAGTCAGGGAAACAGGGAGCAGGGAAAGAATTCCAAAGGCCGGCAGCTCGAAGACAAAGAAGCTATTGAAGCAGAAGGCTCTCTGGCATCTGGCGACCTCCACAGTGAATGGATGGGATTTAGCTGATTGTCGGGTTGGTCGAGTGTATTTATGTCGGTGGGGCACCAGAGCAGCTAGTTCATCGGAGCACATTCCATTGAAGTACTTGTAAAACAAACACAAGGATGCAACATTGCTGCGAATGGACAGGAGCTGGAGCAAGATGGATAGTGAGGGATCTATTAGATTAGATACTCTTTTTTGGACCTTGTCTAAGAGTAAAAGACTGGACGATGCACCAGTCAGGTGTGGCAACAATACTCCATACATGGGCGGATGGTGGCTTTGTAGAAATATAGGATACCGTTAGTTGTGAGAAGTTTTCTAGCGTGGTAGATTATCTATTTTTCCGGGCGACGTCACGACACAGGTCCCATTAGTCCAAAACAAAGATTGCCGCCGACAGATGACAATAAATCACTTAAGGTTTATAGTTCATTTTTCTAAAATATAACTTTTTGTTGAAGTCTTTAGAGAACAAAATATATCAAACGCAGCCTTTAATAATTTTTTATCATTAACAAAATATAAAAATAGAAATACAACAAAAACTTTGATTTTATCAAATCTCCATACTATCTTCATTCAGTGAAAAATTTTAGCCTTTCTTTTCGATAATTTTCTAAAAAAAAAAAAAGAAGTTATAGTTTTTACAGGATTATTCCTGCCATTATATGTTATTGCAGTGAAAGAAAGTTTACACGTTCTTGCCAAGAGAACCCAATGTATTTTGCAAAGTAATCGGAATCTTATATTTTCCCCAAGTGGACATCTCCAGATTTTGTATTTTGAGAAAGAACATAAATCTTGAATGTTGACCGGAGGAATTCTCTGTTGAAAACTTTTTTTTTTTTCGTTTTTTATATTCCATTTTCTTTTTTTCTTTCTTTTTTTTTTTTTTTTTACTTCAACTCATATCAAATATTTTGGTTTCAAGGTAATCATTTGATAAAACTAAACATGTTTGGATGTTTTTCTATTATTTTTCCAACCAACTTGTGTGTTCAGGCATGTTGTAAAATATCATAGTCAATTTCTGATTTGTTTTGATTATCTTTTTTGATATCACTCTACAATTAAGTTTTGCAGAGATTTTTTTTACCAGTTCTCATATTATGGAGATTCATTTTTAAAATTATCAATAATTCGTTGTTTCTTCAAGTTTTGCAAAATTCTTTTTCTTTTTTTTTGTTTGAACGAAATAATTTAAAATTTATTCATAATTTTTCTGCTAATTATGAAATTATATCAATAATCAATGAAAGCAAACGATAGAATACAGAGTGACTAAAAAAAAATTATCACCAATAGAATCGTGAATAAAATTCTGCAATCCAACCATTTTTGGTACAAATAAACTTCAGTCGATACCTGACTTTCCCACCAAGTTTCAGTCATGAATGTCCAACAGTTTTTGTTTTATTGAGAAGTTTTGTTACCTTGGTGATACCATTGGAGCACAGGACGGAGCAGTTGCTAGTGTGATTGCAAGTGTTAGGAATGAATGGAGTAAGTTCAGGGAACTTCTGCCATTACTAACCAGCAGAGCGTTACCACTGTTAACCAATAGGAGAGTCTATCAGACATGTGTTAGCAGTGTGATGATGTATGAGAGTGAAACCTGGCCAGTGAGGGTTGAGGATATGTGTTGCACGCAAATAAATTATATAAGAATGATACGATGGATGTGTAATGTGAGTGTTAAAGACAGGCTTAGTTCTGATGACTTGAGAGGGAAAGAGACAGAGAGAGAGAGATTAAATCTAGACAGTATAGGGATATGTGTGCAGAATAGGAGACTTTGCTGTTATGGCCATGCTGAAAGAATGGATGAAAGTTTTTGGGTCAATTGATGTCGAACAGTTAAGATAGCAGATTCAGTTCACAGGGGAAAGCAAAGAGAAACATGGGAGAAAGTGATAAAAATGGACTTGAGAGAAAGATAAAGACCTGGTCAGAGATAGGTTAGTTGGGAAGTTAATATCTTAAAGACGTCCAACACATGCTAGCATGTAAAATGGACGTTAAACCGAATATGATGATAATGAAGGAGAGCACCGACCAGACCTCCACTAGAAAGGGTGCCGAGAGTACTGGAACTTTTCTCTTTTTTTCGGGGACCACCTCAGAGATACACCGTTTTCTGTCATTGTTGACGACATTCCCTATCGGGCGTGAATACAATTATTTCAGCTTGCTGATGATTCCACTGTGCACGGAGATTTACTAAAGATGTCTAAATCTGCCCTTTTGGATGAAACCGCGGTATATTGCTGAATTATGTAATATACAGTATCTAAATAAATTATATTAGCTCTCTTATATGATCGAGCACTTTATTTGATTTCTTATTCAACCTGACACACTATATATATATATATATATATATATATATATATATAAAGGTTTCCTTTCAGTCTCAAGAAAACGGATACTCGCTGTAAGGGTGTGCCTTAATGGGAAGTCTGTAGTGAAGCAAAGGTTACACAATCTCCAAGCGCACATCTCTTTTCTTGCGTTCAGTGGCAAAGAGAAATTCAGTACGACCGGAAACAATGCCAGGATTAGGTGCACAATCAAGTCTTTAGAGTCTAGTTTACCCTACTACTTAATCTATAGCTGGAGGGAGGATATATATATATATATTCATACCTTTTCCAAGGTTATTATTGAAAGTTATGTAGTAGACCAGACATCGGTTAGTAGACCAGTTTTTCAACCATTAAAACTATATGAAATAATAAAACAAATAAAAAACACTTTTAATCCCAAGTCCTTCGTTGGAAAACTAGTTTGCTTATAAGTCAATTAACTTTTAATAGTAACTAAACTAGTTTGCTTCCAAGAATTTACGCTAGTCTTAACAGTATTTAAGGGTTCATCAGTTGTTTACCATGAAAAACTGTTTCAGGAATTTAAAAACAAAACAGTATTTTATCTAATGGCTTCCCAGCAGAGTTGATCAGACACCACTTCCCTTAAAAAAACAACAACTGAAACGTTCCGGATATTAGATCGAAGTTTTGTTTCAGATTAATTTTTTTGCTAAACTTATATATAGTCATCCACATACAGACTGTTTCGCTGTATCACAGCTCTTCAGTGGATATTAAAAAAAATAAAGGCAACGCCTTTCCTTTTTATTATGTTGCGTAGACAGATTCAGTATTTGTGACCCTATCCCCTCAGTTAAATGCAATCTACCAATAGTTAATTAAGTGTGGTTCATTCCTGTGTATTGGTCTTATCTTTTAAATATGGCATAATTACATTGCTTAACTTCTAACGAGAACCAGTGTGTCAATGTTGCATAATTACATTGCTTAACTTCTAACGAGAACCAGTGTGTCAATGTTGCATAATTACATTGCTTAACTTCTAACGAGAACCAGTGTGTCAATGTTGCATAATTACATTGCTTAACTTCTAACGAGAACCAGTGTGTCAATGTTGCATAATTACATTGCTTAACTTCTAACGAGAACCAGTGTGTCAATGTTGCATAATTACATTGCTTAACTTCTAACGAGAACCAGTGTGTCAATGTTGCATAATTACATTGCTTAACTTCTAACGAGAACCAGTGTGTCAATGTTGCATAATTACATTGCTTAACTTCTAACGAGAACCAGTGTGTCAATGTTGCATAATTACATTGCTTAACTTCTAACGAGAACCAGTGTGTCAATGTTGCATAATTACATTGACACACTGGTTCTCGTTAGAAGTTAAGCAATGTTGAGCCTGGTCAGTTCCAGATGGGTAATCAATTTTTTATTCATTTATTTTTTAAACTTAGTTCACATCCAAAAAAGCAAGTTGCCACTGTAGACGTAAGGGGCTACTGAGAATTAGGGTGAAAGTTTTGGGGGTCATCCTAAATTGGGAGCTGTGCAGCGCGATGCTTGTTTGCATTAGTTTTAAATTTCTGCATGTCGGTACAGTCGGAGAAGCAGGAAGCAGGGAGGGGGTTCTATTTGGGAATACCAGGTGCTGTATGTGGAAGGATGACAACACTTCCTTGCAAAAAGTAACGTTGTCAAAGCGGTGTTGTGGACTGACAACATCAAATAACGTCTATCATGTGAGCAACATGAGTTTGTTATGCACAGGGAACATACATAGATGAGACGATTCCTGTGTAATAAAAAGAGCATGTTTTCAGTCTGTGGGATCCATTCTGACCTCCAAGCCACCAACTAATTCACCCAACCCCCGTTGCTCTTGCAAAAGAGGTGAGACCTGCCCCTTGGGTGGAGGATGCACAGTCAGCTCCGTTATTTATGAAGCCACGGTTATATCCGAGGTGGATATCAAAAGGGAGGATATATACATCGGAATGACCCAAGGATCTTTTAAACAAAGACTCTACGCCCACAACAACACTTTCAAATACCCCAAAAAAGACCACATAACCACACTGGCAACCCACGTATGGGATCTCAAGAAGTCCAACACCTCCTACAAAATAGAATGGAGAATTACCGACAAACCTAAATCCTACAGCCCCACCTCCAGGACCTGCCCTTTGTGCACTACTGAGAAATTCAGAATTATACAAGCTATCAACAATCCTTCCATAAACTGCATGAACATAAAAACCGAGGTCTTCAGAAAATGCCCTTACAGAAGAAAATTCCTACTAGCCCAATGGTCTGATAACAATATTACATAACCCACCAATTATCCCTTTAAACCAATTAACATATAAAATAACTAATCTCCCGAAGACCTCCCTAAACCCATAACAAAATTCCTATCTTTCTATTTACATACAAAATACCTCCCCCCCCCCCAAGATATATGTTAAACACACCATGGGCGCGACTACATAAACCCTGCCTACCCTGATACAACCTAGTCCTAACCACAGATAAAACATTCATGAATAAACACCCCACCTTTTCACCACAGATAATCACATCATCCATACTAAAACTAACCCCATCCAAAGTGACTTACACATTTATCAGCAGATACCCCATCTCCACGTGACCATCCTATCACGGGAATACAGATACACCACAGAACGAAAGTTTTATTGACCCCTAACAACCACCCCCACCCCCACCCCGCTTCATACAATCCATATAATAGATTCTCAACTCACCCGCCCACCTCTGTATAAATGAAGATGAATATACAGGCGTATGTATACGTCCGAATGTGTATACAAGCACGTGTGTATGTATAGGAGCATATTATTAATAAATAGAAAATATAAAATAATATTAATAGAATAAATAAAAGATTAAATTAAAAACACAAAAAATAAAAAATAAAAAATATAAAATTAATAACCCCCCGTACATGTGAGTGAAGATGTGTGTACGTGCACGCATGTGCATGTGCATGCAGATATTGTGGTTCCATGCTCGTATGCGTATATGGGTTTATTTGCCGGTGTGCATGGACGTAGGTACGAGTGGAATAAAATAACAAGATAAGGAATTTAGTGAAATACACTAAATACTAAATATAAATATTAATATTATTAACACACCATCAATAAAGAGACTAAACTTATACCCCTCAAACGGAAATAACAGATAGCACCCATCATTCCGTTTATAACCATTTTTTGTTCTCCTTTTTTGTCCTTTTTTTTGTTTTTGTTTTCAACACTACTGGTTATAAACGGGACATATCAATGAAACACCGGTTTCCTCCCATTAAGATCTAGAGAATACGAAAACACCAATTCAATAAACAAAAATAAACAAACACGTTAAGTTCATAAAAACATTATTGCATCATCCTTTTCAATACTATATCGAACAATTAATCTGATACATAAATTTATTCCCAAAAACGATAACAAAAAAGCACCCTAATCTCACAAACCCAAACGGCAAACTATATGACCACCCCTTTCGTATTTTCTCAGACTAGATATAACAATAACATTACCAAAAGAACAGAAAATACAAAAACACCAATTCAATAAACATAAATAAACAAACACGTTAAGTCCATAAAAACATATTTGAATCATCTCTTTCAGCTCTATATCGAACAATTAATCCGATATATAATTTTATTCCCAAAAACGACAGCAAAAAAGCACCCTAATCTCACAAACCCAAACGGCGAACTATAAAGCCGCCCCTTTCGTATTTTTTCAGGTATAACAATAACATTACAAAAAGAAAAGATAAATAAATAAATAAATAAAACTTGCTAACAGATAAATAAATAAATAAAACTTGCAGGGGAATAAATAACATCGATCTCCCTTAAGTCTTAGTTAATCACTATCCCACACCGGTTTTTTTCGGGCACCACCTCAGAGATACACCGTTTTCTGTCATTGTTGACGACTTTCCCTGTCGGGCGTGACTACAATCCTTTCAGCTTGCCGATGATTCCACTGGGCATGGAGATTTACTAAAGATGTCTAAATCTGCCCTTTTGGATGAAACCGCGGTACATTGCTGAATTATGTAATATACAGTATCTAAATAAATTACATATATATACAGGGTGCGTCAGGTATATGAGAACATATTTTCCATTTTATTAAATGATAAAAAAAATCAAACGAAAATATTCTTAATCAAAAACAATTATATAAACATGTAAGCTAAGGTATTGTTTAATAATTTCATTCAATGAAATTCCCCTCTACTTCAATGACAGCTTCGATTCGAGACCTACACCGACTGCAAGCGCGCTTGAGATGGTCCTCATCTATGTTGTCCATCACTCTGACAATGGATGCTTTTAGAGAATCTTTAGTGTTGTGGGGGTGTTTATTAACATCTCTCTCCACGACGCCCCACACATAATAATCCAATGGATTCAGGTCTGGAGAGTTTGGAGGCCACAAGTTTGGAGTGATGTGATCATAAAAATGATCCGCCAACCATTCCTGAGTGTTTTGAGCCTTATGTGCTGGTGCAGAGTCTTGTTGAAAGATGTAGGGCCTTCCATTTGTTACTCTATCGATCCAGGGCTTAACAACAGTATCCAAGACTTCAATGTAAGCAGCAGAAGTGACTCTTAGTCCTTGCCGAAAGAAGTGTGGTGGCATCACATGTCCTTCGTGGCTAACAACCCCCAAAACCATAACAGTTGCAGGAAATTTTGTATGCATGACTGTTGGAACTTCGGAAGGGTCATTACACAGCCATCTGTCATTCCTTCTGTTTACCTTTTGATCTTGATCAAAGTTTTTCTCATCTGAGAAAAACCAAAGCATGCCTTGCTCAACAGGATGTTTCAGTTTGTTTAACAGCCTCTTGGACCTTATCAAACGATTCTCTTTGGTGGTCTCGGACATAAACTGGCCTCTCCTCATCACATAAGACTTGTAACGAAGATGTTCATGAACAGTCCTTCGAATTGTGGCTTCTGAAACATTCAGGTCTTTTGCGATGGACCTCATTGACTTTTGGGGGCTCTCATCAATAATATTCTGAACTTGATGAATAAATTCAGGTGTTCTAATCGTGTCTGACCGTTGGTCGTGCTTTTTACGTTTAGCAACCTGCTTACAATCACCATCATTTTCTTCTAACTCCCTACGAACTTTATAAACAAAAGAACGGGCGACTTTAAGAAATTGTGCGATTTGTAAATCGCTATGATCTGCCTTTATTGCGACAATTACAGCCTGTCTTTTCATTTGTTCCGTTACATTATTATCTGCCATTTTTCATTATCTGCAAAAAAAGAATAAAAATAATTAATATAACGTAACAATAACGACATTACGCGATGTTCTCATATACCTGACGCACCCTGTATATATATATATATATATATATATATATTTATTTATTTACTCACAAGACATGTGAGATATCCAGCATTTGCTTGGAAAAATTGATTAAACCAAGAAACTTCTGCTCTCAACTCGGAACCCCATATTTCTGTTTTGATTTGTATTCTTTAATTTATATATTAATCAAGTTATAAATAAAATGCAGTAAATCGATAAAATAAAAATTTGAGTTATGTAAAGGTGAAAAAAAAGTAATTTTCCAACGAAGGACTTGAGACTAAAAGTGTTTTGTTTTTTTTTATATAGTTTTAATGGTTGAAATACTTCACAGAGAATAATAATAATAATAATAATAATAATAATAATAATAATAATAATAATAATATATATATATATATATATATATATATATATATATTAAGAAAATTCCACTTCCCAAGATGAAACAAGATTCTGAATGTCTATTCGGGGTTATCTCATGAAACCTTGAATCTCTGTTCATCATTAAAATTCAAAATCGAAATGGCCATTATTGTGTCAGTAAAAACACATTTATCTTTTTTAATCTTAATTTCAATCGTTTTGATTTATCTCCCTTTTATTCTGTCATTTTTCTTTCTTAGCTTTTCCGTTTTTGAAGTTCACAAGGATAAGAATATAAGCAGGGCTTACATCAAACTGTTTTTGTGTTTTAAGAAAGAAAGAAAAAGAACTATCTTCACAGAGAAAATAATAATTGCTTCAGGGAGGTGGCGGAGGTGAAGTGAATATTATCGCAGACTGAAGAATTACTGTGCTGCGTTCTTGTCCTTTCTGATCTATAATACTGTTGAGGTTTGATTTATTTCTCATGGGCCCCATGGCACAACGGATAAAGGCGTTAAGTAACAATTCTAAGTTACAGTCCCTATTCACTTGCCTCCCCACGAGGGCAGATTTAAGCAAAAGGTCGGATTTTAATGTGGGGAAAATCCAGCTTCCCAAAAAGACGCATTCTGGATTAAGACAAAAATAAAAATCACTTCAGTCTAGAAGGATTTCCCCTTCACTGACTGGAGAGAGAAAATGTGAAGTGTAGCATCGGAACAGATACACCACTTTGCTCCTAGCCAAAAGGCCAATCTGGAGATTGAAGGTATAATCCTCACTACAGACAATACTAAGAATAAAATAAAAATGACTTAACACTTTTCCCCGGTCATGGCTGATGGAACGAGAACAATCTACCCTGTGGATTAAGTTTGAAATTCCATATAAATTCCTGAATCCGATATATAGATCCACAAGTTCGAAAAGATGCACTTGAAGAAGGTCGGAGGTTACATCGGCTGAAACATGAGAATAACAACCAAGATGAGAATAGTAGTCAGAATAATTCACATGATACATATTTGATTTATTTTATTTCTTATATACACGGTTATGTCCCCTTTTCTTGTTGAGTTTGAATAAAGATGGCTATTCGTCCTTTTATCTAATGGAAAGAAAAGAACACACAAAAAAGTCCGGGACAATTTTCTAACTGGGTACAGACACTCAATAAACACTGTTTTTACAACTCTTTCAATAGCTGGTTCAATTTTTTTCATAAACCTACAATCAACCGTCGTCGATACTACCACTTCTCTCGCCGTCTAGTTCGTTCTGATCCACACATGAACATTCCTCACTTTTATCAGTTCGTCGGACCCTTATGCAAATTATTTTCAAGGCGATTCTTTGTCGCTTACATCAGGAGAAGTGGTTCTGTTCAATATACTATTGTTTTATCATCTGAACCATACTATTAGTTGTAGTGGAGCATATGGATGTAGGAAATCTTCATGTGAGTAGGGGTGGGACATAGTGGGTGAAACTTTCAGATTCATGCGAGTAGTATTTTTTGTGTTCATTTATACATAAATAACACTAAACAATCAAACATTTTGAAAATTTTTCAAAATTCAGAAGGTGCAGACCACTAGTTTTTGGCTATTTTACATTCATGAAAACCCTTTCACAGCCTGAAAATGGTCCTAAACTAAAGTACTATATCAGATTTAACCATCTATATCCATTCATAGCTATTGAGGATGTTTTAGAACCTGCAATGTCGCATGAAACCACTTTTTCACCGAAAAATGATGGATTTTGAGTCCCGTGGAGCCCTAACGGCTATTTTTGGCCTGCACCTTCTGAATTTTGCAAAATTTTCAAAATGTTTGATTGTTTAGTGTTATTTATGTATAAATGAACACAAAAAAATACTACTCGCATGAATTTGAAATTTTCACCCATTACATCCCACCCCTAATGTGAGTATTGATTTACTCCTCTCCAGGAGTTAGGCACAAGACCAGTTTTTATCTTACTCCCACAAGTAAGATGTGACCCAAGGTGCGGTCGGGAAAGTGGGGTTTAAAAAATGCCTGGGCAGCCCCGTCAGCATTCCTTGGTAGGGGCGCCTCAGGCAGTAAGCAATAAACTTACTCCTCCCCAAAGAGGGGAGGCAAAGCCTGGGAAGGCGGACCTCCTAGAACTGTACAGAACAGACCCATTGACCGGTGTAAATCAAAACCCGAAGGCCAAGACAACACCAGTATGGGGTGCAGTATCCATCGGAACAGATACTACACTTTGATCTTAGCCAAAGTGAGTATTGATTTACTCCTCTCCAGGAGTTAGGCACAAGGCCAGTTTTTATCTTACTCCCACAAGTAAGATGTGACCCAAGGTCGGGTCGGGAAAGTGGGGTTTAAAAATTGCCTGGGCAGCCCCGTCGGCATTCCCCGGTAGGGGCGCCTCAGGCAGTAAGCAATAAACTTACTCCTCCCCAAAGAGGGGAGGCGAAGCCTGGGAGGGTGGACCTCCTAGAACTGCACAGGAAAGACCCATAGACCGGTGTAAATCAAGCCCCGAAGGCCAAGACAATACCAGTCTATGGGGTGCAGTATCCATCGGAACAGATACTACACTTTGATCTTAGCCAAAAGGCCAAGAATAGTAGGAGAATTCAATCTAAGATCATATCAATCCTTTGGCTTGTCATGTTCTTAAAAGTGTCGTATGAAAATTAAGATTAGTTGAATTTTTTTTTTTTTTTTTTGAAAGTTAAATTTAATTATTACGGTATGGACTAAATTATGATATTGTTATGGTAATGTTTTAATCTCTATTTATACAATTATTGGATATACAACAGATTAAAATGTTAGACTTGTTTACGAAGATATGGAAATACATTAGGGTGGATTTGTGTTTTTTTTCAAATAGGATTTTTAAGAATTCGTTTTATTTTATGCTATTAATGTGTAAGTCACATAGACAAAAACACTCATACGCGTACACACATGAAATTGTCTCATAATTTGATTACTATAGAGATTAGAACAATATTACCTGAACAAAATTAGTTATAGTTTTATAATTATTTGGTTCAATTAATAATTTAATGACTAAACGAGACCGAATTAAACTTTCAAGATAATAGTTTAAAAAAGGGGGGGGAAGCGAACCAAAATTAAAAGTAAAACCCACTCCCAAGCAACGCCGGATAGGTAAAGGTAGGTAGTTAGATATAAGATTAGCTGACCAAAAACTGGCAGTATTTTCTTTGAACACATTAATCACGGTTTTCATTCCATCAATTCATTTGGTAAGAAAAAAACAAACAAATAAACAAACCTCTAAACGGAAGCCTTTCCATATCGCCTCTGGTATAATCCAATAATTTACTTATATTATTTTTATTTATATTTTTCAAACTTTAATATTTTCAAACTTTAATATTTTTTAATCTTTAAATAAATTGCTAATTAATGAGTTATCCGAAAAGTATGAAAAATATAACTCCTTCAGGAATTGGATTTAAACATCTTTTAAAAAAAAAAAAAAATTGATTGATACAAATAATCATTAAACTCGGTGATTGTTTTTGTTTTGTTTATTTTTGTTATTGTTGTGTCGACTGAAGACTTTGCTATATTAAAATTAATTGTTGTTACGATCGAGAGGGTGATGTTCCCGGACTATAAACGTGTTCAGTAAATCAAGCAATGTTGCATGCAAAAGACAGAGTAATAATTAACAAACAAAATGAAGTAGTTCAAACAACGTTTATTGAACGTGTGTGTACGTGAAATGATGAAGTGTGTGGTGTATGCATGTGTGTCGATGGAAAAACAGTTCTTGAAAAAGGTATAAGAAGAAATGAATCCGGCGAGAGGAAAGTCTTTGAAAGCCGTACACAAAGAAAATGAGTTGAGAACTCTTACCGTTGTTTGACCACGTGTGTTGGTAGTTGTTATGCCGATGCCATTTGAAGAGAAAAGCGTGAGACGAAGCGCTAGTGTATTAGCGTCGTTCTGCCGAGGCCAATTGACCAGAAGAGAAGAGCCAGAGAGAGAGAAACTGAGCGCTGGTTCAGCATCGTTCTGTCGAGGCCAATTGAGTAGGAAAAAGCGAGTGAAACGGAGCGCTGGTGCCAGCGTTGTTCTGCCGAGGCCGGTCGGTGAAGAAGAGATTGATTTTCCGTTTGCAACGGTTTTTATAGTCAGAAGGGCAGATAACTCTGGTGTCGCTTTACAGTGCCACCTGTCGGTGAAAAAGCGACACCTACCGGCAAACCGGTGTAGTTATGTTTTGAAAGGAGGAGGTAACTGCTACATTGTGCAAGATTTTTTAGCCAGAATTCTTTTGTATGGGGAATTTTAATTTATTTTATTAAAACTAACAAATGTGCAATTATTTTATAATTCTTACTGAAGACACGTTTATATTTAATCTTAACATAATTTAAAAGATAAATATTTTTCTCAATCTTTTTACTTATACTAGACAAATACATATATTTAAATGGACCAAGTGTAGTTACAGCATCCATGTTATTCTAGTATCTGAAAGGAACTGGTTTAGCATGATACCGTATCTGATGTCACTCAAACTCTATTTTCCAAATATAAACAAAACACACATTTCCAAATTATTTTTCATTTGACGTTCCTCTTTTTTTTAAGTTTGAGTTATATTTTGTTTAAACTTAATTTCAACATTCATTAATTTGCTGTCAAAAACGAGGGCTGACATTATAATTTGAAATTCAACTTTAGACGATTTCGAATTCAACTTTTTTTTATTTGCCGTTGAGTTCATGTTTTTTATTGTAAAATTGCTTTTTTTAATTTGAAGTAATGACTTTTTAAATTGAAGTTCAACTTTCTAAAATTGAATTTCAAAAAGGTGAAGATTTTCATGATCTGGCGCCATTTTGATGGTCGTGGTTCCTATGTTTTATTTGATGTTCAAGTCCCATGAAAATAGTTTTGCAGTAAATAATCAAGCATTTATATCTTTTTTCAGAAAAAGTAAATATACTATTTCAATTTAATTTGATCGAAAACCGAATAAATATATTTACACAAAATTATTAAAAGAGAGAAAAGTCTTGAAATCACAAGTTATTAAATTAGAATTTTTGATATTCTTTTTTTTTTTTTTCAAAATTGTCTGAGCACGTGGGGAGGGGGTTTCTAAAATTCACTATTTATTACATTAGCAATAACATATGTTGGAAAGTACATAACAGCTAAAAAGCCCTAGCGGATAAAGGATTGAACCTTCAGTAAGTAAAATTCAGTTCTAAGTGATAGTCATCTGAAGGTTGAAGGTTCAATCCTCCATGCGGGCGATACAAAGAATTGCGAATAACTGAAGACTTCTCCCAGTCATGGCTGACGGAACAAGAGCATGCTACCCCGTGGATTAAATAAAGGGTTCCGTCCAGATTCCCAAGTTCGACAGAAATATTCCCGAGTTCGACAAAATACACCTGAAAAAGGCCGGAGGTTACAGCGGGCGAAACGTTGTGATGATAACACTTAAGATGAGAACAGTAGTCCGAATAATCCAAATTATCAATCCTCATCTCAAAAATTCAGAAACATATCATCCAATAATTTATTTATAGCATAACATACATAAATTATTATAGTTTATTTGTTTATATTTTTTAATCTTGAATTTTTATCAAACTTACATTTTTTTAATCGTTAAATAAATTGCTAATTAATGAGATATCTGAAAAGTATGAAAAATAATTATTTCTATCAGGAACTGAAATTGAACATCTTTTTTAAAACTGCAAAAACACAATATTGATTTTTGCAAATAATTTTAAAACTCGATAATTGTTTTCTGTTTTTTTTTTTTAAATTATGTTTATAATTGTTGTGGACTCGACCGAAGACTTGAACACATTAAATAAAATTAATTGTGCTATATTTTTGTTTGAATTCTTTTGGATGAGGAATTCTAATTGATTTTATTAAAACTAGCAAATGTATGCACCCTCCCAGTACATTTTTGATAAGTCTTACTGAATATATATATATAGTACGTCAATGAAAATATTTTTGCTCTATCCAGTATATTGAGCTTTCCTTATTTCACAATAGGTCCAACTCTCTAAAAGTTTACCTTTTAGTTATAATTTACACATATATATATATATATATATATATATATATATATATATATATATATATAAGAAAGCTTTTTTGAAATGTATTATAAAATTTTGAAAATACAAGAAACGTTATTTAAAAAATATTTTTCATATATATTTATTAAATGAATAAAATCATTTTTCATAATATATGTCTTTGAGACTTTCGCCGTAAAACGGCCTTAACGAAGAGTTATTTACTTTCTCTCTTTCTTTTTTTTTCTTCATCATTTTGCTAATGTTAAAATCGCAAGTAAACTCACACGTGGTTCCAAGAAGAAAACTTTCGTCTGATCTCGTTGACGATTTTGAAGGAAGTGAACCTTTTAGATGTGTGTATTGGCACGGTTACGCTTATATGAATTGGAAGAGGTGTACACATCTTTAAGAACACGTTTTTTTTAAATGTATTATAGAATTTTGAAAAAAATAAAGAATATATATATATGAAAAAAAACAAAACATTTTCTAAAGTAACATTTCCTACGGCGAAAGTCTCAGAGCCATATATTCATAAAAAAATGATTTTATTATTCATATATAAAAAAATATTTTTTTAAAATAACGTTTCTTGTTTTTTTTTTAAATAATATATATATATATATATATATATATATATATATATATATGTATATATATATATACATATGGGGATAAATACAAAATTAGTGGCCCAATGCGTTAACGACCCCTAACCTCCCACCCAAACACACACACACGTACGCACGCAGACACACATATATGCTGCTTCTGATTACAGCTGATTTGAGATTATGCTGTTTGCCGAGGTTGAAGAAAAACTTTCGACGGTTTTTTTACACGTTCTATTGCATGTACATCCCTTTCCCCTACTTCTGTCTGGATCGCAGACGATTTCATTTTATTTCTATCTATCTTTTTATTCTACCCTTTTTATTATATCTCTCTCTTTTCACTTTATTTTATATTTTATATATTATCTTTTATATTAATATTTTTTATTATTTTTTTTATTTTAACATTTTGATTCTTAACGGTCCCAACCACGTGACTTCCGAAATTTTAAATTTCTTTTTTTTTCTCCATTTCATTCTTTTCAAATATGATCTAAGGTTAAGATCGGATTCTAACTCTACCTGATGAGATCTCAGTTTATAATAGCTGTTGATCGATAACATCGACATGCCAGTGTCGCAGATTTTGTACATGTCTGTGTAAATAAAAATAATCATATATATATATATATATATATATATATATATATATATATATATATATAAATATAAAGTAGAACCCGTCGAATTTGAACGTGTGATCTTTTAGCAAGCTTAATTAATAATCTGACTAGATCACAAATCTCTGCACTGTCACCTGACCGCATCACTACATCAAACGTGGCGTTTCTTAAGACTCAATAATAATACATGCTCCAAGCCCTGAACTCGTTATTAATGTTTCTCTTGTTTTTTATTTCATTTAATTTTTAGTGCAAACTCTAAATAAATGTACTTTGTGTTAAAAATGAAATATACTCATATCGATAATATAAAGATGAATATTTTATATTAAATCCTATCGTGATACAATAATGCTCGATATTGTAGATAGAGCATTAACATAGGAAATGTTGAAATGATGAAAAAGTAAAATTTAAAAGGTTAAAAATTTATTAAATTATCATGTGTTGAAGCAAGGAATATAATAAACTGACCTTTTAATCCATGTATGTTCAAAGAATTGCTCTTTATTGGTGTTTTCTTCTGAGGAGAAGAGCTATTCTTTGAAAATCCATGAATTAAAGGTCAGTTTATTATATTCTTTGCTTGAACACCTGATGATTTAATAAACTTGTAAACTTTCAAATTTTATTTTTTTATCATTTTAATATTTCAATATATATATATATTTTAAATTCCCGAAACAGTTTTTCATGGTAAACAACTGATGATCCCTTAAAATAGTGTTAGAAACTAACTAATATAATAACTGTAAAAAATAAATTGACTTACATGAGTGATTTTCCACTGGAAGACTTGAGACTATAAGTTGTTTTTTTTTTTTTTATATAATTTTTTTTTTTTTTATATAGTTTTAATGGTTGAGAAACTTCCGAGACTATATATATATATATATATATATATATATATATATATATATATATATGTATGTATAAACAATAGTAATTTTAAGTAAATAATATTAAATTATTTTACCTACATACGCCAGCATTTCAAGTTTTCGCTCTCATCAGTGTAAGTATGATCATCTTAGACGGTCACATGGTTTGAACCTGCCACAGAATTCAACCTATACTCTGCAAGCAAGCAAGCACCATAAACATTATGCCACGAGACATCACCACATTCAAGAAGGCAATTTAAGTTCTATTTATGCGAAAGACGGCATATCTAAAAAGACTGACTAAAAATTCTACGAACGTTACTGAGAAAAAGGTTCATTTTCAAAATTCTTATATATATATATATATATATATATATATATATATATATAAGCTTGACGGAATTTTGAAAACAAATCTTTTTCTCGATAATATCTTTTCTTATACTAGACAAATATAAATTTAAATGGACAAAGTGTAGTTTCAGTACTGCAGTTATGTTAACAGTTGAAAGGAACCAGTTTAGCATCACTCTGTATCTGATGCCACTCAACTCGATGTTTTTTCCAAATATAAATAAAACACGCATTTCTAAGTCCCACAAGAATAGTTTTCCAGTAAAAAATTCTAAATTTATATATTTTTTTTACAAAAAGTACATATGCTATTTCAATTTAATTTAATCAAAACATGAATAAAATTTCATGCAAAATTATTACAAAGGACTACTGTCTTCAAATAACAAGTTAAAAAATTAGAATGTTGATAGGCTATTGAATCAAGATGAGCAAGGCATGGGTAGAGAATTTGAATTAATTCTCTGACTACATGCAGTGTTGTCAAAATTCAACATGTATTTATGTTGTCAACGACACACGTGTTCGGAAATACAAGACGCTTAAAAAGACATTTCATTTATTAATAGTTTGTCTATGACAAACTATGAAGAAAATAACAGAAAATTAAGACCCCAACGTTAAAAATACAGAAACACATTATTTTCATACAATAAAAGGATGCACAACTGATTCCTTTGAAGTGTAAAAAAGAATACATGTGTGAAGCATGAAGCAACAAATATTTTCTAGTGGCACCTTTTTTGTTAAGGGAAGAGCTCCGAAGCCAATGTTGACTGTAGCACCTCCAGCTAGCAATTAAGGGCAGAACCTGGTCTAAATTCTTGACCATATGTTGGTACCAGAGTTGCAACGCGATCTTGTATTTGCAACAAGATTTATGGACCCACTCTTTTTACCAATGAGCATAACTTAACCTAGAAAATAATTTCTCTTCAAGGGAGATAACTCTGGTCCATAGAAAATCATTTTTTTTCATTAAGAAAACAAGTATTTGGTTGGGATATATTAAAAACTGCAATCAGATAATAATTTTAGTGTATTATCACCGGAAATAAATTTATTACCAGAAATTAATTTATCAACAAAAAGAAATGGAAAGTGTAGATTTTGTTTACTTATTGTAGGTAAATTAATTTGCATAATTTTGTCTTTCTTTTCGTACTTTCCAATCATTACTTATCCTAAAAAAACAAAACAAGATAGTTTTAAATTGACATTACGCCTCCCTCATTAATAGCAGACTGATGTCCAGTCTGCTATTAATTAGTTACAGCATGTTGCATCGCAGATTAGGATAAAAATCTGGTGACTCAGTTCCCGGCTCGGGTCAAGATCTGAGATAAGGTGCAGCATCAAAGTAAGGATCTGCCGAGTGCTGGTGCGAAGGATCCTCCTTTATGGCAGTGAGTCTTGGCTAACGAAAGTGGAAGATATTAAGTAGCTGTAAACTTCTAAACACCACTGCCTGCGTCGCATCGTCCATCTCAAACAACTCCAACTCAGTACGTTTCCATTGCACAATTAACACTCTCTGACAAGTCATCCTCATGAAACATCTGCACTGGCTGTTGCATACATTCTGCCGTAAACCGAGAGAGTTCATCTATGAATCAATTACCTCAGCTCCCCTACAGTGTTCAGAAAAGCGATTTGGTGGACTGTGAAACCTAACTGATGACCCAGAACCCAACCTGAAACCCCATGTCTAAGGAGTTTAGCATTGGAACAGCAAGTGACAAGAAATCAACTAATCATTGACTTCAAATCGTTAAGCTTGATCAGCCTTCATGAGAAGTGCATTGGCGAGAATGGATTGAACCAGCTCAACCCACCCCGGATGAATGAGGTTTCAAGTACAAGTACCTCTTCCAAGGCAATACGTTGTTGGTAAATCAATTGGCATATCTTTATAAATTGTTTTGGATATTTTAATGGAATAAATCTCATGAGAAACAAAGTAAATTTAAAAATATGTTTTTATAGGCTCCCAGAACACAACAACAAAGTATGTCATACTCACTTCTACATTGCTCATACGTATCTCTCTATTCTATGACCCTGGCAACACATGTTTTTTATCAATTGTATTAGGATTTTAATGTATTCTCTCTATATAGTATTTATGTCTTTTCTTTTCCTGTTATCTATCATATTTATTAAGCACTACCTAACATGTCTCATATTTTTCCTTTTTACGTTTGTCATTGACAAACTGTTTGAATAAATATGTATACATGTAAATCCAACAGTTCCTTCATTATTGTCCTTTTTGATCTATAAGACAATGTACAAAATGGCCGCATGTCTGGTAAAGATACCCAAACAAGTCTTTTTGTGGCAAAAAACGTTAAAGCTAGAATATAATCTATTTGTTAGCTTTACATTTGGAAAGTGGTTTGAGTGAGGTCAACATACGGTGTGATGCTAAACTCATTCTTTTCAGCTGCTAAATACACTTGGTCTGAAAGAAGAATCGAACAATAAATGAATTATGTATTTTGCATTATTCGGACTACTGCCTTCATCTTGATGTTATTTTCACAACGTTTCGGCCGATGTAACTACCAACCTCCTTCAGGTACATCTTGTAAAACCCTTTATTTAATCCATGGAGTAGCTTGCTCTCGTTCCATCAGCCATGACCAGGTAGAAGTTTTAAATAATTTGCAATTGTATTCTTAGTATCGCCCAAACTGAGGATTGAACTTTTAACCCTCAGAAGACTGTCACCTAAAACTGATAATTACTTAGAACTTATATCCATTACACGACGAATCATTGTGAAATTCCATACAGATTCACAAATTTAACATAAATATTCCCGAGTTCGACAACGAGAACGTCTGAGGTTTCATCGACTGAAACATTGTGAGAATAAAATCCAAGATGAGAACGGTAGTCCGAATAATCCAAATAATACATATTATCAATCTTCATCTCAAAAGGTGCACCTGAAAACGTGCGGATGTTACATCGGCAGAAACGTTGTGAGAATAACATCCAAGATGAGAACAGTAGTTCAAATTATCCAAATTATCAATCCTCATCTTAAAAATTCCGAAACATAACACAAATAGTATTTGATTTTTATTCTAAGATTTTGAAAGTATCCTTCAAGGATATATGTGGAGGTATAAGATAGTCGTTTATCTGTTCACGTTGTGTAGAGTGAAGAGACGAGAGAATTTCTGAATGTAATTGAGTTAGTGCATTGTTGCAAGTGTGAAATATATGTGTGTGTGCATAATAGAATGGATACATAGGAGTGTCGAATGGATGGGTAAATGTCTATCTCATTGGAACGAGTGTATTCTCACATTTTAACTAATTTTAGGAACCTGTGAAAAGTGGACGAATTCGAACGACTACTTTTCGGTTCTAATGCTCGAGTCTAAGGAGAAAGTAAAATTCATGTGACTGGAATCGATGGGTTAATTCGAAGGATTGATCAAAGGAGGCAGTAAAAAGATGTGAGATTCGGTTAGGTGAGTAAGGAGCAGTGAAGACAAGGGTTCTTTGAAAGGTCATAACAGGGTTGCTGGTTGAGTAGGTACAGCTGGGAGTACCAGGTGAACAGAGGTTTCGGGGGTTATGGCTGCCAAAATCCCTACCAACTGATTTCGAATAATTTCAGACTGGCTCCCGAAATCATAACTACATGTTTTAGCAAGGTCGCTTTTGATTGGTCAGAAATACAACCATTTTATATTATTTTTATCAAATCTTCTGCGTCGATCCATTTTACACACTTTTTATCTAACATCACTAAAGATATACATTCGTTTAATTCATTAAAGTAGGAATTGAGCTCAGAATAAAGAAGTAGAGTTAGCCATTTAAACCAGTATTTTTCATTAAAAACATCTTCGGATTTGAGTGAAACTAAAGGACCACACGGTTGAAGTGATTTTCTTTTAAAAAATGATATTTTTTAGATACGTCGTTATTAGGTCCGATTGATGGATATCACTTTGGGTCGTATCCTGGATATTGAGGCAATAATGTTATTTGATGTTACAAGGAATGCATGTGTTCTAACTAGTTTCTCTGTCAATAATTCTGTACCCATGTACAACGTTGACGGAAGACTATAAGAATATTTTAAAAAACCAGAACAACATAATTTTTTTTGTTGTTTTTTTAAATGAATTATTTATTTATTCTAAAAACTTGATCTTTCAGCGATATACGCCTTTTTTTTCCGTTTACTTTTCTTTTTAAACCCTCTTGATTGGGACATTGTCGCAGCCAAGATGAAATTCGTCTTGATGTTATGACGGTTGGTGTTTGAATGCCGGGTGTGTGTATCAGGTGGTTTACACTGTTGTTAGAATACATAGTCTAGTCATCTATAAAATGTTGGTGTTGGTGCAACTTAGTCGGGAACTTGGTTAAGTGGTTGGTTCAGTCAGCTACCCGAAAACGAGAAAAACTCACCATGAACAGTGAAAATATTTATTGGAACATAGGTGTGTAACAATAATAAAAAAGAAAAGTTATGTTTCTCTTGTTGGAGAGAAAAGATAAGTTGATGAATTTGACTGGTGTTAAGTTTTGGTTGGGGAACTTTGAAATTTACTTTGTGCTTTGGTTTTTTTTTTTTTTTTTTTGAGGATATCAAATTGGAAGAATTTTTCTATTCGAGTTTTCAATTGTCTGTGCTGTGGATTTTGCCATTTAGGGCCATTTTAGTGCCATGTGTCAATCACCTTTGCAAAAGCAACATACTGAGTTCAAAGCATTATGGATTTCGTCCTGCACGGTAAACTGCTGATGTGCTGACTGAAATATAAAAGATTTGCAAAACTTTGATGTTGACGCAACTTAGTCAGGAATTTGGTTAAGTGGTTGATTCAGTCAGCTACCTGAAAACAAGAAAAACTCACCATACACAATAACAAATATTAAATTGAAACACAGTTGTATAACAATAATGAAAACGAAAGGTTATATTTCTCTTGTTGGGGAGGAAAGACAAATTGATGTATTTGCTTGGTGCTGCTAAGTCTTTTCAAATTTTAATAAACTACTTAGTCTTTTGACTTTCTTTTTTTTCGATTAGTTGCTGACTTTATTCTCTCTCTTAGTTTCTCTGTCTTTTGTATTGACTGACTTTCTCCTCATGAGATATCTTAAGTGTCAGTTCCTTTACTTAGAATTTTTACGTGAGACGATTTTTGTCATTCGTTAACCAATCACAATGTCAACATTTGTTACTTGTATATGATTTTATGGTCAGTACGAGCCTTTATTTTACCGAAAAGATGAACCTCAAACAAAGCCACGATATGTAGGCTGGGTGTTATTTCAAGAATAGCATGCCTTACTATTTATATTTATCAGATAGTGCAGATGCACCCTCGTAAGCTTTTTAATTTGCCAACATAATATTTTGTTTTCCGAAAATTATTTCCTGATAATCTGCAAAAGTCCACGCAAATGTTTTTCTCTAGTTGCCAATTCAACCTGAAACATAAATTTTCAAAATGTCAACAAAATTTGATTTGAGTATTTTCTCTCAGCTGTCGTCTTCGACATGGAAATACAACCTCTCATAATTTGAATTTGATTCTGACCTTTTCAACTATTATTATTTAATAATCCAAAACCGATGGTTGTTACTCAAATACAAAAAATTATAACTCTTGGAATTAATCGTTCATGGAAATAAAATTTAACGATATTTGTCACCGCAAAAGTGTATGGACTTCTAGTTTGTTTTAATTAACTTTTCCATAATTAATTGAACAGAATTAAGCAATTAATATTGCACCAGCAAACACCTCATCGTGTTACAATTAGATCTAAACCAAGAGTTGAACACAGGATCACTAGTTGATCTAGTCATGTAGACCGGCACTTTTTTACAACAGATTTAACTGTCAAGGAGAAGTCACAGGGTTAAAGTGATTTACTATGTAAAAATATGTATTGCTAGTAATGGTAGTTGAGCATTTTATTAGAAGTCCGGAATTGAACTTAGAATTACCAGGTGGGTCTAGTCATTTAGACTAACTGTTTATCCATTATGCTGAACATAAGCTACTAAGCCTAATGCATATATGTATCCATTCTTTCTTTTTAGTGGAAAGGTGAGATCTTTTTTCTTCCAACCAGAGATGTATTATTAATTAATCGAAAGAGACGAAATACATCGTTGTTGAGTGAGATCAGATACGATGTCATATTCAACCTGTTTCTTTCAACTGTTAACACATCACTCAATAAGTCCCAGGCCTGAAACATGGATGACGCTACTAATAAAAAAATCCATATGATTTTTTAATAAAGTACTAACCTTCAAAGACACGTTTCAAAATTTGAGCCTAATCTAATTATTAGTTTATGAATTAGTTATTTAAGTGATGCTGTTGTTGCAAATTTTCAAAGCAATGGAAAAATTTGAATTTCGTATATTGATAAAGCATTGCTTTCTGATGGAGAAAATACTGTTCAAGCAAATCAATGGCTTGATAAGTTTTATTCGGACTCTGCTCCATCGGAAACAATGGTTGAGAGGCAGCATGCTGACTTTTAATGCATACGTACAGACACAAATGTTGCTGAATGCTCAGGTTGCCGAAATTCCTGGAAAACATGAAAAAAGTCCACAAACTGGATTTGGCTCATGGGAAATTAGAAGTTGTGTTATATAGCGGAGAAGTTGAAAATATCAGAAAGCAGTTTATTCACCATTTTGCATGCACAGTTTTCAGTGACAAAAGCTGTGTTCAAAGTGGGTGCCGCATTTGCTCACAGTCAATGGTGGTAACCACATTGACCAACACTTTGCAGGCCTGCTGTGGATATAGCACCATTAGGATTCATACAGAGACTGGCAACGTTGCCACAATCAACGTTCTGGTTATACAGGGGAAACCTCTTGATTTTGATATGCTACTTGGCATCGACGCCATTAAGTCATTTGGCGGCGTTCGCATCACGCAGTCTGGAAGTGTGGAGTTCGGGGAGACACAACCTATCTGTGCATTGCTTTGTATTAATGAAGATGATTTTGTTGCAAAATTTAAAGAGCAGAAAGGACTCTGGGTAGCAGAAATCGAAATGGTCAGCGGGTTGTGCACAAAGAAGCAGTACTGTAGACGGTCCAATAACCATCTTTTCCATGTGTGGCAAACTAGTGGGGCTCTTTTCTGTTTGTGGATGGCTGAGTGACGACAGGCTTTATCAAATGTCATGCTACAGCTGTCACACGGGACTTTTATAACAAGGTTAGTGATGTTCCTCTGGAGTGTATGATAGCAGACACTTGCTTGGGTACAGCAATCAGATCCCGTCCAAGGAAAGTGGTACATGGGCATGAAGGAACTGGATGTGTGGGATGACACAAGCTTGCTGGTTGTGTGCGTGGCTCTTGATGCTGATGCATGCTAGTTGCAACCAACAAAGGATACCCACTAAGCAAAGCTGGATGCTGTGCTATAAGGATTAAACTTTTGCATTTAAAAAGAAGGCCAATGTGTTACACATAAAACAGACTCCCTGTGTGTGTACCACTAGGTGACCAATGTCTTTATGGGAAAGTCTCGGTTGAGCACCAAGGCCGCAAGCGAGATGTTCATAAGGCGGAGACTGGACATGATAATTTCACTTGTGAAGGAGTATATCATTTCAGTTTACGTAGAATTAGTAAGATCTGACCAGAACCGAGCCGACTCCCTGACGAGAGTTCCACAGCGGTGGCTCAATGATGTGAAGAGAGAGATTGAACCCACACAGCTAGAGTGTGCTCTTGTCACAGGGGACCTGAACGCAACACAGCTGAACAAAGTTCATCAACATAGTGGGCATCCTTGAGTCAGACGAACATCATATTTTGTACATAGAATCGACTCCTTTATGTCTAAAGCAGCAGTAAAAGCAGTTGTTCTGAATTGTGAGAAATGTCAGACAATAGACTCAGCTCGAGTGCGATGGAAAAAGGAAGGGTTCAGTGTGCATGAAGTATGGAACCGGCTCACCAGGCTGCACATATAGGTCATTGGGAAATGGTATCATAGAAAGGTGTCATAGGACAGTACAGCAGATTACAAAAGAGCTGCCCTATTGTGGAGGCTGTGTATTGGTACAATGTTATCCCCAAAGATGACGTGTCCACCTCGTCAGCTCCTGCCAATTTTTTACATTCATACCAGATCAGAGTAAAAGAGGGCACCGACGGATCTCTATACATTATAAAGAGGGGGGCATAGTTTGGGTGAAAAATTTACAAGGATGTTTCACGTCGAAATTCAGACCAGGTCAAATCACTAAGTTGCTAAGTCCACAGTCGGTGGTTGTCAATAGTACGCCTCGTTATGTGGGAGACATGCGGCAATATTTCAGTTCAGCACTATAGTGACCAACAGCAGTAACACATCATCAGAATTAAGAGAACCAGATTCCGATGAAAGTAGTAGTAGTTCCATACCTGAGAGTGAGGGAGACGCCGGACCTACGTTAGTTGAGTTGCCTTATTCCACTACCAATTCAGATCATGGTATATCTGACGCTTTATTCAGAGCGGAAGAAATAACTGTTCAACTACGGATAAGTACTAGGGTAAAACGACCAGCCACCCACTGTCTCTTGTGTGATACTACGATGAGTGTGACAATAAAGAGGAACACTTATCATCTAAAAAGAGAATGCAATGCTTTGCATGTCGTGCATGCCCATCTGCCAGAGTAAAAAAAAACGTTTCTCTTCACAATTGTATACTTTTATAGTTGGGCCTGATCTGTACATTTGAATAACTAATTTGCATGTGTGGAGACGAACTTACTCAAATAAAAGGTCGATTGGGAAGCAAGGAGTCGATGTTGAGAGAGCAGAGATAAAAGTAGAGAGAAAGTGCTGGAAATCTGTTTGAAAGTTGGATTGCCGTTGAACCTATTTTTTTCTTGCAATTAGATTACAAAAATGTTGGTAAAAAAAAGAAAATGGCGGTACAAAATGTTGGTAAAAAAAGAAAATGGTCGTACAAAATGTTGGTAAAAAAAGAAAATAGTGGTACAAAATGTTGGTAAAAAAAGAAAATGGTGGTACAAAATGTTGGTAAAAAAAGAAAATGGTGGTAGAAAATGTTGGTAAAAACAAGAAAATGGTGGTAGAAAATGTTGGTAAAAACAAGAAAATGGTGGTAGAAAATGTTGGTAAAAAAGTAAATGGCGGTACAAAATGTTTGTAAAAACAAGAAAATGGCGGTACAAAATGTTTGTAAAAACAAGAAAATGGCGGTACAAAATGTTTGTAAAAACAAGAAAATGGCGGTACAAAATGTTTGTAAAAACAAGAAAATGGCGGTACAAAATTGTGACAATAAAGAGGAACACTTACCAGCTAAAAAGAGAATGCAATGCTTTACATGTCGTGCATGCCCATCTGCCAGAGTAAAAAAAAGGTTTCTCTTCACAATTGTAGACTTTTATAGTTGGGACTGATCTGTACATGTGAATAACTAATTTGCACATGAAAGACGAATGGAAAGCAGTGAATTGATTTGCAGAGAGTAAGTGGTGATGCTGTAAATCCTCTTTTTTTCTTAAGGTTAGATTACAACGTTGGAATCAGTGTATCACCCTAGAAAGAGACTATGTTGATGAATAAAAGCGAATTTTGCCTAAAAGTTGTTGTTTTCATTAGTTAGGCCCGTGACTTATTAAATGGTGTGTAACCATGATTTGAGTGTCGAAAACACACATCGTCTTCAAATATCTGAGGTAGAAGAAACCTTTCCAACTATAGATTTATTATTTATCTACGAATACAAAAAGGTTGTTTGGCTTTTATCTTTAATTCATTGACTGCAAAGCATAGAAAGTGAATAAAAGACATATGCACTGAAGATATTCTTGACCCATTGTATCCAACAATTCACAAGCCAACTTGAAAACAAAAGCAAGATTGCGTTTAACATTAATAATTTAACGACTGATGACAAATTTCTTAAGTCAACAAACTTTCTTGCTCTGCATCTATTATAAACAAAAATTAATTATTCTGTGCACTGCATTGTAATATGAAAAAATAAACATCTCTTTTGTGATTCTTTGCATTACAGTCCAACATTTGTTCTTTGTATTCTACACATGAGAGCCTCACAGCCAAAAACTTGTCTCGAGGTCGATGTAAAAGCAGACCCGATCTGTTCTCGACTGGTAGTGGGAGAAAGTATTTTTTTAAATAGAAATCGCTCCAGACAAGGCACGAAGCCACTTGATGTAAGGAGCTAAAAAAAAAATACAACTTCAAGGTCAAAAACTAGCCAACGATGAGTGTTATATGAATAGATTCCGACCCAGAAAACGGCAACCCCCCCCCCCCCTGGAGTGTCAGGACTAAAGGACAAAATAAGAGAAGCGAGAGTTATGAGACTACCGAAAGTAAACACAAAGTCCACTTTCTACTCTCTTTTTACTGTCAGGTGCCTTTTTCAACTCGTCCTGTACTGCTTCTGTGTTGTTACCATGACTGCAACACAGTCAAAACCCATAGCAAACATGACTAGAAGTCTTCGTAAGAGTGGGCCGGATCTGTTTTCAACTGAAGTGTAAGACCATAGAGACAGATGAGAACTTGAAGGTGGAGAAAGTATATCTGGATAGCGAAGCTATTGACGTTGTCCATCAGTTTGGTTACCTTCGTGGTAACATTAGAGCACATAGTGGAGCAGGTGCTAGTGTGACTGCAAGATGGAGTAAGTTCATGGAACTTCTGGCATTACTAACCAGCAGAGCGTTACCACTATAAACCAAGAGAAGAATCTATCAGGCATATGTACACAGTGTGATGATGTATGAGAGTGAAACCTGGCCAATGAGGGTTGAGGACATGCGTTGCATGGAGAGAAATGATATGAGAATAATATGGTGGGTGTGTAATGTCAGTCTTAAATACAGGATTAGATCTGATGACCTTAGAGGAAGATTAAACCCGGACAGTATAGGGAGATGTGAGCCGAGCAGAAGACTTTGATGGTATGGCCACATTGAAAGAACAGATGAGAATTCTTGGGTTAGTAGATGTAGAACAGTTAAGATAGCAGGTCTAGTTCACAGGAGAAGGTCAAGTAAACATGGGAGGAAATGATACAAATGGACTTGAGAGAAAGAGGGATAGATAAAGACCTGGACAGAGATAGTTTAGTTTGGAAGTCCATCTCTTAAAGCCATCTAACACATGCCAGCATGCAAAACAGGCGTTAAATCGAATATGATGATGGTACATGATATAATATACAAAAGTATACAATAGGTATAGACACTAAAGAAGGAATATATTACTATCCCCAAAACAACTGAGAAAGAACACATGTTGCCAGGGTCGTAGATAGTAAATATCACTTTTTGTTGTGTTCTGGAAGTCCATGCAACTGCTACCGGAAAAGTCCCTTTATAGATGGTGTGTCAGGGTTTGAAAGTTCATGGACAGCCAGGCAGACTGCGTCTGACAGCCTTGAAGGGCAAGCCAGAAAGAGAATAAGATCACGTTCTAAATTATGCACATGCGTGGAACGAGTTTTAACTGCTGGGCATGATAGTGCATTCTTTTAAAAGTTGGCCAGAATAATTCCAAGGAAGGTAACTTAGATAATTCTGCTTTTATAGTATTTTATTTTTATTTTTTAAATATATCTTTTATTAAATCTTGAATTAGGTTTTATTTTTAACATTGTCTGTTGTTCAAAACTCGCTAAATACAAGATTTGAGAAAATACATTTTTCTATTTTTTTAGATGTTCACCAACTTCTTTTTTTCCTATTTTATTACTCGATATGATATCTTTTGTCTGTCATGCTTAAGTTGGAAATAGCAATTTCTTTAATTTCTCAGGTTTCTAGGTTGAAATAACATTTTCTTTCATATGTCAAGTTATAGTTTGAAATAGCATTTTTGTCTGTTCCGTTTGTTTGAAATAAAATGTTTGTCTGTCCTGCTTGTTTGAAATAGTATTTTCTTCGGTCTGTCAAGCTTAAGTTTGAAATAGCATTTCTTTGGTCTGTCAAGCTCAAGTTTGAAATAACATTTTCTTTGGTCTGTCAAGCATAAATTTTAAATAGCATTTTCTTTTGTCTGTCAAGCTTGAGTTTGAAATAGCATTTTCTTTTGTCTGTCAAGCTTGAGTTTGAAATAGCATTTTTGTCTGTTCCGCTTGTTTGAAATAAAATGTTTGTCTGTCCTGCTTGTTTGAAATAGTATTTTCTTCGGTCTGTCAAGCTTAAGTTTGAAATAGCATTTCTTTGGTCTGTCAAGCTCAAGTTTGAAATAGCATTTTCTTTGGTCTGTCAAGCTTAAATTTTAAATAGCATTTTCTTTTGTCTGTCAAGCTTGAGTTTGAAATAGCATTTTCTTTTGTCTGTCAAGCTTGAGTTTGAAATAGCATTTTCTTTGGTCTGTCAAGCTTAAATTTTAAATAGCATTTTCTTTTGTCTGTCAAGCTTGAGTTTGAAATAGCATTTTCTTTGGTCTGTCAAGCTTAAATTTTAAATAGCATTTTCTTTTGTCTGTCAAGCTTGAGTTTGAAATAGCATTTTCTTTTGTCTGTCAAGCTTGAGTTTGAAATAGCATTTTCCTTGGTCTGTCAAGCTTAAGTTGTAAGTAGCATTTGTACATGCCAGTTGATCTGTCTGTCACACTTAAGTTTCAAATAGCATTTTCACCGCTAAATGCGTAGAGTTAAAGAATGCTAAAAACATTCATTCTTTTTTATCTTCTGACGTTTTTAGTTCGAATTCTCCAAAGTAAATTACGTTGATGCAGACAACGCTTCAGATTGTCGACACCAAAAACGTTTGTTAAATTCAAATCACTTCAAAGTTGATTAACAATCTTTGTTGGAAATTTCTTTGATTCAATTATAATGTGTCCGTTCAGCTCATTGAGATAATTTTTCTTTTTGTTTTCAACCTCATTTTAGTCTATCTGAATTAGCATCGCATTTGGAGTTTCTGCTGCGAAACTTTTTCAATGGAACTGCAACTGAAGGTTTCTAATGCAAAACGCAATAAATCAAATTTCTTAAAACTTAAGAAATTTGACCATAAAAAGTATAAATGTTTAAAATCTAGAATTCGAATGATTTTAATTTAAAGCAAGAAAAACAGGCAGATATCACATAATGTAAAAGAAATGAATTTTGGGTAGATCTTAGATCTGATGATCTCAGAGGAATATGGTACAATTGTGTGGAATATTCATTCGAAGAACCATTATTACTCAAATCCGGGCACGGTTTTGGCGATATTGTGGGTCCAAGAAAGTCAGATTCGTTCTGACCAATCCTTTGTCCATAGTCTTGAGCCCATGCTGTGATTCAGGTCCACAAGACTTCTTATTTTGGCATCACTGGTTCGAAGAAGGGGTTAAGTAGCTGTTATTATTAATTCTCTGCAGTGTTAAAGAGAATGCTGTCTTGAATTAAGGGACCAGTAATCATTGGATTCTGTACAGCTGAAATAGAATGGTTGTATGAGAACTGACCAATATATTTCTTGTCATTTTTTTTTATCAAATATCATTTTATTTCTTAAAATTCCATTCGCTCCATTTTCTTGTGTATCAGGTCATTTCTCCAAGAAGCATTTGACAGGGACTGACTGCTTTAGTTGCCGTCTCGTTCAGAATTGTTTCTCTCACGCTAAAACAAAAAGAAAGAAAGCGAAAACTGCCTGTCAGTCAAAGCGCCCGTCTCTGCCACCATCCCTATTGTAGGTACACACCAGTGACAAGCTGTCACGTCGGGAGAACTGGCCATATTTTGATGTCTAGAAAAATGTTGCTATATCATTTTGTCAGGTTTGGCTCAGGGTCGTGCAAACTAAGTACTAAGGTACTTCTTATGCCACAGAAAGATTAAATCTGGACAGTATAGGATTATATGTACAGAAAAGGAGACTTTGTTGGTTTGGTCACATGGAAAGAATTGATGAGTGTTTTGGTTGGTAGATGTGGAACAGTTGAGGTAGCAGGATCAGTTGGCAGGGGAAGGCCAAGGAAAATATGTGAGTAAGTGATATGGATCGACTTTAGAGAAAGAGGGATAAAAAAAGACCTGACCAAAGATAGGATAGTTTGGAAGTCAATTTCTAAAAGCCGTCCAACATATGCCAGCATGTAAAACGGACATTAAACCGAATATGATGATGATGTAAAGTGATAAAATAAAAATGTTTTGTTAATTGTAATTTAAAAATCTAGTTTGTGTTTTGAATTCAATCTCTTCAACTATTCTCAGGACTTCAGCAACGTAAAATTGGTAATGACTTGCTTCAATTCGATAAACATTTCACAGCAAGAACTCGTCTTCCTATCACCATTGTAAATAACTTTCTTTTCTTCCTTCCTAATATCAAACAGAATTTCTATGAACAGTTTCTTTCCAAGGACTTCCCATCTGTGAAACATGTTTCTGCAAAATTTCTTCCCTGAGGGCTACAACATGGTCCTCTTCAGATTCAATATCAACAAATATCATAAACCGTTTTCATATGTCATCAAACTTTGTTCATTCCATTCATCATTTTCAATCCTCTCATAATATTCATCATCATTCAACTGTCAATCTATCCATCTCATTAACCCTTATCCTCGAGCGGCTTTTAGCCTTGAAAAAAAAAAAACAATTAATAAGAGTGTTTCTATGCTTATAATATCTTCACTGTCCAAACGTATGAGTTTTTTTTATGTTCAAATTAGAATACAAGATTACGGCATTTATTTACTTATGATAGAACTTGCTGCTTGATTTACTCGGTCAATAATTGCGATGTTGTCCTCCATAGATTCACACTAATAAAACCATAAACCAACCAAATCTCTCAAGAACAGCAACGCTATCTTCACGAAAAGATGATAGAGCCTTTTTTTTGTGTTAAACCCTAACATTGAATTCACAACAGAAAAACTGTTATTAGCTATTTCTATCATTGGCATGTTGGCTTACGTGTTCATAATTAATTGGTCAGTGTCTTTCCGTTCTTATAAAATCTCCATTGTCCAACGGCTACGAGGCTTTTCTTTGTTCAAATTAAAACACAAGAGAAAATTTCGAAACAGCAGCAGCAGCAGCAAAGTGAAAATGGAATTAAAAGACGATGGAAACGTTTTTAATTTAACCGCGGGAAGAAATATTGATCATTGCGGAAGGTAATCACCAACCTAGATTAATTGTCTTGCAGAAGAGATGCTGTACTCGTAAGCGTTCATTGCCGTGTAAGCAAACAGGGTATTGATTTCTTCAGGGATTTGACAATTAAGTCGGATTTTTTGAATTCCACGATTTGTATTCAAAAATTGTGCATTCACAAAACAAATACACAGACACACTCACACATACACGTACACGTACACATTGTGGAGAGTGTGTCTGTGAGAAGAGGATAGGGAGGGTGAAAGAAATAGTTAGAGGTGATAAAGAATTTAAACAGAGGATTAAAAAAAAAGAGATTAAAGTTAAATAGAAGAAGAGAGAGAGAGAGAGAGATTTAAATTTTGTGTATTCACAAAACAAATACACATTTTGCAAACTGTTTTTGTATGGGGAGAAGGAAGAGGCAAGTGAACAGAAAAGAGTTACAGGAGATGGAGAATTTAAAGGAGGGTTTAAAAAAAAGAGAGATTAGAGAGAAATGGGTGAGAGAGGGAGAGAGAAGGAGGGAAAGGTAGATTAAAAAAATGTGTATTCACAAAACAAATACACATTTTGAAAACTGTTTTTGTATGGGGAGAAGGAGATGAAGAATTCAAAAGAAGTATTTAAAAAATAGAGATTAGTGTGTGAAAGATAGAGGGGGAGAGGAAGAGAGAGAGGGTGAGAAAGAGAGAGGGAGAGAGATAGGGTGAGAGAGATAGAGGGAGAGAGAGGGTGAGAAAGAGAGTAAGAAATAGAGAAAGAGAAAGAGAGTAAGAAATAGAGAAAGAGAGAGAGGGACAGTGAGAAATAGAGAGAGAGAGTGAGAAATAGAGAGAGCGAGAGAGACAGTGAGAAATAGAGAGAGAGGGAGAGACAGTGAGAAAGAGAGGCAGTGTGAAATAGAGAGAGAGAGAGAAAGAGAGTGAGAAATAGAGAGAGAGAGAGACAGTAGGAAAGAGAGAGAGAGACAGTGAGAAATAGAGAGAGAGAAACAGTGAGAAAGAGAGCCAGTGAGAAATAGAAAGAGAGACAGTGAGAAATAGAGAGAGAGAGACAGTGAGAAATAGAGAGAGAGAGACAGTGAGAAATAGAGAGAGAGAGAGAGACAGTGAGAAATAGAGAGAGAGAGACAGTGAGAAAGACAGAGAGAGAGAAAGAGAGACAGTGAGAAAGAGAGAGAAGGTGAGAAAGAGAGAGAGAGAAAGAGAGAGACAGTGAGAAAGAGAGACAGTGAGAAAGAGAGAGAGAGAGAGACAGTGAGAAATAGAGAGAGAGAGAAAGAGAGACAGTGAGAAAGAGAGAGAAGGTGAGAGAGAGAGAGAGATTCAAAGATTGTGTTTGAACTAAACAAATACCCACACGTTGTAAAGTGTGTCTCTGAGAAGAGGATAATGGGTGAGGGCAAAAAAAGTTACAGGAGATAAAGAATTTAAAAGGCGGATTTTAAAAAAGTGCAAAGTAAGAGAAGGAGGAAAATAGATAGATAGAAAGAAAGAGAGATTCAATATGTGTGTATTCACTCAACAAATACACATTTTTATGTAGGGAAGATGAAGAGGCAAGTGAACAAAAAAGATTTATGGGAGATGAAGAATTTAAGGGGAGATTTAAAAAAAAGAGAGATTAGAGGGAAATGGGAGAGGAGGACAAAGAGAGATTCAAAAATGGTGTATGCACAAAACAAACACACACATGTACACGTACACATTGTGAAGGGTGTGTGTGTGAGAAGATGGTCAAAAAGAGTGTACAAAGAAAGGGTTATAGGTGATAAAGAATTGAAAAGGATGATTAAAAAAAGAAAAGGAAAAAGAGAAATTAGAGGAGTAACGTATGTGAGATAGGGAGGATATGATGGACGTATTCAAAACTTGTGTATTCACAAAACAAATACCCATTTTGAAATATGAAAGTGAATAAAAAAGAGGTACCGGTGATGAAGAATTTATAGGAGGATTTAAAAGAAAGAAAGAGATTAGATGAACATGTGTGTGAGAGAGGGAGAGAGAGATTAGATGAAAATAGGAGAGAGGGAGATTAGATGAAAATGAGAGAGAAAGAGGGAGAGATAGATTAGATGAAAATAGGAGAGAGGGAGATTAGATGAAAATGTGAGAGAGAGAGATAGATTAGATGAAAATAGGAGAGGGAGAGAGGGATTAGATGAAAATAGGAGAGAGGGAGATTAGATGAAAATGTGATAGGGAGAGGGAGAGGGAGAGATAGATTAGATGAAAATAGGAGAGAGGGAGAGAGAGATTAGATGAAAATGAGAAAGAGGGAGAGAGGGATTAGATGAAAATAGGAGAGATGGAGATTAGATGAAAATGTGAGAGAAAGAGAGAGAGAGGGGGAAATTAGATGAAAATTTGAGATAGAGAGAAAGGGAGAGAGATTAGATGAAAATGGGAGGGGGGAGAGAGAGCTGTAAAAATTGTGCGTTCACGCAACAAATACACATTATGAAATCTGTTTTGGCTTGAAGATGAAGATGAGGAAAGTGAACAAAAAAAAAGTTACTGGTGATGAATTTAAAGAAAAAATTAAAGAAAATAAGATGAATATATTCTAATCTTGTATGTTTACAAAGCATGTATGCGTGTGCCTAACCGGTCTAATGGATACTGTCGTAGACTATGAAATCAGCTATACTTTGACCGGCCCATTTGGCATAATGGTGAGAGTGTTTGCTAATGAGCCGAGTGACTAGGGTTCAATCCTTGATCGAGCCGTACCGAAGACTAAAAATATGCTACTTAATGGCCCCTTTGCATAAACACTCAGGATCAAGGGTAAGTGGAATACTTTTGGAAAAGGAGTGGCGCCCTCCCCTACATCTCAGTGTAGTAGCTAATGGAAAGGGAGCCTTCAGGTCGCCCTCGACTATGGTCGACCACTCTACTTTTACTTATGCTAAGTTCAAATCCAATTGAATCCATTGTGGTCAACCGTCACTGGCCAGGTTTCACTTCCATACATCACACTGCATAGACATGCCTGATATGTGTAAACAGTGTGATGATGTATGGAAGTGAAACCTGGCCAGTGAGGGTTGAGGACATGCGTTGCATGAAAAAAATGATATAAGAATGATATGATGGATGTGAGTCTTAAGTGCAGGCTTAAATCTGATGATTTGGGACGAAGATTAAATCTGGACAGTATAGATAGATGTGTGCAGAACAGTAGACTTCAAATGCATAGCCACATTAAAAGGGTGGATGAGAGTTCTTGGATTAGATGTAAGACAGTTGAGGTAGCAGGGCCAGTTCACAGGGGAATGCCAAGGTAAACAAGGAAGGAAGTGCTAAGTATAGACTTGAGATAAAAAGGGGTATAAATAAGGACCTGGCCAGAGATGGGTTAGTGGCGAAGTCAATTTCTAAAAGCCGTCCAACACATGCCAGCATGTAAAATCAGCGTTAAACCGAATATGATGATGATGAGTAAGGTATGAACCTGAAAGTCACCATCCCCCCCAGCTATGGGTAAACTAACAACTGTTGTTTAATTAATTGTATACAATTGATCTGTTATGGCAGATATTCTGTGTTCCCATTAAATACCTCCAAAAGTCTGTTTCTTTAAGAAGAGAGTAAGGAAAGAAGAAAAGAGTTATTAGAGATAAAGAAACGTGTGTGTTTGATTATATATATATATATATATATATATATATATATATATATATATATATATATATATATATATATATATGAGAGAGAGGGGGATTAGAAATAAAGTTAAGATGTATTTGTATATACATATATAAACTCGAACATTTTGAGTACTATAAAAGTACATACATTTATATATCTTCTCTATTTAAAACTCAATGTCTGTCATGTTTGTGTGTTCCCCGTATAAACAAAGGTTAGAGAATCTACATCAAATCTAAAAGTGTATCATTATGTAAAATTTACCGAGGAAGACAATGGAAGTGTTCTTGAATCTCTAAGTACACCTCTAAAGAGGATATCATATGTATAACATTTTCTGGAGGCGACAATGAAAGTGGTCCAAAAATTCTAGATTACCCTCTATGTGTGAATATCTACGTGCTCCCACTGGAGAGGAACCTCTTCAAACTTCAAATACGTATATCCGATTTTAATGGCATTTAAAGTACTAGATTTAATGGACGCTATGGGCCCAAATTCTAGAGCCTGCTATCATGTACAAGCAAAGGATTACTTTAAATATTACATTACGTAGTTAAAGCAAAATAAATTGCTTTGTACTATTAAAATAATTTCCAAAACTATTGATAATGTTTACCCATTCATTTATTTATATTTTATTATCGCTTATGTTTGAATTCATGTGTTGAAACATATCATCAATCTATGACGTCACAACAAAGCTATAATTATTTTGTTAAGGTAATGTTTTAAGCTCTATTTATAAAAAAGTCCAAATAGCTATGTTAGTAGAACCTCAGACTGAAGATCTCAAGGTTTCGGTTTCGATTTCCGGTCATGGCATCAACTTTATTTGTTTGGAATTTTTATTATTTACTATTAATGCAACATTCTCCATTTCTAAAAGTAGTTAAGATCTCTGATATTTCGAAATGAGACAAATTATGCAATGTATTTATTATGTTTAAAAAACTTATGACGGACAGACAAAATCTTTATTTATATAAGATATGTATTAGCCACTAATTCAGAGTTTTCCAACATTTCATCTTCTTCCGCCTATATTAGAGGGCGAAACGGAAGGAGAGAACAGTAAAAGAAAAAGGAAAAAGTAATATGGTGTTATGAGCATAGGCGGAAAAAGTACATAGTAGTGATCCTCATTACATCCCGAGCAAAGTCGTGTCTTCCTGCTAGTATATATATATATATATATATTATATACATAACATCGCATATGAAAAATTGATATTTGATAGGCCTACCCTTTTTCTTTTGCTGAACGTTGGTACATGTTATTAAAAACAATACATTTTAATTCGATTTAATTTCTTTGCAAATACAATTTATCCTGCTCAGAATATCTGATGTAGAAAACAAATGGGTAATATCTGAAAACTTTTAAATTTCGATTTCGAATCCGGCTATATGACACATCCTTCGTAAATAGTGTCTACAAATTCACACACAATTTCCTGAATTTCAACAACAAAAAGGATTTGATAAAAAAAAAAATTAAAAAATTAAATGACAACGCAAGGTTTTTAATCCATAACTACAATTACAATGTTTAACTTTCAGATAAATATGATATTTATTTTATTTTAATCGTCAAATTTACTTTTGACATTCACGATTAATAGAATACCAGTATTGCAACAGGCAAAACTCACTTTCCCTTACTTAATCAAACAAACAATACGTTCTCTTAAGAATGAATCTGTTAAATGCAATCTTTATTATTATTATTGGTCCCCCGATTTATAAAATCGGAGGACTTATGTTTTGAGGCATGTCTGTACGTCCGTCCGGATTTTTCTCCTCAACCATTCATTGAATTTCTCTGAAATTTTGCATGAAGTTGTAACTTTGGTCAGGTTAGAAAGTGACATTCTCCGATTTTTGAAAAACCATCTGGTTAACTCCCCAGGGGGTCAAAAGGCCCTGAAATGGCAAAAAATGGCATTGTTTGCCCCATAACTTTTCACCCATCCATTCAATTTCTCTGAAACTTGGCCAAAATATGGAGGCATAATAATAATAATAATAATTCCTAATAATAATAATTCCTAATAATTCCTAATAGAAAATAAGTATCGCTGACCTTGGAAAAATTCTGGTTCGCACCCCCAGGGAGTAAAAAAAACCCAAAATGGCAAAAAAATGACCCTTTTCTCCCATAACGTTTGATCCATCCATTCAATTTTTCTGAAACTTGGCCAAAATGTAGAGGCAATTGTTCTGTATATAAAATGAGCATCCTTGACCTCAGAAAAATTCTGGTTCGCGCCCCCAGGGGGTCAAAGGGGGGTCCAAAATTCCCCAAATTGCCCAAATTTATTGCATTTTACACTCGCCACATTCGAGTCACATACAGAGGGGGACCATGCGCGGCTTGTTGTTATTATTATTATTATTATAATTTTAAACAAAAAAAACACAATGTATTTAATTGTTTGCATTAAATTAGTAATATCTATATATTTATAAAATTAAGTATGTATATATATATATATATATCCATGTACAGGGATTATTATGAATTTTGGAATAAAAGGTAAAGGTCGCATAGCCTGGACGCGCACGAGTGTCGTTGCCGACATCGCACACTGCCCATGGCGGTGATTTGTTAAGAATCACCGTGTCTAGGGCACAGCATATGGAAGGCGGAGCCCATCCCTCTCCTTCCGCTGCCTTGAACCTTCCCTGAGTTTTAGTCAGGTACCCATTTACTGCTGGGTGGACAGCATGCTGTGAGTGGGATCGAACCCGGGTCGTCCAGCCCAAAGACAAGTGCTATAACCACTCATCCTAAATATTTAGTTTGGAATATATATTCTAAAAATATTGAGTAACATCGGAACATTATCTGTTTTGTAAAAGTTAACATTTACGGCGTGCATATATATATAAACTATTTCTTTCTTTTTTTTTTGAGCCGATCATTATGAATTTTGGAATATATATTTCCGGCTGACCTAGTGAGTAACAGGGGCACATTTAGGGGGAAGGGGCTACCAAAACTTGCCCCCACCCTATAATAAATAAGTTAGATGTAAAATATTTAATAGAGAAAATAATTTTCTACACCAAATATATCGGTGCACACACGTGAGCGTTAATAATATGTATTTCCTTCGTAAAATCCTGAACTGTTTAACTTATCAGTATGGAATATGTATTATAGGCAATAGGGGGAGTAACATGGGCACATTATTTTTCTTTTTAAACGATACCATGTAGCCACCGAAACTATACAATACCCCCCAAAGAAAAGAACAAACATTAAAATTAAAAAGTAATATATATTTATGCTTATACCCTTCCTGGGATGGGTATTCTACTAGTTTACTATATATTTCATAATACAGTATTCCCTCGCTATTCGCTGAGCTTACGTTCTTTACTTCCCCGCGAATAGCGAAAAACCGCGAATTTTGGATGCAGTTTTAAAACGTCTATGTCTGAGATTATATACGGTACTAAATTATTCCCAAACACTTTCTAAAGACACTCTTACTCATTAATACAGTAATAATGTAGTAATATTGCATGCAGTTATGTATTTCACTAATGTAGTAATGATAATGTAAACACATTTGAATTTTGTACTGCAACAATATTTCAATCAAAAAGAAACGTAAGTACAGGATGACAGTAACACCGCAAAGCATAGTTACCCATACTGTATTACTGTACCGTAAAGTCATTTTCTATGTGTACAACATATGTATTAGAATTGACAGAAAGTGGAACAAATTTAAAGGCAAACTTAGACAGATAAATACAGTACTCACAGTTCAGGTAATAATAATACAGTACAATTCAGTAATAATATGCAATTAAAAACATTATTAATACACGGTCACAAAAAATATGCACTTTACATACAGTGTATGCATTTATAAAAAAAATATGTACTGTATTGCAATAATAATTGAAAACAAATTTAATATTGTTTGTGCACTCACCAATAATGAATGATAATAAAATGATGATGAAATTTGCTGTGCCATACGATGATGATGATAACACTAATGTACAGTATGGCACAGCTTAGCTGCTGCTTTACAGCACTTTAGGTAATTACCTGAGTGGCTGTTCCAAACTGCTCTCTGTTTACGTTTCACTTCTAGGCAAGGGAAGCAATTCCTTTTGAACTAATCCAAGGGGGATAAATTGTCTCGCGACTTGATACGCTCGTGAGAGAGCCTAACCCGCGAATATGAGAGGCTGCGAATGGGGAACCGCGAATAGGTGAGGGTATACTGTATACTTCTTTTTAGTGGTATTAAGTGGATCGTCTTCTTTAAAGATTTTTTTTAAATCTAAGTTAATTAGTAGTGTAAAATCCTTCAACTTCCGTTTGTTCACACACCTGTGATCCAATCATTCATGCATGAAGTATGAGTGTGTTTGCATTAATAAACATTAACTTTCATGTATAATTTGTGTTATTCGAACTACATTTCTCATCTTGAGTGTTATCATCACAACGTTTCGGCCGCTGTAACCTCCGACCTTCTTCAGGTGTATCTCTTCGAACTCGGGAATATTTCTGTCGAACGGGAATCTGGACGGAATTTCGAACAGAACCCTTTATTTAATCCACGGGAGTAGCATGCTCTCGTTCCGTCAGCTATGACTGGGAGAAGTCTTCAGAAATTCACAATTCTTCGTATCGCCCGCACCGAGGATTGAACCTTCAACCTGCAGATGACTATCACTTGGAACTGAATTTTACTTATTTAATTTAATTTTAAAAAATTCATACTAGAACTGTCCGCAAGGATGACTATCACTTAGAAGTGAATTTAACTTAATACTATATCCACTGCGCCACGGTGCTGTGGATATAGTACTACGGAGGTTACAGCAGCCGAAACGTTGTGATAACACTTAAGATGAGAAATGTAGTCCGATTAACCAAAATTATACAAATGATCAATTCTCATCTCAAAAATTCAGAAATATATTAACTTTCATTGTTTCTGATTTCACTAAAGTCCGTATAAGATTCAATTCCAACATCTACATCGATGAGATTCTTCTAAGTTATCTTTCACGATACAACAGTCATCGAATTTGCTTCAAAATCGAAAGGTTGCTGGTTCGAATCCACCCATTGTTAATTAATTTCGTTTTATTGTTTACGCTTTTCGAGTCAACCGGAACATAGCTTACTGTTATGGGGATCTATCCTATTGCGTCACTATGCAGACTCTTTCCGATGCTATAAAATAGTGATAATCGTTGTGACAGAGAGAGTCGCTATAACCAATCCGAAAGCAGTCTCTGGCAACTTTTGTACTTTGAGTAAATACATATTCTTGTTAACTTTACCTCCTTGTTGTCTTATTTCTTTTAAGGCCACATCACTTCAATATTAGTGTTGTTATAAGCCAAGGTGTTTTTATAAGCTAGGCCGGGGCAGCTAATATATACGTATCTGTCTGTCTGTCTTTCTTTCTTTCTTATATATATATATATATATATATATATATTCACTTTTTTGTTTTATTTTACTTCGGTCGAAGTTCTCAGAAATCAAGAGGTCCCTTCCTGGAGCTAACAATTGATCTCTATATGAGATACATAGATATTCGAATATTCCATTAAAGTTTTCCTGTACCTGTCAAGCATTGAGTTAGTAAACATAAATTTTCTCTCCCCAATTGACCAGTTAACTATGTTATAGTATATGATCCTTGTGGTGTCTTGGTCTATCTGGATTCTAGGACAAAAATTCATCTAATCTGGTGGAGTATCCAGCTAAGTGTTGTTACTTGAGGTAGCATTACTAGGAGAAGGTGCACCTTTTCTCGTATGAGCAAGTGTATAGCCGTGTTGAGGGGATCTTATTTGGGCTTCGAATACTATGTTATTTTAAATATTTGGACACGGTTTACTTTTAGGGGGAAGTATCCTCATGTCAGATTGTCCTGACAAATCGTTGTACAGAGAGACCGAAGACACTCGAGGATAGTGTCTAGTAGGTAATTCAAACTTATATATATATATATATATATATATGATTATTTGGTTCTCTCCAAATATGGAGGTTAAGATCGGATTCTAACTCTACCTGATGAGATCTCAGTTTATAATAACTGTTGATCGATAACATCGACATGCAGTGTCGCAGATTTTGTACATGTCTGTGTAAATAAAAATAATCATATATAAAAGCTCTATTTGATATTGAGCACTTTTTATAAACCCGGTTGAAATTCTTTGGATTACTACCCTGTGGATGTTTATACCTGGATTATTACCATTATATATATATATATATATATATATATATATATACGATGCTATGAGGACCGATTGGTTGCTCTTTTAATCATTCTACGTCTACTGTGTTCAAAACATCTACAGAACGTTGGTGCTGATGCAATTTATCCGGGGAACATGGGTAAGTGATCTGTTCTGTCGGCAACCCCAAAATCACAAAAAAATCGCCCTAGACAATAACACGTATTCCTTAGAACACAGGTGTGTAAGAATAATAAACACAAAAAAGTTGCTGTGGCGAAAAGAAAAGTTGAAAAATTTGACTAATGCTAAGTTTTAGTTGGGGAACTTAGAAATGTACTTTTTGCTTTTGAAGAAGGTCGAATAGGAAATTCTTGTTTTCAATTGGTCACCGACTCTGGACCTTCTCTCAGTCAGTCTCTCTCGGACTGTCTGTCTTCTGTTTACTCTTTAAGTATCATTTCTTTTATTGAGAACTTACACTTGAGACAGATTTTATGATTCTCTGACTAATCACAAACCATATCGCCTTTTCTTTTATTCTGCAATTGGTCAGTCAATGAGAGCCTTTGTTTCACCTAAAAAGTGGGTCTTCTAGCCAGCCACGATATGTGGGCTTGGTCTTATTTCAAGAACCGCAAGCCTTGCTATTTGTTGATAGGTAGGTATATTAATCAGATATGGCTGGTAATCTCGCAACCTTTTAAATCGTATACACAATTTGGTCATTGGTTGGACATTTTCGGTCTTTTCAATTCATGGCTGAAATCTATTGCTTCAAATGTTATTGTTAAATTTCCCAGTCTTCAAATCGAGTGTGCCATGCCCTTTTAATTTGCCAACACGTTTTAGTCCTAAACAAATTTATTTTAATAATCAATCTGACCGTAAAATGATTTCTTGATAATTAAGTTAAATCAAAATAATCGCTTTTCTCTCGTTGTCATTCTTAATAAGCTATAAATTATCATTTGAAGTATAACAAAATTTAGTTTATTGCTTTCTCTTCAGCTGTCATCAAAACACGAGTTATATGTAACCTTTCAAAATTATGATTTGAATGTGATCTTAAAAGATTTAGAGGCAAAATAAGATGTTGTAATACTTATCGCCCTCAAATGTGTTGACTCCGATTTCTTTTGATTAATTATTCTATAATTAATTTAACTTAGTCAATTAATTGCACCAGTAAAAATCCTCATCGTGTCATATATTTTTTTTGTATATATTTAATCGACCAATAGAAATTCAAAAAACAACAGAATACAAATATTTGTGACCCACTGGTTTGTTCATTGATCTCAGACACATGAGTCACCCTTGGTTAGACATCCAGAAGTAGGTAAAAATATATTTTATTTTATTGGAGATTGAAATTTTGGGGCGACCCTTCACATCAGTCAAGAATGAAATGAAGTGAGTGCCGCAATTTTATCTGCTCAGGTTATTTTTCTCGTTTGTAATTTTTTTTATTCTGGTAGAAACGTGCACGTTAATTTTAATGCTGTTCAGGGCTTCTACATACGTTTTGAACTGTTTAACGGATTTGAAGTTTATTGATTGAGGAAACAGATTAAAAAATGTAATGATGTAGGATTTCTTTGTCTAAATGCCTTTAGTGAGTGTGTGTAATTTGTGTATTCATTTAATTTCATTTTTTTCTGCATTGTTGTATGGAACTAAAATCGCTTTGTAATAGGATAATTTTATGTTGTCTAGTTTAGTAAATTACTGATTGCTTTTTTATGGTTGTTAAATCTTAGGTGGAACTGGGTGCCTGTCTCCCCAATATATCTCTCTTATTGCACTGGGGCGAAAATTGTAGTATATGACTTGGGGTTACAACAAATGAGGTTAGGGGCTTTTGATCTTTAATTAAGACTTGGCAATGATGCTTGTAGCATGTATAGTTGCCTTGTGGTTTCCTCTGAGTATGTCTGAGGAATGACGATAGATTTGGAGTTTGTCTTCTAGCATTGATGGGCAATATGCTACATATTTTAATGAGCTAATTTCGGGGTCTATTTTGCTGTTTGAAATCTTACACTAGTGAGGGTGAGAATTTATATTTTGGTTGAAGTCAAAACTCATTAGGATTTAGTTGTAGTTTTTTGTTTTTTTTATATAACACGAGTGTCTGTTTATTGGTGATACTTTCTGTATGGCTACTTTGATGAATTTGAGGAGGTAGTTGCTATAAAGTAATTCATAAGAATATTACATCATTATAACTTTTTTAACAAATTTCGAACCTGTTAAAAGGCTGAAATGCATGTACATGTTTTGAACAAATTGAATTCATTCCCTGGAAAGATAGTCTTATGACAAAAGAATGAATACTACACAAAAGAATGTATTCCTAAGAAAGATAGTCTTATGACAAAAGAACAGATATTAAAAAACAACCAGCTCCCCAAAGAATGTATTCCCTGGAAAGATAGTCTCATAACAAAATATCAGATACTACACAACCACCAGCCCCCACAGAATGTAAGCCCTAAGATAAAAAAAACAACCAGCTTCAGAAAGAATGTATTCTCTGGGAATAACAAAATATCATATACTAACCAACCACCAGCCCCCTAAAGGATGTATTCCTAGGAAAGATAGCCTCATAACAAAATATCAGATACTACACAACAACTAGCCGCTAAAAGAATGTATTTCCTGGGAAGATGGTCTCATGACAAAAGAACAAATACTACACAACACCTAGCCGCCCCCACAGAATGTAAGCCCTAACATAATGGTCTTGTGACAAAAGTATACATACTACACAACAACCCCCAATGAATGTAGTCCTGAGAAGATGGTTTGATGACAAAAGAACATATACAACACAACCACAAACTCCCCAAAAATGTATTCCGTGGAAAGATGAAAACAGAACAGGTACCACACAACAACTAGCCGCCCCCAAATCTTTTAGTCTCTGGAAAGATGGTCTGATGACAATACAACAAACCATTATACACCCGTGTCGTCTTTGTGAACCCCGGTTGTTGATTGTCGTCGATGGAATATAATCACTTGATCGTCTGTAGATAAAACATTCGGAGGCTGTTGTTAGTTTATAAGGAAGGTTTATTTAAACAGAGAGACAGTCACATAAATCATCAGGGCGACAGTCCACTTGTGTACACATGAAAGGGCGACAGTCCACTTGTGTACACATGAAAGGGCGACAGTCCACTTGTGTACACATGAAAGGGATATAGACCACTGTTTCGTTATACTTAGCTACATTGTATGTGACCGCCTGCATACTCGCTGGAGCTTCTCGGGGGAACGGACACGTCGCATTCGCTTGCTTAAGTTGTCAGCCAAAGAGAAACAGAACTCCCTAGCCAGAAGTCACGTGGTTTCATCAACTTCTGCTTTGAGATCACCTATGACCTTTAGGGTGTCACTCAAATCCTTCCATTTAAATACGGTCTTCGTTATCTGACACAAATAGACACGTGTTTGAATAAAAACATGCGTTTAAACTTACAGACGATAAAAATAATCTGAACAAATAACAGTTTACTGTAATGCTCACTTCATTTCATTCTTGACTAAGGAAAGTGAACAATCGCCGTAAATTTTCATTCCTTAATAAAATAAAAATATTTATGTGTTTCAACCGAGCAGACGGAGACTAATTTTGTATTTTGCTTGGTCTGTCGTGCTTCAGTTTGAAATATAATTTTTGTCGGTCTGTCACACCTGAGGTAAAAATAGCATTTTGGTCGATAAACCGGTAGATTGACTGGACGCATCTTCGGATATTCAGATACTCCTGCCCCCACCCCCACAAAAAAAAAATCAGACAAAAAATCCAACTGCATGAATTAAAAAGCAACAGCGGAAGATCTAAAACTCAACGTTTCACCCAGCTGTTGCGTGGGCTTTATCAAGAGCGAACAAAATGCTAAAAGAGGCAAATAACGTTCTTTGCGAAACAGGACTAACAACAAAAAAAACTTTTTATTACTTACTGGAATGGAATCCGTTTATGTCGTTTAGCATTTGCATAAAATAAAAAGATCGTTTCCCCTTATATTTTTGCCTCTATATAAACTCACAAAGATTGCTGTGCTTCATTCCGCGATGCGTTCCAATCATAATGGATGTTTTATGATAAAATTATATATATATATATATATATATATATATATATATATATATATATATATATATATATATATATATATATTACTAGAAACCTAGGAGTTTCCTCTAGTCAACAAAACAAGACTTTTCAGATTATACGTTGTCTAGATAAAACGCCATAAACGATGCCTTTATCCTTTGACGGATGACGTCATCGTGTTGTGTCTATCCACTCTCATCTTCACCTATGTTTTAATGGATGACGTCACAAAATGATGATGTCATCCATTTTCCACGGGGAATAAACAAAATAAAAAACAAGCAAGAAGGATCCACAGAGTTTTAATAGTATACTAGATGACCCGATCTGGCGTTGCCCGGGATTATATGAAATGGTATATTAAATTAAAAAAGAAAAAGCTAAACAAAAATGGACGTAAATAGAATCCAGAGCAACGCCAAGAAGATACAACTTGTTCAAATAAATAAACAACACGGTTGGACGAAAAGATCTGCTTCGTATTCGACTTTGCCGCCAAAAGCGCAATGTCAATTGTCATGTATATTAAATTTCTTCTGTTTTTTGATAAGCGACGACTATACACTTCCGGTGTGTTTGTCCTTTCCAATTGTTTTAAATAGTTTCGCCTAGGCGTAAGTAATAAAATCAAACGAAATAGTGTTATCCAAAAATTCAACTCTAGTTAAGAATTCTTTTCTAAGGTACAGTCTCTCAAAGGAGACGAGGCAAAATCTCTCTCTTTCTCCCCCCTATCTTTTACTTTATATATATATATATATATATATATATATATATATATATATAAAGCAAGCAAGCAAGCAAAGTTCATTTATATTCTAAAAGTAAAGATTTTTTAAAATTTTTCTTGCAAATCATTTTCAAAACAGATACATTTCAGTGCAAATTATTTTACAAATCGTTTTGCTTAAAGTAAACCAAACAACTATTATGTCAATATTGGATCTGTTCACCTCAAGCTCGTCAGAAAAGTACATAAAATGTTCTTAATTTGAAAAAATATACAACATATTGTGAGATGATAGACAAATATCTTTATATAGATAAGTCAGGTTCATTTTATTTTGCAATAACCATGTTTTTATTTTTTATTTTTTCACATTTCCAAAAAACATTTCTGTGAGATGTATTTTACGGTTCATTTCATTTGCCGTGAGCCAAACAACATTTTTATGTCAATATCGTCTCTGCAACACTACAAAATCATCATCATCAGAGAGAGAGAGAGAGAGAGAGAGAGAGAGAGAGAGAGAGAGAGAGAGAGAGAGAGAGAGAGAGAGTTGTAACGTCTAACCGACCTTTTTGTAGTGTCTTTGTAGTATGTGCGATAATTTTTTTGCACCTCCGAGTGTATAATATAATAATACATATTACGAAATGTTAAAAAAAAATAAATGGTATTCGTGAGTTTCAAAAGCAATTGTTTATTGTAGGTTTCACTTAATTTTCATAAGCGTCGGGTTATGTTGTTTTCCAATAAATAATCGCATGTTTTAAGTGGTCGTATTTTTCACGTGTGTCGCTTAATATAAAGAATATTGTTTAAAGCCATTGTATATTTTGTTATTTCTTCAAATAACTTTCATGCATTTTGGAATGTGTGATAGAAAAACCCTTTTCTCCTCGTGTGACGTTTTCGTATTTTACATGAGTGTTATGTAATTTAATGAAGTTTGTTTGAAGCGCGTTTTTCTTTATTTAAACGTTTCAAATAACGTGTTATTGAAAAGCATTTTTTGTGGTTTTTATGAAACACATACATCTCGTTAATTATTGGTAGAAACGTTAAGAGCAAATAAGGAACGATAACTCTTACAAAAAGAATAAGAGGTATCTCACTTAGAATGAAAATTGTAAGTTTGCAAATGTAAGGAAATGCTTTATGTTAAGGAAATATTTTATTTAGTTATGAAGTAGAAAATGGTGTTAAAATACCAAATAAACAGACTCCGTACGGATGCTGAAGTATGTATTGTGTAATTGTGGAAAACATTAAGTCATGGATGAAAAACACATAGAAACAGCGGCCATTTGCATTTTTGGCATTTAAGGCCGCTTAAAACATAGCAGTAAAAAATATTGGAAGTAGGCTGTATACATCAAATTATTTTAACTAATATGATGATATGCAAGTAGTTGCAAGAAATAAATAATGTAATATTTAATGTAAACACATATACTTTTTATCTGTTAGCTTAAATCGATCAATGTAGATTTTTTTTTATTAATAACGCAATAAAATTTTCCTTTTAAGGTGATTATTGAAAAATATCTTGATATTACTAATCTGGCCGACCTGAATAAATATTTTTTTTTAAATAAACTGAATCGGAGTACAATTTCTGATTGTATAGAACATTGTATAACATGTAAAAATTGGCTTGTCAGAATCAAATACTGATTGGTCAGCTTAAATCCTATTTAGGTTTAACTTTGAATATCAGGCCGACTTAATTTTATATATTAGATATATTTTATATATAAAGTAAAGATCATTTTCCTCATATATTTGTAATAGATAACTTTTATAACAGAATACACATACACAAATCTGTTCTGACAATCATACAAGGCAAACATTGGTCTGTGTTGTTAGAAAATAAAAGATTTAGTATTTTAATATTTAATCCTGATCGCTCTTTGATTATTTTAATTATTTTTTAGAGAAAAGAGGGGGGGATATTTTACTCTCCCACTCATAAGTCCTCTTACTGTCACACAATACATCGACTAACAAATTTAGTAAGACAAAAATTCTGAGAAAACTAGGAAAGAATGGTGTCTTTGCTCAATTCTATCAAAATAAATGTTTTGCAATTTTATCTTCATACTTCGGTTTGCTGATAACTATTTACATATGTTTAAAATAAACTTTGAAATATTTATTTATTATCCTAATAGTAGCTTACAGACGTTTCCTTCTAATTAACATTTAACCAATTATTTCTATTAGACACTACAAGGGGTAAATTATTTTTAAAGTTGTATATTTAAATATATAAGGGGCTTTTCGATTTCTTCATTATGGAAGCTTCATTGTCGTTATCTTGACATAGATTTCCATTTGGTTCCTTTAAGTTTTATGTATGCAAAAATTGATTTTCAAGGTATGCAGTTATTCATATATTTCGCTTCATTTCAAATGATACTTTGATATTCGTTTATTAATAATAATACTGCTATTTCATTTCTGTTAATTATTAAAAGTAATATTTAATATAATATACCACTATTCGGATAAAAAAATGACTTTCTATACGACTTCTTGATATTTTCGTTTTTGTTTTTGTTTTGATTTAAATAATGCAGACATTATCTTTTCAAGAACTTTGTTTTTGGTAAGGGGACCGTTCACAATAATAATATTTCTAAAATACAGTCTACATAATTCCTTCATTCTACACTTCTACACAAAACTTAAGTAGATTTTCAACAATACAGGATTTTTTTTCCTGTACGTGTAATATTTTTCCATACTACAGATACAACGTTTCTTTTTCTCGACTTTAGAAACAACGGACAGTTTATCAATACTAACACTGACAAAATACTGCCTACAAATTTTGAAGTGGAAACAATTTGAAAATAATGATGATATTAATAAACTACTACTTCTTCTTCATAAACATCGAACAAAAAATAAAACAAATTAAGAAAAGCTGAGCCTAACCCTTACTACAAGAATAAATGTTATCATCCTTGAACTGTATTTAAGAAAATTTCTGTTCAATTACTTCTTTAATGACCAAAATATTAATTAGATTTACCTTTTAAAAATATTTACTTTCATAATAAATTTACTTTTGCAATAAATTTGGTTTCTTCAATCAGTTTTTATTTCTTATTTCTTAATTTTAGGAATTATTCAAAAACAAGTTAGCTTTACTTACGCATGAATTCACGTTTGCGCATACCCGCGAAACACCAAAACTAAAATTACCACTAATATGCATTGTCACAGACTCATGGATTTCGTAACCCTTGATCTCACCCTTCCATTCAAGGAACATAAAAAAAGACAAAAATGAAAGTCAGCTCCCGGAACAACATCCTAAGGAAACTGATCAACTCCAAATTGAAAGTCACAGCCCTGTGTAATTTTCATGCAGAGTATGCGTGCCCTGTTTGGTAGAGATCAACGCATGCCAAAAAATTAGACCCAGTATCGAATAACATCTGCCATTTGATCGCTAGTTGCCTGAAGCCTACCAATCTGAACATTGCCCTTTCAGATGTAAGATGGGAAGTTGCCAGCCGATTCGAGATCACAAAAGCTACCAGTGATGAATGCTATCTTCTTCATGGACGTGAACCAACAGCCCAACGACTGAAGTCAAGAAACAGCTGCCTCAGCCATGTTGAGCCCATAACAACATCTCATGGAGGAAACCAGACTACAGCTGTACACCAGAAAAGCACCCTGGATCAAGTGGAAAACACTCAACTGTCTGAGAAAAAGAATGGGATGATCAAAAGTGGCTATGGCTAGATGGGACTAAAAATTTGGCCCAACGATCTGTAAATGTGGAGAGGCGGACCATAAGATGCAACACTGCCTTGTCTGCCCTCTATTGGCCAACCAGTGCAGCTTGAAAAATCTTGTAGAGTAAAACAATGATGTAAAGAACGGTGCGAAAAATGTGGGAAACTGCCGCATGACCACATGCTTCAAAGACATGCAAAGAAGATGGGTTCAGTCAATGCTGTTTTCATTTTATTTTTTCAAAGGATTTAAAATTTTAAGGAACAACTTAGATTTACTTAGGTACACTAACTAAATAAAGTTTCTGCATATATGTAAAACATCGAAAACTAAATAGCTACTTATATAGCTTGTCTGCAAACTCACAGGCAGGTTAGGTTTCCACTGACTGCTATCAGATACTCTCGGGCAACGCCGTGTTGGGTCAGCTAGTATATATTTATATATAATAGAGAGAAGGCAAGAGAAAATAATGAAAGAATAGAAAAGTGTATGTTTATGAGAAGAAGAGATAAAATGTATACAAAAAGGATGAAATAAGAAAATGAGAGAGAGAGGGGAATTATCATAATAAGAAGAGAGGGTAGAGAAAGAAAACAGAAAATGTGTCTGGAAGAGGAGAAGTGGTGAAAATCAAGATAAAATCGGAGAAGTGGATATTCTTAAGATGCGTCCAGTCAATCTGCATGTTTATCAATGAAAACACTATTTTGAATTTACCTGCCTCAGCTTGTGTAAGTGTTCGTACCAATTGGAGATACGTCCTTGACAATCAGTCTAACAGTAGCTTTATTGCTGTGGCCTTTTGGTCGGGATCAAAGTGTAGTATCTGTTCCGATGGATACTGCACCCCATTGATTGGTATTGTCTTGGCCTTCGGGGCTTGATTTACGCCGGTCTATGTGTCTGTCCTGTGCAGTTCTAGGAAGTCCACCCTCCCAGGCTTTGCCTCCCCTCTTTGGGGAGGAGTAAGTTTATTGCTTACTGCCTGAGGCGCCCCCCACCCTACCAGAGAATGCCGACGGGGCTGCCCGGGCAGTTTTTTGTAGGCCAGAGTGCTCAACTTTTTGGGCGCTGGTTTTTCAAATCCCACTTTCCAGACCTTGTGTCACATCTTTCCGCTGTGGGAGGTAGATAAATAACTGTTCACTTCTAAGAGATCCATCCTCCCAGGCTTTACCTTCTCTCTGTGAAGGAGGGATTAGTTTATTGCTAATCGCCTGAGGCGCTCCTACCGAGGAATGCCGACGGGTCTGTTCGGGCATTTTTTTGTAGGCGAAAGTGCGTTTATCCTAGTATGCTGACCTTGTGTCTAACCTCTTGCAGAAGAGGTGAATAAAATGCTATTGGAAATTTAAGTAGGACTGACTGAACAACAATGCTAAAAATGTGTTGAACGATGAAAATTCTATTTTAAACTTAAGGGTGACAGACAGACCGTTCGATGGAAGGACAAAACTTATTATATGTGAACACATCTGAAAAAGATATAGTAGAGAAAAATGAAAATGTAAACACATGAGAGAGAGAGAAAGAAAAAGAAAGAAAGAAAGAGAGAGAGAAAGAAAAAGAAAGAGAGAGAGAAAGAAAGAGAGAGAGAGAAAGAAAAAGAAAGAAAGAGAGAGAAAGAGAGAGAGAGAGAAAGAAAGAAAAAGAGAGAGAAAAAGAGAGAGAGGGTGAAAAAGAAAAAGAAAAAGTTAAGGGAAAAAGAAAAGGTCAAGAATATACACACATAAATGAGGAAGGATAAAGAAATTTAAAAAACGACTAAAGTTACAGGAGGTGGACACCGGTAGGATAACGTGTGAGAGTTCAAATGTTCTATGGCAAAATAAAAGGAAGTAGAAAATTAAATGATGAGCCAAAAAGAAATAGGGTGTGGAATCATTTGTTAAATGCATACAGATATAACATCCTTTGTTTGATAAACTTAGGTACTTGATTAGCCAAATTGTCTGTGATGTATAGGCAGTTCTCGATAATATCTATGTAAGGAGTTGTGTTTGACACATTTGATCAGTTTTAGCGTTAGTTCTTTTTTTCACATAAATGAGTCACCACTTTTCAAGGCTAAAATCACTCGAGGATAAGGGTTATGAGATAGATAGATTTGCAGTTGAATGATGATGAGAGAATTGAAAATCTCAACATACCACCAATTCAAAACAACAGCCTACCCAAAAAGTGTAAAGTTTGAAGAAGTAGAAATCCTTGGAAGTGAGTCAAAGGTAGGATAATATGTGTGAAACTAGGGAAAATAAAATGAAGAAATTTTAAGAGAAACGCTGGGGCAGGGGGTCATGAGTAGGATAACATGTGTGCGAGAGTTAGAAATGTTCATTGGCCAAAATAAAAATGAAAGGCCATAGAAAATGAATAATGACAGTGGGAAAGTGAAAGTTAGAAGAATAAAATTAAGAATACATTTTAAGAGAAAGGGAGGAGGAAGGAGTCACGGGTAGGATAACACGTGTGAAAGTTGGGAGAATAAAATTAAGAATACATTTTAAGAGAAAGGGAGGAGGAGGACGTCACGGGTAGGATAACATGTGTGAAAGTTGGGAGAACAAAATTAAGAATAAATTTTAAGAGAAAGGGAGGAGGAGGACGTCACGGGTAGGATAACACATGTGAAAGTTGGGAGAATAAAATTAAGAATACATTTTAAGAGAAAGGCAATAGGAAGGAGTCACGGGTAGGATAACACATGTGAAAGTTGGGAGAATAAAATTAAGAATACATTTTAAGAGAAAGGGAGGAGAAGGACGTCACGGTTAGGATAACATGTGTGAAAGTTGGGAGAACAAAATTAAGAATACATTTTAAGAGAAAGGGAGGAGGAGGACGTCACGAGTAGGATAACACATGTGAAAGTTGGGAGAATAAAATTAAGAATACATTTTAAGAGAAAGGGAGGAGGAGGACGTCACGGGTAGGATAACATGTGTGAAAGTTGGGAGAACAAAATTAAGAATAAATTTTAAGAGAAAGGGAGGAGGAGGACGTCACGGGTAGGATAACACATGTGAAAGTTGGGAGAATAAAATTAAGAATACATTTTAAGAGAAAGGCAATAGGAAGGAGTCACGGGTAGGATAACACATGTGAAAGTTGGGAGAATAAAATTAAGAATACATTTTAAGAGAAAGGGAGGAGAAGGACGTCACGGGTAGGATAACATGTGTGAAAGTTGGGAGAACAAAATTAAGAATAAATTTTAAGAGAAAGGGAGGAGGAGGACGTCACGAGTAGGATAACACATGTGAAAGTTGGGAGAATAAAATTAAGAATACATTTTAAGAGAAAGGGAGGAGGAGGACGTCACGGGTAGGATAACATGTGTGAAAGTTGGGAGAACAAAATTAAGAATAAATTTTAAGAGAAAGGGAGGAGGAGGACGTCACGGGTAGGATAACGCATGTGAAGTTGGGAGAATAAAATTAAGAATACATTTTAAGAGAAAGGGAGGAGGAGGACGTCACGGGTAGGATAACACATGTGAAAGTTGGGAGAATAAAATTAAGAATAAATTTTAAGAGAAAGGGAGGAGGAGGACGTCACGGGTAGGATAACACATGTGAAAGTTGGGAGAACAAAATTAAGAATAAATTTTAAGAGAAAGGCAAGAGGAAGGAGTCACGGGTAGGATAACACATGTGAAAGTTGGGAGAATAAAATTAAGAATAAATTTTAAGAGAAAGGGAGGAGGAGGACGTCACGGGTAGGATAACACGTGTTAATTTTAGTTAGTACTATATCCACTGTGCAACGAGTCCTTGTGGACAGTTCTAGTATGAATTAAAAAAAAATAATAATTAAATAAGTAAAATTCAGTTCTAAGTGATAGTCATCTGAAGATTGAAGGTTCAATCCTTGGTGTGGACGATACGAAGAATTGCGAATTACTGAAGACTTCTCTCAGTCATGGCTGACGGAACGAGAGCATGCTACCCCCATAGAATAATAAAGGGTTCTGTTCAAAAGTCTGTCCAGATTCCCGAGTTTGACAGAAATATTCTCTCGTTCGAAAAGATACACTTGAAGAAGGCCAGAAACGTTGTGATAATAACACTCAAGATGAGAACAGTAGTCCGAATAATCCAAATTATACAAATTATCTATCCTCATCTCAAAAACAAAAATAGTTTAAAGTAAAGGAAGAGAAAGAGAGATTTAACATTGTTTTAAAGACAGAGAGGTTAAAAAAGGTTTAATAAAGTAAAGAGAGAGGTTTAAATAAAGAAAGAAAAAGAGGTTTAAATAAATGATTAATAGTTTAAAAGAAGAAAGAAAATAGTTTTAAATAAATATGGGTTTTGAAAATAAGACTTTCATAAAAGTGTTTTAAAAAAAGGAAGAGAATTTAAAATATACAGAAAGAGAAAGAGAGGTTCAAAAAAGAAAAAATATTAAAGAAATGAAGCAAGAAATTTAAAAGAAGAATTTAAAAAGAAAATAAGAGAGAAAACAAGTTTACAAAACAAGAAAAGAGAATTTTAAAAAGAAAAGAGTTAAAAATACGAGAAATTTAAAAAGAAAAGAAAGTTAAAAAAAAAGAGTTTTAAAAAGAAAAGAAGTTAAAAAAAAGAGTTTTAAAAAGAAAAGAGAAATTTAAAACGAAAAGAAAAGGTTAAACAAAAATGCGAAATTTAAAAAGAAAAGAAAAGGTTAAATAAAAATCCGAAATTTAAAAAGAAAAGAAAGTTTAAAAAAAGAAGAGATTTAAAAAGAAAAGAGAAATTAAAAAAGAAAAGAAAGAGTTATAAAAAGAGAAATTTAAAAAGAAAAGAAATTTTAAAAGAATAGAAATTTAAAAAGAAAAGAATTAAAAGAAAAGAGAAATTTAAAAAGAAAAGAAAGTTAAAAAAAGAGATTTAAAAAGAAAAGAGAAATTAAAAAAGAAAAGTAACAGTTATAAAAAGAGAAATTTAAAAAGAAAAGAATTAAAAGAAAAGAGAAATTTAAAACGAAAAGCGAAATTTAGAAAGAAAAGAAAGAGTTAAACAAAAATGAGAAATTTAAAATGAAAAGAAAAAGTTAAAATAAAAAAAAAAGTACAATGTTGAGAATGGTCGAGAGGAGGAGAACGGATGCTAGTAGAAAATTTATTGATTTTTCGACTCGAGCCATTAAGCTATAGCATTTGTTTTCTCGAAGTTCTGCCTAAAGTTCTGCGTTCATGAGACGATAGGCAGATGTTAAGTGGGGTCTGCAGCACCCGGAGTAATGTGACTCATTATCACAAAACATTGGACAGATCTTGTCCCGCCCACAACTAATGGCTCCCTCGTTAATGTGATAATCCATTAACAAAAGATCACAGCATAGTTTACGGTTCGATCCTCAATAGGAAGACCACACCAAACTCACTCTGGTACTGGATGACTATAGGGAAATCAAATAAAACAAAATAAGATTAGTCTCATAAAATTTAAATTGAGTTAGATAAAAAAAAAATTGTTAATTTAGTTAAAAAATTTAAATTTAAAATATAAATTTCAATTGAGATAATTTTATTTTTCCTATTCTATTCTACTCTAAACTCAATGTTTATCTTTTTTTTAATAAAAAAAAATGTTCAAAGTTAATTTTTTTTTAATTTGTTAAAAATTTAAGTAATTAAAATTTCATTAAAAAATAAAATTTTTATAAATTATTCAAAAAGTTGTTTTTTTTAAATTTTATTAAAAAATGAATTAAGAAAAATGATTTTTTAAATTTAATTTTTTTAAATTCATTAAAAATATGAAATTTTAAAAAAAATGATTTTTAAAAATTTTATAAAAAAATCTTTTTAAAAATTTACTTTTTAAAAGATAAAAAATAAGATTTTAATATAAAAAAAATTAAAAAATTGAATTAAAATTAATTTTTCTATTAGTCTCTTTAAAAAAAAAACTATTAAAAAATCGTCCCTAGATTCAGTTATCATACAGAATGTCAAAGTGAGATGAAATAAAATTTATATTAACCTCACAAAAATTTAATTTAATTAAAAAATAATTTAATTAAAAAAAAAATGTAGGTTTCCTCGGTCCTGTGCGACTTAGTCATCTACAATGTTTTTTCTTACACCGGTGGTCAGTCTCATATTCCTTGCGAACTTGCCACTCGATGACGCGGTGGTGATTAACAATTATATAAAGTTTACAAAATTTTAATTGACTTGAAAAAAAAAAATGAAATGAAATGAAAAATAATTTTTAAGTAGAATAAAAAAACTCATTATTTTGTTTTACCCTGCCTCCAATTTCTGTTTGTTAGAACCAGTGATGATTGTTGTGCGTCGCAAACCTCACAAGAATTACTTAAAGTCATAATTAGTCAGTTAAGTTACTAATTCGGAAAGTAATCATATCAGTGTAGCAGGTGCACGTTCGAACCCATTAGACAGATTACGGCCTCGGGCGAAATTGTTCAGTGTTCCTGATTACCAGTGTGTGCGTGTGTGTGTGTGTGTGTGTGTGCACGCGCGTGTGTGAAATCTTTAGCAACGTGTGCTTTGAACATATTGATATCAACCTGATCGGTCCGGAGTTAAACATTTGAGCCGACCCACCGTTTAGATAGTCATAGCGTTTCACATCGACTAAGGAAATTAGTCTTAAACTATAAACAGCAAAGAAATTGAGACAGAGAAGGGGTTGGGGGGGGGCGAAAAAAGAGGAACAAGAGAAAACGGAGCCGGGGAGAGAGAGAGAGAGAGTGAGAGTACGGACGCGCGCGCGCGCACAGTCATAAATTGAATGAAGGGAAATTAGTTCGGAGGCTAGTCTGTTTCAGTGACTGTTTCCATTCCACTTGAAGAACATTAAGCAGTCACTGGCTTAAACAGCAATTACACACACAGCACACTTTATAGGACATCGGTCCTTTTCTCGGCTCTTCTCTCTCTTTCTTCCCCTCCTCCCCAACCTCGCACCGTTCCCACCCGCTTTTCTTACCACCCCCGCCTCCCGTCGTTCTTCCTGATCCCGACCCTTCCCGATGCCACTAACCGAATTCATTCAATGAGCGTTTATTAGCCAGTCTCCCCAATTCTCCAACACCAACTCTGACCAAAAGAATACACACCAAATAAACTACACACATACGCACGCACACACGTGTACACCCAAGCCGAATCTCCTCTCATCCCGCCCATCTCCTGAATACAAATACACACACGGACCCATACACAACACCTAACACTGTTGTCACACAAGAGCAGCAGCAGTAGTAACTGCAAGACTCCACAACCGAAAGCATCTCACTAGCGAACTCCAGTGGATTTAACAATACAGGTTAGTTGAATAATCCGGAGAAGAAAAAAAATTTAAATGCCTATCAATACTTTTTTTTCTCACTTGTTTTGTCTTAAATACTTTGTACTGTCATGACAAGGTAAGAATAAGTAATGTCATATAGATAAAACACGGAAAAAAGAAATCTTAAAAGTTACAGGTAACTGGTGTGTGTGTGTGTGTGTGTGTGTGTGTTTGTGTTTTTGTAAATTTGTTTTTTGTTGTTTTTCTTACACTTTTCTTACCCAACTCGACATCGGCGGCAAAGTCGGCGCTCACGAGTGTTTTTCTCCGGAAATTCTACACAAACAACACACGAAGTGGTTATAGTTTTCGGGATTTTTCGTGAGCGGCATTCTTGAACAGTTTACATTGTCTTGTAGCGTGAAAAAAAAAGTATAGTGTGTAGCCGGATATGATTTTTGTCAACGCGTATAATAAATTGAAACATTTCATTTTGTTTTTTTATCGCGTGATTAAGTGGAATTTTTGTTATCTGAGAAAAAGTGGTGAATTTTGTGGTTCCAAAAATTTGGAAAACTTTTCTTTTTTTTTTTTTAAGAATGAGAGAAAGTAAGTCTCCATCTTTAGAAACGTCCAAAGTTTGATATTTTTCTCGTGTTAAAAGTTGTCAAATTCTTTTAAGCAGGAAACTTTTCTTTATAAAAAACAATTTATAGTTACTTATATAACTTATTGACTATATATTTAGCAATATATATGTATACATATATATATATATATATATATATATATATATATATATATATATATATATAAAAGGATTGAAAATAATGAATTGAATGAATAACAGTTGATGACTTATGAGGACCGTTTATGACATGTGTTTATTGACATTGGATTTGAAGATGACTATGTTGTAGCTCTCAGGGGAGAAATCTTGTGGTAACGTGTTCCACACATGGGAAGTGTGTGTGTGCAAATATATAAATACATGTGTGTATATATATGTGTGTGTATATGCATACATCTGTGTGTATATATGAAAATTTATATGCGAATATGCATATATATATGTGTGTGTGTATATATGAATATGCATATATATATGTGTGTGTGTATATATGAATATGCATATATATGTGTGTGTGTGTATATATGAATATGCATATATATATATATATGTGTGTGTGTATATATAAATATGCCATATATATACGTGTGTGTGTGTGCATATACTTGTGTACATATAGAAATATAAATTTGTATATATATAATATATAAGGGTGTGTGTATATATATATGTATATTCATATATCTCTGTGTGTATACATAAAAAATTATATATAAATATGCACATATATATGTGTGTATATATATATATATATATATATATATATATATATGTTGATATGTATAAATAAATCTGTACATATATTTGTGTACATATAAAAATATATGTGTGTATATATATATATATATGTATGTATATATATATATATATATATATATATATATATATATATACGTATATATATATATATATATATATATATATACGTTGATATGTATAAATAAATCTGTACATATATTTGTGTACATATAAAAATATAAAAATATATGTGTGTATATATATATATATATATATATATATATGTTGATATGTATAAATAAATCTGTACATATATTTGTGTACATATAAAAATATAAATGTGTATCGATAAAATATATATGGGTGCATGAGTATATGCATATATATGTTGATATGTATATATTTTATGTATATGCATACATAAAAATATTTGTCCATATGAATATGTTCACTGAAAAAAAGAGGGATAAATAAAGACCTGCCAGAGATAGGCTAGTTTGAAATTAATTTCTTAAAGCCGTCCAACACATGCCAGCATGTAAAACGGACGTTAAACCGAATATGATGAAGATGTGCATCGTATATACACACACATACACACATACACACATATATATATATGTATTTATAAGAGGATGTATATATGTGTGTGTTTGTATGTATCTGCGTAATTTAATTTCAAATGTGTATATGTGTCAAACGAACTACTTCAAACGTGTATGTCTATATATTTGCATATATATATATACATATATATATATATATCTTCCAAATATTTACCCTGTACACCTAGCAGCTGTGTTTCAAAAGTTAATTTGTAACACACCTGCTAGGCGTAAGGGGTCAAAATGTTGCCTATATTCAATTTAATTATATCTATATATGTATCCTTATTTGTATATATATATATATATATATATATTTGTATGATATAAGTATATACATATATATATACACATGTAGTAAAGAATGGAGAAAGGCTTCCGATGTAATGGAAATTGAAGAAGAAAAACCGAAAAATATTATTTATGTATTCATAAATAATATTTTGTGTTTTCCTTTTTCAATTTCCATATAAACATGTATACATGTCTATAAACTTGTGTAAATATATATGTATGTATGGATATGTATATGCATATATATATAAACTTGTGGCTAGATATTTATGTGTATGTATATGTCATTAGATATATATGTGTGTATGTATATGTAACTAGATATATATGTGTGTATGTATATCTATATTGGTGTATATATATATATATATATATATACATACGCGTATATGTATATTCGTATATATATATATATATACATACGCGTATATGTATATTCGTATATATATATATATACATACGGGTATATGTATATTCGTGTAAATATATATATATATATATATATATATGCGTATATGTTCGTATATATATATATATATATATAGATATATATATGCGTATATTTATATTGGTATATATATGTATATTGGTATATATATGCATATATATATATATATGCGTATATGTATATAGGTATATATATTTATATTTGCGTATATGTATATAGGTATATATATATATATATATGCGTATATGTATATAGGTATATATATATATATATATGCGTATATGTATATAGGTATATATATATGCGTATATGTATATAGGTATATATATATGCGTATATGTATATAGCTATATATACAGGGTGTCCCAAAAAAATGTACTCACTCTTAGAATGGCAAAATGTGCAGAAGATGTCGAGTTTGCACACAAAATTGTGTGGAGCGAAGCAAAGTTTTCGTCATTCTACGAGTGAGTACATTTTTTTGAGACACCCTGTATATATGCGTATATTTATATTGGTATATATATGTATATATATATGCATGTATATGTATATTGATCTATATATATATATATATATATATATATATATATATATATATATACGCATATAAGTAGATTGATATATACAGAACCGGCGGGACAGTTATAAAGTGGGGGGGGGGCTCTCCTAAAAAGTAGGGAGGGCGGTTAAACACATGCATATATATCACTTCATTATTGATGACCGTAAAGTTGGGGGCCAAGTCAAAAAGTGGGGGGCTTGAGCCCCCGGTGCCGCCGTCCATGATATATATGCATGTATATGTATATTGGTATATATATATATATATATATATATATATATATATATATATATATATATGCATGTATATATAATAGTATATTTACATATCACTCGATGTGTGTGTATATGTTAGAGTATAATTGTGTACATATACATCCAATTATCTCTTTAAATGAGTGTGTTTATATGTAAGTGTATAACTACATATATATATGCATGGATATATGTTTGTGTATATATATGCATATATATTGATATATATATGCATATGTTTGTGTGTATATATATGCATATATATTTTATATATATATATGCATATATATAAATGTGTATATGTTTGTGTGTATATATGCATATATATTTATATATATATATATATATATATATATATATATATATATATATCAATAGATGAAAGGATAAAATAATCTGACGGTATGAAATTAAAATGGAATAAGCGGAAGACCTAAAAAGCTCAACGTTTCGCCCAAATGTTGTATAGGTTTTGTCAAGAGCGAACGAAAAAAATGCGTCTTCCGCTTATTCCATTTCAATTTTATATATATATATATATATATATATATATATTGATATAGATAAATGTGTATATGCGTGTGCATGTGTATGGATATATATATAAAGAAGTATAAATGTGTATTTATATGCATATCGCATAATTTTATGCATATGTGTGCATCTATCAATCTATATTTATGTAAATGTATGCATATATGTGTACATCTATCAATCTATATTTATATAAATGCATGCATATATGTCTATATACATATGCATATATGTGTACATCTATCAATCTATATTTATATAAAGCATGCATATATGTCTATATACATATGCATATATGTGTACATCTATCAATCTATATTTATATAAACGCATGCATATATGTCTATATACATATGCATATATGTGTACATCTATCAATCTATATTTATATAAATGTATGCATGTGTATATATGTGTGCATATATCAATGTATATTTATATAAATGTATGCATATATGTATATATGCATTTATATACGTGTGCACATATATTACGTATATATATATATATATGTGTGTATCAATGTGTGTTGTATATTTATGCGAATCTGTATATGCATTTGTGTCCAAATGTATATAAATATTTGTATAAGTAGGTATATGCATTTATGTGTGTATGTGTACCCATGTATATATGTGTGTATTTATATGTGTATGTGTACCCATGCATATATGTATGTATTTTTGAATGTATATGTATATATATATACACATATATATGTATGCATTTTTGAGTGTGTGTTTATGTGTATGTATTTATATATATATATGTGTGTGTGTGTGTGTAAAACTATTTGTCTGCTTTTCCAATTATCTCGCAGTAAAAATGCCATAACACAACAAATGTCTAAATATTATACAGACTTAATTCTAACAACTGGTTAATGAATTCAAAAAGACATATATATATATATATATATATATTTGTGAGTTTTTATAAAAAGTATATATTTAGGTATACACTTTTTATAATTCCCGAAATTGTTTCAAATTGCAATCTCAATGAAGTTGTGTTACAAGCTTCAGAGCATATATACGTTTTAGCTATATTCCAACGATTATCAGCGATGTTAAAATAAAAACTATATATATTTTTTACTAAGCTGTGAAACGTGTGTAAGATATGAAAAGATTATAAAAATTGAACAAAAAAAAAATTTAATTTGTAAGGCGAAGGAAAAATATACCGGTATTCGTCGAAGTCGGATATTGAGAAAAATAAATAAAATATAAATAAAAATTATGCTCATGGATTGATTTTTTCCTTTGGTCATTGAAATATAACTAAAAAGTATATATATATATATATATATATATATATATATATATATATATATATATATTTGTGTGTCTATACACATTTATATTGATTTATATGTGTCTGTATTTTGCAATGCTGCACATATTCATATACGTTTGTATGTGTACTGGCTGCATACCTGGTGTTGCCTGGGTTGACAGAATCAAACTGATATAATAAGGAATGTTAATTAATATATATTCGTGATTAATTTGAATTTTTTTTTTACTTAGAAGGTAATTTTATTAAAATCTACCGAGGAATTATTTTCGGATGTGCATTACTCCTGCAACAGTTGTTAAATGTTTAGAGAGTCAAAATGTACCCATTATTCGACTCCCAACAGCCAAATCTACTTAAAAACAATTTTACACCCTATTATTTCGTATAGCATAATTACTTAAAAGTTAAATATTAGCAATCTTCTTCTTCTTCTTTCGTGTGAATCAGATGATTCTAGTGTTGGCATTAGTTTCCCCAATGTTTTTCTAGTTAGAAATCTTTCTGGAAAGACATCGGGTACTTACAGGAAGGACCACGAGAAGGTTGCCAATATCCTTAAGTGAAAGTGGTACTGTGGAACCGACTGGATTCGAACTTGGAACACCCAGGTCTTCAGTCCGTGTCGTTATCCACTTAACCACCGTCACTTCCCATATGTTAGTAATATTAAGTATAAACTGTGTGAATTCTGAATCAATTCTAAAAGAGTGAACGTAACAAGGACATTGTTGGGGTCTCTATGATTTTTCTGGTGAAGTTTTTTGTTTTTGGGAAATCGCTCCAGACAAGGCATGGAGCCACTTAATGTAAGGAGCTAAAAAGATACTACTTCAAGGTTAAAAAACTAGTCAACAATAAGTGTTAGATGGATATATTCTGACCCAGAAAACAGCAATTCTTCCCCCTTTGTTAGAAACATCGCTCATGGAATGTGAGGACTAAAAGACAAAATAAGTGAATCAAGAGTTTCGATGCTGCCGAAAGTAAACCCAAGGTCCACTTTCTACTCTCCTTAAAGTATCAAAAAGAATTTTATATGTAAATTAAAGTTTCTGTGGGGTTGTATGTATTTGTTTATATAATAACTCAAAACGAAATTAATATTAAGTTGGTAATTATTAAATATTTTATCTAATAGTGTTCAATACAATTTTGTAGAGCTGTAAAATAATACATCCAATTTCCGTTTGTGTGCATGATGCTAAAATAAAAAAAAATTCAAATTGGAAATATTATTATTATTATTATATAGCTCTTCAAAAATTGTATTGAGCACTATTATTGTTTTTGTTTCATTTTACTTCAGTTGAAGTTCTCACAAATCAGGGGGCTTTTTCCTGGGGCTAGCACTTGATCTCTATATGAGATACATAGATATTTGAATATTCCATTAAAGTTCTTCTTTGCCTGTCAAACATATATCTTTCTTGTGGTCTCTTTGTCTTACTGTATTTCAAGACAAGAATTCATCTAGTCTGGTGGAATATCGAGCTAAGTGCTGTTACTTGGGGTAACATTACTTGGAGAAGGTGCACCATTCCTCGTATAAAATATTCAAATTTGAGACAGGTAATAATTTATTTCAACAGGGTAAATTACAGCATCTTTATACATTTTAATCAAATGATAAAATCAGGGTTTTTTCCTTTCTTCATCTTCTGATGTGTCCACACCTGTCATCACGACACCTAAAATTCAGGTACATTGAGTTATCACATGAAAATGGGCCACAACATGCAATGTTCCAAACAGATAAGTTGACTTATCTGTTTGTATTCCTCAGACAATAAGATTTCATTCTTTGAAAAGCCATGGCTTAAGGAAGAAAAATAAATTTATTTTATTTGGAACACTTTGTTTTGAGCAACTGATGGCGTAATAGATATTTTATTTATTACAATCTTTATTCTCATCTTTTACTTAATTGTTCTAATTAAAAGGTATATATTATATCTTTATTTTCCTGTTCTTATATATATATATATTTTTACCTACAGACACGTGTTTCATGCTGATGCAATCTTCAGTGTAGAAGATAATTATCGCAGGTCGAAGGATTCTCTCTCTCTCTCTCTCTCTCTCTCTCTCTCTCTCTCTATATATATATATATATATATATATATATATATATATATATATATAGTTCGTATACATTTTTATTAATGCGAACATTATTGGTTACATATGTGCATACATGTTTGAGTTGTCCTCTGGATTAGAGAGTCAACTTCTTCAGACCGAAATTCAAATTTGAATTCCTCGTTTCGGTCTGAAGAAGTTGACTACCTATTGCAGAGGACAACTGAAACATGTATGCACATATGTAACCAATAATGTTTGTATAAATAAAAATTCATACTAAATACAACTCTACTTGTTATTGAGCACTTTTTATAAACACTGGAGTGTCAATGGATTAACATCTATAGAAACAAATGTAATACATGTACTAATATTATATATATATATATATATATAATATATATATATGTACTTAGTACATAATTCCCGCCAAACACCTTCTATAAATACTACACATGGTCTAGACTGATTTGCCTCATTCCCCCTGTAGATGGACCCAGATGGGTCCGAAAGTACTTGGAAGACAGATGCAAATTATGGCAAATTCATCAGCCAATTCCCATCCGAAACTAAGATCCTAATTTGGACTATTGAAAGGATCTACCAAAGGATATCTAGACACGAGCTGTCTATTATATTCAACAATACTTGCCTGAAAGAGAAAATGCTGCCTAGATATACATATATATATATATATATATATATATATATAGTTCTTTATATATACATGTTCTTCTCCCTTTGTCAGAAACATCGCTCATGGAATGTCAGGACAAAATAAGGAAAGCGACAGTTACATAACTCCTGCTTTCCTTATTTTGTTCTTTAGCCTTGACATTCCCTGAGCGATGTTTCTGACAAAGGGGGAAGAATTGCTGGTTTTATTTGGTCGGAATCTATCCATCTAATACTTATTGTAGGCGAGTGTTTTACCTTGAAATAGTATTTATTTTTAGCTCCTTACATCAATTAAGTTCAAACAACTAGCAGCATTTTTTCCACATATTCATGTATTTTTTTAAATAAACATTAGTGACAGTCGACACTAATTAATTCGTGTTTCAAGGTATCCCCATCTTCTCAAGACTCTGTCTAAAAGTAGAGATCGGTTTTGAAATCCACTCAGAAAACTCACGGTGAAAATAAATCCAATAGAGTGCTCTATAATTTAACAAGAGCATAATATGTATTCACTATAATATTACAGAAGTTCAGATCAATATTGTACCTTAGATTTCAAGCTGGGGGATGTAGGTGGAGGAATATAATCCCAGACAAAAAATTGATTGCTGTGTTTTCTTGGGTTTTAATTATAAACTGCACTAATTCTGTCATCAGTTATCTTTTGACTTCTAAAAAAAGATGGCTGATAACATTTGTGATTATGTATATGTTTATAAGCCAACATATATTGAAGTGTATGTACATGAACCTGTGTGTGTATATATATACTTATATATATATATATGTATATATATATATATATATAAATATAAATTTAATATTATTTATTAAAATTAATATAATATATGTATATATATAGAAATAGAAATATAATGTTATTTATTAAAAATTTATATAATATATGTATATATATAGAAATAGAAATATAATGTTATTTATTAAAAATTAATATAATATATGTATATATATAGAAATAGAAATATAATGTTATTTATTAAAAATTAATATACATATATACATATATAAATAAAAATTTAATGTTATTTATTAAAAATTAATATAATATATATATATATATATAAATAGAAATTTAATATTATTTATTAAAAATTAATATAATATATATATATATTATATATATATATATATATATAGAAATAGAAATGTAATATTATTTATTAAAAATTAATATAATATATATATATATTATATATATATATATAAATAGAAATTTAATATTATTAAAAATTAATATAATATATATATATATATATATATATATAGTCATATAGTCATCCATATACAAACTGTTTCGTTGTATCACAGCTCTTAAGTGCAGCTTGAACTACTTTGGTCACATGATGTATATGTGCTTCAAACTAGCATGGCTGCAAATATTGCAAACTTTTGACTCGACTTTGTATTTGAGTGCATCTGCATGAGCATACGTATATATATGCCCAATCAGATGCACAGGTAATGTTAAATGAAGCATAGACACAAGTGCATGAATCTATGTAATATAAGAGATTTTGAATTTGTGTGATTCATGTATTTATATAAACGAATTTAAATTTTCTATTGATATGATTCAGATCAGACAATTTATATGCAATTTTTCCTTTTGAATAATACATATATATTAAATCAATGTATTATTCAGGCTAGAAATTATATATATATATATATATATATATGTATATATATATATATATAAATTATTTATTTTAAAACTATATGTTAAATACTTCAGAGACGTACCATGGTTTCATTGAAATAGACTGAGTTTTTATTGTTGTTAAAAAGCTCGTTAGCGCCTATTCAAATCATCAGCGACTCACGAAATGAATACAAATCGAAGAATGGAGTTCAAAGATCGAGCACTTTATTGATTTCTTTTCAGCATACTCCAAATCACTATATATATATATATATATATATATATATATATATATATATATATATATATATATATATATACATGAAAGAAGTAAATGGACACTCCACAAAAATAATTAATGTTTAAAGTTTCTGCTTCCTTCTTCAACGGCCAGCACTCGAGGCTGTACAAAGCATTAAAAGTTTTGAACATCGATATTTTATACTAATTGACATTTTTTTTCTCCTCGAGCTGCCGGCCTCTGAAACTGCCTCCCTGCTCCCTGCTTCCCCGACTGTACCGACATACAGAAATTTGAAACTAATGTGAACAAGCATCTCATTGCACAGCTCTCAATTTAGGATGACCCCCCCCCCCTAAAAAACTTTCTACCCTAATTCTCAGTAGCCCCTTACGTCTACAGTGGCAACTTGTCTTGTGTGGGGTGAACTGAGTATAAATAAAAAATATCTATCATATATCGCCATTTAAGTATAGCATGAGCCAAGAAAGTCTTAAATTTGTCAGTTTCAGAGGAGCCATATTACAGTCTGAAGGTGGACTTTTTAGCATATAATCACTGCAAACCTCTGGATTCCACTCTCCACTGTTAACTGAGTAATTGTCTAATTTATCAGGCAGGGAAAATAATCAATATAATCTCGCCTAGGTTGATCAGGACAATCTGGCAGCAATCTTTATTATTAATGATAATAAGGGTGCCTATTTACTATTGTCATGTTTGTATTGATCTGATGATTTTTTGTTTTAAACAGCTTAATACAATAAAAAGGTAATTCAGTTTTTACATTTAAAATTTTATTAATTAAATAAATGAATGATAGAAACTAATATATATATATATATATATATATATATATATTATAATATAAAATGAAGTAATAAAATAAGGTGTCAATCAAATTTTATTAGAATTCAAAGTTCATGCAAAGCATCCTTAAGTCCTTAGCTCATGAGTTTTCAAAGATAATTCTTCTCTTCAGAGGACCATTACCGCAGTTATACTACTACAGGCAATAAAATTACGCTTTGAAAATATATAAAATTATATACACAAATACATAAAAATACATAACATCAAACATATCAATCCAAAAACATACTTTTGTTGAATCCATACAGTCCATCCAGGTCATACAAGTTGAGAAGCATAATCAGGAAGGACATTACTCCAAGATACAAACAGCAGTCCAAATATTAGTTTATATATATATATATATATTAGTTTATATATATATATATATATATATATATATATATTAGTTTATATATATATATATATATATATATATATATATAATGAGCATCGTATCTGTTTACTTCATGACTAGATGCATATTTATATGTCTATAGGTGTAATCAGTCTTTCCCAAATATGACCTAGGGGAAGGATCAGATTTTCTTTCTGCCTGATGAGATCTCAGTTTCTAACAGCTGCTGATCGATAACATTGACATGCCAGTGTCGCAGGTTATGTACATGTCTGTATAAATAAAATAATCATATATATAAAAGCTCTATTGTATATTGACCACTCTTTATAAGCCCGGTTGAAATTCTTTGGATTTTTATCCTGTGGATGTTTACTTTATCTGGAATAATATGTATATATATATATATATATATTTACATTAACACAAAGGTTTCTTTTGTAGCTCAAAAGTGTACGACTAGACCTCTTAATTTAACATCATGTAAACCTTAGTTATTCAGAGAAAAACATTCCATATTTCCTTCAAAAATATTTTTACGTACAAACAATTGTTTCTGCCTATCTGAAGAACATATTTGGTACTGATATCGATCCTGACCCAGTTTTCGTGAGGTTCGACTCAGAAGCGTTCGGCTCTCCTATGCAAACTCCCGAGTGTTGACGAGCCGAATGGTACCAGACGACAATTTTGATACGGTGCTGCGTCCTGTGATTGTAAGTTATATTTTCAAGAAATTTTCTAAAAGAAACAACAAAAAACTAAACAAAATAAGCAAAACAAAGCGAAGTTACTGTTATCAAATAAATATTTTTTGTTATTTTGATACGTTGCTGCGTCCTATAATTTGTAGTTATAGTTGCAAGAAATTGTTTAAACAACAAAACAAATAAAACAAGCAAAACAGAGCGAAATTACTGTTATCAAATAAATATTTTTAACCCTAACCCTAAACCCTAACCACAAAACAAAACAGGCAAAACATTATTATCATAGGACGCAGCATCGTATCAAAATTGTTGTCTGGTACAAATCGGATCGTCAATTCTCGGGTGTTTGCGTAGGATAGCCGAACGCTTCCGAGTCGAACCTCACGAAAACTGGGTCAGGATCGATATCAGTACCACATATTTTTCCATGATATACAAAACATCACCGATATTGATGAGGAGGCTTCATCAGTGTATAAAAATTCCACGGTCAGGCTGACAAAATTACAATGCATCCGACATTCATTTAATTTATACGTATTTGCTTTTTACTCAGAATTCAAAGGGAAACCTTTAATTGACCTTAAATTTTTGGATATAAATATTCATGTTGTATTATGTTTATGCTATTTGTTTTCCTCTCTTGTTTAGTGTTCATATTCAATCGATAAAAAAACACATTTCAAAGTTAGCATAATAATTCGTCTTCACCAACCGAATTTAAGCCTTTTTCTCATTTCTTTTTTGTCATTTCTTTTTTGTCATTTCTTTTTTTTTTACCTATTCTTCATTTTTCCTCCCTTTTCTTAATTTAGAAATTATCTCACATGCGGGATAGGCTATTTATATATATATATATATATATATATATATATATATATATATATATATATATATATATATATATGGGAAAATGAAAAAGGAAAACCAAAAAATGGATGTTTTTATGTGTACATCAACGTTTCGTCTTTATTTATAAGACTTCATCAGGATGATAATATAGAGAAAAAATGTCATGCAAGTACAGATACATGTAGGGTAGACATATTGGGAGGAAAAATAAAATGAAATAATGGCCACTACTGGGTGGACGTCCGTACTTGTTGGAGAATGAAAATGAATGTTGAAGAAAATAAGTGGGGAAAAAATGGAAGGATGGGGTGAGCTTATTTTCTTCAACATTCATTTTCATTCTCCAACAAGTACGGACGTCCACCCAGTAGTGGCCATTATTTCATTTTATTTTTCCTCCCAATATGTCTACCCTACATGTATCTGTACTTGCATGACATTTTTTTCTCTATATTACTATCCTGATGAAGTCTTATAAATAAAGACGAAACGTTGATGTACACATAAAAGCATCCATTTTTTGGTTTTCCTTTTTCATTTTTCCATCACGTCGGATTACCTTCATCCTTCTCTTCCCATATATATATATATATATATATATATATATATATATATATAAAATTTTCTTCTTCTCATATGAGTTGTCAATATAACAGGTAATATAAGCTCAATAATTAATTGGTTATACTAATTAGAGGTGTCATATATTAATAGGTTAGTATTTAATATATTCAAAACATCCTCAATAGATTTTCAAATATTCAAATCAAATCCATAAATATCCCAGCACGTTTCTGGTTCTGGTTAAAAATTATTATTTGAATTTTTTTTATTTTTTTTATTTTTGGTCTGTTAATTGATAACACCATTTTTTTTATCAAATTTGACACCGTTATTTTCACAGAAGAAAAATGCTGATTGAATAATGCATTGATTTCAGTGCCGATCTGTTTTTTTAAGAACGATAAATTTTTAACTAAATCTTTTTTCTAAGTACTCTATAGGATGTTATTAAAATTTTTCAGTCATTTCTGAGGGGATGTTTTTCCTTGAGAGGATTTTCTTTCCAACTATGATAAAATTGAATTTGCTGACAAAATTGAATTTGCTGATAATAAGATTTCTTTATTAAAATAAATCTTACAAAAATGAAATCTGATACGAAATGGATTTCTCAGAAACATATGTACAGGAAGACGATCTGTTTGAATATTTATTTTTAGAATCGGGTTTGAATATTTAAAAATCTATTGAAGAGATTTAGAATATATTAAATATTAAGTAATCCTTCCTTTTAATGACCTTTATATTTTGTACAATACAATAAATGTTTTGCTGCCTCCTTTGGTGCGCTTTTGGCTAAGATCAAAGTGTAGTATCTGTTCCGATGGATACTGCACCCCATAGACTGGTATTGTCTTGGCCTTCAAGGCTTGATTTACACCTGTGTATGGGTCTGTCCTGTGCAGTTCTAGGAGGTCCACCCTCCCAGGGGAGGAGTAAGTTTATTGCTTACTGCCTGAGGCGCCTCTACCGGGGAATGCCGACGGGGCTGCCCAGGCAATTTTTAATGGCCAGAGTGCTCACCTTTCGGGCGCTGGCTTTTCAAACTTCCTGACCCTACCTTGGGTCACATCTTACTTGTGGGAGTAAGATAACAACTGGCCTTGTGCCTAACTCCTGGAGAGGAGTAAATAAATACTCCCTACATGAAATATTGCATTGGTTTCTTTCATCTTTGAGCCCCTATATACATCCCTAAACAATGTTTCAAGCTGGTCTGCTTTGATTTGTGGACTACATACATCAACTCCTTTCATCGTTTCTAATTGTCTGTTTAATTGAGGATGTTGGTCTCTATTCTATTGATGCTGTCTATATGCTTTTAATTTCGTGCAAATACCCTTTGCTAACGATGAGATCTGCTAGTAATAATAATAAAAATACATGGTCACTGAAACGATCGTACACAATCTGTTATGTTGAATTCTTGGAACGCAAATTAATCACGTAATTGACTTCATATAAATCTATGCTATATATATATAACTGAATCATCATTGCATCTTGATTTTTAATTGGATTAAATAAAAAAGGTGTATATTTATATAGATGAATGTGTGTGTATACATAGTTATATGTATGTATGTATGTATTTATATAAAAATACAATAAATAAGCATGCTATCAATATTTTTAATTGGATCATATATATATATATATATAAAGCATGTCCAATTCTAAATGAATATGATTTGGCACTTAAGCATATTTCTAAGAGTTGTGACCTTTAAACAATTACATTTTTAATCTTTTAAAAAGGACACAAACGCATCGATTAAAAAAGAAAAGAAAGAAAACAATTCCTGGTCATAATTCAAGAAAAATTCTTCCGAATCTCCGTCTCGTTTTCCACGAAATCATCTTTTCCTTCAGTTTTCTTTCTAGCTTTTTCATTTTTTTTTCTCCTAAAATAAATTGATTTTTTTTTATTATATAGTTTTCACAATTGCAAATTTTATGCTTTTTAATTTAAACGGATTCTTTTTTTTTTTTTAGATATTTGTTTTTCTTGTGTAAACGTTCATATTTATTTTCTTTGATTTTCTTTTCTCCATTTAGAGCAAGGGGTAGGGGTAGGGAAGGGGGAGGGTTGGGAAATAACAGAGATTCGAAAAATTGATTATATGTATATTTACAATTTGAGTGGAAGTTCTTTGCAATTGAAAACAAAAATTAATTCACATGAACAAATTAAACATTCAATTTATTTCAATATTTATTTTTGCTCCAGTGAAATAAGTTTGAAGAAAGAAAACAAGAAACGTGAATCGAGAGAGAAAGATCGAGAGAGAGAGAGAGAGAGATGGAATAATTTTTAAAAGGGAGAGAGAGAAAGAGAAGGTGATGAAGCTGAGAGAGAGAGGGAAAGAGAGAGAGAGGTGGTATGATGGAGCTGAGAGAGAGAGAGGGTGGTGAATCTGAGAAGGAAAGAGAGAGGTGGGTGATGGAGCTGAGAGAGAGAGGGGGATAGAGCTGAGAGAGATGAAAGAATTGCAAGAGAAAAAGAGACGGTAATGGAGCCGAGGGAAAGAAAGAGAGAGAGAGAGAGAGAGAGCTGTAAGAGAAAGAGAGAGGGGATGATAGAGCTAAGAGAGAGGTTAGGGTTATAGAGCTGAAAGAATCGAAACTGAGAGTGAGTTGTGAAGAAATAGTGAAAAAGGGGCAGATTAGAATGATGGAGGCAAAATGAGAGAGAGGGGAGAAAGAGATAGGTAACATAATTGAACAAAATAGAAATAGTGCGATCAAGTTAAAACTTAGAAAGAATCCGAGACAGGGACAGAGTAAAATGTATGCAGTGAATGTGAAAGAATTTAGACATTAAATTCTACAGAAAAGAGACAGAATAGATTGGTGTACCAATCACTAATCTCTCCCTCTTAGGAAGGGTCCAAAAAAGAGCCTCTAATTCAATAGGTTCCATACTGTCTACCAAGCTCCAGCCCCTGTCCCATCGCTGCAATGTTGCATCTCTATACTTGTTTTACAAATACTTCCATTGAATGTGCTCTGACGAACTTATCCCCCATCAACGTAAATACCCCTGACAAACCCGCCTAGCTGCAAAATCCCACCCTTTCACTGTAGAGGTCCCCAGGGGCCGAAAAGCTATCTACTTTAATAGCTTCTTTCCTTGGACAACCTGCTTTTGAATTTCCCTCTCTGCTCCGTTTCCCCGACTGTACGAACATGCAGAAATTTAAATGTAATGTGAACAAACATCTTGCTGCCTAACTCCCCACCCAGGTTGCCCTATAAATCTGGCCCCTAATCCCCCTCAAAGTAAATACACCCGACTCGCAGCAAAATCCCACCCCTTCACTGTAGCGGTCTCCCAGATGCCAGAAAACTTTCTACTCTAATAGCTCCTTTCCTAGGATCACTTGCCTTTGGAATTCCAGCCCTGCTCCCGACTGTACCAACCTGCAGAAATTTAAATGTAATATGAACAAACATCTTGCTGCCCACTTTCACACTTAGAATGCCTCTTATAAGTCTGGCCCCTAATCACGCTATCCCCTTACGTCTCAGTGGCAGTGTGCCTTGTTTGGGGTGAATAATAATAATAATAATAATAATAATTATAATAATAAAAAGATTTCAAATGCCAATGGATAAAAGAAAGTTTTTATAAAACTACAAGCAACAAATGAATACACTGAAAATAACAGAGATCGAAAAATAACTTTAGAAACAAATGAAAATTGTTTTTCATTCAATAAATGCACAATTCAACATTTGACAAAATATGAGTTAAATTTAAAAGTTCATGAAAATATTTTTCAAAGATTAAATTTAAAAAGTCTATATTCGGAAAATCAGAAAGTTTCATTAGATGTCCTGCTGGCTTGACAGGCCGAGAGGAGGTTCAAGGCGTTTCTTCGAATCGTGGCAATGGAGAGGCACTCATAAAGCCTAGTCATTTCAAGATGGGCCTCCGTGAAACAAATTGAAAGAGAAAGAAATAGTAAATAATGTCAGAGTAAACTACCAAAGCAAAAAGACTAAACTACCAAACTGAAAAGACTAAACTACCAAACCAAAAAGCAAAAAAAAAAGATCAAATGAATGTAACAATATTTATAGGGAAAAGTAAAAAGTTTGTTGTGAAATCGACAAAAAGTCAAATAAAATGCAGAAAGAATAACGTGAAAGTTTGAAAACTTCTTTTCATAATAACGTGTCACCACTACAAAGGCCAAAAGCCACTCGAGGAAACGACGAAAGGAGTAGAACAAAAGTTGATTAAATATGAGTACGGCTTGACAAGTATTTCTTGCTATTGGACTTGAAGAAGATAACCATGTTGTAGTCTGCAGAGAAGCAGTTCCGTGGCAATGAGTTCCACAGATATTGGTGTTAGTAGTTTTGCCCTTAAGGGTAACAAAGTTTATTTAGAAGTGGAGGGTGAAAAATAGAAAGTGAAATTGTTGAGAATAAGATGAAAAAGAAGTTGGGGAATAAAGTAAATAGCAAAAGCTAAAGAAAGAGATGCCGAACTAAACAGAAAAAGAAAGTGAAAGCTGACTGAATCTCTATATAAATAAAACTGTGTGACCACTTCTCGTGTGGCTGTGCGTATATTTCTCGTGTCAACGTAACTTTGATAATTACATATTTAATCATTAACCTTATTATTTACTATTAATCGCATATTTATTGAAATAAAAAAAATGCAATAGCATAAAAAAAAAATCCCATTAAAAAAATAATTTAATTACGAAATTTAATCCATCAGAGTGCATTTTGGTTTCTTTGTAAACAAGTTAACGATTTTAATATTTTGCTAATAGTTGTGTTCTGATCTGCGAGCAGGTTGCCGCTCACTTTTTTTTTTTAGTAACAAAAAACCGGATGTATTTGAACAGACGGGTGACCCTCACCTTGTTGAAAAAAGTTTGACCATGATTTATTACTACCAGTTGGTTTCTGATTAAACACATCATTTCGACATCAAATCAACATGCAGTGAAAAAAGAGATTAGCTTAAAGAAACATAATATAACTCTCCAGCATATTCATTATTTCAGTTTAAGTTATCGTTGTCTATCATTTTCATCTTCACTAGCTTGCCTGATTTCAGATATATTCAGCGGTTAGGGCTAAAACAAATTGTACCCACCCAGGTATTACCTTCTCCTTCAGAAGGAGTGGTGGTTTATTACCGATCGCCTGAGGCGCCCCTATCATAGTATGCTGAAAGATTGTGAGGGAGTGGGGGCGAGAAAAATGCATAGATAGTTACTTATAAATTATGGATAATTAGAACAATTGAACGTTTTTTATTAAACATCTCAATTACAGAACCAGCTTGTTATTTGTGTGATTAAAGTATGCATGGAAAACGCTGCAGGAAAACGAACATTAATTGACTCAGCTTTAGTATAATAGCTAGCAGGAAGACACGGCGTTGTTCGGGATTTAATGAGGATCACTATTATATATTTTTTTCACCAAACTCAATACTATATTACTTTCTTTGTTTTTACTGCCCCCCCCCCCTTCTCCCGTTTCACCCCCTAATATAGTCGGAAGAAGCTGAAATGTTGGGAAACTCTCTGAATTAGTGTCTTAAACGTATGGTTTAAATTTAATTAAAAAACCGTATTTGAAGTTTTAAGGGAGTTCTGTACACATGGGTCACTTATAGGTGGGGGCACGTACATATTCGGCACATGGAAGGTAACATAGAGATTTGGAACCACTTCCATTGTCTTCTCCGGAGAATGTTATACATGAGATATAAATTTCATCAAAATAGGATATATTTTAAATTTTGAAGAGGTTATGCTTTCATTGCATAACCTCCTTAAAATCTCTAGATTCACCCCTAGGATAGTTCAGGGTGTACTTACAGATTCGGGAATACTTCCATTGTCTTCCCCGATAAATTTTACATAAGAATACTCTTTTTGATTTTATGTAGATTCTCTAACCTTTTTTTCTTATAGGGAACATAAAAACATTACACATACATTGAGTTTTATATAGAGAGAAGATATAGATATTCAAAAAATGCAAGGTAGCAAAAATCGTATTTATGCTCATGACATCATATTACTTTCTTTCTTTGTTTTACTGCCCCTCCCTTCCTTCCGTTTCGCCCCCTAAAATAGTCGGAAGAAGCTGAAATGTTGGGAAACTCTCTGAATTAGTGTCTTACACATATGGTTTAAAATTCATTAAAATTGGATATACGTAATTGAATTTTTAAGGAAGTTCTATCACCATTAGTCAACTTAGCGGTGGGGGCACGTAGATATTCGGCGAATAGAGGATAACATAGAGATTCCGTACCACTTCCATTGTCTTCCCTGGAGAATTCTATACATGTGATAAAAATTTATCAAACATTTTACATAAGAATATACTATTTGAAGTTCTTCATTTGTTTCTACAATTATTTTTCGATCTCTGTTATTTTCAGTGTATTCATTTGTTGCGTGTAGTTTCATAAACACTTTCTTTTATCCATTGGCATTTGAAATCTTTTTTATTATTATTATTATTATTATTATTATTATTATTATTATTATTATTATTATTATTATTATTATTATTATCTCGGCATTGTTTCCAGTCGTCTTGAACTGCTTGCCATTGGAATCAAGCAGTGCCGACTCAGGAGAGGTGTTGTTAGGGATTGCACAACCCTTGCTTCATAATTACACGCGCAGCCAGCCCCTTATAGGGGTATCCATAGTCTCTCTAGACTGAACGGAGGGCTTGAATTATTATTATTATTATTATTATTATTATTATTATTGTTATTATTATTCACCCCAAACAAGGCACACTGCCACTGAGACCTAGGGGGCTACTGTGATTAAGGGCCAGATCTATAGGGGCATCCTAAGTGGGGAGTTGTGCAGCAAGATATTTGTTCACATTACATTTAAATTTCTGCAGGTTCGGCCCCCATAGCTTCCTTAGGTTAGGAGGGCACTTAGAGATTCGGGACCACTTATGTTGTATTCCAAAGAAAATTTTATCCATATGATTTAAATGTCATGAAAATAGGATATATTTGAAGTTTTAAGGGCGTTATCTGCTCATAGCCACACTTAGGGGTGCCCTTTGAGATTCGGAAACATTTCCATTATATTCCCCGATAAATTTTACATAAAAATACACTTTTAGATTTTATGTAGATTCTCTAACCTTTCTTTCTATAGGGAACACATATGACACACACACACACAGAGTTTTATATATATAGAATATATATATATTTTTTTGTTGATAAATATAATTGCATTAGTGGTTATATTTATAAGGGGAGAGTGCTTATTATCAGTTATAGAGCAATTGGTGACTTCAGCTCAGAGATATAGAATCAACATGATGACTGTCTTAAAATGTATATGGACATCTTTTCCGTAAAACTTTATAAATTCAAACATAAGATATTTCTGAAATTTGACGCCCTAATTTCAAGAAGATTTAAACTAATTCAAGAAATTTTAAAGAATTAAGAGTCTTAAATAAAATGTGAATTCGTATGATTTTATTGTTCATGCATGATTATACTTACTTTATTTTTAACTAGCAGGGCTACCCGGCGTTGTCCGGAGCAAAAGTATAAGATATTTCAATAAAAACTATTATATCTCTCTTCCTCGGTTTCCCCCTCCCTCTCTCCACCCCTCTTTCTTCTCAGCCCAGCCTATTCCTCTCTCTGGTCATACACTTTTTATAGATTACTCGAGTCGGTGTAAGGGAAATAACTCAGTGAAAAAAAATCAGAGTTACTTCCCTTTAGTTAGTACATGAAAATGAATGGAAAACCGACACCCCCTGATGAAATCGGCCTCAGTTTAGGGTCATAGAATGAAATTATTTTCTAAATTTTAGATATTATTCATCCAGGGCAATGCTGATCAAAAAAATATCAACCATGATGGTTTTTGGTTTGTATGTTTCAAGTTTTACCTGGACACACACATACGGTCGTTTGATCTTAATATAATAGATGTTCACGAATTAACCGGTGAGCCGTTGGGTCAACATTGGTAGATTGTACATTATTGTTTTACATTTGTGCATTTAACCGACTGCGAAGATAAACAGATATTTTAAAAAGACAACCAAAGAGTTACCACCTGCTTTCACTTCAATGGAAAATTAGTGAGATTTCATGAATAAACGATGAAAATGTAAGTTATAGATAGATATTTTAGAAGAACATCCAGAGAGTTAGAGAATAAAGTCTTTCAATTTAAGTGAAATTAACAAGATTTCACAAATAAACATGTGAGATGTCAAAAAAAGACAAAATTAAACAGAATGTCTTACCACCAAAAATGCTGCTGCTGAATAAAATTATATTTTTGTCATCCAATCAAAACTCTTGTTGCTATGGTGAGTTGCCTTTTACTACTTCTCACCTCATTCGCCTTTTACTCCCACTATCTAATACATCCAATGTGCAAACAATGAAGCAAGATTATCAAAGTTTTTGTATTATACTAAAAGAATATGACCCGTTGGCTCACCTATTGAACTCAGGTTAAATTGTTTGAATCAGGATATGTGAGTTTGCAAAGCCAGTCGAATATTAAAAAATAATAATAAAATTGCAAAATCCCAAATCAGTCTTTTTCTGCTCGCTATTTACCTCTCCAGTTACAAGTTAAATAGTATTACTACTATTTTCTCGCTGTGTATTGAAAGAAAGACGGGCAGGAGGGTTAAAGGAAATGACGACAGAGGGAAAGTGATTATATTTGATTGTTAATAGAGAGAGAGAGACGGAAGAGAGAGTAATAAAATAAGAGCTGGAGGTACATCAATATACAGTGAGAGGGGGTTAAAATGATAGACAGAAATTTAGTAAGAGATAGGTCACTTGGTGAGTTAATTGCAAATTACGGCTAATAAGAACAATTAAAATGGAAGTTGTGTTTTTTTTTCTAAACGTAACTGAATCCGAGAATTGAGGAATATTTTAGCATGTATTTTGTGTGATTAAAATATATAGGAAAAAAAACTGTAGAGAAACAAACGGTAGTTAATTCAACTTTAGTATAATAATAGATGTGTTCAGTTTACTTTATGACAAATCAAGCAGTTTGGTATTCCTTTATGTCGAAACACAATAGTTATTACAAATTCATTCTATACGATTACTTGAACACACTGTTATTTCATTCTAAGCTGGAGGTGGGGGTCAAGATTGTGAGTTCATACCTTTCACAACAGTATTCATGGCCTCCATTCAGTCTCGAGAGACAATAGATAACCCCTGTAAGGGTGGCTGCTCTTGTAATTGTGAAGCAAGGGTTGCGCAATATCCAACCACACCTCTCCTGAGTCGGCACTGCCTGATTCCAGTGGTAAGAAGTCCAGGATGACTGGAAACACTGCCGAGATAAGCGGAGAGCACATACAGCAGCTGGTATTCCCAAATGGTCAACCATTTAAGTACTGACCATGTTCAGCATCGCTTTACTTTGGTGATCTAACGGGAACCGGTGTATCAACCTGATTATGCTGTGTGTGTGTGTATATATATATATATATATATATATATAAGTCAGGTTCACATTATATTCCAATAACCATGTTTTTATTTTATTATTTTTATTGTTATTTTTTCACATTTCCAAAAAGCATAACATTTCTGTGAGATATATTTTTTACTGTCCGTTTCATTTGTCTTGTCCCAAACAACATTTTTATGTTAATTATATTTGCTCTGTTGTCACTAATTGACAATCATCGAGCTGAATCTTTTAAGGAGACTGCAAAGTAAAGGGGCACTGATAGTATATGCTAATACATATATTGTCATTAATAATTATATGTATATATATATATATATATATATATATATAACCGTATTAATGTAAAGATAAAATAAGAAGGTTTGAAATGCTTAGGAGGGACAAACATTGTCAAGAAGTTACAAAAAAGATAAATTTGGATTATTTGCCGTACTTGCATCGATGCAATCACACTAGCACCTTCTCATCCCTGTGTTTCAATGCTTGGTAACAAAACTTCTGAATAACTTTGCCATCCAAAAATATTTTCTCCACATCTGAGTTCTCATCCATCTCAATTGTCTTACACTTGTTGCCCACTGCACTTCTTGAAGTGCAGTGTGCAACAAGTATAAGGGAGGAGCAGGTGCTAGTGTGATTGCAAGAATTAGAAGTGGATGAAGTAAATGAAGGGAACTTTTGTCATTACTAACCAGCAGAGCGTTATCACTGTCGACCAATGGAAGAATCAATCAGATCAGGCACGTGTACGTAGTGTGATGATTTATAGACGTGAAACCTGGCCAGTGAGGTTAAAGACATGTGTTGCATGGAGAGAATGATCGATGGGTGGGTAATATAAGTTTTAAAGACAAACTCAGATCTGATGACCTCAGAGGAAGATAAAATCAGGACAGCATAGGGAGATGTGTGCAGAAGAGTAGACTTTGATGATATGGCGACATTGAAAGAATGGGCGAGAGTTCTTGGATTAGTAGATGTAGAGCAGTTGAGGTAGCGTGTCAGTTGACAAGAAAACATGGGAGGAAGTGATAATGGTGGATTTGAGAGAAAGAGGGACAAATAAAGACCTGGACAAAGATAGGTTAGTTTGGAAGTCAATTTCTAAAAGCCGCCATCACATACCAGCATGTAAAATAGACGTTAATCCGAATATGATGACGATATTCAAATCAAATTTATTGGCAACAAATAGCAAAGTGCAACAAGCCATGTAGAAGAACAGTTTGAAGATATTGAACATATTTACTGTCTGAATGTTTTGTCGAAGACAATTTTAATGCTGAATATATGCATCGTCATTGTCTCTGGTACGCTGTGATACGGAGCAGAATGATGGATAGAGAATGCTGCTTTTCTTTTAATGAGACGAAAGCGACTATCGTACATCTTTTGCTACTATTCTCGTCTTGGTTCTTATTTTCTCAACGTTTCGTCTGATGTAACCATCGACTTTCTTCAGACGAATCTCTTCGAACTTGGGAATCGATACATAATTTCCAACTGAACCCTTTATTTAAGTCTATATTAATCACAAAAAATGCATACTAAAATATTTTGGTACTTTTATAGAGTTCGAGCTGCGTTTCCGTGATTTCGTGTCGTCAACGTTCGGGCAGGTTACAGAGGCGCTCGAGAGTTGCCGAAACTGTTAGCCAATCAGGTTGCAGCAGGCAGCCGATAACTTATGAAAAAAATGAATTTCTACGATCTGTGGCAGCGCGTTCAATCTCCTGAAAGACTCATTGAATTCTGTCAGCAACGGTCACTTGTAGCGAAAGAGAAGAGATGCTGTAAATGTGAATGTATGTTTCGGTTGAAGAATAGGAAAACGTCTTGCTGACCAATATTCATGGAGATGCTCCAACAAAGAATGTAGAGAATGGAGTTTTATAAGAAATGGAACTTTTTTTTTTTCGATCCAGGATGGAAATGGCCAAGACTATTCAACTGTGGTCGCAGGAATTAGCACCTGCAAATAATTAGCATATGGAATGCGATTCCTTTGACTAAAAATAAATAATACACATCTAATTAATAACAGTTGTTTAGCTCTGGTTTGTTCGTTCTTTATTTTTATATATGTATTTTACTTTGATTTTCTTTGTCTGAATTTATCGTCTGCTAGTCTTCAATTTATGGTAGTCATGCGTTCTTTATAAATAATACACATCTAATTAATAACAGTTGTTTAGCTCTGGTTTGTTCGTTCTTTATTTGTATGTGTATTTTACTTTGATTTTCTTCCTCTAACTTTTTTATTTGCAACTTTTCTTGAATTTATCGTCTGGCAGTCTTCACCCCGGCAACTCTCGGGTGTCTCCGTAACCTGCCCGAACGTTGACGATGCAAGGTCACGGAAACGCAGCTCGTACTCTATAAAAGTACCAATATTTTATAGTTTTGGATAGTTATATTTAAAAAAAATCTCGTTTTAATTAGCCGCAATTTGCAATTAACTCAACACGTGACCATCTTTTACTAAGTTTCTGTCTATTGCTCTCACCCTATCGCTGTATGTTGTTTCACCCACTGCCATTCTTATGTTGTACGGTGTCCATCATTCTCGCTTCTGTCACTCTCTTTCTCTCCATTTATTAACAAAGGTAATAAAACTATAAAACTCAAAATTGGAATAGTCCATTATAAACAAAACAAATATCATCGCAAGTAGTAATTCTATTTAACCTGTAGCTGGAGAGGTAAAGAAAATGAGATGGGGGGGGGGAGGCACAGAAAAAGACTAATTTGGGACTTCGTCTTTTTATTTATATAACTATAACTAACTTTGCAAACTCATTATTTCCTGATTCAAACACCTCAATGGGTAACCCAACGGGTCACATGTTTTCTAGTATAATATATATATATATATATATATATATATATAAGTGTAATCAGTCAAAACGTGTTTTATTTACTCCTCCCCAGGAGTTAGGCACAAGGCCAGTTTTATCTTACTCCCACAAGTAAGATGTGACCCAAGATCGGGTCGAGAAAGTGGGGTTTGAAAAGTAGGGGCGCCTCAGACAGTAAGCAATAAACTTACTCCTCCCCAAAGAGGGGAGGCAAAGCCTGGGAGGGTGGACCTCCTAGAACTGCACAGGACAGGCGTGCAGTATCCATCGGAACAGATACTACACTTTGATCTTAGCCAAAAGGCCAAGAACGTGTTTACTTATGTATATAAGATCATATTTTCTTACAAACTAGCAGGGTTACCCAGCGTGGCCCGGTTTAGAGTGTGGGATATCATCATATGCTAACATTGTTAGTTCCTTACATCAAGTGGCTTCACGCCTTGTCTTGAGCGATTTCCATAAAAAAAAGAAAGAAATTAATAGGTGTAGATTGTTCTCATTACATCAGTCATGATCGGGTGAACCCGTGGCATAACGGTTAAGGACGTTGGTTAACAAGTTGTAAGTGACAGTCTCCCGCGGGTTAAAGGTTAAAGGTCATCATTACAGGAGATAATACCTACAAATGACATAATAATTAACACTTCTACCCGGTCATGGCTGACGGAACGAGAACAATCTACATCATTGGATTAAATAAACGGTTTAGTTCGAAATTCTGTATAGGTTCCCAAATTTGATATAAAGGGACTCAAGTTCGACAAGATGCACCTGAAGAAGGTCGGAGGTCACATCGGCCGAAACGTTGTGAAAATAACAACCAAGATGAGAACAGTAGTCTGAATAATCCAAATAATTCAAATTATAAATCCTCATCTCAAAAGATTCTGAAAAAACTTAAATCTTCATAGAAAATTAATAAAAGTGAAAGTTGGAATAAAAAAAGGAATAACTTTTTAAAAGTTTCAAACATTTCCATAAACAACGCTGTGAGAGAGGTGGTGGTGGTGGTGGTGGTGGTGGTACGCGTGGGAGGGCGTGTGATGGGAAAGAGAGATTCCACAAATGAACATTATTGAAATTTACAAAAGCAAAATAAAAAATGGAAACAAGCTAATAAACATTTTGCAAACAAAACATGCAGGTAAAACTTAGCTTCATTGTTGCCATGTTTGCCTCTTTGTCATCATAGAGTGCGGATAATTATTCTTAGTATTTGGTAAAAATAAAAGATGTCTTCCGTTGATTGTGCGCGTGCGCACACACTCGCTTCTCCTTAACGTTCATTACCTGACGCCGGTTTATTGAAACTAAATGAATCCCATTATTTCCCAAATGAATATTCATTCAGCACTTAGAATTGAAAAGAAAGGCAAAAATGACAGCTTACATTTCAATGATGAGACATTTAAATATACTCTGACAAATTAAAGGAACTTCCATTGTTTTTTGCAATTGC